>OZ030005.1:109842052-110442052 GCA_964023405.1 Apodemus agrarius
TCGTTTTTATTTCTACAAAACTAATTCCTCAAGAACCATCTAGGACCTAGCTCATACTCCTCTCTAAAAGAATGGAAAATGTTCTTTACAACTGGTCTTGGGCAAGTTTTATTAGCACCCTCTAAGGACTCTTATTGTAAATGACTGGGAAATCATCTACCAAATGGATTGGATCCAGAATTTTCAGACACTGGTTTTGCATCTGGGATTCAGGCAATTTTATCTATGTAAAGAGTAAGGTCTGCTTCTATTTTGCCTTTTATTTCTTTTGCTTGCTAGTATGCTGCTTGGACTAGCGGCGAACACCCTGCAGGTGTGGAAGTGAGAGTCTGTGTCTTGTTCCCAGTATCAGAAGGTGCAGTGTTTTGCCATTCTTATGATGTTAACTGTAGCTTTCTCATTGCTGAACATTAGAGTAGACACTAGCATTCATTTGTAATAGATAATAAAAGATGATTAAGGTTCATAGAAAGAAAACTGAGATGAAAATGTCCTTCACAGGAGTTCTATTAGGAGTGTGATAGCCTCAGCTATAGAGAGCCATGATGAGGTCTCAAGGTGGGAGAGCATCAGGAGAGATGGCACCTGGTCATAGGCAGCCACGGTGAGACCTTGAGGCAGGAGAGCTTTAGTGGCAATGGCTCCAGAGTGGGAGTCCTAAAGCAAAGAGACATCCTCTTAGCGTCCCACCATAGGCAGTGTGACAAGGACTTGAAGGAAGAGAGAGACTGCATAATACAAGGGGATTTCTGGCTCGTACAGGATTCCAGACAGCGTCCGATGTTCCACATTACATGACTTGCTTCCACGCCAGAAGTCACGTGGCTCTGATGAAATAAAATTTATAACTCAAGGTTATGTTGCAGTTGCAGTGCAAGAGAGGGAGGACTCAGGATTGTGAGGTCTTAGCAGTTGTCTGTGGCTGGCCTCGAGGGAGAGAGTGTAGGGCATGAGTCTTGATTCTGGGGAGTCAGGGCAGTAGCTGGAGACCCGTGATCTAATGAGTTTTAGTTTCACACAGTGTTTTTATTTTGAAAGACTGATTTCTGTCAAATGCTCTTTATTTGAACATCTCGGGATGACCAGTGGTCTTCCCCCATTCTGATGTGTTATAGTGACAGATTCCCATGCTAGGAAGAAAGCCCTGCTTGGTTGTGGTATTATTAGTTCTTCCGTTATGTCATGGACTTGATTAGCTAGTATTTTTTGTATCTATATTCATGAGAAATTGACCTATTTTGTTTTTACCTGTAATATCACCAATTTAGTGCTAGAGTCACTCTCCTTGTATATTAAGCTGGTGCTAACACTGCCTCCCACAGTTTCTGAGTTGTTAGAATTGTTATGGCTATTACTTCCCCTTCAAATGTCTTGTCAAACTTTCTAGTGGATGACATAAGCCTGGCATTTTCATTGTGGGAAGATTTTATAGATTTTATTTCTTTAATAGTTAGGACTGATCTGTTTTCTATGTCTTCAATATTAGTCACCTGTGATTTTTATTTAATTAAAACAAACCCTCAGAGCAATGGCCTGCTACTGTTTTCATATTTACCATGTCTTTCTAATATCTGTAGGATCTGTAGTGATGATCTAATTTTCATTCTAAATATTGGTAATGTGTTTTTTCTACTCCCCTTGTCTTTTTGTGAAAATTTTGTCTCTTTCCTTGCTTTGAAGTGTTTTCTTTCCTTTAAACCTGCTCTGCTCATGTTAGTCATCCTTCTGATGATGGGAGGTTGGTTTATAGTTTTTCAATATAAGCCAAATTTTAAATTTCCCTCTAAACACAGGATAAAATTATTTCTCATATTAAAATATATTTTATTATTATTTAGTTGAAAATACTTTCAGATTTCCTTTCTGATTTTTTCTTTGATCTGCAAGGTTGGGTGCTATTTATTAAACGTATCTTATTTGCCAATAAGTGGAAGACTTTTCTGTATATTTTCTTATTGACAATTTCAAGTTTTTTTTTTTTTTTTGAGACAGGGTTTCTCTGTGTAGTCCTGGCTGACCTGGAACTCACTCTGTAGACCAGGCTGGCCTCGAACTCAGAAATCCGCCTGCCTCTGCCTCCCAAGTGCTAGGATTACAGGCGTGCGCCACCACGCCCGGCTTCAAATTTTTTTTGTTTTGTTTTAGTTTGAATGATTTCATCTTTGAAATTCCATAAACTTGTTCTATGGTTCAGAAAATGTTTTTTTTTTGTTTTGATGTTATATATACATATATATACATACAGGAAAGGATATATATATGTATGTGTGTGTATATATATATGTATATATATACATATACATATACATATACATACATATATATATACATATGAAAGGAATGTGGGTTTTTTGCAGTTGTTTACCTTTTCTGCTATGTTAGTTTTTAATGAGTCTGGGGTGCTGTTATTAGATGCATGTGTATTTATGACTATTTTGTCTTCTTAATAAACTGATCACTTAAGTTTTTCAGTCACTGACACAGATGCAAGTTGGCATTCTTGGGATTTAAATTGGGGCTTAACCGTGGTGCCAGGATTTAAACTCAGGTCTTCCTGTTTGCAAAGCAAACGCTGTTACCCAGTGAGCAATCTCCCCACCAACTCTGTTTGATACAAAATTTATCTTAGTCATTTCAAAGTTTTAAAAATAATTCCAATGTCTGGATCATTTCTGGGTCCATTTCTACATGTTACTTTCCCTTAACTGAAGCCACTTAATTATTTTTACTTTTAAACATCTACTAATGTATATTTTAATGTTTTATTGCATTCTGAAAATTTTGTAAACAGCTGAAGATTTTAAACTGTATTTACGGTAGGAAAGGGCATGCTGTTGTATATTCCCTTAGGAACGAATGCACTGAGTTATTTCCGCTCAGCCTGGGGTTGCCACAGCTTTTCCCATTTATCAACAGATTTAAATGATTTCATGGTGGGATCACAACTTTCCGTTGAGCAGGCTCTGGAATCTAAGCATTCAGGATTCCAGAAACTGCTGTGAGGAGCCTGGGCATCTGGGCCTGGGCGGCCACGCCTACCTTTTTGTTTCTTGGCCCATTGGCTTTGCTCTCTGGACCGGCGCTGAGATCTACTCAACCTTAATTCCTTGCTTGGTCATTCTGAAGGACCCGCCCGGAGAAGAGTGGGTGCATGGGGGCGGGGCCCTCTCGGTTTTTCTCTTACTCCAGATGTTGCTGGGTGGGCATCTGCATGCAGGCTTCGGGGCATCTCTGCTGGCCAGCCTCTCCTTCTTCGGTGTGGATTTAGCTCAGCCCTCCCACTCTGCCTCATTACCTCACTTTGCAGAGACACCACTGACTCAGGAGAGAGGAGCTCTCTCATCTCCTCTCTCCTCTCCGGACCCTAGTTCTGATCTGTTACCCTAAGCATTGTTTGAGACCAGTGGTGAAGTGTTGGCAGGTGTGAGGGCGGCTGTTGTGTTTGCACTTCTGGGGCTTCTGTCCTGGTAGTCTGCACATAGCCGTGGCTGCTTTGTAGAATTTGGATGTTTTCTCTTATAATTGCTTCTCATTTTTTTTTTCCTCTTCTTATCTCACCAAAGATATGGTCACTGCTGTGGCTCTTCTCTCCTCTGAAGTGCTTCTGACTCTCTGAATTCTTTATGTTCTTAGCTCACGAAATAATTTTTCTGTTTTAATTAACCAATCAATTAATTAAATTATTTAATTTAAAGAAATTAAAATTTAACCAATTAATTAATTAACCAACCAATCAATCCATCCATCAATGAATGTGTGTGTTGTGGGCATGCATGGGACACAGCCCACACGTGGTGGTCAGAGGACAACTCGTGGGAGGTACTGTTTTTCTTCTAATGTGGGTTCTGGGGATCAAGCTTCTGCGGTCAGGCTTGATGGTAGGCAAGCACCTTTGCCCACTGAACCATCTGGATGGCCCTCCCTCCCTCCCTCCCTCCCTCCCTCCCTCCCTACCTCTTTTTAGGTATCCTTTTATTTATTTAAAAATTAAATTTAAAGTCAGCACACACACTAATGGCCTTGTTATGGCCTTTTCAAACACAGATGTGAAGGTTCCTTGTTCTAATCTGCCTTCTCCTGCTACCCACCCCCACTCTCTCCGACCACCTCTTACAGAAGCTCCTCACCCAGGAAGCCTCCTCTGCCTTCATGTCCTGTGCATTTCACTATTTTCTTTCTCTTTCTCCACCTTGAGACCTCTTCCTTTCCTCTCATGGTCTGTTTTCTAGTCTCATCTCTGTCTCTGTCTCTGTCTGTCTCTGTCTCTCTCTCTCATACACACACATACACATACACACACACACACACACACACACACACACATACAGACACCTACCTCCTACCTACACACGAGACAACATATGCTGTAGTTGTCTTCCTGACTCTGGCTTGTTTTACTTAATGTAATAATTCCCCGCTCTGCCCATTCTCCTGCAAATGCCATGGGTTCAGGCTTCTGTCTCGCTGAACAACTTCAGCTGTGTATACACTCCACATTTTCCTGTTGATAGGCATCTAAGCTGAACTGACCTGATCTGATCTAGGCTCTTCTGAACAGTGCAGTAATAACTGCGGGTGTGCAGGCGTCTCCATGGTATGCCCACTTAGGTATGCACCCCGAATGCTGTGGTGCCGTTGTTATATGGTAGTTCTGTCTTACTTTAGTGGAGGACCCACACTCAGTTCTGACATCCACAATAGCTGCACTATTTTTCACTCCCACTAGGGGAGCATAAAGGTTCCAGAGGATTTACCTTTTTACAGAGTTGGGGAGATAGCCCAGAGATTTGAAGATAGTCTTAAAACTAGACTTGTCTGAGTCTGAAACCTTGATTGGTTGTAGAATTTGGATGAGATTTTTATCTCATCTGAGCTCAGTCCACATTGTTATCTGTTTCTGTCAGCTGTGGCCTCAATAATGCCATCTAACTACCTGAGAGTGCAGACTTCTTCATTCTTGCTGGTCTGCTGTTCATTCCAAAATTCCAGATGATTCTCTCCTAATAATTTATTGAAGAAAAATGTGTTGAATGCTTTACAAGGTGTTTTTCTGGGGAGTAGAATCTAATTAAAAACTACTCCGGGCCTGCCTTTCCTAACTTTATACTCTCAAGCAGAGAGATAATGAACAAATAAATAGAATATGCTGTATTCAATATGTATATGTATATATATATATATATATATATATTCAGTATATATGTACTGAACACACACACACACACACACACACACACACACACACAAGCAAACACATGCTGATACAATAGGGACTTCTATCTAACCTGAGGTCTCATAACATTAAATAGAAACTTCTAGAAATGAAGGTAAGTGTTAAATTGCACACTGTTCTGAGCAGCACAGTAAGCTGTGTCCCACTTCGTTCTCTCAAGGTGAGGGGACGAACCCCGCTTACCTGTTAGTCGCTTGGCTGTTTAGGGATCAGCTATCACAGTCTTAGTGACTCAGGGCTGTGTTGAAGAAACCCTTGTTTTGGGTAATAATGGCCCCAGAGTGAGAGCATCACAACGCCAGGGGCTCAGACATGCCCAAGAGAAGCTGTAAAGCGGTTTCTTTGAGAGAAAAGATCAAACCTGATTTTTTAATTAGAAAAGAAAAAAAAGTCACACGCCAAAGTTGCTAAGATGAATAGACAGGACAGACCTTCAAGGAAAGAAAAGTCCAGGCTAGTTTTGCTCTTGTGCCTCAGACTGCAAAACTCACCCCTCCCCACAGTGCCCACTAAGATGGAGAAAGATTTACAATTGCTCATGGTAAGAAAAAGCAGTTCAGTAGGCATCAACCATGCCCCCTCTCAGATAAATAAGGACCCCTGTAAGGGAGCCGTGCGGAGCGTGTGGGTGTCGGGGAGACGTGAGCTTGCTGTTGCAATGTCACCCCAATTCTCCGAGCCTCCCAAACCTGGCATCTCGCCTCCTTTTCCTGATTTGAGCCGTCCTGCTAGTTCTTTGTTTCACTGTCTCCTTCTAAACTGTGCCCTGGGGGGCTCACATTTCATAACCAAAGCTGCCTATCAAAGCACTTTGCTAAAGAAAATATATTTAGTCTGGAGAGAAATAATCTCTCTCCCTCAGGGACAGAAGCGGCTTCAGTCGGTGATGGTTTAAAATGGCATTTCCCACCCTGCCTGCCACTCACAATTATATTTTTCTTCTTTGTTTAAAATGGGGGGGGTGTGAAGATGTGAAGGGGCCACCCCAAGGAAAGGGAACATGCTGTGGGGCACCTGCAGCACTCCAGGCCTGCCGCTCCAGCTGCGCTCAGCAGGCTTTGAATGGGGTGGGGCTGTTCCCACTTTCCTAATGGGAAACAACCTTGCACCTTCTGCAGCTGCGGGACGGGGTTCCCAGGAGTCTTCCCGACTACTTCCATCACTCTGCCGATCGATCGTTTCATGTTTTGAGATTGGGTCTAATGAAGCCTAAGTGGGTCTGGAGCTGGTTGAGGTTGAGGATGTTTTAGCTTCCATCTCTGGAGGGTCTGGGGTTACAATCCCATGATATCCCTACCACCCCATTTTAGCCAGTGCTGGGGATAGAACCCTGGGCTCTGTGCTATGCAAAGCTTGCAGTATACCTGCTTTTCTTTGGGCTGGATGTGCGATGGTTGTTTTCCTTTAAGTGTGCATGTATCTGTGTCCATGTTTGTGTATGTATGGGCCTGTGTTTGCATCTCTGTGTGTATATATCTCTGTGTGTTTGTGTGTATGTGTGTGTTGTGTATGTGTATGGCAAGCCAGAGGTTGATGTCAGGTGTCTTCTGTGCATTGGTGCTTTTTTGTTCTGCCCATATTTCTTTGTGAGGGTGTTGGATCCCCTGGAACTGGAGTTACACACAGTTGTGAGTTGTCATGTGGGTGGTGGGAATTGAACTCAGGTCCTCTAGAAGAGTAGCCACTGCTCTTAACCCATTGAGCCATCTCTCTAGCCCCCAGGTGTCTTCTATAGTTGCTCTCCATCTTAGTTATTTTTGAGACAGAGCCTCTTTCTGACCTGGGAGTTCACTAACGTGGCTGGATGGCCAGCAGGCCCCGAACGCCTTTCCATCTCCTCCTCTTCAGTGCAGGCTTACAAACATGCATCACTTCACGTGGCTTTTACAAAGGTCCTGGGGACCTGAACCCAGGTCTTTATTCTTGGGTAGCGAGCACTTTACACATCAAGTCATCCTCCCAGACCCCTGATATGCCTGGCTTCTAACCTTTGAGATTAGACCTGGGGTCTGTCTCCCACTTCATTGTTAGCCTGTGCAGTGGGGACCAACTGCTTCCTGCAATAACAGAAGAAGGCGGTCAAGTCTTGGGGGAAATCAAAGAGTTCCCAGGGCACCTGGCAAATGAATGAATTCCACTGATCTTGTTTGCTTCCTTGCGGGATCATCCATCATGATTTAACAGCCCAAAGCCCAGAGCACTCCAGGCTTGCTTCTTGCCCAAAGCTACAGGCTGTAACGCAGGGCTGGAAAACAGGTTTCTTATGCTATTGGTACCTGCATTATACCCCTTATTCTGTATTGTATGTGGCATTACTGTGTAATTTAGTCTTTCTTTTGCCCGCTGTGGAGGGCTTATGAAAGAGTTCAACTCCCCCCTTTGCACTTCACGAAGGTAAACACGTTTTGGCGTTGTAATCTAAGCAGATATTTGTTAGGGCTGCCCGTGTTTCCAGGACTGGGTTCTGAAAAGCTCATGACATGTTCCTATTGTTCCACCTGTTTCACTTCACTTCAGATGGTCTTAGTGCAGGATTTAAACAAACCACACTCCAGGGCGGGCGCCATGCTCAGCAGCAGTTGCCAACACAAATAGGGCTCCATGGTTTTTTAGTGGCTGCTTTCTTGTTTAAGAAAGAGAAAGACCATGAAATGGGGTGAGTAGTGGTGTGTGTGTGGGGGCAGGAACGATGTGGGAGGAGTTTGAGGGAGGAGTTTGAGGAGGAGAGAATATGATAAAACTTATACTGTATGATATTTTCAAAGAAAAGAATATTAAGAAGCAAGGAAATATATATAAAATATGTTAAAGAGCGAGGTGAAGACCAAGGGCATTGCTGCATAGTTCATTAACAACAATAAAACAAACAAACAAGCCACAGCTGTATTAGGAGCTGGAGAGATGGTTTGGTGGTTAAAAGAGCACCTACTGCTCTTACACAGGATCAGGTTTGATGCGCAGGACCCCTACGATGGCTCTGAACCACCTGTACCTACAGTTCCAGGGGTAGCTGGTGCCCTCTTCTGGCCTCTGTGACCACTGCATGAGCATGGTGTATGAACATACATGCAAGCAAAATTCTCACATACATACAATTTTAAAAAAGTGAGATAAACTCACACAGACACACATATCTACATGTAAATAAATAATAAATAAAAACTGTGCGAGTGGATCCACTGGGTTGCCCATAACCTCTCCATTGCCATCTCCTACTCCTCTACAGTGACCCTTTGTTTAGTTTTGTACTGTCATTCCTTGTCTTTGTTTTATGGGGGATGTGTGCTTGCAAGCTTTGATTGGTTGATTGATTTCAGAGAGATATGACCAGTCCAAGTGCTGAGGATAAGTGACTGTTGCGTGCTCAACCCTAAACAAGACACCTAATCAACCACTCCCTCCCTGCAAGGCTCAGGGAGCACCATGGAAAAGTGGGAGGGAAGGATGTAGGAGCCCAAGGATGGGAATGAGTGGGGTCACGTGGTCTTCGGACTCGATGTGGCCACTGTATTCACAAACCCATTGCAGCTGTGGTCACATGCGCAATATGAACCCTTGACAGTCAATGGTTGCTGGGGGAGGGGCAGTCACTTTCTTCAGTGGTTTTGTCACTGGCCAGTTGTCTATGCACTAGTAAATAAGCTCACTCCAATGGCCATGGTAAAACCCTAAACTCACAACAAGGGTTGTGAAAGTAGAGGGGTCTTGTTGGGAAGAAAAGGGGCTCACAGAAGTGGGCGGGGAGAAGGGAGGGTGACATGAGGAGTATGGCCAATATACATCATATACGTGTATGACATTGTCAAGAAATAAACATTCTATTTAGAAAGAGGCCAGGCAAGATGACAGAGCAGGTAAGGTGCTTGCCGTGGAAGCCTGAGGGCCTGACTTCAACCTTGGAAACCACGTCAAAATGCAAAGAGAGAACTGACTCCACAAAATTATTCTCTGCCCCTGACCTCCACAGATGTGACATGGCAGTCTGTCTGTCTGTCTATCTATCTATCTATCTATCTATCTATCTATCTATCTATCTATCTATCTATCTATCTATCTATCTATCTATCTATCTATCATCTCTTCATCCATCTAGATATGCATACATGTATATGGTTTGGTTGCATAATTTTTAAATCAGTTTCCAGTGTGCAAGCATGCCTTAGACTCCAGATAATCCAAAGGATCCATCAGTTTTTTAGACTAATTATATTCCAGTATTAATCTCTCCTTTGTGCTCTGAGGCATTATCTAGTACCTGTCCATCCATATAGGTGAGGCATTCCCTTACAGATGTGTGGCATGTGGCTGGCCACCTGTGGGATATGAACAGATGTTGTGCATGCAGTCTCAGGTTCCAGAACCTGAAGGGATGTGTTTGCAACCCACCCATCCCCCTCTACCTCTAAGCTGGAGTCTGATGCTATTCTGGTAAGCTTGCTTCAATACTCCAGGAACAAGAAAAAAGTATATGGAAAGAGACATATCCCTGAATGACTGAAAAGTATGGTAGCCTGGAGCTATTTCCCTCTACATCCATCTGTGACTGAGAAACCAAGGCACCCTTTATTTGAGCCACTCTGTTTTTAGATCTCTTTTACTAGCAACTCAGCCCAAGTACCAGGCATGACCAGGAATGGGAACCATAGGCTCTATTTCATTGATAAGAAAGTAGGAGGGATTTCCTGTTTCTCATTTGGTGAAGCATTAATACATGAAGCACAGCTCACTGGAATACTCTTGTGCATGAGTGGGCTCTTGAGTGTCTGTCTATTATCCGTTGTATCAATCATCTACCTTCTGTCATCTATCAGTCATACATGTACTTAAGTTTCGACCCATCTATCAATCTATCATCTACCTATGTTTGTATCATTCATATCTATCTGTCATCTATCCTATCATCTCTATCATAAATCAATATTCTAAATATAAGTTATCTATCATCTACCTATAATTATCTATTTTACCATCTAGTTTCTAATTTTTTTTCAAGACAGGGTTTTTCTGTATAGCCCTGGCTGTCCTGGAACTCACTCTGTAGACCATGCTGGCCTCAAACTCAGAAATCCACCTGCCTCTGCCTCCCAAGTGCTGGGATTAAAGGCATGCTCCACCACTGCCCAACTCTAATCTATTTTTAATCTATATATCTGTCTATTATGTATTGTTGAACATTTTCCTATCTATCTATCTATCTATCTATCTATCTACCTACCTACCTATCTATATGTATTTATCTATATGGTTGAAGAAGGAAGAAGATAGAGTATTCTTTTCATAACCACAAATTCACAGACAGGAAATAATTTTGATGAGAAGTTATGTGTGGTGGTGAGACCAGGGACTCACGGTTCTGTATTTCAGGGCTCACAGCCCCTCTTCATATGCTATTCCAATCATGACTTTCTCATCTGGAATGAGGATTGCAATGCATATTTTATGAAAATTTAAAAAGCAATTGGATGAGATGATGTATTTAAAGGTCCTGACCCAAGGTCTGTGGGCTGGGGAGATGGCTCAGTAGGTAAAGCATTTGTGGCATAAGTATGAGGACCTGCGGTTAACGCCCAGAGCCCACTCGAGGCTGTGCAGGGCAGGGCTCATTTGCATTCCCTGCACTCCTTTGGCGAGATGGGAGGTAGAGACAGGATAGATCCTGGAACCACCCAGGCCAGCTAACCCTGTGTACACAGTGATAACAGAGTCCTTACCTCAAAGTCAGAGGCAAGGGCCACACCCATGCTGTCCTCTGACTTTCATATGTGCACTGTGGCATGCAGAGCCCCATACATGTGCACCTTTCTCCATCCCCAAAGGTGAGACATGAAAGAAAATTAGTAAATTCTTTTTTCCTTCTTTGTCCTTCCTTCCTTCCTTCCTTCCTTCCTTCCTTCCTTCCTTCCTCCTTCCTTCCTCCATCTTTTCTTTCTCTCTCTCTCTCTCTCTCTCTCTCTCTCTCTTTCTCTCTCTCTCTCTCTCTCTCTCTCTCTCTCTCTTTCTTTCTTTCTTTCTTTATTTCGTGGCACTGGGTAGAGAACACAAGGACTTGTGTATGTCTTTCAACTGTTCTACCACTGAGCTATATGTCTAGCCCCATGTAATCTTCCTTTCCAGGTCCAGACTTTTAATCTCGTGTCAGTCGCCTCTGCCAGCTGTGCAAGACTGGGCGTGGTCTGACCCTGTTACTCTTTGGATTCATCTCATGCCTTTCTGTCGTCATATCTTCTTATGACTTCCTTAGGCTCGTGGCTAACTTCCTGCCAGCGCTGTGACCACAGAGCCCTTGCCTGAGTCTGGATCTGGCAGTTCTATTTCTGTGCATAATGGGTTCTCACCATCACATCTTGGAGAAAGTTTCTTGCCAGTCGTGATTGGCAGGGTGATGGCTTTCTGAGATGTCTGCACCCAAATGTATGGAGCATGTAAACATGTTCAGTAATAGATTAGAGCAAAGGGCATGGATGTTGGCGGTATATCCTAACTTGCAAATGGGACAATTACCCTGGAATATCTGCATGAAATCAGTCCAACAGCCTGAAAGGTAGAGTATGGAATCAGAAGAGACTCAGAGAAAGAAGTCTGGAGAAGCAGGGCCAGAGAGAGGGTCTGTTACTGCCTTTGAAGATGGAGGGGAGGAGGCCACACACCAAGGAGTATCGGCAGTTTCTTGAGATTGAAAAGAGTGAAAACATAGATTCTCTTCTAGATCTTTGGGAAAGTACAACTGGATAGTAAATTGAGTTTCGTCTAGGGACTTGATTTTAGCCTGGTGATTTTAGCCACCTCTGACTTCCGAAGTCTAACCTGTGAAATTACACATGTGTGTTGTTGTAAGCTGCTAAGTCTAAGGTAAGGTGGAGGCTGTGGGCAACTTGCTAGCCCACAGGACAGCTTGGCTTCTCACACTCTTCCTTGATTGATGTCTTATAGCCCAGGCTGCTCCCTGACTCATGTATAATTGAGGATGGCCTTGGGCTCCCAGTCCTCATGAACTACCTACCTAGTTTACTCAGTGTTGGTGATGGAACCCTGAGTTCTATAGATGGCAGGCAAGGTCTACTCACTGAGCGATGTCCACAGCCCCACCTGCCTTTGTAATACACACCCTCTCCCTCTCCATTTGGAAGGGCCTCATCTGTCCACTTGATCTGTAGCCATAGGGCTTTTCCATGGTGACAGAAATGCCCACTCAGCTCATCTGCTAACCTGCTAGTGCCTGGGCCACCCAGCACATGCTCAGCAAATACTTATCGAATGCATAAACGAATGAAAAAGGACAAATGGAAATTTCAGAGCTCATTGCCCTCATCCGTAGGGTTTCTTGTTTTGACAGGCTGTTTAGAATTTCTGAGTGCACACACGGACATGGGAGGATGAACTGGCGAGAGATCACGTGACAGATTAGTGGGAACATACAAACCAGGAATTCTGGCTACTGACCAAGCCAAGTCCTAAAATCCTAGTTGTCTTTTGGGAGGAGGTGGGAACTCAGATCCAGACGCACAGGTGCAGTGGCCAGAGAGTGATTTTCAGGAATCAGTTTCTTCCTCTCACCATGTGGGTTCCAGTTGCCAGGCTCGAGGGGGAGCACCTTTACCTGCTGAGCCATCTTGCCATCCTGCCAGCCTATAATTAATGGGCTGTAAATTTATAGAGACCAGCGGGAGGTGGGAGTGAGTGTCCCTGTCCCATGTGTGGCTTTGAAAACTTGGATGGGACCCTTGAAGTTTTTTAACAGCCTGAAACAGTTCAGCTCCCTCACCATGAGACCGGGCCCTCTGCAGTCGCTGGAGTGTGTGTTTGTTTAATTAGGGCACCGAGTAGAGCCTCATCCGGTGGCAGATGTTGCCATGTGTAATGTAATAAATAAAAGTCTTTATAGGACCCAGCAGGCAGCAGAGCCTTCGGTTAGCAGATGGCAAAATATTAAGCTGGCAGAGCAATAACTTAACTGCCTGAATCAGCTGGTCCCTGCCCAGATTTGCTCTGACATGAATCAACTTCATATAGGAAATGTCACTCTGCCTCAGCCACGGTACCCTCACCTGCCCTCCCTCTCTTCCCAGCAAGGCCTGTTTTTGTACCTTGGAATCCCATTATTAAAATCAGCTTCCTGGGTGTAAAATCTTGTAGCCCCATTAGGTGGTCGATGAGAGGTGCATGCTGGGCTTGACTGCAGGCTTCTTTGGAGTTGGGGGAAGGGGTGTCATGAGTGAGCCAGACAGCGAGTAACCTGGCTCCCGGGCCCTTGTGGTACTTGAAGACCATCCCACTTGGCTGCAGAAATCCTCTTGTTGGGGACAGACAGGATGACTGCTAGCCTAGGGGTCCCCAGGGAGGAGGAAAAAGAGGCCTTTTAGTCTGAAAACACAGGGCTTGGAAAGCGACCGAGTGCCATCCGTAACATTGCCCAAGGGGCAGAGGGAGGCTGATGAGGACTGGCTTACCAAATGCCAACTGTGCTCATGTTTGTGTTTGTGTAGCTCAGGATGGTTAGGGTCATGCAGGGATTCTTGATGAGGACCTCCAGGGCCAAGAGCTTCTGTCTTCTCCATGACCCTACAGAGCAGTATCCACAATTCCAGCCCTGGCACCACAGATGCACCGGTGCTGTCCTGAGACCCTGCTGTGCATTCTTGTGGAACTCTTTCAGTTTTAAACCTTAAATTCATTTCCACATGGGGGAACTGAAGTTCTGAGAGTTGATTTAGCAATACACAACTAGGAGAGGCCAGAGCTGAGATGGAACCCGACGTGTAGCAGTTAAATTAAGAGTAGAGTTGGACAGAAAATGGAAGAAACACCACCTGGAAATGAGGGATAGGACTGGCCCAGGAGAGAAAATATGGCTCTTGGTAGTTTCTGAAATCACCATGTTTGAGGAAACTCTTTGATAAGCACTGGAAGGATGTTGTCTGGACTTACCCAGGCTCCTTTGGTTGGTAAGAATTGGGCATGGTTTGAAGTAGAACACATCTAACCAAAGCTCCTCACAGAGTTTTTTCAAAGGCTCTTTGAGCAGGGATTTTAAGTGTAAGGAACAGCATAAGCAGAGCTGGGAAGACAGGTCAGCAGTAAGTAGTTATGATGTGCTTGGATCCCCAGAACCCAAGTAAATGCTGTGTGGGCATGGGCATGTCAGCTTCTCTGCATATTCAGCCTTTGAAGGCAGAGCCAGGATCCCCAGAGTTAGCTGGGCTAGCCATATCCAAAAGCTCTGGGTTTGATTGAGAGACCTTGCCTCAATGAATAAGGTGAAAAAGCAATTGAAGAAGATTCCACACATCCACCTGGGTGTCCATGCACACACACACACACACACACACACACACACACACACACACACTATGTGCCTATTCATATGCAAACATTCATACCCACACCACTGTCCTACAGAAATGGGAAAAGAAAAAAGAATAATGTAAATGCAAATGAAGGAAGTGCTTCTAGGAGGGGAATAGCACGATCAAGGTGTGGACGGTATGGATGAAAGGGTGTGTGCCTGTGCATCTGTGTGCAGATGTGCACATAGATGAGTATTGTGTGACACTGTTCCTGGAAAGAGATGAACAGATGTTTGCTCATACCAGATAGGGAAACAATGACATACTAAAGTATAGATTCCACCAAAGTCCAATTGATGAATAAATTTTATTGCTATTATTTATAGGAATATACTTACAGGATCAACAGATTTGTGATTACCTTTTCCAGGTAGTTTCATTGGTCTGGGCCTTTTCTAGATACCTTGTCTAGTCTCTGTTTCTTTCAGGCAGTTCAGCTTGTCTGAGAGTTACTCATATCAGTGTTTAGTTCTTATACACATGCTCTTGGGGAGGAAGGAGGCTAATGAATCTGCTTAGTTTCAGGGACTTCCTGAAGTCTTTGTGTTGTTTACTTCTTGGGCTTAAGGAACTTCTCTGCCGGATGGAAGGTCTGTCTTCCCTTTAGAACACGCTGCTGCTTTGCCTCTCCTTTAAGAACCTCTGCTTTAACAAGCTTTTCTCCATGACAGAAGATTTCAATCTTGGAAGAAACTGCTATTCAACAATAGGGGAACGAGGCTGGTTGTTAGCTTGAGTGCTGTGTTGAATGAAGCTAGTTTTCTTTTCAAGCAAAATGAATTGTTAAAGGTGTTGGGAACCAGCACTAAGCTGAAGCAGACAAAGTTTGCTTTAGATCCTGGCATCAGGTGACTCTTGCCTTCATGTCCCCTAACATCTTTGGGGAAAATGTCAATGAAGGTGTTTTTTGTCACCAAGGTCAGTGGAATGAGGATTTGAGGGAGTCCTGCATGAAACTTAGATTTTCCTCTGGTTTTGACATCTGGAATGATGGAACCCTTGACCAGAGAGAAGGCTGAATGCTGCTGTTCTCCTGGGCCCTGGCTCCCAGAAAATAGTATTTTTCCATCCGATTTCTGTGTGTATTACATTCCCAGAACCCAAGGATAGACAAATCCCTATGTGCAGGCTTCTAAAATAAAGTTACTTGGACTATCAACTTAGTCTTTTAAAGAAGACTATCTTCCTCTGGAGCATATCCCTTAACCTATGTCCTTTGTGTCCTTGCCTGAGGTAGGAGGTGTCCCTGAAGGACTGGAGTTTCCATGACTTATGACCTCTATGTCCTTATTTCATGGGAAGGAGGGGTCTGAGGGGGTGAGTTGTGAATGCACCTGTTGCTTATGGGGCCACAGGATTGTAGACCTCAGAGTTGGCCTCACCCTTTGTTTTATTTACAGTTTAAATGCAAAACATTACAACCTCCAGCCCCATTGCAATAGTAGCACAAGGTTATTATACCATATAAAGACAACTATGACAAATTGACATCCCACTGAAATCTCAAAAGCCAAAGGCAAATCAGGTTGTTCATGTAGAGGCAGTATGTCATAGCTTACACATGCCCATCAAGACAAATTGTTTATGTAATTGGCATCACACAGAATATATAATTTTGCATTTCAATTTTCCATCCTCATAAAATCGGTACCAATTTCTCACATCATTAGACTTCTTTGTAAAAATTTGTGGATGTAGAAAAATATTTCAACATTAAAAGGGGAAAACAGGATTAAAAATTCATAGTTTAGATACGATTTTACATGTGATAGATAAATATACAAGAATGTCTACATGCTAAAAATATATCACTCAGGATGGAAAGATATATAAAATGTTAATAGAGGTTATTATGAAGGTGACTTTTATTTTTGTTATATTTCTACACTTCCAATAGTGAATTTCCCATAGTTGCAAAATACTTCAAGAAATTATCTCCCCATTTCACATCCTGGCTTGTTTGGTGTGTTAAATATTCTTTTATTTGTCCCCTAAGCATCCGAGAGTCTAGACAGTGGCATGTGTCTTGGCACAGGTATCTACTCATGCTTTGCAAGTCTGCCATTTTGCATATGTGGAGACTCAAAAGCAAAACATCTGTGGCTTAATTGAGGTAGTGGGATGGTGTGTGCGTTCAAGTCTCTCAGGCTCTGTCTTTGCTGGCGAGCCTTATTCCAGTCTCTAGTCCCTCTGAGTAGCAAGCCAGGGAGTCACTTTGGGTACAGAGAGCTTGAATAATGAACCATACAGCCCTCACCTGCTACCTTGCAGCTGCCTTCAAGCAGATGTGCTGGCTTTTGGGATGAAGGAGCAAAGCACGTTCCCTGATGACGTTGATGTTGTCTTTGGGGAGTTCTCTTCCTCCTGCCTGGCTGCTGCATGTCTCTGCCCACTCCATAGGTGTGGCTGTGATACTCCCAGTACTCTGTTTAGCTGATGGTAAGAATTCTTGATCACCATCTCAGTGCTACAGGAGATGATACATTTGGAGGCCAGCTTAAACTGGATCTCTCTGAGTTTCCCAGATGCTAAGGAAAAAGCCACAGGTGCCTTTGTATTCTCTGATGTATTAAAAAAATCATACCACATACCACATCATGTCCATTTCTGCACATTGCTTTTTAATCATGTAATAGACCACTGAGGTCAGGGTTACATATCTTTTCCTGTGGGTCTCTGCCCATCTGCCCTTGTTACACAAGCCACTTCCTTCTCCATGGTTACCTGGCCAGCTCATGGCAGCCAGCACTGCCCATCTGGATCTGGAACCAGCATCCCAAGGGACTCCTTTCTTTCATTCTTGTGCCTCTTCCAATCCATTTTCCACTTATCAGGAAGAGGGACTATTTGAAATTGTAGATATGAGGTGCCAATTCTTTATACAGCTTAACAAGGGTTTATCTCTTCCTGTGTGTCTGATACCATCACAGTAGACTCTGCCCCTACTTACTCATGAAGCTCTCCTCTCTCCAGTCCCTTATGAATCACCTTTTAAGTTCATACAACTCTGTGGGATAGTTTTGGTTATTACCTTCAGATGTCCTCTCTCCCCTCCAATGGTGAATGGCATTTATTTCCTTACTCCATGATTAGGGGTTAGCCATATGACTTGTTTTAGCCAATAGGATGTGGGTAGGTACGACACAAATGGATTGAAGTAGACCAGAGCTGTTGCTCACTTCAGTTCTGCTAAGGCTGTGCGAGCAACATGTCGCAGGTAAGCTGTTGGTCCCAGTAAGATGAGAGATGTGCTGCACAGATCTAAATGGAACGGATGGCCTGTAGACCAGCTCTGACAAGAGCCACAGATGCATAGATCAAGGAAGAGAGGACCCATCAGCCACCATGATCATGACACACGACTCCAATTCCCATCTCTTCACATTATTGTATGGTTTTCTCCAAAAAGAGAGGCAATCACTTTCTCTATAACCCAAACATCTGTCTGTTTGTCTGGTATCTACCTTATGTATCATTTATGTATCTTATATCTATTACTAGTTTTTCTCTCTACCAAAACTCGCACACACACACACACACACACACACACACACACACACACACATTTATAGTCTCTCCACACATCCATATCTATCACCTGCACATCTGTCTGCCATCTATCTATCTATCTATCTATCTATCTATCTATCTATCTATCAATCTCTCCAATAAATAATTGTTAAATGAATTAATTCCTCAAGAACACATAGGATACAGTTTGTACTCCATCAATGACGTTTGCTGAATGAATTACTGAACTGTCCATGCCAGCTTCTATTGTGTCCTAACAAGTATATCCATAAAGCATCATTGTCACAGGGCCCAAGTGGTTAGCAGTGACACTGTCCCCTCTCCTGCTTTGTCAGATCCTGCAAAAGGTCTTTGCTGTAAAAATTCCCACACTGAAAACAGATGATGTGTCAAATCAGTAATTTAAACCATGAATCTGCACTTGTTTAAAGATGAACTTGTTTGGAAGAAAAATGAGAAAAATGCTTGTGTCTGTCCAACAGAGCCCTGGGTAAGAGCATCAATTTTGGTTCCTAGCAGGTCCAGGACATAATAGAAGGAAACTGCTGAGCTCAGCAGCCGAGGGAGCCACTCTTATTTTCACAAACACAGTTTCGGGGATGGTAATCGTATCTATTAGCAAGAGCGACTCCACCGTGGTCCTGACAGAAAAATGGACTCCCCCACATTGCAAAATGAGCAAAGTGGAGATCGATAAATCATAAAATTAGTTGAGACATCATCTATCTTTCTTGGCTTCCTCTCTATTCTCGCCACGGTCCTCTGGGACACTAATTCATTTATTGCATTTTTATCATTGGGAAAACATGTCAAGGTTCGGAGGCTGCATTCAGTTAGGAGAGCAGGGGCGATAACGTGTGTCATTAATTAGGTGGTTTGTGGAGGTTCAGTCCAAACGCCAGTCTCGACTGACTTTCATAAGCTGAGTTTCAGGACTATGTACGTGTCTTTATCAAAAAAGCAGTGTTATTGAAATATGCCCTGAGAGGGAGAGAGGAGGGACCTGTCTACTCACTCTAGAGAAGCAATAAATTAAGGAACAATCTAGGTGGTCAGCTAGATATGATTTGCATTGTCCGAACAGCCTTTCTCTTATTAGCACAGAATCAGAGTAAATGTGGGACACAGCCGGGAGGAGTGTGCTTATGTCACCTGGCAACGGGCCTCATGCTTATCTCACGAGGCATACGATATGCAGATTTTTTTTGAAATATTTTATTGTAGTGAGATACTTAGAATGAGAGGTGTGTATTCTTTAAATTATGATTTATTTTATTTTTACTGACATATATGTGAGTAACTTTGTATTCAGAGGTCAAAGAAGGAATCAGCTTCTGCTGGTGCTGGAATTACAGGCTGCTTGATGTGGGCTCTGGGAACGAAACTCTGGGCTTCTGCAAGAGCAGAGAGTGCTTTTAATGACTGAGCCATATTTCCAGTCCAAGATGTGAGCTTTAAACAAATTTTCAGTTGTTCCTTCCTATGTTGTTGACTTTAGGCACTGAAGATAGGTCTCTGCAATGCATCTTGTTTAACTACAGCTTTATACCCATGTTTAGTGACCTCTTATCTTATATTTCTGGCTGCTAGAAACCCCCCATTCCACTCTGAATCTCGACTCTGCCTGCCTTAGATACTCCACGTACATCCTTGTGTGACTGGTTTATTTCACTTAGCATGTCATCCTCAAGGTTTAACCTAAATCTCATGTTACTGACTTCCCCCTTTTGAGTCTGAGTAACATTCCATTGCATGTGTGTATGACATGCTCCCCATCCGTCCATCCTCCTGTTGATCAATATTTGGGTTGTACCCTCTTCTGGACCCTGGTGGATAATGCTCCGGTGACCACGGGAGTGATAACACCTCTGTATGAGTCATATTTCCATTCTTGATAAATATCCAGATGAGGCATCGATGGACTATATGGACTATATGGTAGACTCTTAAGTTTTATTTTAGGAATCTTTTTTGTTCTCCAGGGCGGCTGCACGACCTTGCATTCACACCAACGGTCTGCTTGAATTAGCCACTCTTGTCGCAGCCTGATCACTTTGACTTAACATTTCACTGCAGTTTCCAATTTCATTCAGTGATACTGGTCTGTGCAGTTGGGCCCTTTACACACATACACTTGTTAGTCCTTTATTAATTAAGAAAATGAGGGCCAGTGAGAGGGCTCAGTCTGTAAAGGCACTTGCTATCAACCCTTATGACCCAAGTTCAATCCCCAGACTCATGTGGTAGAAAGGGAGACTTAATTCTCCCCCAAGCTATCTTTTGACCAAATAGTATGTGTGGACACACACCATAAACACATATAGCATGCAGAAATGCAAGCATTTGTATATTGAACATTAGACTGCACTGAAGAATTACATTGAAGAATTACATCAGAGATGTAATTCTTGTTTAAGAGGGAAGACAGTTAATATTGATGGAAGATTAAGTATTTAGGATCCCATCTCCAATGGGAGATGTGGATCAGTGCAAGCTCTATCAGATATGTTTCACTTAACATACAAAACATCCTAAAGCTCATACAGAACCACAGTCTCCCATGAGCAGTCAAACCTGTCCTGATGAGAAAGCAAAACTGGAGGCTTCAGATTTCCTGGCTTCAAAACATATTGTAAAGTTACAGTAGTCAGATCAGTGCGGCACTGGAAATAAGAAAGATCTGGCCCTATCTTACAGAATGGAGAGCTCAAAAACCAGCCCACGTGTTTATCTTTGAGTGTTGACAAAGGGGCCAAGAATACGCAGCCGACCAACCATAGTCTCAAATGATGCTGGGAGAATTGTGTATCTATAAACAAACAAAGAATTTGGGCATGCTTCATTAGTTATTCAAGTCCTTCTCCCACATCTAATTTATCTGCAAATGACCCCAACCCTTTCCTTTTGTGCTGTAGACCTGACCACTTTCACAAGAACCATATAACTGGTTCTTCTGCCTTCTTTCTCTCCTTTCTCTACTCTCCATATAGATGGACACAAGGATATCTTTAGATTAAGCACAATTAGATGGTACTACAAAAGACTCCAAGGTAGGCAGACATGCATGGGGCTGAGGAATGGTGGCCACTGGCCACCATCATACAACATAGATGCCATTCTGTCTGAGATCATGACAAGGCACCTGTTCCTTGTGTGTTCATGTGAATATTTTCACAAGGAGAAAGATAAGAGTCCTGGGGTGTTGGAAGGAAATATTCCTTACCTGTCTTGAGCTTCCCTCTTCTCTGTAAGTGGCCCCCCCCCACCGCTCCCACTGTCAGGGCAGGTGTCTGACCTGGGGGCCTGGTGCCAGCACGGCTGATAATGAAATCTTAAAAAAAAAAATAAAAGTTCTAGGTGTATATGTATTTTTGATCATGTGTGATCAAAGAGAGCTGAGAGTTCTATATCTTCATCTGAAGGCTGCTAGGAGAAGGCTGGCGCCCAGGGTCTTAAGGCTGAGGATTTTAAAGCTCATGCCCACAGTGACACAAGTACTCCAACAGGGCCACACCTCCTAAGAGTACCACTCCCAGGGCTGAGCATATACAAACCACCACACTGGTCTTTGATTCCTATTTTGTTCCTATCAAGGAATCTTGGTCACAAACTACACAGACCATGGTCTCCCTTAGACTGGAGTTTGAGTTCCACCATGACTTAAAAAAAAAAGAGTTATTTTTATTATTTTAAATTATGTCCCATCCTCACCCCATGTGTGCTCATGAGTGTAGTGCTTAGAAGGCAAGGAGAGAGCAGCAGAGTCTCCGGCCTGTGAGTTACTGGTGGTCGTGAGCTGACACTGGGCGCTGAGAACAGAACTTGGGTCCTTTGGAAGAGCAGGACATACTCTTAACTGAGCCAGCATTCCAGTCCCTCCCATGATTTTTTAAATTAAAATATGGAATACTTCACACATGCGCATGTCATCCTTGCACAGGGGCCGTGCTGCGCATTTCCGTGTCTCACCAGCTTTAGTGTGTGAGCTGCCACAGTGAGTGCCCTCCCCGTGGTTTTCATGCCCGGTGAGAAGGAAGACGAGGGCTTGCATTTGGGCCCAAGAGGCTCATGTTGTTGAGACTTGGGTTATTTATGTCCTGTACCTAGGATCTTTCTGTTTTCAATTTTTGTCTGGTTTCTGCAGACCCAGAACATATACAACATTGCAAACTAGGACCTCTTTAACGTGTGTCCTCAGAGCAGGCGCCGGGCACCTAGTGGCCAGAGGCATGGTGGGTTCAGTGCTGACGGTGTGTGCAGGGCTGCTGTGCATGTCGAGGACAGGGAGCAGGGGCCTTTAGTTGCTTTGATTAGCAGGATCCCTGCTTGTGCTTCCATGTGCCGTTCAGCAGGTGTCATATACTTTAAAACATTTTTTTTTGCGTGTGAATAGTTTTAGATTTATAGAAAAAGTCTTAAATATAGCACAGAGAATTCCTGCATTCCTCCTTCATCCGGCTTGCCCAAGATTAGTAGCATCGTGTATCACCTGGGTGTATTTGTGGAAAGGATGAAGTTAACACCAACATGCTGCCCTTAGCTAAGCTGTGGACTTCTTGACTATTTCTTATGTGTTCCCATTAATCTCCTTTTTATCTTAAAAGTAAAATTTGAGCCTTTTTTTTCTGGGCTAGGGATAAAACTCAGAGCCGTGAGATTCCAGGCAGTCCTTTGACCACTGAGGTGTTAATCCCAGCCTAGTCCTTAAGACCCTTTTGTTTTTGAACCAAAGTGTAATTTAAGATATTACCTTGTACTTAGTAGTTTTACTTTAAATTAAAAAAAATATTTATTTGCATTTACGTCTGTGCTATACCTATGTGTGCATGTGGATAGGCCGGAGGGTGATGATAGGTGTCCCTCGCAATTACTCTCCGCCTTATTGTTTTGAGGCGGGGTCTCTCACTGGATCTGGAGCTCACCGGTGACTTGGATAGGTTGGCTGGCCAGTGAGCTTCGGGAATCCACAGGTCTGTGCCTCCCCAGTGGCGTGATCACAGGCGTGTGCCGTCAGGCCTGGCTTATTAGCTGGCACGGAGGATCTAAGAAGACTTCCTCATGAGTGAGTAAGGAGCACGTCACCAGCTGAGCCACCTCCCAGCCCCGCATTCGCTACCTTAAAAGAATCGAGAAAACAACACTTTAAATCCCTTCCAGGCGGCCCTCCTGTAGACTGTACCTGCCAGTTGGACCCTCTTTCTTGACCTCTGGAGAACTCTGCTTTGTTTTCTCCATATTCAAAGAAACATTTTTTTTTCTTGTTTATCTTCCTATTATTTCTTCCTGCTAATCTAAGTAAATACATGGCCTCCCTTTACCTTCTTATAAAACACTGTAGTCTTTTCTGAACTGAACTCTGTTAACCGCTCTGGAAACACACACACACACACACACACACACACACACACACACACATGCACACACACACATACACACACACACAAACATACACATACACACACATTCACTCACACACACACACAGACGATGACTCCACATTGAGTCATCATTTTAGTGTGAGGTTGTGGTTCTGTTCTTTGTTTCTTCCCTTGGGCTATCCAGACATTGCTGCACACCAAGCAGGGAAGGATGGAGTGGAGCCCAACTCCGTGGTCCATGTCTTCCCCTAGGGTACCCAGGCTCTGTAGAACACTATGTGGGAAGGATGAAGCAAAGTCCGGAATGGTGTGCCTGGGGTGCGGAAGTGGGGGTGTGGGGGAAGGAGGAAGGGTGATGGTGGAAGACAGGGTGAGGGCTGGGATGGGCGGGGGTGGGGGAGGTGTCTCCACACATTTCAATGTTATAGCCCTTTAGTGCTACAACTCCTCAGTGTTATAGCTCTTAGAAAACAGCTCTCTTAGATGATAGTCAACGAAACAGCTTGTGCTCTTTATTTGACCTGAACAAGGACTATAAAGCTTTGGAAAGTGGGAAAGGGAATCTTCTTAGGGTGAAGTTTCCTTGGCGGAGGTTTAAGGTTCTGCGCATTCCTCATTTGCATGGAAAAGTGTTCCGAGAGGCCAAACCTGTAATTTTGCCAAGAATTTCTTGACATATCTCAAATAGAGTGTGGGGGTTGGGCTCCCCAGATAAGGTAGAGGAGAGGAAGTCCCTCTGGGAAAGGGAGTCCTCTACTTTGTAAGGAGCTCAGGGGAGCTATCAGACATGGTAGACTTTGACTTTAAGAAGCAGGGTTTCCTAACTTGAGGCGAGAGTTCTCTGTTTAATGTAAAGACATTGATTTGTTCAACCATCTCCTGCTGATGGACATATTCCGGTTGTTTTTATATTTACTGAGAATTATAAAGACACCACAAGCCAGTAGTGGTTGTCTTGGAGGTCAAAGGGAGACTGGCAGGGGAAAGCACGCTCTTAGTTTAGACGTCAGCAGAACTTTTGCTAGAACCCTAAGACTTCTTTGGCCTCTTCCCTCAGGGCTTATCCCTGCTCTAGCTGACTTGGAGGCACGCTTTGAAGACTGACTCCTCAGTGATAACCCTGTAGCCAGGCCTCAGAAGTTTGCACTTGAATTTGCTTTGCAACAGTTGCTGAGAAGAAAGTAATTTATGGTAGCCAAGGAAATAGACTACAGTCGATACTGCCTTCTGTGCAGGTCTTCTCTTGGAATAACTTATGAACCCCTTGCAGGCTTTATGGTCAGACATAATTAGAGTCCTCTTCTAAAGAGGCTGCACACTGCTCAGCAGGCCCGGGTGGTGGTGTACTGTGGAGGAGTCTGGGGGATGTTTAAGAATCGAGGCAGGTGAGGTTGGATAAGGGAGCAGCTTCATGCAGGAGAAGAATGAGGGATGTGGGGGAAGGTGGATGCAAGTTCCCATCCCTGCTCTGCAACATTTCAGCTGCCATTCTTCCAGAGAGTTCCACGAGGGCTCTGCATCTCAGCTTCATCACTGTTCAGATGGAGGTAAATACGTTCATGAAGTTTACAGGAGCTAAACATCAGAACCCATCAGCATAAAGCGCAGAACGAAGGGCGGAGGCATCACGGGGAGGAGCTCTGGTCCCATAGGAGCAGATGGGGAGAAGTTTCACTCTTTGACACCATTGCTGGCAGTGTGCCAGGTCTTCACCTACTGGTGTTCAAGCTGTGTCTGGATCTCTGGCACTGTAGAGCCTGGGATTATTTTATTTTATTAATTTAATTTCTTATATACTTAGCTGCACAGGGGTACTTAAATCTGTTAAGCACTTGTATGTACAAGCACTTTTCATGGTGCTAAGGATAAGGGGGATGAGCCACAGGCTCCACACGCTCTCACGATGTTTGATTCTATTGTAACAGTTGACAGAAAGCACATACACTAATACTGGTTAATTAGGCAGTTGCATTTATAATGTGTGTGTGTGTGTGTGTGTGTGTGTGTGTGTGTGTGGTATGTATATGTGTGTCTGTGTGTTTGCACAAGAGTATGTGTGCACATGATGGCCCAAGGCTGATTTTGTGTCTCCTACATGATCTGCTACTAAGGCCAGGGCTCTCATTTGAATGCAGACATGGGTATCATCTAGTTTCCCTAGTCGGCTTTGGGGATTTTGCATCCTCTCCTCCTAAGCATGGGGACTGCAGGTAGATTGCTATGCCCTCCTGGCATTCACCTGGGAGCTGGGATCCAAACTCCTGCCCTCATACCGTGAGACAAGTTCTTTACCCACGGGGCCATCTCCCCATCCCTAAATATTTTATTTGGAAGAATACCAGAGGTGATCCAGAAGGTGATACAGAGGTGATACATAACGGCAAGGCTTTCAGGGATTGAGGCAGCTTTCTCCACACAGCAGCTTTATTAGATGGATAATTTATATACATTATAATTTTTCCATGTAAGACACACAGTTCAGTGGTTCGGTATGGTCACATAGTTGTGTAAACATGACCACATCAGGTCTTTGAACATTGCCATCACTCTGAAAAGAAATGCTCTGTCTAGAACCGGGACGCCCAATTTCTGCTCCTTCCTCAGACCCTGAATCTGCTGAGGTGACCTCTGTCTCTGTGGGGTCTTTGCTACAGACACTTCATGGGAATGTTAACAACATGTGTTTCTCTGACTGGCGGCTGTCACGGCGTAGGCTCTGAGGGCCTGTCTAGAGAGCTGTGTGTACCAGCTCACTGATCCCAAGCATTCTGTGTATGGACAGGGCACATCCTGTTCTGTTTATCCATGATCAGTTAATGGACATGGGGGTGTTCTTTCAGGTATTATGGACAATGCTATTATGAACATTAGTGTGTCTGTGTTTTTGTATATACATGTGTTGTGATGGTGGTTAGCTTTTAAATCATCAACTGGAGACAACCTCCAATCACTTCTTTGCGGTGAAAGGTGGTTAACAATGGGTTGGAGGTGTGGAGATATCTGGCTCAATTGCCCTTCCTGGTTTCTTTGGTTACTGATGCTCAGTTAAAAGGACATGGAGGACGGAGGTGTCCTCCAGTTTTGCTTGCCTGGTCTTCATAGTCCCTGAAAAGTTCTGTTGTAGCCACTGCGGATTTCTTTCCTCATATCAGAACCAGTTTCTTCAGGCTTCCAAGTTAGATGGAAGACCTTAGTGGTTCCTTTGCTGATACGGAACCAGCTTTGTTGGATTTCCAATATAAACCGCAGACCAGTGGCTCCCCAGGAAACCCCAGACCTCTAGCACCAGCTTATGACTGCCGATGCACCCAGCCCCATGGGCTGAGCAGCTACAAGTCCCCATATCTCTGGTGTGAGACAGCCACTGTTGGAATGTACCAGCAAAACTGTGTCAGGCAATTCAAAGGTCTCCCTTTAATGTGTATTCATTCTGTTACCTCTGTCCCTCTAGAGAAGTGGCTCTCAACCTTCCCAATGCTGCAAGCCTTTAATATAGTTTCGCATGTTGTGCTCACCCACAACCATAAAATTACTTCCAGTTTAGTAGTAATTTTGCTACTGTTATGAATTGTAATGTAAATACCTGATAACCAGGATATCTAATATGCAACCCCTGTGAAAGGGGTTATTCAATGCTCAAAAGGACTGTGACACACAGGTTGAGATTAACTGCTCTAGGGAGCTCAGGCTAGTCATGTGCACAGTAGACTTTTCATCGCTGTGGCAAAATACTTGAAAAACAACTTCAGAGAGGGGAATTTAGTCTGGTTCCTAGACTCAGAGGTATCAGCCATGGTAGATTGGTTCTATGTTTCTGGGCTAGAGAGGCACATTATGGCTGAAGATAATGATGGGGCAGGGCTGCTGTTTTAGTGAGGGTTTCCATTGCTGTAAAAAGACACCATGGCCAGGGCTGGCTTATAGCTTTAGAGGTTCAGTCCATTATCATGAAGGCAGAAGCATGGCAGCTTCCAAGCAGGTATGATATGGGAAGACCTAAGAGTTCTACATCTTGTTCTGAAGGCAAACAGGAGAAGACTGGCTTCCAGGCAGCTAGAAGGAGGGTCTTAAAGAGCACCCCCACAGTGACATCCCATAGGCTTGTTCAAACAGTGAGTCTATGGGAGGGGGGCATACCTAGGTATAGCATAATGCAATATACATTCAGTCCAATGTCAAAAGTCCCATAGTCTATAGTAGTCTTGACAATGTTAAAGGTCCAAAGTTCAAAGTCTCTTCTGAGATTCATGCAATCCCTAAACTGTAATTCCTTAAGAAATCAAAATACAAAAGTGGATCACATGCCTCCAACATCATGCAGGATATACATTACCATTCCAAGACATCATGGTGAGGAAACACTGGACCAAAGCAAGAACGAAAGTCAGCCAGGCAAACTCCAAATGCAGCATTCCGTTTCTGACGTCGAAGTGCTCTTAAGCTCTTCAGCTCCTTACGTCCTTCTCTTGGGCTGGCTGCATTCCCTGTTTGCAGGTTTCCTCAGTAGGTATCACGTGGCACTGACAGCTCTAACATCCTGGGGTCTCCAAGACTACTTCATCTTTACAGCTTCTTGTGCCAGTGTCTGGGATCCATATATGATATTCTGGGCTTCTCAGAGGATTTGGGCCACTTCTCCAGTTCTGCCCTCGGTAGCACTCTGGGCTCTGGTTGACTCCGCTCCACTGCTTTGCTCTTAGCGGTCATCCCATGGTACTGGCATCTCCAATATGCTGCGGTCTTCTGCTGCATCTAGGCTTCACCAACAGCTTCTCGTAGGCTCTCTTCATGGTGAAGCCCCACTTCAGCGTTCCAATACTGCTCCTCCACAAAGCACTGCTGTTCGGAAACTAAATATTCATGGCATGAGCCTGTGGAGAACATTTCCTACTTAAATCAGAACAATATGCTTCTTAAATAGTCTTCTTTTATTTAATAATCTTAACATATATGTATATATATGTATATATATACATATATATGTATATATGTGTGTGTGTATATATATATATATATATATATATATATATATAGTGTGTGTGTGTGTGTGTGTGTGTGTGTGTGTGAGTGTGTGTGTGTGTACACAAGCACGTGCACATGTAGGCACACATTTATAGATCAGAGCACAACTTTTGTGAGTTGGTTCTTCTACCATGTTAGAATTGGGAACTGAACTCTGGTCACCAGGCACCTTTACCCACTGAGTCATCTTGCTGGCTCTGGTTTTAATAGTTACTAATATGTATGTACACTGTATTCTCTGGAATCCTCCGAGGCTGCCATTTTTACTTTCTACAGTGATGGCACCATTAAATCTCCACTAGCAGAGTGGTGATAGCTTGAATTTCCCATGCGGTCACTAACACAGTCTCCCTTCTTTATCTTCTCCATCCTGGTGTTAGAAAAAGATATGTCCTTGCCTGCTGGACTCATCTTTCCCTGATGGCTCACAGCACTGGGCACCTCTCCCCTTGCCCGTTGGAGTGCTACATGATTCTCCCTCTTGTGGGCTCTCCATTTGGGGAAGGCAGAATTCATACAGTGAATCTCTGTGGAGGAAGGTCTATATCCAGGAGGGCGAATACTTTCCACTGGTCTTCCCGACAGAGTGTGCGCCCCTGTGAGCCCAGACAGGAGGGACAGGAGTGTAGAGAGCCCAGGGAGAGACTGCTGCAGGTCCAGGCAGGAGGTGGAGGGCGTCTGAGCAGGGGCTGGAGCCAGGCTATTGGGAGAACAGGGTGAGAAAGGCACGAAGGAGTCAGCATCAGGACTTGAGGCTGATGGGGTTCTTGGGGGCGGTGTGGGGGAGAGAAGGATGGAAGCCTCAGGCAGTGAGATGGTCCATTTTAGTGTCAGAAGTGGGGAAGACATCTTTAAAAAGAAAAGAAAAAGATGGGGACACCAAGTATGTAAACCAGAGCAGATCTTCTCCCACCTAAAAACTGTACATTTATTTCTTTTCATTTATGTTGAGCGTGTGCCACCACGCATGTGTGAAAGTTGGAGGACCGCTCACAGGTGGCCAGGTCTCTGCTTCCATCCTGTGGGTCCCAGGGATTGACCTCAGTTAAGCCAGGCTTGGCAGTAAGCACCTTTACAAGCTGACCCATCTCTTGTGCCCCAGATCCTTCCCCCCTTGTCTTCAGAGTTTGTAAGTCGGAAGAGCAATCCTTTGTGTATATATGGATGAAGGAAGTAGGGAGACAGCTTCGATAACTATTGTCTTTGCTTGCGTTCAGTACATTACCTGTATTGTTATTTACGTTGGGCTCATTCACTGACACAGTCCTATTTATCTTTATAACTGTCTTCCTACTTGCTCAACCTCGGGGGCTCATGCCAGGAGCGGTGTGTTTACTGCACCCCCATCCTTTGCTCAACAGCTGCACCCACACTGTAGGCCACATGTTGTAGATACTGCGTTTTGTTTTATCTGGCCTTCCAACCTCTCTCTCATGAGGGTCTGATCCCTGTTTCACAGGTAAGCCAAATGGCGCTTTTTCTTCCCTAAGTGACTTGTCTGACTGAGGACTGGTCAGTTTATGGCCTAGGGAGGTGTGATGGGTAGCTTTAATCATTGACTCGATGCTGCATAGAATCACCTTGGGGGTGGAGGGTGGGGCTAGAGTCTCCTTGGGGGACTGACCTGCCCTGCCAGCGCATCTGTGAGGGATTCTCTTGATTGTTAGTTGAGGTGGAAAAGACCCGGCTGGAATCTGGGCAGCACCATCTCACCAGCTGGGCCCTGAACGCTATGAACGCAGAACGCTATGAATGCGAACGCTGGCTGGGCACGAGCAGGTACCCAGCGTGGGCAGATTCGTTCCTCTCCGCTCTTGGCTCTATGTTCTCGCCCCGACTTCCCCTTAACAATGGACTATATAGATTGTAATTCTGAGTCAAATAAGCCCTTCGTTTCCCCTAAGTTGCTTTTTTGCTAAAATATCTTTTGTCACATCAACAGATGCAAAGCCAAGAGTCAAGAGAATAGTATTTTTTGTTTGCTTCATGTTCTATGCCAGCTTATACAGTTTTTCTTATTTAATTCTCCGTTCACCCAGTAAGGTTGGCATGGTAATCTTTGCTTTGCAAATAAAGGAAAAAATTACCCAGAACTACCAAGCTACGGAAGTGGCGTGGTCTGAACACAAATCCCACGAGTCCCTGGCAGAGTCTCTGGCCTCAGCGGAGTCCTTCACAGATGGCCAGCTAGAATCCAGAGAGGAAAACACGCTTGTCTGAGAGAGCCTGCAGTGCCTCCCTCTGCTCCTAGATGGCGCTCAAGGCTCAGCTTCCAGGCCATACCTGGGGCTTCAGCCCTAAGGCTTCTAAGACAAGCTGTGGAGTTTCTCAACTATTTCGGGAAAGGAAGAAGCTTGTGTTGGAATCATTGTTCTGATTTTGTTTCCGTTTGCAAAGCCAGTCTCTCGTCTCTAAGCCTGCAGTTTATATGTAGCCATGCTAGACTGACAAGACGAAGCCTGCGTGAGAGAGTGGGCAGACATCCCAAGTAGAAAATGAGGTAAATGGCGCTATCTCCTGACCCTGCAATCAAAGTTGGCACGACTTTGTAGATGTCAGCAGACCCTCCCCTGACCGGGGAAGAGAGACCTCCATCAGCAGAGGTGGGAAGAGCCTGTCATTTGGAGTCTGACCCCTTATTTTGTGGAGCTGCGAGCACACACCTCGTCCGCAGTCTGCCTAGAGTGGGGTGAATGGGCACAGATGAGCGCAGCATCTGGGCCCACAGTGTGGGGAGGGACAGGAAGATGGAGATGCCTGACTCTGTGGAGGCGGCAGTTACTCAGCCGCACCCTTGGGGAGATGATGTATGGTCTGGATTTTAAAAAATCTCTAATGTTTACTTGGCATTAACTACCAGTAAAAGAAAGTAAAAAAATGGTGTGGGTAAAGAAAAAGAAAAGAAAAACGTTAAGCAGAGTACGGGAGTCTTTGAGGGAAACTGAGGCGTCTTAGGTCAGTATCCCAGAAGGGAGGAAGACGGCAGCCAGGAAAGGGCGTGCCAGCTTGGAAGGGTCTTGGTAGCTGACTGGATTTTTGGAGCTGCTGGTTCCACTTTTAGAGAAATAGATGGGTGAGACATGCCATTTTTAATTCCTATTTCCCCTTCAGGATCCTTCTAAGCAAGGGCCTCCTCTTCCCGCTCTGTTGAGATTTGATCTCCAGTTCTGAATCTCTCCAAGCCTACTTTTGATTTCTCTTTATTTAAAAAAGATTTTATTTATTTATTTATTTATTTATTTATTTATTTGTGTATGTATGTATGTGTGTGGTATGTGAACTTGGGTGCAGTTCCCATGGAGATCAGAAGAGGGCATTAGATTCCCCTGGATCTGGAGTTACGGGCTCTTGGGAACTGTACTGAGTGCTGGGAAAAGAAATCAGGTTCTCTGCAAGAGTAATAAAACATACCAGCTTAACCACTGAACTCTCTCTCTAGCCCCATACTTCTGAATTTTTCCGTTGCTTGGATCTCCAGAAAGCTTAGCACCTGGTTGGAGTCCAGATGCCTAAAACTTGGGCAGAACCCAGTGCCTTTCACTACTGTATCTCCTGTTGCTTTCTTTTCCCAGACATGCATATTTGTAAAAATATCTATATTATATAGGCATATAAATGTATATAGTTTAAATAGATGTATAAATATGGGCTACATTAGTTAATGTGGTGATTACTTTTAATTGTCAACTTCACGTAACCTAGAATTAATTTTACTCCCTTGGGAAGAGAGTCTTAATGAGGGGTCTCTGGATCAGGTTGGCCTGTGGCATGTTGCTGAGATTGTCTTGATGGCTTAGTTGTACAGTAAGGCTCACGGACTGTGACCCACTGCTCATGTTTGTTCTTATACCCCCCGGTAAGTGTAGCTTTCAACCCTGTCTTAGTTACTGAAGAAACCAAAAACCTGTTTATTGCTTCTTTGTGAGTTTCACATCATGCACTCCAATCCCACCCATCTCCCTGTCACCCCATATCTGCCGTCTGCCCTTGAAACCTCCTCTGCAAAAGAAAACAAAAAAATAAAAACAAGAACAACAAACAACAACAACAACAACAACAAACCATCTTGTTGTGTAAGTTGTGATGCGTCCCACAGTTTTCCCTTTTGTCCATGGAACTTCGCTTGCAAATGTTCATAGCAGTGAGTCCTTGTCTGGTCGGAGGCCTCTGGCTTCTGCCTCATCATCAGTGCTGGCTCCTGGCCGGGACTCCTCTAGGATATCCTGCTGTTGCCCTGGGTCATGGAGATCCTGCAGCTTTGCATCAGCAGGACGGGCCCTTTCATTCGCTCCAGCAGTTCATAGATGAGGTTGATGTTGGGGTGGGTCAACTCACGGCCCGGATAGTATCTGAGCTGGTCGCCTGCCAGCTGCCCTGCACCCACAGCACCAGGGCGAGCTCTCCTGCACTGCCCTCGCTAGCTTACCCAATGCAGGGCCAGCTCGCTCACTCTTATACCCTTGGGTGGCTCACAGCTCATTCTTGCCCATGCCACCAGGGCCAGCTCTGCTGTGCTGCCCAGGGGAGGTGCAGGGCCCGCTCTCCCAAGTGCTGCAGAGGGCCAGGGGTGGGGCCAGCCCTGCACAGTCCTTGGACATCAATATGATTCCATGAGGCAGCCTGGGTCAGTACATCCACATGGACTTTGGTGGTAACATGGGCCATGGACATTGATGCAGACCCTGATGCTGCATGGCCACAGACCCAGACATGGCCCTCAGCAGACACACAGGGCAGGACTTTACCATGGCCTCAGGTGGCAGCACAGGCTGCTGGCCTCAGGCTGTTCCTCTCCACCCTCGACTCTCCAGTTCCACCTCTTCATAGTGCTCAAGCTGTTCTGCTTCTCTTTCTTTCCCATCTTTCCACCACACACTTGGATGTTGTAGTGGCTACCTTTGTAGGCAGGTACATGGCAGTGGGTGGGCCTCTGGGTGTCTTCTGCTGCTTTTCCCCATAGAGGTGGATAAGATACCATGACCAAGGCAACTATGAAAGAATGTATTTAATTGGCTTACAGTTTCGGGGGGTTACAGTCCATGATGTTGGAGCAAAAGCATGGCAGCAGGAACAGTTGATAGCCCACATCTTCATCCACGAGCGGGAGGCAGAGGGAGAGACACTGGGAACAGCAGTCATCTCTTGAAACCTTAAAGCCCGTCACCAGTAACACACCTCCTCCCACAAGCCACACCTCCTAATCCTTCCCCAAAAATTCCACCAACTAGGAACTAAGCATTCAAATGTATGTGCCTATGGGGGCTGTTTTCATTCAAATCATCACAGTCTTCTTTTTGCAACAGATGGAGACCATCACAGAAAACTACAACTAGTCAAAATTTAGAGAAAAACAGACTGTCGGCTGCCTAGTCCTAATTGATACATCTACAATACAACTCCTACACCTAAGGCTCAGAGAACATCTAAGAAGACTGGGTAGGAAGATTGTAAGGGCCAGGAGATCAGCATACCCATTGTGACACTGTTTTCTACACAAAACAGGGACACTGCACCCATGAAATCTCAGGATTATGGCTGCCTAAACAAGGCCTGCATAATGACCACACCCACTGATTTGACAGCAGGAACAGGAGAAAGTTCACAAGGCTCCATCACAGATTAGGAAGAAATCAACAGCTACTGACGGAGGGATAATCAACCTGATAAGTTATCTAATCCCAAGCAGTTAGTTCTATTTTGGTATGTATGTATGTATGTATGTATGTATGTATGTATCACTTGATCTATATATATGAATGTATGTATGTATGCATACATGCATGTGTAATAATTATATATAGGTCATGTATCCTAGAGGGAGAGGAAGGCAGTACCTGGAGAGGCAGAATGACAGGTGGAAATTATGGAAAAATAGTGTTCTCATGTGAAATTCTTTAAAGCACCTTTTGGAAACAGTAGAAACTCCCCTCCTTCTACACTAACATATCCACTGATATTGCCTCTGCTCGGGTCTTGTTCGTGACCTTCTGGGGGAGGCTGTTTCACCACAGACTTCCTGGTAATTTGTCTCTTACAGTCTTTCCAGCCTCTCTCCTTTGATGTTCCCTGAGAAATAGATGCAGTAGCTGTGTGATAGACGTATCCATTGGGACTGGACTCACCATGATCATTGATCTCTGCCTTGTGTATAGTTGTGGTAGTCTATGATGGTCTCCACCACTGTAAAGAGAGACTTCTTTGAGGAGCTGGTAGCTACAGTTATCTGTATGTAGAAGAATGTGATTAAGAATGCAGTAACAAATTATGCTGGTCTAGTATAATTCTAGCAGCAGTAGATTAAAGAGTAGAGAAAGCTAGCTGAGTATTTAGCATGTGTGAATTCCAGTCTCGCTGTTCTTGACTGGATGTGATGTGACCAGCTGTCTCAAGATCCTGCCACTGTGACTGCCTTGCAGTGATGGGCTGTGACCTGGAACTATTGGATAAAGTAAATCCTTTCTCCTTTGTTTTTTTTTCAGTTTATTTTATCATAGCAATAGAAACAAAAACAGAATAGTTAACTACATACTCATATTATATACAGACATATGGGAATGTGTGTGGTTTATAGTTTGCATTTAACTTTGTTATCTATATTAAGTGTACATATGTATTTATTTATGGTAATACCTAAAATGAATGTACACATATATAATAATATAGTATATATTGCATATAGCTGAATAGTTTATATATATAATATATAGCTACAGTTATATACACCTATAAATTTTGTTAATTATAATCATCTACATAGTTACCTCTACATAAATATATTTATAATATATAAATACTCATAGCATATATTAAATGATGCATGATATAAAACTAAAATATTTTTCCACACTATTTTGGTTTTCCATATGTAATGATATCCCTGCATAGTGAGATAGCTCTCTATGTGTATTTCTGCATTCATATGTAGCTGTAGTATGTGTGACACTATTTATGTACAGTAAGCACCTCTATTCCACGGGAAGGTCCACAGGTTGTAGGTTGCATGCTCATTGATTACAGACAGCTATTATTATCTGAAGTCTGGGTCATAACCGAGATCTGTGATCACTCTTAGAGCAGAAGCTCTGCTCAGTGAGCAAATGCTCAGCAAGTGCTGGAGACGCCATTGTGCCAGCCGCTAAGATGCCACTCACACTGGAGACGCCATTGTGCCAGCCGCTAAGGTGCCACTCACACTGGAGACGCCATTGTGCCAGCCGCTAAGATGCCACTCACACTGGAGACGCCGTTGTGCCAGCCGCTAAGATGCCACTCACACTGGAGACGCCGTTGTGCCAGCCGCTAAGATGCCACTCACACTGGAGATGCCGTTGTGCCAGCCGCTAAGATGCCACTCACACTGGAGATGCCGTTGTGCCAGCCGCTAAGATGCCACTCACACTGGAGATGCCGTTGTGCCAGCCGCTAAGATGCCACTCACACTGGAGACGCCATTGTGCCAGCTGCTAAGATGCCACTCACACTGGAGATGCCGTTGTGCCAGCCGCTAAGATGCCACTCACACTGGAGACGCCATTGTGCCAGCCGCTAAGATGCCACTCACACTGGAGACGCCATTGTGCCAGCCGCTAAGGTGCCACTCACACTGGAGATGCCGTTGTGCCAGCCGCTAAGATGCCACTCACACTGGAGATGCCGTTGTGCCAGCCGCTAAGATGCCACTCACACTGGAGACGCCATTGTGCCAGCTGCTAAGATGCCACTCACACTGGAGATGCCGTTGTGCCAGCCGCTAAGGTGCCACTCACACTGGAGATGCCATTGTGCCAGCCGCTAAGCCCTCAGTTCTTGGATCCTGGGAGGAATGGGCGGGGAAGTCGCCTGAAGCTGCTGAGTAGGAGAATGGAAGACCTTTATTGTAACAGCTGTTCCAGACACACCCAGACTCTGTGAAGCAATAGCTTCGCTGTCTTGGGTCATATTGCAGAGTGAAATAGATAGATAGATAGATAGATAGATAGATAGAATGTGAGTATGATATGAGTGTGAGTGTGTTTGAATGTGTGTATATGTACACATGTGCATGGGTCCATGTGTGTGTCCAGGTGCTTGTGCATGTGTATGTATGCTCATGTGGAGGTCAAAGGTCACCCTTGTCTGTGATTCCTCAGGTCCTGTCCATCTTAATTTTTGAGGAAGAGAGGGTCTTCAGTTGGCCTGGAACTCTCCGATTGGATATGTCTGGTTAGCCACTGAGCTCCAGGGAACCAGCTGTCTCTGCCTCCTTGATGCTGGGATTTAAGCGTGAGCCTCCATCCCGGCTTCTCTCTGCACATGGGTTCTGGGAAGCAAACTCAGTCTCCTACGTGTGGACTCACAGAGCCATCTCCCTGTCCCTCACATTTCTTGTGCCTTCTGAGGTGAGGGCTGGGTTCCCTTTGAGAGAAGCTGAGCCTTGGATCCCTGATGTAGGTCTGATGTGGCCCATACGTTCTGCAGCCTGCAGGACGACTTCCTGGCTTCTGCAGAAAACTTGGTCATTAATAACCAGAGTGGGGTCCAGGCACAAATTCTTTCCCATTCGTCTCTACGTGCACCGTCAGCACCCTGGAGAACTTTAACTGCTGTGTTCAGCCCATTACGTTGATAATTTTGGTTTTGTCCTACAAACCGAAGCACCCTTGTTTATTCTTTCTTGCTTTCCCTCCAATAACAAAGCCAATCCACTCCCTCACCCTCTGCCTAGCTGGCTCTTGAAATCAATAGCCTTGGAAATGTCAATGTATTCCTGAGTGAGCTGCTGGGGGGTCCAACAGGAGGGAGGTGAGCGCAGGAGCCGGGGCTGACAAGCAGACTTCTGGCATCCCCAGGCCAGCAGGCTGCCCTGTGCAAGTCAGACCAGCCAGAGTCCTGGTCTCCGGGCCCCAGCGCCCGGGCACACAGACATGGCTCTTCAGATAATGGACATTCGTATCCGTCACTGTCGTCGTTGCCTCCACACTTCCATGCTGACCGCAGGAAGTTTTCAGCTCCTAGTAGTGACCAAGGAAACCCAATAAAGTCCACACTCATTGTCTTAGTTGGGTTTCTGTTTCTGTGATAAACACCACAACCCAAACCCAACTTGGGTTCAAAGAGTCTACTTGGCTCTCACTTTCACATCACAGTGTGAAGAAAGTCAGGGCAGTGTACCTTTAAAATTTCAAATCCTGCTTTTAATAATGGTTCTTAAACACCAACACATTCACTAAAATGCCACCCTCAGTCTCTGTCTATGTGTCACTGGTCACCTGATCTATGATGCTAGAGTGTATGAGTCTTGGCTGTGGAGAGACACAGAGCTGACTATTGGTGAACCAGCTTTGAACCCAACATGGTAACGCTTTGGAACGTTGGCTAATTAGAGGGCCATGTGTCCAACTGGTTATTCTCCACTGGCGCAAAGAGCCAGTCGAAGCTGCTAGACTACATAAAGGCAGGGTTATTGGGAAGCCGCTGGGAGGCTGATCCACTGCTTCCAAGGAATGAAGTCAGGGATGTCGCCATGGGAGGGAGACTGAGGGGAGGGAGAAGAGAACGAGAAAAAGAGTGTGTGCCTGAAGAGGGAAAATGTAGGGAGGAGCTTCTGGGGGAAGGGCAGCCCGGCCCCAGGGCTGGAAAGTTCAGGGCAGAGATGGGTATGCCTGGTAGGGACTGAGGGATGCTGGGGAGACCTGGAGGCCAGGTCCACTTTGGTCTGTTACACATGCAACTCAGCTCTTTGTCTGGAATCTGAATCCCAACACAACTAATACTTCAGTCTGCTCCCCGAAGAACAAGCACCTCAACAAGGTGCTGAGCCAGTCGTCAAAAGGTACTGTTTGGGGAAAGAGGTATCGATACTGAGTATGTACCGTGTGCCAGTCAGGACTTTAATACTAGCATTGTATTACTGTAGCACATCCTCACCTATCCCAGAGGCTCAAGATCACCTTGAGTTCAGGTGGATAATAAATGGCCAGCCATACCAAGATTAAGGCTATGCCTTTCTGCCTCCAACACACACACACACACACACACACACACACACACACACACATGAGTCTCTGTCCCCCTCTCTTTTGTGTCTCTTTAGCTCTGTTTCTGTGTCTCTTTCTCTGTTCCCCCTCTCTCTGTAGCTCCGTAGCTCTGTCTCTGTCCCTCTTTGTCTCTCCGTCTCTGTCTCTGTCTCTGTCTCTCTCTCCCTCTCCCTTCCTCTCTCTCCCTGTGATCTTTCTCAGGCCTGTTTGCCTTATACAAGGGCAGAAGGAAGGGGTGGGAGGGATCAGAAGTTGAACTTCCTCTGCGTGTTAATAGCATAGCAAGAACCATGCCTCTAATGTGCTTAGTCGTATTTTATACTTCAAAATAGTTGATGCTATTATAATCTTCATAATTATTCCGCTTTGTGTAAAACATTTGCTTTCAGATACTTCTGGCTTCAGCACATTTGTAAAAATATTTTTCTTGATTTTACTCTGAAAACATGTAAAATAAATTCAGATAGAATATCTGTCTTCAAAGCGATGGCCATCTGGTTATGGCAGTGGGCAGAGAGGAGGGGAAGAGAAATGATAAACTTGCATCATCTTTACCACTTATGAGGAGGAGTAGAGAGGGGAGCTTCGTGAAGCTTGGGGAAGTCTGTGGGGTCTGAACTGATAGAGGGTGAGGAGGAGGTGTCCCCCATGGGGAGGTGTCAGGCTCCAGCAGCAGGAACAGCCAGTGCAAAGGCACTGGGGCGAGGAATGGCCTGGGCCACTGGGGAAAGCTGCAGGTGGGTTGTGGCCTCTGAGATGAAGAGCGTTGCTGAGAAATGGCCAGGGCTGAACTGGATGGTGGCTGCACTGTGTTCAGAAAGTCCTCCTAGCCGAGGAGCAGAGATTTCTTCCTTGAAGGCCATGTGTGCATGTATGTACAAGTGTGCGTGGATGTGTGACTGTGTATGCATGTATGCATGGGCATTTCAGTGTGTGTGTACAACATCAGGTGTTGTTTGTTGGGTTCTGTTTACCTTTGTCCTTTTGGGGCAGGATCTGACACTGGCCTAGAGCTCACCAAGGAGGCTAGACAGCCTGGTCAGTGAGTTCCAGGGACCCTCTCGTCTTTGCCTCCCTAATGGGTGAATAGCACATCACCACACCCCCTTTTTTAAAATCAAAAACCTTATTATTTTATTTTATGTGTATGGGTGCTTTGCCTGCGCGGATGTCTATGTATCATGTGACTGCTTTGTGACCACAGAGGCCAGAGCATGGCTTCAGATCCTCTGAAATTGGAGTTACAGACAATTGTGAACCATATCGTGTGGAACTGAACTGGGTCTTTTGGAAGAACAGCCAGTGTTCTCAACCACTGAGTCATCTCTCCAGTCTCCCGAGTTTTGGTTTTTAAATGGGTTCTGGGGCTCAAACGTGGGTCCTCATACTTACAAGGTAAGCACTTTACTGAGCCATCTCCCCAGCTCCCATTGAAGACTTTTGAGTAGGAATGTTACACGCTTGAAGCTTTGTTTCAGATGACTCTGGCACCCTTTGTGGGATTTTGCTGGGGATGACTAGAAGTAGGGGAGCTGATGGAGAAGCTACCAGACTGGCCCCCAGCATCATTGACTGTGGTGGTTTGAATATGGTTGGTCCAGGGAGTGGCACTATTAGGTGTTGTGGCCTTGTTGCAGTAGGTGTGGCCTTGGAGGAAGGGTGTCACTATGAGTGTCGGCTTTAAGACCCTCATTCTAGCTGCCTGGAAGCCAGGCTTCTCCCTGTGGCCTTCGGATGAAGATGTAGAACTGCCCATTCCTCCTGAACCAGGCTTGCTTGGACACTGCCATGCTCCTGCCTTGGTGATACTGGACTGAACCTGTAAGCCAGTCCCAATGAATTGCAGTCCTTATAAGAGTTGTCTTGGTCATGGTGTCTGCTCACCATCAGTAGGTAAAACCCTAAGACATTGAGTTTCTGAAGGGTTTTACTTACCGTTGGATTTTGGATATGAAATATTCCCTATGGACTGGGTTGGGGGGTGTCTTTAGGAGGTGGGTACTCAGGAGCGAGCCCTGAGGGTCACAGCTCAGCTTCAGTTCCTGCCTGAACACTCTCTGCTTCCCGCTCTCCCCAGCTATCAACAAGCAGTTTCTGCTCCCAGCACCATTGAGTTCCCCACTGCCTTGCTTTCCTCGTCATGATGAACTGCAACCCCTGAGCTGTCAGGCACACTAAATGCCTCCCTAAAGCTCACTCACTCTTTCTTTCTTTCTTTCTTTCTTTCTTTCTTCCTTCCTTCCTTCCTTCCTTCCTTCCTTTCTTTCTTTCTTTCTTTCTTTCTTTCTTTCTTTTTCCTTCCTTCCTTCCTTCCTTCCTTCCTTCCTTCCTTCCTCCCTCTCTCTCTCTCTCTCTCTCTCTCTCTCTCTCTCTTCTGAGACAGGGTTTCTCTGTGTATCTCCAGCTGTCCTGGAAGATCAGGACTCTGTAGATCAGGCTGGCTTCAAACTCAGAAATCCACCTGCCTCTGCCTCCCAAGTCCTGGGATTAAAGGTGTGCGCCACCACACCCGGCTTCTGAAGTTGTTTCTGATGGACATTCTATTGCAGTCAAGAGGAAAGCCCCCGGAGACATTAGGCGCCTTCCTCTCCTTGTCTCTTGCAGTGTTAGATTGCTGTCTTCTTCCATAGTCATGGATTGGGGAGATCAAGAGAGCCTGAATCACAAGATCAATGTAATGAACACATCCTTCTTATCGGTGTTGTCTCCTCAAGGCCTATTAGTGACTGTGGATGAATGGATTCAGCCTTCTGAGGGGCTGTGCTGAAGACAGTGGCCTATCCCCAAATGCCATGAAGGACTTGTCTGGACTGAGTGTATTACCCTGGCTTTGGCATCATCAGAGGGGTTTCCTTGAGAATCTGGAAAGACTGTTTCCCATGCTTGAGGATCTGGAAGAAGACTGTTTTCCCCAATCTCCACTCCCTTTAGAGAAAAAAACCACTATTGTGAGAGACAGGCAGGTAGAGCGTTGACTTCTGGCCCTTGCTTCTCAAGATGCCCAGGCTTGTGCCAGGGTCTTTCTGTCTCTGAACCTCAGCTTTAATAGCTGAGAAGTGAGGCCACTGCAATCTCTTTTGCTCTGGAAGGAAATGGAACGAGAGTCTGAAGGTGCTTTCCGCTGGATGTGCTCCCATGTCAGGTGTCTGTGTATGTGACTCTACCTGGAGGGATTGGACGGTGTGCCCCCTGATAAGCTGTAGCTGGCCACTTACTTGGTTCCCTCAGGGACTTTGATATCTGCAGCCAAATAAGACTTGGTGTCAAAATGGATCCCCTGATTTGTTGCTGTATTAAAGAGTAACCAGGAAGAGTGTAAGGAGGCACCCCATTGGTGCGTACAGCGAGCACACATTTATCCAAATAAAGTAAGATGAAGAAATTACAGGCACATATACACAGATACAAAGAGATCATCCAGGGCGTTCCAGCTATTGCTTCCCTAGAATTACAAGTGTGTGGCATGATGCCTAGCTTCTCCTCGTGAACTCTAGGACTCAGACCCACGTGCTTCCACAGTGAGCACCTCCTTAAGTCCCCACCCTCCTGTTCCCTCCTGAAGATTCTGCCACGCTCTCCCTGCCAGCATTTCCGTGCTGCCAGCATTTCTGAGCTGCCAGGAGTTTGTACCGAGGAGCTGTCCCCCTGCCACTTCCTCTGCCCTCTGAAAGATGAACTTGTCGGCCAGGCAAGACAAGGATTTATCAGATGAGACACCTGGCAGATGTCCAGAGGACGCCAATCCCCACCGCTGCTCCATCCTGCCTCTACGCCAGCTTTCTAATCTGTGTTAGAAAAACACGGTCTGGTTGATTGCTCTGTAATAGACTTCCACAACATTAGTGCTTGCCTCTCCTTCTTCTAGCTCTCTCTGTGACATTTGTTTTCATTTTCAATCCCAGTTCAATTCAATTAGTTGCTTGTTTTGACTCAGGCATGAGCCTGGGCATGGGGGACAGAGGGTGGGAATAAAAGGGTCACCCCTGCCTATAGGAGGATCACTCCGCGGGGAGGAGCAGAGGTATCTATCAGTCAACCAATGGAGAGACTGAACCCTAGATGTTGTGGTCATTTTGAACTGTAACCCTGAGACTGGGGAGATAGCTTAGTAGGAGAAGTGTTTGCTGTACAAGTGTGAGGACATGAAGTTGATCACAGAACACACATTAAAAAAAAAAACAAAAAAACAGCACGCCGACTTGTGCTTACAATTCTCTACCCCTGGGGTGGTGGTGGTGGATGTAGATTCCTGGAGCTTGTTAACTACCTAGGCTAGCCTAATCAGTAAGCCCTAGGCTCCAGTGAGAGAACCTGTTTCAAAAGCCAAAGCAAATGGTTCTGGAGGAATGAGACCTGAGGTTGACTTCTGGCCCTCACATGCACACAAGCACATAAACACACAAGCACACATGCACACATACACACACACACACACACACACACACACACACACACACACATCCCCCCTCCATTCTCATAGCAACAAACTATTAAATCAATAAGTAATAAGTAAAATGAAAGAGAGAAAGAGATGAGGGTCCAAGAGTGGGAGAAGTGTGGAGACGCCTCCTGAGGGGCCACGTTTAACAAGGTTCTGAAGGATGAGTAGGAGTCCGCTGAGTGCTGGAAGAGCAGCTGACAGTTGTCAAGATGCAGTACCAGAAGGTAGTGCTGAGTGATAGAGCAGCTTGGTGCCTCAGAGCATGCAGAACCGGTGGCAGGCATGGGGGGAGATGGGGAAGAAGTGTTTGCCTGGTGGGCTGGAGGGAGAGGAGATGTGTTCTTGAGCTTGTGGGTTTTACTGAAACCATGTCTCTGCTGTTGACTCTGCTCTTTGGTGTCAGCTATGGGATGCAGTTCATGCGATTGTATACAGTTGTGTGTGTTCCCTGCTCTGCCATGTTGAGTGTCCGGTCTTGTATGCCTGCATGGTGTGAAGGGCTCTGGAGACACAAAAGAAGACAGAGCATACAAGGACAGGCATGGACTCCAGCCTCATCGTTCTGCTGCCCCGTGAGCTCAGCAAGTCTCTGATTGTCAGTGGCTTCTGCAGGACAGGAGCCTCTAACTGTAAGGGTTGGCAGGGAGAGCTATTTAAAACACCCAGTCTGACGTTTGATATTCCTTCCAGCAAGTATTGCTTCTATTAGAGCAGTTCTAAGGGTGAAGACCGAGGCCTTGCACACGCTAGCGATTGTCCCACTGAGGATGTTACATGTTCTTTGGGAACTGGGTTGAGTTTTACTCAGGAGGGTACTTCAACTCCAGTACTACTTTGGTTACCAAGTGGGTTTGAGGCCAACCTGGGCTACATGAGACCCATCTCAAAACAAAACAGTAAAAGAAAAACACATTTTCTGCAGGAGTCTTGATAAATTGCCTAGGCTTAGCTGAATACACCTTCTAGCTCAGCCAGGCCTTGAATGTGCCATCCTCCTGCCTCCCGCCTTCAGAGTAGCTGGGATAGGAGATCTGCACCCTTAGGCCTTGCTGTGTTTGGAAATCATTAAGACCAAAGTTAGGAAAGCAGTTGTTCAATTCACTTTTCTTTGTTTTGAGGAAAGTCTCTCATCTCTTTTGATGACAGCCTTTTCTGTGTTCTCAAAGGACAAAAACAAACTTACAAAAAATTAAAAAAAAATCCAGGCACCAAGAAACAGGATGACAGGTCTGTGGTCTCAAAGCCCAGAGGTGCCTCTCTGAGATCACTGTGGTAAATCCGTTTACATTTTCCACCCCCACCCCCAACGTCCTGTGTTGGAACTCTCAGCTATTTTGGCATCTCTATTGTGATATTTATTTTAAGACATCAGTTAGGTTTTAAATAGCTCAATAGTGAACTCTGGCCTTTGGGGAAGGCAAACTAATTATTTCCTGAGCCTCTCTGCACAATGTGCCCCTAGGGTTTTTTTTCCAGGCAGCCCGGGAAGGAAGCACAGAGCCAGCTGCACCGTGGGACAGGAGCTCAGAACCCAGGAGTCCAAAACCACAGCTGCTGGCGGAAAGAAGCCAGGCATCTCCAGAGATTGTTGGGACAGGCCGTAGCACAAGTGACTCTGGGAGGGGTGGGGAGTAAAAGTCCATTGTTACAATGCTGAAGGGGGCTGGCCGTGGGTGCCCGGTTTCTCCACAGCATTACAAAGTGGAGACTTTTAGGCCCATTTTACAGATGTGGAAAGGATGGGTGAATCTTTGCCCAATGTCACAGAGGCAGGAAGCCGAGAGTTGTTTGCTGATCCTGGAATGTGTGAGCTTAACCACTTGGCTTTGTGGCCTTGGCATATTTCATTTTGTTTTTGAGATGTGGTCTTCTATTGTAGGCTAGGTTGTCCTTGAACTCATAGCAACCCCCTGCCTCCTGCTTCTGCTCCTAGGATTCTAGACATAAGCCACCATGCCTATCTTGCTGTGCAACCTTGGGCAGCTCATCCAACCTCTGAGTGTGTTTTTCCCCTCATTCAATGGATATGAAATACCTGCTGTTTCTCCATTGTCATAAAAAGCAAAATGCTGGATGAGTTGGGTTTTGTCTTAATTCAACATCCCAGGTCCACATGGTCCTGATGTGGCTTCAGGTGTCCATGCAGATGGGCCAGCTCTTCCAGCCTTCATTTGTTTCCATCTGTACAGCCTGGGCTTGGCCTCTTGCTCGGCTCTCTTGCTTACAGGGTGTCCTTGCTTTCTCAGAGTGATGCTTCAGGGCAGGGCTGAGTCACAGGGGCTTCAGAGGGCACGGAAGAGAGGACATAGTCCAGCCTGGAGATGCAGGGGGTGTCTCGAGGAGTGGACTCCTTGGGGATGAAGATTAGGAAGGAGGGGAAGTGGAGTGGACCATTTGCAGAGACAGGTTGCTTGCTGGGACCCATGGACATTTGTTAGGCAACCTGAGTCTGAATTCAGAGCTACTAATTTGCCTTTGTTGAGACAGCATCTCACTATTCTCCCAGGCTGCTCTCAAACTCTAGCTCCTCTTGACTCTATCTACTGGGTCACAATGTGCACTAACCATGCCTGGATCACAGGTTAAGTATTGAGTAGACAGACAGACAGACAGACAGACACACAGACAGACACAGACACACACAGACACACACAGACACACACACACACACACACACACACACACACACACACACACACACTTCTTTTCCTTACAGCAAAGATTGTTCTTTATACCCACACTTCTCACAGAACCCAACTCATGGGAAGGCACAGAGCCAGTCCTGGGAAAGACTCAGGTCATTGATTTGTTAGCATATGATAAAGAGAAGGTTTTGTTGGGGAGATGGAGATCAAATCAGTGCAGAAAGCCACAGGGAAGAGAGTCTGACAGATCTCCTGTCAGCCTGTATTTCTTTGAGTCTCATCTGTGAAATGGGATTGTTAGGCAGAGACTTAGGTGTTAACAGTTTTAAAGGCTACTGAGGCTGGGACTCTCCCTCATACAAATGAAGAATTAACTAGAGAAGCAAGACCAGTCACAGAGGATGGGGCCTGAACCCTGTCTCTGGCTCTCCATGGAGATGTGGCATCTGAACAGGTAGACGGTCATGAGCTGGAAACTATCTAACCTTGGCCCTGGAATCTCCATACCTCCATACCTCACATTACTGTCTAGGAGACTCTAACATATTACTGACCCTCCTGTGAAGGCCTGCCCAATGGGCCTATAAATCTTCTGAATAGAAACACCCCCTACCCCCAGGAAATCTGTCTGTCCCTGAGTCTTCAGAAAGAATAGAAAGCTTATCAAAAGTAGGACAGCACAACGGTCTCTTTGGTCACTGTCCTCACTCATCCCTGGACAGTGCTTTCTGTTTCTCTCTAACGAACTCACTCTATCTCCTGTGCTACTCTCTGGGGAGCTCGGCTAAATTCTTTCCATGTAGCTCTCCAGGACCAGAGCTGAGGAGAGACCATGGTAACATAGGATGACATCTTTTGATATTTCTGCCCCGTTATGGTTAGATTTATGTGTATGTACATGTTTCTGTGAGTGCATGTGCACATGGGGGGGGTCAAAGGTCAACCTGTAGTGTCTTCCTCAATTGCTCTCCACCTTATTTTTGAGGCGGGGTCCAGGACTTTGGAGCTCACTCGATTTGACTAAACTGGCTAGCCAACAAACTCCAGGGAGCCTCCCTTCACCCCTCCCCAGCACTGGGGGTGCAGACTCACGCCACCACATTTGCATTTTTACACAGATGCTGATGATTCAAACTAAGTCCTGTCTGCACAGTAATCTCTTCAGGGGCTGAGCCCTGTGTTTGGCTTTTAGGTATCATCACCATGGCAAGGCATGGACTTGGGCCAAGATATAAAATTCCCTGCACTTTCCCTTGGTGTGTATACTTCCGCTCCTAGCTATGGAATCTCCCCATTTGGATCTTACCCCTGGATCTTACACTGGATCTTATCCCATTTGTACTTCAGTTTCCTGCTACTTCTTTGCTCAGGGGCTCTCCCCGAAGGGGAGTGACTTGGCAAGTGCCATTTCTCCCAGGTGACTCTGCTGTCATGAGATGAGGTCACTATCTTTTTAAGTCAGATTTGAGAGATGACACCACACCCCAGATGCTGGGTCTATTGTTTTGGGGGGCCCTTATTTTGACTAATGTGATAACCTGTGCTGATGGGAACTTCTAGATTCCCCTGTGGCTAAGAGCTTTTGATACATTGTAACAAGGATGAGATTCTTTCTTTTTGCCACCTTTCCTTATATCTCTAGATCCTTCCAGGTAGAAAATTATGCTGTCTGATGGAGGGAATCACATCTTTATTATGATAAGAAATGCAAAAGGGGACTTGGTCCCTTGCTGGCCAAGGCGACCCCAGAAGCAGGTGAGGCGTGCTGAACTTCATCCCCAGGCTCCTGACTGGAAAGTCGGCATCCCTTTCACCCACTGCTCTTTCTTCTGGGGCCCCAGATGAATGCTGCCTTGAGCATACGCTTCCGGAATCTTTTCTTGTGTTAATTTTTGCCAATCTGACATAAACTGCAGTCATCTGGGCAGAGGGAGCCTCAACTGAGAAAGTGCTCTTGTCACATTGACCTGGAGGCAAATCTGTGGGGCATTTTCTTGATCAGAATTGCTTTAGGGAGAGGCTCAAACCGCCTGGGCGGGTCGTCCTGGGTTCTGGAAGAAAGCAGGCTGGCCAAGCCCTGGGGTCCAAGCAGTGAGCTGCCTTCCTCTATGGCCTCTGCTTCAGTTCTTGCCTCCAGTCCTGTCTGTTTCTGTGAATGATTGTGGTCTGTAAGATTTAAAACAAGTTGGTTTTGGTCAGTGTTATTTTTTTTTTATCATATAAATAGGATGATTTCTGCTAATTTTTCTCTCTAATGTATCCTTCATAATTGGGACAAATTTTATCCCCAAGCCTTAGAAAGAGACTAATGTGGCTTTTATGCAATGTAAGTTGGGCATTAATAAAAAGTTGGAGATATATGGCAAATAACTGTCAATGTAAACCTCAACAGCATCCCCAGATAGGTGCATCTTGCAAAGACGAACAAAACAAAACAAACCCCCAAAGTGTTCAAGTACTCCCTATGGGGGGGAACAAGAGTCACTCTGCAGCTTGGAGGCAGCCAGCCTAGCTCTGGGCTTAATGACAGACCCTGTCTCAGGGGAGCAAGGCGGGGGGGGTGGGGGGTGGGGGGGTGGGGGGTGGGGGGTGGGGGTGGGGGGGTGGGGGTGGGGGGGTGGGGGTGGGGGGTGGAGGGTGGGGTGGGGGGCGGGGTGGGGGGCGTGGCCTCTTCGGCACACATGTTAGTTGCATGCCCTGCACACACACTTCATGTAGTTGAGGCTGAATTGACTATTAAAATTTCTAAGGTCAAGATTCAGGACTATTTAAAATGAAAGCCCGATTTGCTGCTTGCAACCATAAGGTTTTCTTAAACTATTGATCTGTTTTTAGTAGAATTTGTAAAAACAGGTTTTGAGAAACAAGGATTTTGTATTACAGTGTCTGATGAGCTTGTCAGGCTTTTAGGAAATAGAGTGTGAAGAGTCAAAATCTATTTAAAAGTCTGTTTGTTTTGTCAAGCTTTAAGTATAATACAACAGCTAAACTGAAATCCACTATTTGTTCTCCAGGGCTGGTCTATTTGACATGTATGTGTTCAGGAGCACATGTGGTGGTCAAAGTCAATGAGGAGAAAGGGGCTAAGGCAAAAGACAATATTTTGGCACCTGGACCAGGTCAGAAAGATCCCAGGGGACAGCATAGCCCTTCTAAAGGACCCTACAGCCCTGGTAAGTTTACCCATCCTCTGGATCATGGGCCATCCCAGCAAGTGACTTGACTGGTAGAGAAAAACTCTAAATGAACTAAGGGCTTCTCTCTCAAGTCCCTGTGAGGGTTAATATAGATTGTTAACTTGACAGGATCTAGAATCACCCATGAGAGAGACCTCTCAGCACATCTGTGAGGGGTTACGTAGATTAGGATAGCCAGTAGGCACAGCTGTGAGGGATGTTCTTGATTGCATTAATCCATGTGGGAAGATCCACCCTGACTATGACCGCACACACAGGGGCTTAAGGGAAGCTTTTTGCCTGCTTGCCTTTGCGTCCCATCGGCATGTTTATCTACCATGTTCATGAGCACGTCTGCCATGCTGTTGCCGTTCCTGCTGTCCCTGATGCTCAGATCTAGAGTCTTTCTTCTTACAGGAGGATCAAAGATTCTTCAAAAAACTCCAGACCTTCAGCTCGAGGTTGGGATTGCTCAGACAACCAGCTACACCGACCAAACAGCTAGTAGGTTATCGGCCTTTCTAGTGTGACAGCCATTGGTGGAAGACTACTCAGCACCCTATCATGTAGGCCAGCGTAATAAACTCCCTTTGAATATGTATTCATCTTATTGGTTCCTCTAGAGAACCCTGGCTGATATAGTCACACCAAGGAGCCTCAAGTGACATAATAATAAAGGAAGGAAACGTTGATTCCAGGCTATCTACAGACACCCCATGTGGAAATAAAACCAAAGAATGGAGTAATTGGTAATAATACAAAACAAAAGGAGCAGGAGTAGATTTTAAAATTGTCAAAACCCCTGTATATGCCTCCCCATTAACTTTGAGCATGAATTATTGACATGCTGCATAAGATGATCATAGCCAGCCCAGCTATAACCAGATTGAAGGAGTTCATACTTTTCCTATTGTCTCCAGCCTGAACTCGGAGTGAGACTTCAATTTCTGATGAGTCAATTATTTCACTGTGGGGTTTTTACTTGTAACACCCTAATGCTGACTAGTACATTCCTCAATTTGTCTTCCCATGAACCCTTCAAAGATATATAATGGCTTTTGCTTACTTCCTGAAATGCTCACTGTGCAGCTAAAACTCTGGAAATGATAATCTCACTGAGGTCTACAAAATTATAATCAAATCATGTCACATACATCCCTCCTTGAGTTGAGAAAGAAAAGGGAGTCTTGACATATGTGAAGGGATGAACCAGGACATTCTGTACATGTTTTTATCGTACTGTCCACTGTGCTAATCCTCACTGCCTAATAGAGTCCCTGACTCTGTGGATGGCAGCCAGGGGAGGGTGAATTGTATGTATAGAACACTTCCCATGATGACTATGTTTAACTGTTGACACAACCCAAGATCACTTGGGAAGAGAGCCCCTTTGAGAGATTGTCTGCAGTGTGTTAGCCTGTGAGCACATCGGTGGGAGTTTGCTCTAATTAAGTTAATTGATATGGGAAGACCCAGCCCATTGTGAGCAGCGCAATTCCCGCAATTCCCGAGGCAGGAGGTCCTGAGCTGTTTAAGAGTGGAGAAAGCAAGCTGGGCACTAAGCATCTGCCACACTCTTGACTGTGGATGTGATGTGCCTTCACTTCCCCACAATGATGTAACCTGGCTGACAAAAGCCTCTTTCTCTCTCAAGTTGCTTTTTGTCAAGGTATTTTACAAAGGAACAGGGGCAAAGCTAGAACAGTGCTAACTTGGCCCCAGGCCATAATTACAGCACCAAGAGAGGAGACTCTCTAACTTCCTTGTCTTGAGATGGGAGATTGAACTGTAGCAGGAGCAATGCAAGCTGACCCCAGCATTCAGGGGCCATTTTCCCATTTACGCTTATCTGCTGAAGGCACAGGAGTTAGTTCTGTAGGGGTGTAGACCTAGGGAGGCTCAATGGTGTCTTTTAACTTTTTTCAACACCTAAATATTTATTTATTATTTTGTTTGCTGAGTCTGGGATAGTTTCAGGAATGGTATAATGACTTAATAATTCACTAGGGAGAAACACCTACTGGATCCCCATTTCCCAGCCTTTCTCCCCCCTTTGCCTTCAAGATGGAGGTAGTGTTGCTAGATAACACGTTGTCCACTCCCGCTTTCTTCACTGACACATCCCACATCTGTCTCAGCAGCACTGACAGGAGGCAGGTGGGTGGCCAGGGAGGTCAGGGCAGCAGTCTGCAGGAAGGCTCCTTTGCCGTCTGCTCTGTTTAGACAAACTTGAAAGGAGCTTGTGGTCTGTGCTCTGGAATGAGTGACAGGCATTTTTTTCTAGTGTACCTTAATTTTTTTTAAATAGAAAAAGAAATAGGTAGTATACAAAATAATAGTTTTTGCTATGGTGTTTTTGTACAGTCATATCACTGTAACCTGATCATCTTCCCTCCCACCACCCTTCCCCAGGCCACTTGTCTAGTCTCCTCCCTACTCCCAAAGTTTCTTACTGTGCCTCAGATTCATGACTGGCCCTCTTCGAAGCTCCTTCCCTCTGGAGGGCTCTTTCTCCCCTTCTAATAAAGAATCAATATAAACTGACAACCAATATTATTGATGCTTCCAGCGGCAGATCCATTCTTCCACTCTGTGCTGCAAACTGGGTCAGATCCCCCTCTGTGACCATGTTCCTCTGTCGTACACAGTGAGGGCCTGCTCCGTGAACACATGCTTCTTTTTCCCACTTTGTAAGCATCGAGGTCATCTTCAGATCACATGAGCATGTCCACAAGACAGATCATGTCTTTACCTATGCCTTGAAACCTCACCTGGGCGGTAGGGATTTGGAATACAAGGAATGGGACTGCAGAAGTGGCGAGGCAGCGGCCAGCTCCGTTCCCAGGATCCATGGCAGGTGGCTCACCACCACCAGTGTCTCCAGCTCCCATGGGTCCAATACCTCTGGCCCCAAGGGTTCCCCAACCAACATGAGATATCTGATATTTGCCCTCCACCCCCACACACATTATTAGAAATAAAATAAAAAATATTTTTAAAAAGATAGTTGAAAAGACAGCAGCTGGTGTTGTGTTGTGGCTCATGCTTATAACTCTAGTATTTGTGAGGGCGGGACAGGTCATCGTAGTTTTAAGTCACTCTGGGATACATGAGACCCCTATCCTGCCTCAAAAAAGAAAAAAAAAAAAAGGAAATAGAAGCTTCACTTGAAATCTCACTTCTTACGCAATACCACGTGATGTCTTCTTGGAAGAGAGATTCCAATTTTGGGCCCAAAAGATCTGTCAGCATTGTCATGTGTGACAACTGATTCATTGCCAAACTGGTTGGATTCAGAATCACTATGGAACCCGTCTCTGGGTGGGGCTGTGAGGGAAGACCTGTTGTGGGGAGGGCGGGACCATGCCGTGGCCGCAGCTCTGGCCTGAGTGTTGTGGAGAGGGAGGCTGAGCTGCACCCGTTGAGACCTGCTTCCTGACTGTGGACACAAGGCGACCAGCTCTCTCATTTCCGACTTCCCCACCATGATCTACTGCATCCTCAAAATGGGAGTCAGAACAAGCCCTTCTCTCTGAAGTTGCTTTTTCCCTTCATGCATTTTGTCACAGCAACAAGAAAAGTAATTAATACACCATAATAGTACTGGTTTCTGGGAAGAGAGGATTTCAAACCGAATGGGTGTGTGAAGCCTCCCTGCCTCAGCCTGGCTGCTAGGAGCCTCATCTTCCCCTAGCTGGGTTTCAACTTTGGGATGTACATATAAATAAATAGATAAATAAAAATAAAACAAAAACCTTCCCAAAACAAAAACAAACAAAAACCCTGTGAGGTCGCAGGCTGGGGTGATGTCTTAGTAAATCACCTGCTGTGAAGACAAGAGGCTGAGTTCAAATCTCCAGAAATTCTGGGAAAAGTTTGGTTCGGTACTGTGTGCCTGTAAAGAGGTGCTGTGCTATGGGGGGGGGGGTGGGGGCGGGGACAGAAGGAAGGATCCCTGGAAGCTCAACAACCCATAGTAGGTGTCAGGTTCTAGGCCAATGTGGACCCTCTCTCAGGCAGAGGGTGGAAGCAGTAGAGAACTCACATCCAGAGTCCTCTGTGTGCTGTGTACACCTGTAACCACACAGATGCAATATGAGCTCCCATACCCATGTATACAAACACACATATACATGCACAAAGACCTACATATACACACATTCAAAGTCTCTCTCTCTCTCTCTCTCTCTCTCTCTCTCTCTCTCTCTCTCTCACACACACACACACACACACACACACACACACACACTTCACCCTAGATGAAACGGCTGTGGTGGGCGGAGGAAGCGGAGCAGAACTTAATGAAACAGGGCTCAGTAATGCCGATGGAACCTCCACACATGCTCCATTTTCATCTCTCGATCAATAAAGCCACGCATGAGAGAGAAATATGTTGGTTACATTACTTTAAAATAGCCTGGCAAAATATAATTTCTTATTGATTAGTTTTGAGATTTGTGGATAAAAGAAAATTGACTTCTGAAAATTCTAAAATAAAGAAAGTAAATGAAGGAAGATGTATAAATTTTTAAAGTGTAAAAAAGAGATGTAATCGATGTCCCCAAAGTGCCGCTTCTGAAGGCGCTGCCGAGGCCCGGACCTAGGTGCTTCTGATCTGATTGACTTGATGTCGTTTATTATAACATTTAAAAAAGTGTGAGGTCAACTGGCTACCTTTGGAAAACAAGAGAGAGGTTTTGTGGGGTAAGGAAGGTGAAAGGTGTGGGGGCGTGGCTGTGCTGCCTGTAATTCCTGCTACAGGGAGACAGAGGCAGGAGCATGATGATTTGAGACCAGATAGTGAGCTACATAGTGAGTTTCTATTTTTCTCATTGGCCTTCCTAACCTTTGTCCCCTGATCTTTTCGGAGCAAGCCGTGGTGGTGATTGAAGATGCTGACTGGCCCGGTCTGGGCACACATCTTCACATCAACTCAGGGGGCTGAAGATGTCTTCACCTATTCTCAGGAAATGGTGGGCTGACCTGTGGAAGGTGCTTTTCTGTAAGTTCTTGCCGTATAGAGGAATACATTCTGAGCTTCCAAAAATGCATTTATCTCTGAATCTGTTTGTTCATGTATGTATGTATGTATGTATGTATGTATGTATCTATCGTCTATCTATCATCTATTATCTTTCTTCTATCCTCTATCTATTCATGTATGTATATATGTACATATGTTTGTATGTATGTATATATGTGTGTGTCACCTACTTATCTTTTAGCCTATCTCTGTATCTGTGGTAGTTTGAACGAGAATGACTCCAGAGGCTAATATGTTTGAGTGTTTGTTTTCTAGTTGATGGACTCTTTGGGAAGGAATAATAGCCTTATTAGAGGAGGCGTGGCCTTGCTGGAGGAGGTATGCCACTAGGGTGGAGGTGTTGAGGTTTCAGAAACCCAACCCATTCTCAGTTCCTTCTCTATCTGCATAGGGCGTGTGGATCAGATGTAAACTCTCTAGAGCCATGCCTGCCTGCCTGCCTGCTGTTTTGTTTCCTGTATGATGGGCATGAACTCACCTCTGAAACTATAGGCAAGTCCCTAATTAAATAATTTCTTTTGTAGGTTGCCTCAGTCATGGTGCCTCTTCATAGCAATAGAAAAATAATAAAACAGCGGTTGGTACCAGAGAGTGGCGTATTCCGGAGATAGGCCTGGCTGGGATGCTAGTTGAGGGAATGTGGGCTTTGGGATCTTTGGATTAGGAAAGTGGTTGAATGCTGCATGCGAGGCCGAACAGGCCACCCTAGTAGGAGCTGGTAGGAAGACAGTAGTGCTGAGAGCAATGTAAACTATGGGGAGACCCAGCTCAAGAGGTTTCAGTGCGGGAATAATGTTAGCAATTAGACTAGGGACTATTCTAATTCTTGTGATATTTCCCTTGGTCAGCAGTGTGGAGGTGGGGTGGGGTAGGGCAGGGGGTGTGGTGGGGGTGTGGAGATTGAGGTAGGGGAGGTGGGGGTTGGGGTAGGGAGTGGGGTGGGTAGGGCAGGGGTGGGGTAAGAGGAGTGGCTTACCCTGCTCTCAGCATAGGAACAGCCTCAAGCTGAAGACATCCTTGTGTCTTCACTTTGATTTCCACCAGAATTTGCAGCCTTAGAACTTTTGTGCAGTTTTCCTGTCTAGACTGCTTAATTTTTGAAGAATCACATACAACTGGTTATCTCAAAGCCAATAAAATGGTGGTTAAATCAAAAGGAACACAGCACTGTGGGAGGGAGGACTTTATGAAAATATTGCTCACAAGGTGTGAACTGTACAGGCTCTGTTTAAAGTGACGCATTGAGTCTGGGAGGGCAGAGACGGCTTCAGTGAGGCGAGCTCTGATCTTCCGTGAGGTTCCAAATGGAAGGTGCGCACTCAGACCTCACCCAGTGCGTTAGCAAGAACTGGACTCGCCTCCTCCTCCTTCGTTTCTGCTGGAACCTCTTGACATTTGGGCACAGCACTGCCATCTACCAGTTCATGGCTGAAAATTGTGAAATAAAGTTACAAAAAGATCTTAGAAAAAAAAGAAAAACAAAACAAATTCAAACAAAACATCAGAGCTGGAGAGATGGCTCAGCAGCTAAAACCGGTTCTTATTCCCAGCATGTGCATGGAAGGTCACAGTCATCAGCAACTCCAGTTCCAAGGGATCCAGAGAAAACCCTCAGACTCACAAAACAGAAAGTGTGTGTGTGTGTGTGTGTGTGTGTGTGTGTGTGTGTGTGTGTGAAAGCTCTCATACTGTTTTAAGTTACTGAGTTTGTGTACACCTGTATCCAAAGCCTCTCTGCAGCAGGCTGTCTGCGGGCTGTGGGTTGGACACACCCGCATTAGGATGATTCATGGGACGTGACTGTTAAAAATCTTAGGAAACAGAAAGGAAGTCAGTGTTTATTGAGAACCAGCCATCCAATGCTCTTGGTAGTTCTTCATGCGTGGGAAGTACTCATGGTGGAAAGGCCTCCTCTCCCATTCCAGCCCCCGGCAACTGCCATTTTGTTAACATCTTTGTAACTATGATCCTGGCTATAACTTGGGGTCTACAATTTAGATGCTATAGTACCTTTTTTTTTTCTGTTGTAGTGAAAAATTATCCTCCAAACACTAAACCAAAACAAACCAAACCAAACCAAACCAAACCAAACAGGACCAAACCAACAATTCCAGGAAGACAGTGCTCATTTGGCTCACAGTTCAAAGTGCAGTTGATCATGGGGGAAATGCGAGAGGCAGGAATTATGTTGCCTCCATAATTGAGAAGGAGAGAGAGAGAGAGAGAGAGAGAGAGAGAGAGAGAGAGAGAGAGAGAGAGATTTAGGTGTTTAGCTCCCTCTAACTTTAATAATCCGAGATCTTCTGTCTAGGGAACAGTCCCATCCACAGTGAATAGGTCTTCACAACTCAGTAAATACATCAAGACAACCTGCCACACCATGGTCATGCCCTGAGACTGTCTCCAGGACAGTTCTAGATATTGTCAAGAAAAGTTATTCATTACAGATACTTTCCCATGAGTCTTGAATTCAGAACTGTGGTAAGAAGGGACAAAGGCCTAAGATAAGCTCCTATGGGCCACCAGAATCTGCAGCCATAAGCTCCCTGACTTGTGGTGGTGGCAAGCGTTCTCCCTGTCACAGGAAAGGCAGTCACTGTACACCCAGTAAGGACTTCCTCTCAGCCGCACGCTGCTGCTGTGGCCTCTTCTGTCTATAGCTGAGCTCTAAGGCTAGCTTGGTTTGTGCTTTACAAGTAAGCAAGCAGGAGGAGTCTTTTACCTCCTTTTTGCTGGACTCCTCTTTTATCTCAAATCCTTCTCCACACTACAGTTTGTTTGAAACAGATGGGATCTGACAGTCCCAAAGCCCCAGGGATCTGAGAAAACCATTCCCAGGTACCTTCCTGCATTTTAGAGGGCTATGGTGTGTGTGTATGTGTGTGTGTGTGTGTGTGTGTGTGTGTGTGTGTGTGCAGATCAAAATTTAGGCCCTGAGGTACGAACCCCAGGGTCTGTGACGTCTGACTGAGGAGACAGCAAATGGTCAGGGAGAAAGCTGACGGGATAGAGAAGAAGGAAGGGCAGGAAAAAAACCTCAGATCCTCATCTCTTGACCGTCCCTGACTTATTTCCTGTGAGAGTCTTCCCAGTTTGCTGAGAGCTGTTGGCCCAGGTGCTAAGCTTCCGAAGCTCCGGATGGAGGCGTCTAAGCCGGCTGGAGTGCACACCCCTCTGCTCAGTTCCCAAGAGCTCTCCAGTCAGATCTCAGACATGCCAGCTAATTCCTTCTTATAGATTTGCCTGGCTTTATTAGCGGTAATGGTACCGAGGGTATTTTTCTTTATAGACATTATAATTAGTAATTGTTTTGAAGGGCAATTGCTGTTAAACTACTTATTTTTTCTCCTCCTGGAGGACAGGACAATTTCCAAGACTGATTATTTTGCAATTGAAATTCCACGTCTCCCAGAGGGAAATTTTTATAGCAGTCAGTGGAAGTCAAATCTGCTCTGTTTTTTTCCCTATTGCTCATTTTCATTTACACACACACACACACACACACACACACACACACACGTTTCTGTTTGACAGTTTTCGTGGGCAGTTTCCTGGCTCTATGGCTAATGGGATAAATGATAAATATTCCCGTGACACCATTTCAGTCAATTAATTAGCTAATGTTCAAAGATGGAAAATGTCATGTAGACAGAGAACATTAAGACAGTCTTAATAAAAAAAGCTTAAACTGAGGAAAACCACGGATGGGGAGGTAGTGTGTATTTTGTCTTTGAACTCGAATTTCCTTTTCTCTTCCAGTTTTGCAGCCTGTCACAGAATTGAAAGTGCTTCATGTCATCAGGTCACCTCTATAAAGCTTTTTCTTCTGCTTGGAAGTTTTCTGTACCATGTATATGGTGAGGTAATGAACAGGTTATTTCCTCTTAAGTGGAACCAGGCTGATGTTTAGTTTGTCAGGATTTCTGTAATACAATACCATGAACAGTGTGGCTTACAAACAATTTGTGCCTCATGGTTAGAGAGGTTGGAAGCCCAAGATCAAAGACCTGGCAGATTCAGTGTCTGACTGAGGTTCCCTTCCTAATGCATAAACAGCCATCCTTTCTCTGTGATGTCACTTGGCAGGAGGGATGAGGGTCTTTCCAGGTGTATCAGGTGCATTTCATGTGTGACAAAACACATGGCAGACTCAGCTTAATGGAGGGGGATGTATTTGGGATTATGGTCCTGGAAGGCATAGTCTATCATGGTGGGGAAAGCTTGGCAGCTGGACCCACAGTGATGGGAGCTTCAGCCTGGGTTCTTTCTGGATCAGGAACCGACGAGTTCATGTTGGATCCAGAAGCAGATATTACCTTCTAGACCCATTGCTTATGGCTCTCTTCTGCTAGAAGGCCACAACCATAGAATCTACAGCTTTCCCAAACAGCAGCACTTGCTAGGGAAAAAGTTATCAAACACGGGTGGGGGTGGGTGGGTGGGGTGGGTGGGGTGGGTGGGTGGGTGGGTGGGGGGGTGGGGGGGGGGGGGGGGGGGGGGGGAGGCGTGGGAAACATTTCATGTACAAAGCATAACACCCCTGGGTATCTTTTATGAGGGTACATACCATCATGAGGGCTCGCCTGCTTATGACTCAATCCCCTCTCAGAGGTTCACATCCCAATACCATCACCTTGAAGATTTCACCTGTTATGTTTTTGAGAGACACAGTAAACGTCAGGACAGCAGCAGCCAAGGATGTTTGGACTTTTGTGTCTAGGAAGGGATAATTACCTCAATTAGTTTTGTTCAGGAGCAACTGGGAGATACAGTATGACATGCCGGCCCCTCTTTTGTGTAGCCCCAAGTATTCAAAGAGTAGAATTTAGTCCATCATGATGAGCATTTTGAGCATGAATTGGAGATGAGAGGGGTAACAGGTGGCTTGCATGTTGGGTGTGTAGTTGCTTTGGTAAGAAGATATGGGGTGAGAACAGACAACATATATCAAACCTAGGGTCCACCAAATTCACCCCTCCCAACCATCTTCCACCCAGGGCCTCCATGTCACCCACAGCACTGTTTACACCTTCCCTGTCTATTGAGAGGATCCCAGAGAGACAGCTGCATCAGAAAAGCTCAGAATGATGACTCCCTAATGTTCTGTTCTGTTCTGATCGTTGACAAAGTGGCAGTATCTGCTGTGGAAGCCACATCCCTGGTATGACACGCTCACAACTGTGTGCTAATAAAAGACTTCCCCTGTCACAGCTCCTCAGGCACTTCTCATTAACAGGAGTTGGGAAACAATTGATTAAGACATAATCTCTCATCTTCCCACACAGCATCGAGTAGAGTAGTGAGAACACAGGCTTTGGAGTCAGACTGTTTGGTGGTTGGAAGCTTGTCTTTGCTATCTACTAACTGTGCAGGTTTGTGGTATTTCCTGGTCTTGGCATTGCCTCAATTTCCTTATCTGCAAATGGGGCGAGTAGCAATGGGCCAGAGGGTGAGTCACCTATTCATTCATTGCAGAAGTATGTATTGAGCTGGTGTAGTAGTCACTAAAAAGTGTTTTATTGTTTTACAGTGTCATAGGTTTTTAAAACGACTTTTAGTCATGTCTACCCTGTTCTCCCTCATCTCCCTCATCTCCCTCATCTCCTTCTTCATCCTGCTGGCACAAGTGTTCTCAACAGGCTCCCCTCCTACTTTTGTGCTTTTGTGGGTTTTACATATTTTTGCCTTAGATTTATTTATTTTATGTGTATGAATGTTTGTCTGCACATGCAGATGTGCACACATATGTGTCTGCTGCCCATGGAAGCCAGGAGATATCATCAGATCCTCTGGAATTGGAATTATAGGTGATTGTGAGTTTATTTAGTTTTTGCCCAAGCATGAGAGAGAGAAGTTGTTTTATATTCTCTGTAACAAAATAGCTGAGAGAACAAAGTAGAGAAGGGAGATTTATTTTGGCTTATTGTTTGAGAGGATACAATCCCCACAGTTGTTTGAACATCATGGCAGAATCATGTAGTGGAGGAGCTGCTCAATCCATGGCTGACCAGGAAGCAGAAAGCACAACAGGAAGGGGTGGGGACAGCATTTGGCCATAGACCCACATCTGTTGACCTACTTCTTCCTGGTAGGTTCCGCCTCCCAAGGTCTCCAGAAGTCCCCACATGGTGGCACAGCTGAAGATTAAACACTCAGAGCAGGAGCCCTTAGGCAATGCTTCCTACTCAGACCACAGCAGCAGCAGTTGTAGACTGGCAGTCTGGTCTCATAGCACGTAGTCAGAACATCTCTTTGTTTTCATGAAGGTGGCCTGATCATGGGAACTGGGAATTGGTCAAGCAATTAAAAATGGTGATGTGCTGGCTGGGGAGATGGCTCAGTTAGTGAAGTCCTTGCTGTGCAAGCTCGAGGACCCAAGTTTGATCCCTAGAACCCATGTGGTGGTATGCCACTGTACCCAGTGCTGGGGAGCCAGACCCAGGAGGGTTCCTGGAGCTCCTTGACAAGCCAGCCCACCTTACTTGGTCAGCTCCCGGACAGTGAAAGACCCCTTCTCAAGGCAAGGCAGTCAGCATTGGAGGGGTGACATTGAGGTTGACTTCTGACCTCTTCATGCATGCACACACAGCTGCACTGCTCTTCTCCACATGTACCTCAATGTACACAAAATGATGATGTGCTATGATTGGAATGCAATGGAGGAACATGGTGGAGAAAGACCATGGGGCATGGGCAGCTTAACTGGGGTGGGGGAGCATTTCTGAGTCAAGGTCATGTTGAGGAATGAGGCATGAAAGTGAGCAGGCTATGACGTATCTCTAGAAAGACATTCTTGGTAGAGGGAACAGCAAGTGCAAAGGCGGAAGTCCTGAGGCAGGAAGTGCTTGGCAGACTCTAGAAAAGGGCAGGGCTAGTGTGCAGGTGGCCCAGGAAGGATGCTGGAGCATAAGTCGAGATGGGTGAAAAGGATGAGTGTTCTGGGCCTCGTAGGCTGTGGCAAGGAATATAAAAACGTAATCCAGGGCTCAGTGCTGTCTGTGCTCAGTTATTGAGTGTTTGCTTTCTTCGAAATTTCTCTTTCTTTTTTACCCTCTTTAAATTATTTGCATTTCAATAGAAAAAATACAATAGGGAGAGAAAAATTTAAATAATATTATAGTCTATAATTAGAAGAGTTACTGATAGGAATAGAAAGGTACTTTTTACTCTGTCAAAATATTTTCATTTATTTTCTACATATTTCTTTTCATTTAAGTTTTTTAATATAACATATTTTGATCATATTCTTTTCCTTCTCTAAACTTCTCCCAAATTTGTCCCACTTCCCTACCCACCCAGACTGAGGTTCTTGGTCTCAAAAAAGAAAAGAAAGTAAGAAAGTAAGAAAGAAAGAAAAAAGAAAAACAATCAGAATCCAAACAACAACAACAAAAATACCCTAAACCAAACAATAAGTAAATAAACAAACAAGAAAAATAAGAAGCAAAAAGCTCAGAAAAAGACATGGAGTTCATTTTGTTTTGGCCAGCTACTCTTAGACATAGGACCTCCCGTGGACTGTGATTGACATTATCCAGTAACAATATTGAAGAAACTGATTTTCTCTTTCTCAGCAGGGAACAAGCTGCAACCAGCTTCTTGATTAGGGATGGGACTTAGTGTCCACTTCTTTCCCTCAGTCAGGCCCTGGACTGAGGAAGGGTTATTGGAGCCTGAGGTGGTGGACGACTCCAGGGAAGCAGACTCTTCAAGACACAACAAGATTGATGCACATATGAACTCACAGAGACCGTGCCAGCCGGCACAAGACCCACAGAGGTGCAAAGGTGTTTCTTTTTCTTAAAACATGGTTGAACCCTGTTAAGGTATGAAATGGCTGCCTTGGATACTTCTTTCCATAGCGATATAAGGATCTCGTTATAACAAGAAAGGTCCTTGTTTTTGCACAACAGCACAGACTGTGGGCAGGTACCAAGTAAGTGTTTCATGCATCTCAAAGGGAAGAGAATTCCAGATGCTCAGAAGGCTGAGGAGATAGACCTCCAAGCACATAACAGTTAATCTCCCTGTAAACTTGAAGAGATTTAGGGTCACCATGAAAGCACAGCTTTAGGTGTGGCGGTAGGGTGTTTCCAGAGAGGGTTATCTGAGGAAAGAAGTCTCCTCTGAGTGAGAGGCACCACAGGCTGGGCTCCCAGACCATATACAGGAGAAGCTGAGCTGCAGCATTCAGCACCCTCTGCTTCCTGATTGCAGCAGCAATGCGACCAGCCTCCTCCTCCCACTATGTCTCCCTCACTGTGATGGACTGCACCATCAGACATGAGCCACAATAAACTCTTCCTCCCTTATGTTGGTTTTGTCAAGGATTTTTGTCACAGCATCAAGAAAATGACTAATACAAGACACTGACTTATTTTGTGATTTAGATACCTGTGAAAGTCTATAGCTTACTAATAAGAATGTACTCTAGTTGGTTTGGGCAAGACCTTAAATCTAGAGTCCTCAGACAACCAGGTCTTAGACTGACATACTATTGCTTGTAGAGGAAGGGTGAAGAAAGAGAATGTGCTTGATAGCAAGTAATATTTTATTATATTTATGTGTATGTTTGCGTGTGTACATTGCATGTATATGCATACACATTGTAGATTATATATACATATATACACACATACACACTTATACTTAGACACACGCACTATATAGTATGTATATACACAATATATATGTATAACATACTACATATACACATTATATATACATATATATTAGATACACATTATATATATACATATATACATATATATTTATATTCAGCAAAAGACTCTGCTGAAGTCTTTTATCTCATGTGTGTGTGTGTATATATGTGTTTGTGTTTGTGTGTGTAGGCCCAAAGTTAACATGAAATATTCTCCTCAATTGATTTATTGAGGTAGAGTCTTTGCTGAACCCAGAGATCACTGATTCTGGATGATCTAGTCAGCCAATGTTTCACACTCCATCTGCTTCTGCTTTTCCAGTGCTAGGCTATACACAGTCAGCTGGCATGCCTGCCTGACTTTTGATGTGCATCCAGGGACTAGGAACTATGTTCTTTACCCTCGCATGGGCAAGCAGTTTATCTACTGAGCCCTTACTTTTTATGTAGGGTCTCACAAATACAGGTTGGGTCTACAACACAAATTAACCTTGGGTTTCCTTCTTCTGTATCCCAGGCTGTTCTTCTCACCGTAGCCTCCTGAGTAGCTGCTATTACAGGCTTGTGCCATCAGGTCTGGCATAGAAAGAACTTAAAAATAAAAGATCCCACCTGTCAAAGATCTCTGCCCAACCAAACATCTTGTTATATCTTTAAATTCAGAATACATGATTCTTAAGCTTGCAAGGTGTTTATCTTTCACTGACAGACTCCATATCTTTGGGGATAATTTATGGATAGTCTCAGAATGGACTAACATATAGATTTTCCCAAGTAATAAAGGGAGAAATGAGTGAGAATTTTAGTTTTATTTCTGTGCTAACCAGGGTGATAAAAAGCCACCCCAATCACCTACCAGTGCGCACATAACCCTGCTTAATCATTCTTGCTATGGTTGGCAGACAAAAGCTGAGCAGATTTCCTCTAAGTATGGTGCAAAGCCAGGCTGGATTTTACTGTAATTTTGTCATTAGGACCCAAGGAAGAAATCACATCAATCAAAGATAATTTTCCTGGGCTTCCCAGAAGAGTATGAAAGGAAGAGTGAATTCCCCGTTGCTCTGAAGTGGCAGTGAGTGACTGTCCAGCAGATGAATCGAACAGATGGGAGGAAGTGTAAATGTGAAATTGATACACACCCTGCTGCTAGTGAAGAAGGAGATGTTCAGCTGATGACATAGGGGTGCACAGAGTGAAGAGCTTGCTGATTCCCACGCCTTGTCTTACTCGATTTTGGTGGCTTCAGAATGATGGGACATAGGGAGATGCTTGGTCAACATTTCATGGACAAAACAATAAACAAATGTATTAATTGATTAATTGCCCTGGTAAACACTTATTAAGCATCTATTATATGCCAGATGATATACTTAGGTTATGAATTAAATGTCATGGAAGCTGTTGGTGAAGTACTGGTTGTGTAAGAATAAGGACCTGTGTTTAAATCCTCAGCACTTTAAAAAAAATAGCCAGACACGATGGAATGTGCTAGAGTACAGGAGGAGGCAGGAGGATCTCTTGGGGACACCATCAGTCTAGCTGATTGTTAGGCCCTGGGTCTCTGCAACCAAACCCATCTCAAAAAATAAAATGGAGAGAGATGCAGGGTGACAAACAAGGTTGATCTCTGGCTTTCACATACACAAACATGCATGGAGAGAATTTTCTTTCCTACAGCAATTCCTTCCTTCTGATAAGTATGGAGCACAAATGGGAATCAAAGTGATTGAGGATCAAATTCAGGGTAATGAAGATCAGAACAGAGGGACTCACAGGGTTCTCAGAAGCACTTCTCTGGATATGTCTGGGGGAACTGCTTCATGTGTGAGTACTGGGTACATCATCTATTGCTACATAACACCTTGTGCTAGAACTCAGTAACTCCAAACAACACCCATCACCTCTCCTAGCTAAGCTCTACTTGTTTTCCATTACCACCCAATAAAACTACCCAATGCTGAATCCATCAGTGCATTATGCCATCAGTTAAGCACAGCCCTCATGATCCAGTGACATCCCAAAGCCTGACCTCTGAACACTGAACTTGGGCCACGCTTCTACCACACCGAGCCTTCTGATGAGATGTTTCATAACTCAGTTGTAACCTTGGGTGAAGGATGGTTCTGGGGGACCTGAATCCCCCAGCACTCTTGTCTGTGCACACATGCAGAGAAAGTAGATTCTCATAGTCTGCAGGTGAGCATGGGGGCAGGGGGAACTTGTATATAAGAAAATGTCAATGGTGTGTGGGTGAGAGATAGTAGCAGCTTTTCACACTCATGTCCATTGCAAACACTGAAAGAATATGGAGAAGCATGAACAAATGGATAAGTCTGTATAAGTAAGTGGAACAAGATGGAGTCTGAAAGGTCAAATGAGAAAGAGCCCAGGGAACAAGGGGTGATGGAAGCAGAGGGAGCATCAGGGAGAGACTCAGTGGGAGGGAAGGGAAGGCAATGCCTAAGAGACAGATTCAACCAAAGTATTGAGAACCACTGACCACCATTCTCTCCCTCTCCACTCTACTTAGAGACAGGGAGCTATCCCTAAACCAGGAGCTCAATGGTTCAGCTAGGCTGGCTGGGCAATGAGCACTAAGAATTTTCTTTGTCTGCCTCACCAGTGCTGGGATGCTCACTACACCCTGATGCACCCAGATTTTTATGTGGGTGATAGGGATCCAAATTCAGGTCCTTGTGCCCATAGAGCAAGCACTTCACTCATGAATCTATCTCCACAGCCAAAGATCAGACTTTTAAGACAGACCCCAGATATTTAGAATCAGGTCCTCATTCATGATGTGCTGTCTTCTTCCTAAGAATGGACCTCTCTTCATTGACTTCAGTTCATTAAATATTTACTAACCTATTAAAATGCCTGCGGTGTCATTTAACTGGGAGTGGCTACATTTTAGGCAGTTTACCTTTATCCTTTTCTCACAGCCTAGTGAGGCTGAATCATCTTTCCTTGTTTGGCAATCATTCTCTATTACAGCAACCCAGAAGCATGTAGGTAAGCTTAGAAGCCATTGGCTATGATCATTTGATTCTGAATTGTCCTTTTGTAGGCACGTGCTTTAAATAAATTGTATGTATGTGTGTATGTGCATGTGTGTGAGCACACATTTGCATGTGTCCCAGGACATGTGTTCAGGTTAACCAAGGTGTTGGCCTTCCACCTAGTTTGAGACAGGTTTCTTGTTGTTCTTGGCTGTGTACCTCAGGCTAGCTGGACTGAGAACTTAATGGACTCTCCTGTCTCCATGTCCCATCTCATATTGAAGTGCTAAGATTATGGCCCAGCTGAGGATCTGATCTCAGATCTTCACACTGTGTGGCAAGTGCTTTACCCAATGAGCAATACCCTGGCTTCATCACGTTTTAAATTCTCTCCTTTCTCTGTGGTGCCACTTTACAAGGTTAAATTTAGGAGTTGGAGCACCTGCCTCCTATATGTCACTGCCAGGAAGCCCAAGTGCTTAAGATAAGTGTTTTCTGCCCCAGTGGAATTTATAGTTTTTAGAGAAAAAGAGAAGAGAAAACAAATATGTAAGTAATTATAATAGAATGTCAAAACTGCTGTTTACTGAACTATTGCCAAGGCTATTGGTTGTTCCCCATCAACTGATGGCAAAGCCTTATTACTTAAGACAACATCTATATATCTCATTGAATATGGAAGAGTCAAGCTGGTGCTTAACTAGAACCTTCACTTCTACTGACTAGTGTACATGATACTGAAAGGTTCTGTGCATGCTACAAGAGGAAAAAGTTCAATACCAGCCCAGCTACAAACCCTGTGATCTACAACAATGGCCTGCCTGTATGATAAACTAGTGCACCAGTTGCATAAATGTTGTGAATGTAACAAACCATTATTCAATTGGATTTAAAGCCCACTTTACAAGATGGAACCCATGCCTGACATTGCTTGAGTGTCCAAGAACTAAATAGGCCATAGGCCAAGGGGAAAACCAAATACTACTCTTCTGACAAAGGAACTTAGCAATGAAATTGCTCCTGATGACATTCTGCTATACCTATAGATCATCATTAGAGACTCTTCCTCTTAGAGTAAGTAGATGAGAGCTAATATAGAGACCTATGACTGGATGATGTACAGAGAGTGAGACTGCAGCCTTTGGTACTGAATGGAATGTCTTCATCAAATCCCTTCTTCAAAGGCTTAGGAAACTATGCAGAAAAGGAGGCAAAATGATTGTAAGAGCCAGGAGGTATGAATGACACCAAGGAAGGAACATCTTCTAGATACAACAGGACTGACACACAGCAATTGGGGCAGCATGCATAGGGCCTACACAGGTTCAAGACAGATGGGTTCCAACATTGAGAGGGAGAAATGGATACCTAAATAAAAGCTATCTTCAATTGACAACTGCTTACAAAAGAAAATGTATTTTTCTCCAATGGTGTCTCATTGTGTATAAACCACACTTAAGGGTAGGTTGCATGCCCAGTAGCAGATGAACAACACAAACTGAATTCAATGGTGCTTTTGTAGATTTTTTTGTTTGTTCCATATTATTTGGACATTTTTTGTGTTACTGGTCTTTTGCTTCTATATTATGGTTTACGATTTTATGTTTCTATGGTGTGTATGTGTGTGTATGTGTGTGTTTCCTATTATTTTTCCCTGTATGTTTAAAATTTTTGCTTTTTTATTTTCCTGTTTGTTTTCTAAAGAGAAAGAAAAAAGAGGGATGGAGTTGGATGGGTGAGAAGGGATTGGGAGGAGATGGGGGAGGAAACCTTTATCAGAATACAGCATATGAATGTTTAATTAAGAAGAAAGGAAGGGAGAGAGGAAGGAAGGGGAGGTAAGGATGAGGGAAGGAAGAAGGGATAGACAGAGGGAGGGAAAGAAGAAAGAGAGGAAAAAAAGAGAAAAAAGGAAGGAGGGAGGGAGGAAGGAAAAAGGAAATAAAGGAAGGAAAAAAGAGAGGGAGAGAGAGAGAGAGAGAGAGAGAGAGAGAGAGAGAGAGAGAGAGAGAGAGAGAGAGAGAGAGAGAGAGAACAAACCTGTGGAATCTGGGTCAGAACCAAAACCATGCACAGCTCTGGCCAGGTTGCCTGTGGCCAGTCCATTCCCAGCATAGCTCTGGCAGAGAGTTCTTCAATATCATCATTAACAACCCATTGATCCAATTACACTTCTTTCTGTTCCACTTCAGAATTACAATCTCTTGTTCCCTCTGGAGGAGCTCAGATAGATTCCCAATGATTGTCAGATCGGGCGTGCTTGACAGACCCAAACGCTCATCTAACCTAGTCATTGCAATGAATTCATCTGCTTGGTGTAGCCAACCTCTTTCTCTCATTAGACTTGCCACTTTCTACAGCTTTGTTTTCCTGGTGAGATTCAGGGACACAGCCCAGCTGTGTCAACCCAAGGACAGCATAGCTACCACACTCATCCTGTGATCCTGGCATGTAGCAGACACTCAATAACTGCAGAATTGAAAATTGCCTAAGAAGCTATGTACTGGGTCTCAAAGCACAGCAAGTTGGCTAAATAAAAGAAAACTTCCCCAAAGGTCTTATTGTGGGATGAGCTAAGATGGGAGCTACAATCTAAATCCAAACCCATGCAGAAAATGAAAATATACACCGAATAAGAAAAAGTCAAGACCTGGAATGACAGCTGAGGGTACACTAGAGGGAACCTAGTATACATTCAAAGTTGGTGAGTTGGATAAGGAAGGCAAGATGCAAATAGCTTCAGACCAAAATAGCAGCTGCTCACCAGGCAACTACAAATCAAATGGTCACTATGGGCCAGTCACTGTGCTAAGTACAGAGGACACAGAGATATGCAAGTCATGATTCCAACCCTCCACTGCCCATGCTCCTGTGGGGAAATATGGGCATGAACACACGGTCATAGCAGAGCCAATGTTAAGGCTGAGTAAAGCAAAGGATTCCTAGAGTAGATAGGTAAAGGAGGATTAGTGAAGCAAAGGGTATGTATTCTGCCAGGCAAGGATCTTGTGCCCATATGGTCACCTCAACCTGTTGCTTCCATCTTGAGACTCCTTGGGGATGAGATTATGTCCATAACCATGATCCCGAGAGCCATCAACCCTGGAGTCTTCTACCTTCTTGAAACAGCACTTGTGGTGTTTCTTCTGAAACAGCACTTGTGGTGTTTCTTCTGAATAGCACTGTCTTGTTCCTCATCTACAAACTGTCACTGCCACCTCTCACCAAGACATAGCCCAAACACTGCCACTAAGATATTTCTATCTCTCTTTCCTTCCTTATCTACCATGGTTCCTTCCAATAACCATCAGTTTATGGGAAACAACCAATAGCCTTGGCAATAGACTGTTTGAGGACTTCTATGGGCCTTCTTTGACCAACAGTTCAATTACATGTAACACAGAATCTTGGCATTGGAGGTTTCACTTGGTGGCAAAAGATGTCTAGTTTGGGCATTGTCTCTCCTGGCATTTGATGGCTCCATTTTCTTTCATCTGTGTATAAATACATGGCACTTATTTTGCACATTTTAATTTTATACATTTTAATGAGCTTCTACAGTAGTAGGTTCCCATATGGCCCCTTAGATGACCCTTAGCATGAGTTGTCCTTCCCTGTACTCCCTAGCCACCCCTCTCCCTGCACATTAATCCTTTTCTCCCAGTCTGCTTCATGTCACTTCATAACTGTATATTCTATCTCCCTTTCCTTGGGAGGTCCTCCTCACTCCGAGTCCTTTACTCTTTACCTAACCTCTGTGGTTATATAAATTGCAGTATGCCTATCAAAAGCTTAAAAGCTAACAAAAGAAAATACATATCATATTTGTCCTTTTGTGACTGGGTTACCTAACTCAGGTAACTTTTTCTAGCTTCATACATCTACCCTGAGAATTTTATTCTTTAAACAACCAAATAATATTCTATCGTGTAAATTTTTTCTTATCCTTTCATCCATTGATGGGCAGCTAAGCTGTTTCCAATTTATAGCTATTATGACTAGATCAGCAATGGACACTGATGAACAAGCGTCTTTGTAGGATGATGTAGAGAGTCCTTTGGTTATGTGCTTAGGAGTGGTATAGCTGGTTCTTGCTGTAAATCTATTTCTGGCTTTCCAAGGAACCACCACAATGATTTCTGTAGTGGCTGCACAAGTTTGCATTCCCACCAGCAATGAATAAATGCTCCTTTCCCCCCCACAGCCTCCCCATCATCAGATGTCATCTGAGCTATAAATCTTGGATACTCTGACAGGCGTAAGATGAAATCTAAGTAGTTTTGATTTGCATTTCTCTGATGACTAAGGATGTTGGATACTTCTTTAGGTGTATCTCAGCCATTTGTGTTTTTTCTCTGGGGAATTCTCTGGTTTTGTACCCCAATTTTTCATTGGGTTATTTATTTTATTAATGTCCATGTTTTTTTAAGCTCTTTGTGTATTTTAGGCAGTTCCCTTAGTGGATATGTAGTTGGTAAAGCTTCAATTCTGTAGGCTGTCACTTTGCCTGAATGATGGTGTCCTTTGCCATACAGCAACTTTTTAGTTTCATCAAGTTCCCTTTATTAATTGTTGGTCTTAGTGCCTGTGCTATTTGTGCTCTGTGCAGAAAGACTTTTTCTGTGCCAAAGAGCTCAAAACTATTCCCCATCTTATCTACTATCAGATTTAGTTTATCTGGCCTTAAGTTGAGGGTCTTGATCTATTTATCACTGAGTTTCGTGCAGGGTAAAAAGTATAGGTCTAGTTGGATGCTTTTACATGTAGACATCCAGTTGGATCAGTACCATTTGTTTAAGATGCTGTCTTTTCTCCAGTGTATATTTCTGGCTTCTTGACACAAATCAAGTATCCATAGGTGTGTGGATTTATGTCCAGATTTTCAGTTTACTTCCATTGACCAACATGTCTGTTTTTGTATCAATACCATGCTGTGCTTATTACTATAGTTCTGTAGTACAGCTTGAAATCTAGAATTGACATCATCATCAGTTCTTTTAGTGTTCAGGATTTTATTTTTATTTTTTATTTTTTTAGCTATCTTGGGTTTTTTGTTGTTATAGGAAGCTGAAATTTGTCCTTTTAAGATCTGTGAAGAATTGTGTTGGAATTTCGGTAAGGATTGCATTAAATCTATAGGTTGCTTTTGGTAGGATGTTCATTTTCACAATATTAATCCTAATGATATCTGAGCATGGGAGGTCTTTCAGTCGTCTAATATCCTCTTCAATTCCATCTTCAATTTTTAAAGTTTATTTATTATACTAGGCTTTCATTTCCTTGTTTAGAGTTATCCCAATGTATTTGAGGCTATTGTGAATATATTATTTCCCTGATTTCCTTTTCAGTCTTTATTGTTTCTGTATAGGAATACTACTGATTTTGTGAGTTAATTTTGTATCCTGCTACTTTGCTGAAAGTTTTTTATCAGCTGTAGAAGTTCCCTGGTGGCAAGTTTGTTTGCTTGTTTATTCATTTATTTATACCCTAAATGCTGGTCCCTCTTTCAGTTCCTCCCTCACAGAGTTCCTCTCCCCATCTTTTTCCTCTAAGAGGGTGGAGACCCCTGAATATCCTCTCACCCTGGCACATCAAGTCTGCCAGATTAGGCACAACCTCTCCCACTGAGGCCAAAAAATAGAGCCATGGAGACTGAGCTATATGTATGTATGCATGGGGGGCTCATTCCAGCCTGTGTATATTCTTTGGTTGGTGACTCAGTTTCTGTGAGCTCCCAGGGGCCCAGGTTAGTTGACTCTGTTGGTTATCCTGTGGGGTTCCCTTCCCCCTCAGGGCCTTCATCCTTCCCCCAACTCTTCCATAAGTGTCACTGACCTTCTGTTCAATGTTTAGCTGTGGGTATCTGCATCTGTATCAGTGCTCTGCTAGGTAGAGCTTCCCAGAGGACAGTTATGCTAGACTCCTATCTGCAAGTATAATAAAGTATCATTAATAATGTCAAGGACTGGTGCTTGCCCATGGAATGGGTTTTGAGTTGGGATGGTTATTGATTGGCCTTTCCTTTAGTCTCTGCTCCATATTTGCATTTCTTTTAGACAGGACAAATTTTGGGTCAAAAGTTTTGTGGGTGGGTTGGTGTCTTTATCCCTTCACTGGGGATCCTACCTGGCTTCAGGAGGTTGTCTCTTAAGGTTCCATGTACCCATTTTTAGGCATCTTGGCTAAGGTCACCCACATTGACTGCTGGGAGCCTGCCATATCCCAGATCTCTGGGACTTCCTAGAGATTCCTGCTCCCTCCTAGAAGCTGCAGATTTCCATTCATTCTCCTGGTCCTCTGGGCCTTTCTTCTGTATCTCCTCATACCTGATTCTGCCTCCCCATTTCCCTCCCTGTGCCTTTTCCCACCTAGTTTCCTCCATCCCTCTGTCTCCTATGACTCTTTCATTTTCCCTTCTAAATGTGATTTAAAAATCCTTGCTTGGGCCTTTCTTCTTGTTTAACTTCTTTGAGTCTATGGGCTGTATCGTGCATACTATGTACTTTATGTTTAATATCTACTAATTAATGAGTATATACACTCTCCTTTGGGTTTGAGTTATCTCACTCAGGATGATATTTTCTAGTTCCATCTATTTGCCCCACCAACAGTGATAAAGTGTTCCCCTTGCTCTACATCCTCTCCAGCATGTTCTCTCTTGAGTTTTTGATCTTGGTAATTCTGATGGATGTAAGATGGAACCTCATAGTTGTTTTGATTTGCATTTCCCTGATGACTAAGGACCTTTCATTGTAGAAATGTTTCATTTTAGAACAATGAAAATAGATCCACACTTATCACCCTGCACAAAACTCAAGCCCAAGTGGATCAAGGACCTCAACATAAAACTGGATGGACTAAATCTCATAGAAGAGAAAGTGGAAAATACTTTTGAAATACCAAGCATTTTTTAAGTGCTTCTCGGCCATTCTAGATTACTCTGTTGAAAATCCTCTGTTTAGATCTGTAACCCATTTTTTTTTTTTTTTTTTTTTTTATTTTTTTTTTAATTTTATTTTCTATATTCTATGTTTACATTCCAAAGGCTTTCCCCTTTCCCAGTTCCCACCCACCATAGTTCCCATAGTTCCTCTCCCCCCCATCTGTTCCCCAATAATTCCCCCTCCCCCCTCGGTTTCTTTACTAAACTGGAAGCAATCTTTACAGGCCCAGGGTCCTCTCCTTTCTTCTTCTTGGGAATCATTTGACTTGCTATTTGTGTCTTGAGTATTTAGGGCTTCTGGGCTCATTAATATCCACTTATCAGTGATTGCATTTCATGTGCATTCTTTTGTGATTGGGTTAATTCACTCAGGATGATATTTTCCAGGTCTAACCATTTACCTACAAATTGCATGAATTCATTATTTTTAATTGCTGTGTAGTATTCCATTGTATAAATATACCACATTTTCTGTATCCATTCCTCCTTTGAGGGATATTTGGGCTGCTTCCAATTTCTGGCTATTATAAACAAGGCTGCTATAAACATAGTGGAGCATGTGTCCTTATTGCATGCAGGGGAATCCTCTGGGTATATGCCCAGGAGTGGTATGCCAGGGTCCTCTGGAAGTAACATGCCCAATTTTCTGAGGAACCGCCAAACTGATTTCCAGAGCGGTTTTACCATTTTGCAATCCCACCAACAGTGGAGGAGTGTTCCTCTTTCTCCACATCCTCGCCAGCACTTGTTGTCTCTTGAGTTTTTAATCTTAGCCATTCTGACTGGTGTGAGGTGGAATCTCAGGGTTGTTTTGATTTGCATTTCCCTGATGACTAATGATGTTGAACATCTTTTAAGGTGTTTCTCGGCCATCCGAATTTCTTCTGGTGAGAATTCTTTGTTTAGCTCTGTGCCCCATTTTTTGATAGGGTTATTTGGTTCTTTGCGGTCTAACTTCTTGAGTTCTTTGTATATATTGGATATTAGCCCTCTGTCGGATGTGGGGTTGGTGAAGATCTTTTCCCACTTTGTTGGTTGCCGTTTTGTCCTTCTGACAGTGTCCTTTGCTTTGCAGAAACTTTGTAATTTTATGAGGTCCCATTTGTCGATTCTTGATCTTAGAGCATAAGCTATTGGTGTTCTGTTCAGGAACTTTTCCCCTGTGCCCAAGTCCTCCAGGGTCTTCCCAAGTTTCTTTTCTAATAGTTTCAGTGTGTCTGGTTTTATGTGGAGGTCCTTGATCCACTTGGAGTTGATCTTAGTACAAGGAGATAAGAGTGGGTCAATTCGCATTCTTCTGCATGTTGACCTCCAGTTGAACCAGCACCATTTGTTGAAAAGGCTATCTTTTTTCCACCGGATGGTTGTGGCTCCTTTATCAAAGATCAAGTGACCATAAGTCTGTGGGTTAATTTCTGGGTCTTCAATCCTATTCCATTGATCTACCTGCCTGTTGCTGTACCAATACCATGCAGTTTTTAACACAATTGCTCTGTAGTACTGCTTGAGGTCAGGGATATTGATTCCCCCAGAAGTCCTTTTATTGTTGAGAATAGTTTTAGCTATCCTGGGTTTTTTGTTGCTCCAGATGAATTTGAGAATTGCTCTTTCTAGATCTATGAAGAATTGATTTGGGATTTTGATGGGGATTGCATTGAATCTGTAGATTGCTTTTGGCAAGATGGCCATTTTTACTATATTGATCCTGCCAATCCAGGAGCAAGAAATATTTTTCCATCTCCTGAGGTCTTCTTCGATTTCTTTCTTCAGGGACTTGAAGTTCCTGTCATACAGATCTTTCACTTGTTTGGTTAGAGTTACGCCAAGGTACTTTATGTTGTTTGTGGCTATTGTGAAGGGTGTTATTTCCCTAACTTCTTTCTCAGCCTGCTTGTCCTTTGAGTACAAGAAGGCTACTGATTTGCTTGAGTTAATTTTATATCCAGCCACGTTGCTGAAGTTGTTTATCAGCTGTAGAAGTTCTCTGGTGGAGTTTTTTGGATCGCTTAAGTAGACTATCATATCATCTGCAAATAATGATACTTTGACTTCTTCCTTTCCAATTTGTATCCCTTTGACTTCCTTATGTTGTCTGATTGCTCTCGCTAGAACTTCAAGTACTATATTGAAAAGATATGGAGAGAGAGGACAGCCTTGTCTAGTCCCTGATTTTAGTGGAATTGCTTCAAGTTTCTCTCCATTTATTTTGATGTTGGCTACTGGTTTGCTGTAGATTGCTTTTACTATGTTTAGGTATGGGCCTTGAATTCCTGCTCTTTCCAAGACTTTTAGCATGAAAGGATGCTGAATTTTGTCAAATGCTTTTTCAGCATCTAATGAGATGACCATGTGGTTTTTTTCTTTTAGTTTGTTTATGTAGTGGATTACATTGATGGATTTCCGTATATTGAACCATCCCTGCATTCCTGGAATGAAGCCTACTTGATCATGGTGAATGATCGTTTTGATATGCTCTTGGATTCGGTTGGCAAGAATTTTATTTAGTATTTTTGCATCTATATTTATAAGAGAAATTGGCCTGTAGTTCTCTTTCTTTGTTGGATCTTTTTGTGGTTTAGGTATCAGCGTAATTGTGGTTTCGAAGAATGAGTTGGGCAGTGTCCCTTCTGTCTCTATTTTGTGGAATAGTTTGAAGAGTATTGGTGTTAAGTCTTCTTTGAAGGTCTGGTAGAATTCTGCACTAAAACCATCTGGTCCCGTACTTTTTTTGGTTGGGAGGCTTTCTATAACCCCTTTTATTTCTTTAAGGGTTATGGGACTGTTTAGCTGGTCTACTTGATGCTGATTTAATTTTGGTATTTGGTATCTGTCTAGGAAATTGTCCATTTCCTCCAGATTCTCCAGTTGTTTTGAGTATAGGCCTTTGTAGTAGGATCTGATGATCTTTTGAATTTCCTCTGTTTCTGTTGTTATATCCCCCTTTTCATTTTTAATTTTGTTAATTTGGATACTATCTCTGTGCCCTTTGGTTAGTCTAGCTAAGGGCTTATCTATCTTGTTGATTTTCTCAAAGAACCAGCTCTTGGTTTTGTTGATTCTTTGTATGGTTCTCTTTGTTTCTGCTTGATTGATTTCAGCCCTTAGTTTTATGATTTCCTCTCTTCTACTCCTCCTGGGTGAGTTAGCTTCTTTTTGTTCCAGCGCCTTCAGGTGTGCTGTTAAGTTGCTAGTGTATGCTCTTTCCAGTTTCTTTTTGGAAGCACTCAGGGCTATGAGTTTTCCTCTTAGCACTGCTTTCATTGTATCCCAGAGATTTGGGTAGGTCGTACCTTCATTTTCATTGAAGTCTAAAAAGTCTTTGATTTCTTTCTTTATTTCTTCCTTGACCAGGGTGTCATTGAGTAGAGTATTGTTCAGTTTCCATGTGTATGTGGGCTTTCTGTAGTTCTTCTTGCTATTGAAGACCACTTTTACTCCATAGTGATCCGATAGGAGACATGGGATTAGTTCGGTCTTCTTGTATTTGTTGAGGTCTGTCTTGTGACCAATTATATGATCAATTTTTGAGAAGGTACCGTGCGGTGCTGAGAAAAAGGTATACTCTTTTGTTTTAGGATGGAATGTTCTATATATATCTGTTAAATCCAATTGGTCCAAAGCTTCAATTAGTTTCACTGTGTCCCTGTTTAGTTTCTGCTTTCCTGATCGGTCCATTGAGGAGAGTGGAGTGTTGAAGTCACCTACAATCATTGTGTTAGGTGCGATGTGTGCTTTAAGCTTTAGTAAAGTTTCTTTTACGAATGAGGGTGCCCTTGCATTTGGTGCATAGATGTTCAGTATTGAGAATTCTTCTTGGTGGATTTTCCCTTTGACAAGCAGGAAGTGACCTTCTGTGTCTCTTTTGATGACTTTAGGTTGAAAGTCGATTTTATCTGATATTAGAATGGCTACTCCAGCTTGTTTCCTGGGACCATTTGCTTGTAGAACTGTCTTCCAGCCTTTTACGCTAAGGTGGTGTTTGTCTTTGACACTGAGATGTGTTTCCTGTATGCAGCAAAATGTAGGGTCCTGTTTCCGTATCCAGTCTGTTAGTCTGTGTCTTTTGATTGGGGAATTGAGTCCATTGATATTAAGAGATATTAAGGAATAGTAATTATTACTTCCTGACATTTTGGGAATTGTTATTATTATTTGTATTTGAGTGGTTCTCTTCTTTTGGGTTGGATGAGATGGGGTTTCTATCTTGTTTCTTCTGGGGTGTTGTTTCCCCCCTTGTGTTGGTATTTTTCCCCTATTATCCTTTGTAGGGCTGGGTTTGTAGATAAGTATCTTGCAAATTTGGTTTTGTCGTGGAATATCTTGGTTTCCCCATCTATGGCAATTGAGAGTTTCGCTGGGTATAGTAGTCTTGGCTGAAGTTTGTGTTCTCTTAGGGTCTGCATAAGGTCTGCCCAGGATCTTCTAGCTTTCATGGTCTCAGGTGAGAAGTCTGGTGTAATTCTGATAGGTCTTCCTTTATATGTTACTTGTCCTTTTTCTCTTACTGCCTTTAATATTCTTTCTTTGTTTAGTACATTTGGGGTTTTGACTATTATGTGACGGGAAGTATTTCTGTTCTGGTCCAGTCTATTTGGGGTTCTATAGGCTTCTTGTATATTCATGGGCATCTCTCTCTTTAGCTTGGGGAAATTTTCTTCCATAATTTTGTAGAAGATATTTGCTGGCCCTTTAAGTTGTAGATCTTCATTCTCATCTATCCCTATAATCCTTAGGTTTGGTCTTCTCATTGTGTCCTGGATTTCCTGAATGTTTTGGGTTACCAGCTTTTTGCATTTTGCATTTTCTTTAATTGTTGAATCCATGGTTCCTATGGTATCTTCAGCATCTGAGATTCTGTCTTCTATCTCTTGTATTCTATTGTTGATATTTGCATCTATGACTCCTGATTTCTTCCCAAGGTTTTCTATCTCCAACATTGTCTCCCTTTGCGATTGCTTAGTTGTTTCTACTTCTGTTTTTAGATTTTGTATGGTTTTGCTCAGATCTTTCAGTTGCTTGTTTGTGTTTTCCTGTAATTCTTTAAGGGATTTTTGTGTTTCCTCCTTTATGACTTCTACTCGTTGACCCATGTTCTCTTGTATTTCTTTGGGTGATTTTTGTTTCTCCCCCTTATTGGGATTCACTTTTTGCTCTATATTCTCCTGGATTTCTTTAAGTGATTTTTGTGTCTGCCTTGTATGGGCTTCTAGTTTTTGATCTATTTTCTCCTCTATTACTTTAAGAAATTTATCTAAGTGATCCTCAATCTGCATCTTTACCAGTGATTTTAGATCTGAGTCTTGTTTTTCTGGTGTGTTGAGATATCTGGGATTTAATTGTGTTTGTCTTGCAATGGCTTCTAGCTTTTGATCTATTTTCTCATGTATTACTTTAAGAGATTTATCTAAGTGTTCCTCTATCAGCATCCTGACCAGTGATTTTAGATCTGAGTCTTGTTTTTCTGGTGTTTCGGGGTATCCAATATTTATTGCTGTTGGGGAACTGGGTTCGGATGCCGCCATATTGCCTTGATTTTTGTTAGTAGCGATCTTACGTTTGCCTTTTGCCATCTGGTTAACTCTGGTGTTAGTTGGTCCTGTAGATACTAGCTGGTGCTTGACCCTCCTGTGGGGTTGTAAGGCTATTTCCCAGTGACTGGGATACCTGAATCACTGTCCTGCGGGGGTCTTGCTCACAGATTGCTGACAGGTGGCCTGAGTCCCCCGAGGTCTTAACCTCAGGATATCCCAGGTATTTGGTTCCGCCTGTTGGGCGGCTGCTCTGCACTGCTCCTGCTCAGGGTTCGCTGTCTGATATCCTGTTTCCCCAGGGGTCTTAAAGTTGGGATATCTCAGTTATCTGGTTCCGCCTGCTGGTCCCAAGCTGCTGGGAAGCTGGCTGGGTCCGGTTTCCAGCTTCCCTGCCACTGGCTGGATGGGAGGCTGGTTCGGCCTCCGGCTGGGTCTGGGTACCTGGCACACTGGCTGACTCTGGCTTCCTCACCACCAGCTGGACAGGCAGCTGCAGGCAATATGGCAGCTGCCTGCAGGGAGCTCGGGGTCCGCCCCCGCGCGCGAGTGCAGAGTGCACCCGCTATTCTGTGCCCAATTCCCACTCCAGGCCTGAGTCCCCGAAGGTCTTAAGCTTGGGCTGTCTCGAGTACCTGGTTCTGCCGCCGCCGCCGGATGGTTCTGAGGATGGTTCTGAGCACCTGGCACGCTGGGTGACCCTCCGGCTTCCCCACCACCAGCTGGGCGGGAAGCTGCAGGCCTCTGTACCCCATTTTTAAATTGGGTTATTTGGGTTGTTGGTATCTAACTTCTTGAGTTCTTTGTAAATTTTGGATATTAGCCCTCTGCTGGGCGTAGGGTTGGGGAAGATCCTTTTCCAATCTACAGGCTGCTGATTTGTCCTATTGACAGTGTCCTTTGCCTTACAAAAGCTTACCAGTTTCATGAGGTCCCATTTATCAATTGTTGATCTTAGAGCCTGAGCCACTGGTATTCTGTTCGGGAATTTGTCTCCTGTACCAATTTGTTCAAAGGTATTTTCCCACTTTCTCTTCTGTTTGCCCATTTCTATATTAATTCCATGCAGTTTTTAATTACTATTGCTCTGTAGTACAGCTTGAGGTCAGGGATGATGATTTCTCCAGATGTTCTTTTATTGTTCAGGATTGTTTTGGCTCTCATGGGTTTTTTGTTTTTCCATAACTTGAGAATTGCCATTTCAAGGTCTATAAAAATTGGAATTTTGATGGGGATTGAATTGAATCTATAGATTGTTTTTGGTACCATTTTCTCTATGTTAATCCTACTGATCCATGGGCATGGGAGATTTTTTTTTTATCTCCAGATATCTTCTTCAATTTCTTTCTTCAGGGACTTGAAGTTCTTGTCATATAGATATTTTACTTACTTGGTTAGAGTTACACCAAGATATTTTATTTATGGCTATTGTAAAAGGTGTTTCCCTAATTTCTTTTTCAGCCCATTTATCATTTGTATAAAGGAGGACTACTGATTTGAGTTAATTTTATATCCATCCACTTTGCTGAAGTTATTTATCAGCTGTCGGAATTTTCTGGTAGAATTTTGGAGATTGCTATGTATACTATATCATCTGTGAATAGTGATGCCATGACTTCTTCAATTTGTATCTCCTTGATTTCCTTTTGCTGTTTAATTGCTCTAGCTAGAACTTCAAGTACTATATTGGATAGAGAGAGAGTAGGCTGATTTTAGTGGAATTGCTTCACGTTTCTCTCCATTTAATTTGATGTTAACTATTGGTTTGCTGTATATTGCTTTTATTAGTTAGATATGTGCCTTGTATTCCTGATCTCTCTAAGGATTTTAACATGAAGGAGTATTGTATTTTTTTGTCACAGGCTTTTTTTAGCATCTAATGAGATGATCATTTTTTCTTTCAGTGTGTTTATATGGTGTATTATTTTGATGCATTTTTGCATATTGAACCACACCTGTATCCCTGAGATGAAGCCTACTTGATCATGGTAAATGATGTTTTTGATGTTTTCTTGGATTTAGTTTGTGAATATTCTATTGAGTGTTTTTGCATCAATATTAATAAGAGAAATTGGTCTGAAGTTCTCTTTATTTGTTTAGTCTTTGTGTGGTTTAGGTGTCAAGGTAACTGTGGCCTCATAGAATGAATTAGGTAGTTTTCCTTCTGTTTTTTATTTTGTGGAGTAGTTTGAGGAGTATTGGTATTAGTTGTTCTTTGAAAGTCTGGTAGAATTCTGAACTAAAACTATCTGGCCTTGGGCTTTTTTTTTGGGGGGGGTTTGGGAAACTTCTTTTTTAAATTAATCATTTTATTCATTTACATTTCAAATGATATCCCCCTTCTCACTTGCCCCTCCACCAACCCCCATCCTATCCCTTTTACCCTTCCTCTTTGCCTCTATGAGGGTGCTCCTCCTCAACCCATTCATTCACTCCCACCTCACCCCTCTGGCATCCCAATATTATGGGCATCAAGCCTCCCTCTCCTCCCATTGATGTCAGATAAGGACATCCTCTGCTACATATGGATTTGGAGTCCTGGCTCCCTCTATTGCATACTCTTTAGCTGGTGGTTTAGTCCCCGGGAGCTCTGTGTGGTCCACTTAGTTGATATTGTTATTCTTATGGGTTGCACTTTCTTTTAGCTCCATCAGACCTTCCCCTAGCTCTTTCATTGTGATCAGTCCATGGTTGGCTGTAAGTATCTGCATCTGTATTGGTTAGGTGCTGGTAGAACCTCCCAGGCAACAACCATAACAGGTTCCTGTCAGTAAATGCTTCCTGGCATCAGCAATAGTGTTGGGGTTTGGTGTCTCCAGATGGGATGGATCCCTAGCTGGGGCAGTCTCTGGATGGCTATCCTTTCAGTCTCTGTTCCATTTTTTTTTTTTTACTCCCTGTTTTTCCTTTGGACAGGAACATTTCTGGGTTGTATCTCCCGTTTGTTGGTTATTTCAGCTAAAGTCATTGCCATTGGGCCCCGGGAGCCTCTCACTTCCCTGGAGTCTGGGACTTTCCAGTGGCTACCCCAGTTTCCCATCCCCTTCTGCTGCACTTCTCTATTTAATTTTTGGTCTGTTGTACTTTTCTTCTTTAGTCCCAAAGCTCAGAACACCCATGATACTACCCGCAAACCATATGCAGCTTAAGAAGAAGGAAAAGTATAGATGCTTCAATCCTACACAGAACAGGAATCAAAATAATCACAGAAGCTAGAGGAAGTGAGGGATCAGGGAAGGAAGAGAAGGAGGAGAGATAGAAGGAGGGCAGGAACAGGCATTGGAAGGGACAGGTTGGGAGACTTCAAATGACTGCTACTATTACCTTAGGGGTTATGGGACTGTTTAGATAGTTTGCTTGATCTTGATTTAACGTTGGTATGTGGTATCTGTCTAGAAATTCATCCATTTCATTTAGATTTTCCAGTTTTGTGGAGTAAAGGCTTTTGTAATAAGACCTAATGATTTTTGAATTTCCTCAGTTTCTGTTGTCATGTCTCTCTTTTCATTCATGATTTTGTTAATTTGCGCCTTTTAGTTAGCTTAGCTGAGTTTGTCTATCTTGTTGATTTTCTCAAAGAACAAGCTCTTGGTCTTGTTGATTCTTTGTATTGTTTTCTTTGTTTCTAATTTATTGATTTCAGCCTTGAGTTTGACTATGCCCTGCCGTCTACTCCTCTTGGGTATGTTTGATTGATTTGTTCTAGAACTTTCAGACATGCCTTTAAGTTGCTAGTATGAGATCTATCTATGAAGGCACTTAGTACTATGAATTTTCCTCTTAGCACTGCTTTCATTGTGCCCCATAAGTTTGGGTATATTGCAACTTCATTTTCATTGAATTCTAGAAACGCTTTAATTTCTTTCCTTCCTTCCTTCCTTCCTTCCTTCCTTCCTTCCTTCCTTCCTTCCTTCCTTTCTCCCTCCCTCCCTCCCTCCCTCTCCCTCCCTCCCTCTCTCTCTCTCTCTCTCTCTCTCTCTCTTTCTTTCTTTCTTTCTTTCTTTCTTTCTTTCTTCTCTCTCTTCCTTGACCAAATGATTATTGAGTAGAGAGTTGCTCAGTTTCCATTTAGTTTGATGTTGGCTGTGGACTTGTTGTATATTGCCCTTATTATATTGAGATATATACCCATCATATCCTTAGTATCTCCAGGAATATTCTCATGAAGAGATGCTGCATTCTGTCAAAAGCCTCTTCTGTATCTAATAAGATGATCATATGGTTTTGACTTTGGACAAACCTTCTTGATCATGGTAGATAATCTTTTTGATGTGTTCTTGGATTTGCTTTGCAAATACTATACTAAGAATTTTTGTATGTATGTTTGTAAGGAAAATTAGTCTGTAATTTTCTTTCTTTCTTGTGTCCTTGTATAATTTACCTATAAGGGTAATTTTTGGAATGTTCTTTCTGTTTCTATTTTGCAGAATAATGTGAGAATGGACATTAATTCTTTTTATAAAGGTCTGGTAGCATTCTGTGCTGAATCTATCTGGCTCTGGGCATTTTTGGTTGGGAGACCTTTAATTACTGCTTCTATTTCACTAGGAGTTATGGATCTGTTCAAATTGCTTACCTGATCTTGATTTAATTTTGGAAGGTTGCATATATCAATACATTTATTCATGTATTTTTAAAAGGTTTTCCAGTTTGGTGTTATACAGCTTTTAAAAGTATATCCTTATTCTCTGGATTTTCTTAGTATCTGTTTTCTTTCTCCTCCTTTATTTCTTATTTTATTAGATAATTTGGCTTGGGATTTATCAGTGTCACTATTTTTTTCAAAGAACCAACTTTTTAATTCACGGATCCTTTGTGTTTCTGTTTGTTTGATTGTATTTTATTTATTTCAGTATTGAGTTTAATTATTCCTTGTTATATACTCTTTTGGTGGTGTAATTTCTTCCTTTAGTTCCAGAGCTTTCAGGTGTGCTGTTAAATCCCTAATATGAGAGCTCCCCATTTTTTTTATGTAGGCACTTAGTGCTATGAACTTGCCTTTTAGAATCACCTTCATTTATGTCCATAGGTTTTATTATGTTGTGTTTCCATTTTCATTAAACTCTAAAAAGTTTTTAAATTTCAGTCTTAATTTCTGTCTTGACCCATTTTTTTTCATTCAGTAGTGAGTTGTTCCGTTTTCATGAGTTATACATTCTGTTTCTATTACATTGATATCAAGCTTTAATTCATGGTAGTCAATTGCAGGGTATCATTCCAATTTTCTTGTAAATTTTGAGACTTGCTATGTGTTGTAGTATGTAGTCCATTTTGGAGAACATTCCATGGGCTGCTGCAAAGAGAGCATATTCTTTTGTGTTTGGGTGAAATATTCTGTAAATATTTGCTATGCCTATTTGTTTTATGCTGTTATTTAACTCTAGAATTTTTATGTTAGTTTTTGTCTGGATGACCTGTCTATTGGTGAGAGTGGGGTAATGAAGTAACTCACTATCATTGTGTCAATATGTGATTTTAGCTACTTTTATGAACTTGTATGCCCTTGTGTTTGGTGCATAAGTGTCTAGAATTGTAATATCTTCTTGGTAGATTTTTTCCCTTTGATATAATGTCCTTTCCTATCTCTTGAGATTGGTTTTGGTTTGAACTCTATTTTGTCAGATGTTAAAGATACTTATACTTGCTTGCTTCTTGGGTCTAATACCTTGGGATATCTTTTCTCATCCTTTTGCCCTGAGGCAATGTCTACCCTTGATGGTATGTTGTATTTTTTGGATGTAGCAGAAAATGGATCCTGTTTTTAAATGCAACATGTTAGAGTCTGTGTCTTTTATTGGAGAATTGAGACCATTAATTCTCAGAGTTATCAATGATTAGTGTTTATATTGATTAATGCTACTTTGTTGTTATGGTATGGTCTTCCCGCCTCTTTTGATTAACTGGTCTGGGATTATTTATTCTTTGTGTTTTCTTGGATGTGATTTATTTCTTTAGATAGAAGTTTTCTTTGTATCTCCTTTTGTAGACTTAAATTTGTAGTTAGGTACTTCTTTCTTTTTGTTAAAGGTTTATTTATATAATTTATATGAGTACACTGTTGCTGTCTTCAGACACACTAAAAGATGGTTGTGAGCCACCATGTGGTTGCTGGGAATTGACCTGAGGACCTCTGAAAGAGCAGTCTCTTAACTGCTGAGCCATCTCCCCAGACCCTAGGTACTTCTTAAATTTAGTTTAATCATGGAATGTTTTATTTTTTCTGGCTATTGTGATTGATAATTTTGTTGAGTATAGGAGGCAGGCATGGAATCTATGGTCTCTTAAGAGTTTCTAGAGTATCCCTCCATGCCTTTCTGGATTTCTGAGTCTCTATTGAGAAGCCAGATATTATTCTAACAGTTCTGCTTTTATGTATTCTTTGGTCTTTCTTCCTTGCAGTTTTTAGTCTTTGTTCTGTACATTTTGTGTTTTGATTATTGTATGTGATGTGTAATTTCTATTTTGGTCTTGTCTATTGGTGTTATGTATGCTTTTTGTGCCTTGATAGCCACTTATTCTTTAGGTTAGGGAAATTTTCTTCTATGACTTGGTTGAGAATATTTTTTGTGTCTTTTATCTGTTTTTTCTTCTTCAATTCCTATTATTTTTAGATTTGGTCTTTTCATAGTATCCCAGATTTCCAGCATATTTTGTGCCTGGAGTTTTTTTCTTTTAGACTTAACATTTTCTTTGATTGAGGTATTCATTTCTTATACCATTTCTTCTTCAATGTCTGGGGTTTTTGTTTCTATGTCTTTGGTTTGTGTTGGTGAGGCTTTCTTCTGACATTTTTGTTTGACTTCCTAATTTCTTTTTTATTTTTCTTTTCTTTTATAATATTTTTATTGATTATTTGGGACTTTTACATTCATTAATCTTGAGTCCAAACTCATCTTTGTGATCTTCACCAATATCCAAAGAAGAAGAGGAAGAAGGAGGACGATTATGATGATAAAATGGATGAGGATGATGAGAAGGAAGAGGAAGAGGAGGAAAACGGGGAGAAGGAAGGTCAGTTTGTATTGCTCATATACTCACTGAAACAAGGCCAAACACTCAGTGGCCAGTCCCTTAAAGAAAAATGAATCCTTCCCCACATTCACTTCCTCCATAGCCATCAGTTGTGGACAGCTACACTTCAGTATCCTTGTCACAGTTTTTAAGGGTTCTCTTTGGTGAATTTCTGTCTGTCAATTGATGAATGAGGCTGTCACTCATTGGGGGGAGAGGGTAGGAGTTGTCACATAAGCCTTTCATGTCTCTTTTTTTCAACTGTGAGTCTGAAGTTATCAATACCTTTGCAAAAGTAGCTTCTTTTGCCTACAGTCATCAGGGACATGGATCATGGACTTCAACATGTTCTCTTGTATCAGCACATGCCATAGACACCAGCATGGTCCCTGGTGGCAGTCCAGACCATGGACATCAATAAGGCCCTGTGCCATAGCAGGGTCCATGGACACCATCATAACCCTCAGCAGCAGCACAAGCCAAGGATATCAACATGGCTTCGGCAGCAGCATAGAGCATGGACATCTGTATGGATTTCAGAAGTAATACAGGGCACAGAAATCAACCATGGACCCAGACATGGACCCCAAAAGTAGTACAGATCACAGACATCAATTCAGATAGCAGCACAGATCATTGGTATTCCTCTTGGTCCTCAGTGGTAAATCAGAGTATAAATCACAACAAGGCCCCTGGCTACTGTAGGACCCCAGATATCCACATGAACCCTGAGCTTCAGCACTGCCTGGGGCAGCACACCATGGATACCAAAGTGGCTTCCAGGGCCAGCTCAAACTGTGGAGGTCTAGAAAATGAACTGTCATCTTGGACATTTTGTTGTTGCTCAGAACCAAGGAGATCATGCTGCTGGGCAGTGTGTTGAGGGTTGAGTCCATACAAGTTCCAGGCTGCTGTACTTTCTTGGCCCTACTCAGCAAGGCTTCCACTGCAGCCTTCTCTCATATGTATTATCACAGTCCTGCCTCTAGTCCATCTCTCTCCACCGTGCACTTACTGGCCCACTCCTCCATCTCTCTCACCTCTCCATCACTTATTTGTTCTTGGCAGTGGCATTGAAAACTGCAGTATGTCACATAGTATTTTGTTTTGTCTAAATAACTTTACATCCAAATATTCATTGCAATGAGTTGTTCATCTGATTCAAGGTTTCTGAAGCATCATAAATAGTTGACCATTGTTGAGATTCGTCTTGGATATCCCGATGTTTTCTCAGAGCTCAGGGTGATGTGGCTAGGCATGGTGTTGGGGAGGGGGTTCTGTGTGAGCTCCTGGCTGCCACACACCTCTCTGCCCAGGATATCTGCCTCCCTGAGGCTTGCTCTGCTCGACCTTTGTGCTCTTAGGCAGGCAGTGCCACTACCCCATCTCTAAGCATGGCAAACAGCACAGGTTTCATGCTAGGGGCTGGCTAGCCAGAGGGCCTATGGATGGCCTAATCAATAAGGACATGTTTCCTTGGGAGCTACAGGCCACTGTCCATCTCCCTGTTGTTGATGCTGGCAGCCCCAAAACTCATGAGACAAAACCTTTGTGCTTGCAGCCTACTTGTTGAGACACCATGGTGAAAGGTACAGATTTGTCATTGTCTGCCACACATGGCTCTGTTCTGCCATCTTTCTTTCCCATTTTATGAGCTTCCCCTACTTCACTTTTTTTTTCTTTTCAAGACAGGGTTTCTTTGTGTAGCCCCGTCTGTCCTGGAAATCACTCTGTAGACTAGGCTGACTCCAACTCCCAGAGATCTGCCTGCCTCTGTCTCCTGAGTGCTGAGACTAAAGGTCTGCACCACCATGTTCCCATAAGACTTGCCTTTGTCTGTTTTTCTCTTAGTTGTTCCTGAGATATTGTGGGGTCTGAAGACTCCTTTTCTGGTACTACAGCACCCTTTGGAGCCTCCATGGGTTTCTCTGATTCCCTGGACCTCTGCAGCTGGGTGCTACCATTTTTTGTTTTCTTGACTTCCTAACTCTCCCTCCCCCTTTTAATGTTCTATTTCTACTTCCATGTTTTGAATTATTTTCATTGTTTCACTTACAATTTGTGTTTTTTTCTTCTTGCAGGCTTTATTAAGGTCCTTGAGCATATTCACAATAGCTATTCTGCAGTCCTCATGCTTCAGTTATATTACATTTCTCAGGATCTTTTGTGGTGGGGTGACTGGGTTCTGGAGGACACACAGTGACCTGACTGTTAATGATGTGTTTTTATCTTTTTTTCTAAGCATCTGGAGTTAGAATGATTGAGGTGATTCTAGGTGTTGAAGTCTGGGTCTTACCTTTGTTGGGTATATTGCTTTTTTTTTTGTATCTTCTGCTCTCTCTGGACCTTAGGAAAGTGTAGTGGCTGTGGGTTGCCTGATAGAGAGTGCTTCTTCAGGTCAGTGGGTAGCAGAAAGGGGCAGAGATGGTCTAGGAAAAAAGCTTTGCTGAGTCTGGTATGGCCTTGGTGGGGGTGGAATGACATGGCTCCTGCCCTTGGGACAGGGCTAATAGGGCTTGAGCCTACACAAGAGTTGATGGCTGCTGTGGACTTAAGGCTTGTCTGTATAATAATGTACATATTTCTACATTCCTCCTTCAAGGAAGGTCCTCTGTGTTAATGTTAATGACTCCATAATAATCAGAGACAGCATGAGTCCAGGAGGCAACGGTGGCTAATGTCTCAGCAGACCAGTAAATGCCCTAAGGCTGTGGAAAAAACTCTAAAAATATGGGTTTGAAAATATATAATTTCTCAACTATACACAAATATAAGGATGCAATATGAATAATATAAGGAGCTTCACAGATCTAAAGGAGCAAAGGCAGGCTACATTATGAGCCAGCTTGTCAGAAAGATACAGAGACAGGCAGGCACAAATGCAGGCCAGTTCCCGAGTTCAAGGTCATCCTGGGACACAGCAAATTTAGGACCAGGCATGGTTGAAACAGTAATTCAGCTATCTTATTTTCTGTGCTTGTGGTCTCTTCCTAAAAGTCAAGCTAAAAGACTGTGGGATGGGATGTTGATTCATAGGATCATCAGAAGGGAACCTAGAGTAAATGACTGCATTGATATGTAAAATAAAAGACTGGGCTTATGATCTGCAGGAGATAAGCTATCAAGAACTCTTTTTTTTTTTTTTTTTTTTTTTTTTGACTAGCAAGAGAGAACTGCTTGAGTTCCTGAGCAGAAAATAGAAAGCTGTCTGGAGATCTTCAGTGAAAGCAGAAAAGAGAGAAAGCAATCTGGACAGCTGTCTTGACCAGAACATAGGCTGCCAGCTTGGACACATGATTTACCTTCGAGTCATTTGTTTTCACTGCTCCCAAACACCCCTTCCCTTAGAAGCTCTCTTCAAGCTGAGGTTGGTCCTTGGCAAAGCTTGAGAAGGGCTGCAGGAAAGAGCTAAGCTGCTTCTTTCCATCCCAAGCAGCAGGGGCCCTTGGGAGTTGGAGGTGTGGTGAGGAGGGGCTTCCACAAGTAGGTTGCCATAAGACAAGGAATAATCTGGAGAGACAGGCTTGAAAGGGCTAGGGCAGTGGTTCCCAGCCTTCCTAATGCTGCAACAAGTTCCTCATGTTGTGGTGGCCTCAACCATAATTTTTTTATTGGATATATTCTATATTTACATTTCATTTCCCTTTTTTTGTTTCCCCACCCCCTAAGGTCCCACATACCCTTTTCCCTCCCCCTGCTCCCTCATCCACCCCTTCCCACTTCCCTGTTCTGGTATTCCCCTACACTGATGCTTTGATCCTTTCCAACACTAGTGTCCATTCCTTTCTTCTTGTCAGACATCATTTGGTATGTGAATTGTGTCTTTGGTGTCCCAAGATTCTAGGCTAATATCCACTTATCAGTGACTGCATACCATGGGTATTCTTTTGAGACTGGGTTACCTCACTTAGTATGATGTTCTCCAGCTCCATCCATTTCTCTAAGAATTTCATGAATTCATTGTTTCTAATGGCTGAATAGTATTCCATTGTGTATATATACCACATTTTATGTATCCATTCCTCCGTTGAGGGACATCTGGGTTCTTTCCAGCTTCTGGCTATTATAAATAAGGCTGCTATGAACATAGTGGAGCATGTATCCTTACTGCATGCTGGGGAGTCTTCTGGGTATATTCCCAGGAGTGGTATGGCTGGATCCTCCGGAAGTATCATGTCCAGTTTTCTGAGGAACCGCCAGACTGATTTCCAGAGTGGTTGTACCAGCTTACAGTCCCACCAGCAGTGGAGGAGTGTTCCTCTTTCTTCACATCCTCACCAACACCTGGTGTCTTCTGAGTTTTTAATCCTAGCCATTCTGACAGGTGTGAGGTGAAATCTCAGGGTTGTTTTGATTTGCTTTTCTCTAATGACTAATGATGTTGAACATTTTTTAAGGTGTTTTTTAGCCATCTGAATTTCTTCAGGTGAAAAGTCTTTGTTTAGCTCTGTACCCCATTTTTGGATAGGGTTATTTGGTTTTCTGGGGTCTAACTTCTTGATTTCTTTGTATACATTGGATATTAGCCCTCTGTCGGATGTGGGATTGGTGAAGATCTTTTCCCAATTTGTTGGTTGCCGATTTGTCCTTTTGACAGTGTCTTTTGCCTTACAGAAACTTTGTAACTTTATGAGGTCCCATTTGTCTATTCTTGATCTTAGAGCATAAGTGATTGGTGCTCTGTTCAGGAATTTTCCCCCTGAGCCAATGTCCTCAAGGGTCTTCTTCCCCAGTTTCTTTTCTATTAGTTTTAGTGTGTCTGGTTTTATGTGGAGGTCCTTGATCCACTTGGAGTTTAGTGCAAGGAGATAAGAGTGGATCAATTCTCATTCTTCTGCATGTTGACCTCCAGTTGAGCCAGCACCATCTGTTGAAAAGGCTATCTTTTTTCCACTGGATGTTTTCAGCTCCTTTGTCGAAGATCAATTGGCCATATATGTGTGGGTTCAATTCTGGGTCTTCAATCCTATTCCATTGATTGACTTCCCTGTCACTGTACCAATATCATGCAGTTTTTAATACTACTGCTCTGTAGTATTGCTTGAGGTCCGGGATATTGATTCCCCCAGAAGTTCGTTTACTGTTGATGATAGTTTTAGCTATCCTGGGTTTTTTGTTATTCCAGATGAATTTGAGAATTGCTCTTTCTAACTCTATAAAGAACTGAGTTGGGATTTTGATGGGGATTGCATTGAATCTGTATATTGCTTTTGGCAAGATTGTCATTTTAACTATATTAATCCTGCCAACCCACGAGCATGGAAGATTTTTCCATTTTCTGAGGTCTTCTTCAATTTCCTTCTTCAGAGACCTGAAGTTCTTGTCATACAGATCTTTCACGTGTTTGGTTAGAGTCACACCAAGATACTTTATATTGTTTGTGGCTATTGTGAAGGGTGTCATTTCCCTAATTTCTTTCTCAGCCTGCTAATACTTTGAGTGTAGGAAGGGTACTGATTTGCTTGAGTTGATTTTATAACCAGCCACTTTGCTGAAGTTGTTTATCAGCTGTAGGAGTTCTCTGGTGGAGTTTTTTTGGGTCACTTAAGTATACTATCTGCAAATAGTGATAGTTTGACTTCTTCCTTTCCAATTTGTATCCCTTTGATATCCTTATGTTGTCTAATTGCTATAGCTAGAACTTCAAGTACTATATTGAAAAGATTTGGAGAGAGGGGTGCAGCCTTGTCTAGTCCCTGATTTTACTGGGACTGCTTCAAGTTTCTCTTCATTAAGTTTGCTGTTTATTGCTTTTATTATGTTTAAGTATGGGCCTTGAATTCCTGTTTTTTCCAAGACTTTAAGCATGAAAGGATGCTGAACTTTGTCAAATGCTTTTTCAGCATCCAATGAGATGACCATGTGGCTTTTTTCTTTGAGTTTGTTTATGTAGTAGATTACGTTGATGGATTTCCATATATTGAACCATCCCTGCATCCCTGGGATGAAGCCAACTTGATCACGGTGAATGATCGTTTTGATGTGTTCTTGGATTCGGTTGGCAAGTATTTTATTTAGTATTTTTGCATCAATATTCATAAGGGAGATTGGCCTGTAGTTCTCTTTCTTAGTTGGATCTTTCTGTGGTTTTGTTATCAGGGTAATTGTGGCTTCATAGAATGAGTTGGGTAGTGTTCCTTCTGTTTCTATTTTGTGGAATAGTTTGAAGAGTATTGGTATTAGGACTTCTTTGAAGGTCTGATAGAATTCTGTACTAAAACCATCTGGTCCTGTGCTTTTTTTGGTTGGAAGACTTTCTATGACCCCTTCTATTTCTTTGGGGGTTATGGGTGTGTTTAGATGATCTATTTGATCCTGATTTAATTTTGGTATTTGGTTTCTGTCTAGGAAATTGTCCATTTCCTCCAGATTCTCCAGTTGTGTTGAGTATAGGCTTTTGTAGTAGGATCTGATGATTGTTTGAATTTCCTCAGTTTCTGTTGATATATCCCCCTTTTCATTTCTAATTTTGTTAATTTGATTACTGTCTCTGTGCCCTTTGGTAAGTCTGGCTAGGGGTTTATCTATCTTGTTGATTTTCTCAAAGAACCAGCTCCTGGTTTTGTTGATTGTTTGTATGGTTCTCTTTGTTTCAACTTGATTGATTTCAGCTCTGAGTTTGATGATTTCCTGTCTTTACTCCTCCTGGGTGAAATAGCTTCTTTTTGTTCTAGGGCTTTCAGGTACGCCATTAAGTTGCTAGTGTATGCTCTCTCCTGTTTCTTTTTGGAGGCACTCAGGGCTATGAGTTTTCCTCTTAGCACTGCTTTCATTGTGTCCCATAGATTTAGGTCTGTTGTACCTTCATTTTCATTAAATTCTAAAAAGTCTTAGATTTATTTCTTTATTTCTTCCTTGACTAAGGTATCATTGAGTAGAATATTGTTCAGCCTCCACGTGTATGAGGATTTTCTGTTGTTTTTGTTGCTATTGAAGAACACTCTTACTCCATGGTGATCCGATAGGAGGCTTGGGATTAGTTCGATCTTTTTATATTTGTTGAGGTCTGTCTTGTGACCAATTATGTGGTCTATTTTGGAGAAGGTACCATGAGGCGCTGAGAAAAAGGTATAGTCTTTTGCTTTAGGATGAAATGTTCTGTATATATCTGTTAAATCCAATTGGTCCAACGTTTCAATGAGTTTCCCTGTGTCTCTGTTTAGTTTCTGTTTTCCTGATTGGTCCATTGAGGATAGTGGGGTTTTGAGGTCCCCCACAATTATTGTGTTAGGTGCAATGTGTGCTTTGAGCTTTAGTAAAGTTTCTTTTACAAATGAGGGTGCCCTTGTATTTGAAGTGTAGATGTTTAGAATTGTGAGTTCTTCTTGGTGTATTCTTCCTTTGACTGGCAAGAAGTGACCTTCTGTGTCTCTTTTGATGACTTTGGGTTGAAAGTCAATTTTATCTGATATTAGAATGGCTATTCCAGCCTGCTTCCTCTGACCATTTGCTTGCAAGATTGTCCTCCAGTCTTTTACTCTAAGGTAGTGTTTGTCTTTAACTCTGAGGTGTGTTTCCTGTATGCAGCAAAATGTAGGATTCTGTTTCCGTATCCATTCTCTTAGTCTATGTCTTTTTATTGGGGAATTGAGTCCATTGATGTTAAGAGATATTAAGAAATAGTGATTATTTGTTATTGTCATTTTTGATGTTATTTTTGTTTTTGAGTAGTTATCTTCCTTTGAGTTTGATGGAAGTAGGTTACTATCTTGCTTTTTCTTGGGTGCGGTTTCCCTCCTTGTCTTGGAGATTTCCTCCTATTATCCTTTGTAGTGCTGGGTTAGTGGAAAGGTATTGTGTAAATTTGGTCCTGTCATGGAATATTTTGATTTCTCCATCTATGTTGATTGAGAGTTTTGCTGAGTATAGTAATCTTGGCTGGCATTTGTGTTCTCTTAGGGTCTGCATGAGATCTTCCTAGGATCTTCTAGCTTTCATGGTTTCTGGAGAGAAGTCTGGTGTGATTCTGATAGGTCTTCCTTTATATGTTACGTGGCCTTTTTCTCTTACTGCTTTTAATATTCTTTCTTTGTTTAGTACATTTGGGGTTTTGATTATTATGTGATGGGAGGTATTTCTGTTCTGGTCCAGTCTGTTTGGAGTTCTATAGGCTTCTTGTATATTCATGGGCATCTCTCTCTTTAAGTTAGGGAAGTTTTCTTCCATAATTTTGTTAAAGATATTTGCTAGCCCTTTAAGTTGTAGATCTTCACTCTCATCTATCCCGATAATCCTTAGGTTTGGTCTTCTCATTGTGTCTTGGATTTTCTGGATGTTTTGGGTTATAAGCCTTTTGGATTTTGTGTTTTCTTTGACTGTGGAGTCAATGATTACTATGTTATCTTCAGCATCTGAGATTCTTATCTCTATCTCTTGTATTATGTTGTTGATGTTTGCATCTACGACCCCTGATTTCTTCCCAAGGTTTTCTATCTCCAAAGTTGCCTCCTTTTGTGATTTCTTAGTTGTTTCTGCCTCTGTGTTCAGATCTTGGATGGTTTTGCTCAGTTCTTTCATTTGTTTGTTTGTGTTTTCTTGTAATTCTTTAAGAGATTTTTGTGTTTCCTCTTTCATGACTTCTGCCTATTGTTTCAAGTTCTCCTGCATTTCTTTAACTGATTTTCTTATTTCCTCTTTATTGGTTTCTCTCTGTTGGCCCATATTCTCCTGGAGTTCTTTAAGTGATTTTTGTGTTTGCATTGTAAGAGCTTCTACCCTATTGATGTTCCCCTGCATTTCTTGAAGAGATTTGTTTATGTCTTTTTTGTGTTCCTCTAGCAGCATCATGACCAGTGCTTTTATATCCAACTCTTGTTTTTCTGGTGTGCTGGGGTATCCAGGACTTGCTGTGGTTGGCGAATTGGGTTCAGATGGTGCCATATTGCCTTGATTTTTGTTTGTAACATTCCTACGTTTGCCTTTTGCCATCTGTTTATCTCTGGAGTTAGTTGGTCTTATTGTTACTGGTTGGAGTTTGAGGCTCCTGTGAGCCTGGTGTTTGACGCTGCTGTCGTAGAGGGCGTCAGATCTCCCGAGGTGGAGACCAGGAGGTTTCAGTTACTGGGCTCTCAGTTACCTCCTCAGCTCTGCTGTGCAGGATCTAAGTCTTCCCGAGGCTCGCTGCTGGACCTGCAATTGGCCTCCTGCTGTCTCCTCCTGGCCTGCCTAGTTGCTAGCTAGCTCTTAAGAATCAGATTTTTTTTTCCTCCACTGATCTGGGCTAGTCTGTTAGATCTTTATGGTGTCCTGGGTTCCTCTGTTGGTTCTCTATGGTGACCTGTTCAGGCCACCAGCTCCAAAATGGTGGCTGGTCTCAGGGCTCTGTCTAACCACTGGGTTCCCTACAGGACTGGAGGTTCCCTGGTTGGGCTGCTAGAACCTAGATGGTAGTACTCTCAGTCCACAGGGCTATGTCATGTTAGCTGTCTGTGGTGTCCTGAGGCACGATGTCAGCCTCTGGCTGTACTCCAGGCACCGACCCACTAGTAGGTTGGTGCCCCCCTTGGGGTGGAGCAGAGACCGCTTGCCAAGCTGATCTGGCTCTATGTGCACTGCCAAGCTGTTGGTGCACGGACCTATCTCTATCCTCCTTTGGCTCTGGGCCCGAGCAAGAGCCTAACCAGGTGTTCTTTGTCAGGCCAAATCTCTGTCCACGCACCTGAACCCAGCTGCCAGCAGGCAGTCCGCAGTGACCCGAGGGAAGATGGCGGCCGGCTGCAAGCCTGCTAGCTGTTCCCCAGGGATCAGGGATGGCCTCTGAGCTGCAGGTGCTCAGAGCTCCTGCCGACCTTTCCTGGCTCTGGGGGCCAGCAAGGGCCCGACCGGGTATTCGTTGCTAGGCCAAGTCTCTGTCCACGCACCTGAACCCAGCCGCCAGCAGGCAGTCCGCAGTGATATTTTGATATGCCTTAACCAGCTCAATGGCTGGGCCACTTCCTCCATAAATTTTTTTTGTTGCTACTTTATAACCTATAATTTTGCTGCTCTTAGGAATCATAATGTAAATATTTGTGTTTTCTGATGGTCTTAGGTGACTTCTATGAATAGTTCCTTCTACCCACAGGTTGAGAAACACTGGGCTTGAGGGACTTTGGATCTGTATTAAGAGTTAGACTTGCCAGTGAATGGAGTAGAAGTTAGAGAAGAAGCACTTATGAGCAAGTGGTTACACAGCTAGGGTGAGACTGGAGAGATGGCAGTGGAGGAAGTATGGGAGAGTAAAATTGCCTCTGGGCCAGAAGGGAGGGCTGAGGGGCTCCACCGGGCGTGGGAGAGCTGTCCTGCACTGGGGTTCATTGGAGTCCCGAGAGAATCCAGCTGCAGGCTGTTTCCAAACCCTCATGACTTCCAGGTCATTCATTAGTCTTCCTCAGTGGGAGGAGGTGTTTAGAGGTGTTGGACAATCAGAGAGGGAGAAATTCTCTCTCTCTCTCTCTCTCTCTCTCTCTCTCTCTCTCTGCCTAGCTCTCCCCCACAAAGCTTACATTTAGTCATCGTAATGCATGTATTTAACATTTTGTCTACGTGGACTTAAGGCTAAATAATTGTATAATAAGTGTGTAAAGCCTGCTGAGTGTTATTAGCACACTCGGTTCTGGTGACAGAGGGTGAGACCTTTAGAAGGCAGTTTTCAAATCTATCAAAGAACAAACTGGCATAGAATCCTCTTCATTCCTAGCTGAACATTACCTACCGTCATCATGAGAGGATGGTGCTTTACAAAACACCAATGCTGTCATTATATACATTTTATATTAACTCATTTGTTTTAGTTTTGAGATTGTGATTTCATTACATTTCCCCCTTCCCTTTCCTCCCTCCAAAAAACACTCATACCCAGTCCTGATCTCCTTCAAGTTAATGGCCTCTTTTAATTGTTATTGAATGCACACATTGTATGCATATATTCCTCATTAGAACCTGTTAGATTCATATAATGCTCATATGTATGCTTTCAAGGATAACTGATAAAACAAGTCTAGAGTTCAAGGTATACCCAATTAGGTTAAACATAATAAAATTTCAATATAAAACCAGGCTATTACTTTAAAACTATTAAAAAATCTTTAAAATAGAAAAACATTTCTTTTTTAAAAAGCCCTGCTATCTGAGGGTTTTATGCTGAACCAATTCAAGTAGTAACTAGAGCCTGAGTATCTGCATCCTCATCACCACCACCACCACCACCACCACCATCACCACTACCATCATGATGATGATCATGGTAGCTCAATGGTAAAGCACCTACCTACATGCTTGAAGTTTTGGGTTCTACCTAAAGTGCACACACACACACACACACACACACACACACACACACACACACACAGTGCAAAAGCAACTGTGGTTATAATGAAGCTGGACAGACTTAAGTCCTGTAGAAGCGACACCCCAAATGAACTGAGCTAGGGGCGGAAAGGGCAACTTCCTAAAGGATGGGCCAACTATCTACTAAGGGAGAGGTTTGCTCTCACAGCTCCTGCCAGGGGTCCTGCTCAGCTGGGTCTCTGGCTTGCACTGTTCAGACAGAAGCAGCGTTTCCTTGGCCTGTTCTCCTACCTGGCTGAAGCTGTAAGGTTTGAAATTAGCTGGGAGTTCTGCCACCTCTGGGATGTTGTCACAACCTGAGGAGTTGTTTCCCCACTGAAAAACATGCACGCAAGTCATTTAGAGCAACTCCTCAGGTGAAGGCCAGTGATTAAGGCTCTGCAGGAAGGGGAAACTGAAAACAGCAGCTGAGGCTTTTCTGAACAGAGCTATTAATCAACCCACCTGTACTAGGAAAGAGCCAGCAATCCCCTTGCAGGTCCAGGACACCAGCCTAGTGTGCCCTCTGTCACTATGCGCCATTTCAAGGCTGCTGGGAGGCATGCCAAGCACCCAGGATGTGAAATAAAGCCTCATTCACCTGATATATGCATGACTGAATGTCCCTTGCCTCCTCCATCTTACAGACATCCATTCTCAGTGTCCTGCATATGCAATGTACAGGTTTCTCCACTTGAAGAGTAAGCACAGTCTTATATTTCCATCCCAGGTACCCTCCTGGCCTCACCACAGTCTCAGAGCCGGGAAAGGAGCATGTTTGGGGATAGGAAGACTCTTCATGGTTATGCTTTTTTAGCAATGAAATTTGGTCAAGAGGCAGTTTTCTATTTGACTCTTAGTTTCTTTACGGGGAGAGGAATGGAAAGCTATGGGGAGCTGATATGTTCCGAGTTAATGTGCATTGTTGATGTGAACATGTCGTTGTCAAGGAACCAAAGACGCAGACCCATGGAAATGGTAAAGCCTGCCCTTGTCCAAGGACCAGTATTTTGGAATAATCGGATAGTGTGTGTAAAAAACTATCAACCCCAGCTTCCTTCTCTCTAATGACTGTAGCCTGAAACTGATCCCCTATAGAGACATCCTTCCAGGGCTATGTAAAAATGTTTCTTTGTTTAGCTATATACAAGAAACCCACCTCCTTGATTTAGAAGTATAAAATAGAAGTATCAAGTTCCTGACTGTTGCTTGTGTGTCTCCATCAGGCACATGGTCTGCCCAATCCAAGCTTTTCTGTGGGTATATCTGTGAGTCTGTCTTCATTTCATTCTCTAATAGCCCCAGTAAGGTTAACCCACAAAGCTGTGTGGGATACGTCAGGAAGCCCACTGCTCCACACCAGTGTGCAGGTATGCCAGACGAGGCTACTATTAGATAACAGGAACTTTTACTTGGAAATTGGCTGTTATTTGAGTTGATCCATATGGCAGGCTTATAGAAGTCTTTTGCTTTTTCCCTCCAGGAAAAGATAGCTAAATCAGTTATGTTTGCTTACTTGCTATGAAGCTTAGATTTTTTTTTTCTTTTTTGTAGTACAGAGGAGTTGGGTTGCTATGCATGATCAAGGACAGGGCTTTGAGTTCTTACTCTCAAGAAGATGGGGTTTTGTAGGACTTGGGCATTGCATCAGAGGGCAAAGGTCAGGAGTTGAGATCAGCTGTGTCTTGGGGAAGAACAGAACATGGGGTTTCCGAGGGTGGGTGGAGACTATTGAAAAGAATAAGTAAGCAATGTGGCAGTCACTGCCTGCTCTGCCACTGAGATCCCTTCACTTCCCAGAGCTTTGGTGATGTCAGTAGTCTAAAGCAGTCCCATCTTGGTGTTCTGGAGAAGGGAAAGGAAGAGTGGGTCTGTTTTGGGTTGCAACAAGATGGAGAGAGACCATAAACCAGAGCTCACTGTGGGGAGATGAGGGATTCTTCAGGAGTGGGAATTCCAAATGAGCCGTGGCCTGAGTGAGAAGCCCTGGGGAACTGGATTTAGAAGCATGCAGCATGAATGTGCATTGCCACAGTCAGTACAGACTCTCACCTCCTTCCTCAGCCACTTCCCTTGGGGGCCTATGATTAAGGGAGGAATGAGCAAAGGGGTCGACCCCTATCTGCTCCTGTTAGTGTATGAAAGTACTGACTTCCTGCCTGCCTGATAATCACTGATGTGCTCTCGGTGAAGACAGGAGAAATCAAAACTCTAGGTTTAATGATCCTCTTGAAGGCCATCCCAGGAAGAACATGATGGCAAGGGAATTGGATTTGTCCTTAATGAGAGGAGAAATGTTGGTGAAGGTCCTTAAACACAGATGGTCATGCAAATGCAGACTGCCCTCAGACTTCTAGCAAAGTAGCATTTATTTAGCAGTGTCTGTGGGACCTGTTTACCATAAGCCACTGGCTGGACTGGCACATAGTAGGTGTTTCATTAGCACTTTAATAGGTAGATCCTCATCTCTCTGCTGGATAACCTTGAGGAATAAGGAGAGGCTTGCTGGCCCGTTCATCTCATTTATCTATTCCTGCATTACAGATCATCCCAAACTCAGTGACTTAGTATAACCACCCGTTTTATTTGCCCATAATCCTAGTCAGCATTCTAGGCTGAGTGCAGTTGGTTGGATCGTCTCCTGTTTCCTCTGGGGCTCCTTGCATTTTGTACCTCTATGCTGGTTTCACCATGGTTGCTGTTAGGTTGTGTAGAGCAGCTTACCACCAGAGAGTCAACATGAGATGTTCCATATATGTCATTCTCCGGGAAATCTTTTGAGACAGCCTTTGGCAGGTTGCGCATCTGTATGTGACTCTGTTTTTATGTATGTACAGTTGAGTATGTGTGTGTGCATGTTCACGTGCTTATGGAGGCCAGAAGAGAGCCTCAACTTTCATTCCTCAGGAGCCACTAACCTTGTTTTAAAACATCAGCACTCTCATTGGCATAGAAATTGCTAGGCTGACTGGTATAGATAGGCTCAGAGATCCATCTGTCTCTGCCTCCCTTGTGCTAGAATTCAGTGCAGACTAACACCCTTGGCTTTTTTATGTGGTCTGGGCACAGAACTCAGATCTTTGTGCTTACAGAGCAAGCACTGTACCATCTGTGCTAACTTTCTAGCCTGAGATTTTCTTGGTAAAATAAAAGCTATGTAGACAGTTCAGACTCAAGAGGGTAAAGAAATACACCACATTCTCAATGGCTCGAACAACAAAACCTCAATGCAAAAAGCTGTGCATGTGAGATTGGGAGGAGCCAAGGCCAGATTTCCTCATCACCATGCTTCCATCTTGATTCATAGTGTTATCTTCTAGTCTAAAAGGCAGTCTTCAAAGCCACAGTGAGCACACAAAAGCATGGAGACTATGACTCTGCCGTCACTCACTTACGTACTGACCCGTGATGGATCACTTCTCGAGACACAGACTTTTGAGGATCATCAATGAGTATCCCATGCTCAACCAGAACATCAACCTTCAACTTCCCTGCTTACTTTCTTAGCTCTTTTGACTTCATTTAAGAAGTCCCTGGTCTGCAGAGATGGTCCTGAGTTCAATTCCCAGCAACCACATGGTGGCTCACAACTATCTGTAATGGGATCCGATGCCCTCTTCTGGTGTGTCTGAGGACAGTGACAGTATATAAAATAAATAAACCTTTAAAAAGAAAAGAAGTCCCTGTGTGTGTGTGTGTGTGTGTGTGTGTGTGTGTGTGTATGTGTGTGTATGCTCAAGTTGGTCTCACATTTTGACAAAATCAGCCCATCTTACCACCATCTTTGTCTAATCACATTGCTCTATTGATGTCAAGTTCTATGATTGTCCACTGTGTAGTGTTTTGCTGTGAGCATGGTTTTCCCCAGGGTTCCCAATGATGTGAACCTAAACTAATCTCCTCTCCTTTAACTATTTATTTACAACCTTCCTTGATCCTACTACTTGGGACTTATCCAGTCCCAAACTCTCCATTTTAATTTTTTTCTTATTACAGGACTCAATACTACTTAGCATTCTTCATTTATATGAAGGTCTTCTATCCTTCTCCAGAATATAATCTCACCTTCTCTGCCTTCTATCCATTTATATACTCTTCCACTCTTATTTATTTCCGTTTATCCACCCATCCATCCTTATTTACCTTTCTTTGCACCTATCTACTCATTCATTAATTCATACATCCTTCCTTCTTCCCATCCATTTTGCTTTCTATTAGTCCACCCAACAGTCTATAAACAATCCATCCATCCATCCATCCATCCATCCATCCATCCATCCATCCATCTGCCATCTCTGTGAACAGCTTGCCTGACTACACTGTAGTATGGTTTAAATAATAGAAAATAAAACCTGTCAATCAGGATCTGATAAATTAGTGTCAAGAGATTCAGCGGCTCTTCAGCCTTTATTCCTGTTGAGCATCTGCTTTCAAGGCGGGGGAAGTCTGTAATATGCACACAGGTGAGTCTTCGGATGAATAAGGCCCAGGTCTGAACACATTTGAAGGCCTTCATTAGGGACTCCAGACACGTTTATGCCTGAAACTCTTATTTATTTATTTTTGGAAGACACAAAGGGTAAAGATTATTTTTAAAAAGACACTGTAGCAAGTTTTGCTTGATCCGAGATTTTATTTTTGTATGGAATGTTAGAATATATTATGTGAGGAAAAAGTCCATTTTCAATGAAAGAATAATAAAAATGAGACACAGTAGCACATTTTGCTTAGTATAACATTTTCTTGTGATCTCCTTTTTCTTTTCCTTTTTTTCTTGAATTGTATCTTTCCCCCTTTTATTAAAGATAGATTTTTTTCTTCATGTAATGCATCCTGGTTATGGTTTCCCTCCCCTATACTCCCCCAGTCCCCCTTCCCCACCTCATCTTCCATCCAGATCCACCTTGGAGTTTTTTTTTTTGGTCTCTCATTAGAAAACAAACAGGCTTCTAAAGGACAATAATAAGATAAGATAAAAACTACTGTAATGTACTAGGACAAAACAGAAGGGAAAGAGCAGGAGCAGAGGTGCAAGAAGCAGATACAGACACAGAGATGTACTTGTTCCCACTCAGAAGTCCCATAGAAACAACAAATAATTATTTATTTACAACCAATGCTTGTAAATAAATAATTGTCATTGAGCTTGTTTTTTTCCATTGGCTGTTTACTGCTGGGCATGCAGTCGACCCTTAAGAGTCGTTTATTTCCCTAGTAAGACTCTCTTGGAGAAAATAAAAATTTCACTTGCAAGTGGTTATCTATTGGAGATAGTTTCTGGGTTAGGGATGGGGCTTGTGCCCACCTTTCCCCTGAGCTCTAAGAGGCCACCCGGTGCGGACCCCTGCAGACCCTGTGCACACTGCCCCAGTCTCTATGAATTCACATCTACACCAGTCCTGTCGGCTGGAGGCCTTGCTTTCCTGGTGCCCTCCATCCCCCTGGCTCTCACATGCTTCTGATTCCTCTTCCCTGGGGTCCCCTGACCCTGGGATGGGAGGGATTTGATGGAGTTCTCCCTTTTAGTGTTGAGTATTCCAAGGTCTCTTGCTCTCTGCGTATTGTCTGGCTTTGGGTCTCTGTATTTGTTCCCATATGCTTCAGCAGGAGGTTTCTCTGAGCCTCTTGAACAAGGCTTTGATCTTTGTGCATAGAAAATTGCCATTAGGAGTCATTTTATTGCTGTGTTCTTTTAGTAGAACAGTATTGGATTTACCCTAGGTTCCTGGACTATCTAGTCTCAGGCTCTTGGTCACCCAAGTAGTATTGGGTATAAGTTCCATCTCAAGAAGTGGGCCTAAGTCATTCCAACATTGATTCGTTACCCCTACAAACTCTGTGCCATCATTGCACTACCATATCTTGCAGGCAGGACACCATTGTAGATGAAAGGTTTGTGGATGGGTTGGTGTTTATGGTTCTCCTTTTTGATTTTTTAGATTTATTTATTGTTATACTAAGTACACTGTAGCTGTCTTCAGACACCCCAGAAGAAGGCATCAGATCTCATTACGGATGGTTGTGAGCTACCACGTGGTTGCTGGGATTTGAACTCAGGATCTCTGGAAGAGCAGTCAGTGCTCTTAACCACTGAGCTATCTCTCCAGCCCTTATGGTTCTCCTTTGGTAGCTTGAAGAGCATCTTCCTATACCAACAATACTAGGACACAGGGCTGAAGGTGCTGTATAGGCACTAGCTCAGATTCTCTACATTCAGTGAGTTGTGTAGTTGTGGCCTTTAACACTAGGGCTTTGCCATCAGTTGGTGGAGAGAAAATCATAGTCTTGGCAACAGCTTCATTTATTTTTGTTTGTTTGTTTTCTGTTGGTTTTCATGGAACTCTTTTGGCCAATGACTTAATTCCTGGTATTGGGCTACTGGAAGCTTCATTTGGTGACAGAAGATGTCCACATGGGACTCTGCTTCCCTAATTATTTGGTGATTTAATTTAGATTACTTTCCCTTGCCCCCTCCAAAAAAAAAAAGTCCAATTTATACTGTCCCTATACTCATAGGAGCCTGGTCACACTCCCAGTGGCCAGCCCCTTCAAGAGAACTGAGTCCTTCCCTGTCCCCACCAAAAGCCATCAACTGTGAAGAACTATATTTCCATACCTTCATGTCTGGAGTGTTACTTTTTGTGCGGTAGGGTAGGAGGGAAGAGGTTGGTATGGAAGCCTTCAATGTCTCTTATTTTCGGTTACAAGTCTTCAGTCATGGATACTACTGCAAAAGATGCCTCCCTACCCAGAGCAGCCAGTGGCAGCATGGATCCCAGACATCAACGTGGCTTTCAGTGCCTACACAGATTATGGCCATCCACCTGGTTTCTGGTGGAACCATGTATCATGGCCATGATCATGGACACCAACATGCTTTCCCTGGCAGCACAGATCGTGGAACCCTTTTGAGGAGACTTAGCCCAGAAAAGGAACCATTCTTTATTTATTTCAGATATCTTGTTGCTCAGACTCAGGTTGTGTGGGGACAGAACCTGAGTGAGCACTAGGCTGCCGTATACCACCCTGCCCTCAGTGCTGCCTGGCTGCTCTGCTAATATTTTTGACAGTACCATCTTGTTTGCATTCTGAGGGTAGTGTTTTGGCCCCCATGCTTTCCTAGTATAGGTGACAGGGCAAGGCGGCCTGGTAGTGGCCCAGAGCCTCCTGGCACTTGAGGACTGGCTTCACTAAGCAATTTCATGCTCCGTTGTTCTCCATAGTCACACTCCCACACTTGCTGCTGCCACTGAATCTCTAAGTCTTTCTTATCCTCTGTGTGTACTGTTCTGTTCTGCCATTTTTTTTATCTTGGATATCTTGTTGTTGCCAAAGGTCAGTGTGATCATGGGGTTGGGCTGTATATCCAGGCTGTACATCACCTTGCCTTTGGCAACAGCTACTTTGCTGGTACCCCAGACATGGCCATCACGTGTACAGCCCTCAGGCTGTTCTTGGGTCCAATGTTCTCCTTCTTCCAGTGGCCTCAGGCCTGTGAGCTGAGTTGTAGTATCATCCTAGTGGGCAGCAATGGGCAGGGTGGGGCTGACAGTGGCCTAAGCCTGAGGACCAGCTCTACTCTGTAAGGACATGCTTCTGTGTCTGTAGCCATACTCCCAAACCTGTCAGGTTTCATTTTTTTAATGCCTGAGTAGTATTCCGTTGTGTAAATGTACTCCATCTTCTTTATCCATTCATCTGTTGAGGGTCATCTATGTTGTTTCCAATTTGAGGCTATTATGAATAGAGCAGCAATGAATATGGTTGGCCAAGTGCCTCTGTGGTGAGATAAAACATTGTTTGGGTATATGCCCAAGAGTGGTATAGCTGGATCTTGAGGAAGATAAATTTCCATCTTTTTGAAGAACTACCACACTAATTTCCACAGAAACTTTACAAGTTTGCACATCCTCACCAGCATGAGCTGTCACTTATTTTATTGATCTTAGCCATTCTGACAGGTGTAAGATGAAATCTCAAAGTAGTTATGATTTGTATTTTTCTGATGACTAAGGATGTTGAACATTTCCTTAAGTATTTCTCAGCCATTTGAGTTTCCTCTTTTGAGAATTCTTTGTTTAGATCTGTAACCCATTTCTAACTGGGTTATTTGTTTCCTTGATATCTTGAGTTTTGTATTAGATGCTAAGTAGGGATCTATTTGGATTCCTCTACATGTAATCACCCAGTTTGGCGAGTGCCATTTTTGAAGACACTCTTTTTTCCCCAGTGAATAGTTCTAACTTCTTTATAAAAATCAGCTATCTATAGGTATATGGATTCATGTCTCTATCTTCAATTTGATTCTTTTGATCAATTTGTCCATTTTTGTTCCAACACAATTCTCTTTGTATCATTATAGCTCTGTAGTACAATTTGCAGTACGTGCTGGTGATTCCTCCAGAATTTCTTTTATCATTCAGGATTGTTTTAACCTGGATTTTTGTTTCCATATGAAGCTGAAAATTGTCTTTTCAAGACAATTGTTGAGTCTGTAGATTGCTTTTGTTAGAATGTAAGTTTTTACTATGTTAATTCTACTGATCCATGAACATGGGATATCTTTCCATCTTCTTTCTTCAGTATCTTTAAGTTTTTATTATACAAGCCATTCACTTGCTTGATTAGAGAAACCCCAAGATATATTATTTGAGGCTATTGTGAAAAATGCTGTTTCCCTGATTTCTTTCTCAATCTGTCATTTGTATATAGGAAGACCACTGATTCTTGCTTTGAATTTCATTAAAATTTTTTTCTTCACTCATATATTATATCCCAGCTCAGTTTCCCCTTCTTTGCCTCCAGCCTCTTCCCTATGCCTTCCCTCTTTCCAAGATCCACCCCCTTCCCCTCAGAGAAGAGCAGAACTTCCAGGGACATCAACCGAACATGGCATAACAAGCTATAATAAGACCAGGTACATACCATTACATCAAGGCTGGACAAGACAACCAGTAAGAGAAAAAGGTTCCCACAAGTTGGCAAAAGAGTCAGGATTTTCCCCTACTCCCATTGTTAGGATTTCCACAAGAACACCAAGCTACCCAGCCATAACATGCACAGGACCTAAGTCAGACCCCTACCCTACAGGCTCCCTGATCTCTGCAAGTCCCCATGAGTCCTAGCTAGTTGACCGTGTTCTGTGTTTCTCTCCATTTAAGTTGATGTTGGCTGTCAGTTTGCTGTAAATTGCCTTCATCATATTTGTATCACTAAGTTCTCCAGAGTTTTCTTTCATGAAGAGTGTTTGTGGTGGTTTGAATATGGTTGGCCCAGCGATAGGTACTATTAGGAGTTGTGGCCCTGTTGGAGTAGGTGTGGCCTTGTTGGAGGAAGTGTTTCACTGTGGGCACAGGCTTTAAAACTCTTGTCCTAGCTGCCTGGAAGCAAGTCTTCTCCTAGAAGCCTTCAGATGAAAAGGTAGAATTCTCAGCTCTTCTGTACCATGCCTGCCTGGATGCTGCCATGCTTGTGATAATGGACTGAACTCTGAACCTGTAAGCCAGCCCCAATTAAATGTTGTCTTTTTCAGAGTTACTTTGGTCATGGTGTCTGCTCAAAGCAGTCAAACCCTAACTAAGACAGTGTCCATGCTTGAAACATTAAAAGAAGGAAGCTGCACATTAGAAAGTTTCTTTTTATGGTCTAAGATGTTGAGATTGGATGAGGTCCTGGTAGAGTGGGAAGACATTGAAGGAGGTGGGATATCCTGTATTTACATCTCCTTTGGTCCTTGAGGAAGTGTGTGAGCTCCTTGCCCTTCTCCACCTTGGAGACATCTCTATTTTTAACTCCTATTGATGGATTTTTGTAACTTCTGCTTGTCACACAATCAGACCAAAGAGAGAAAATATATTCAGGTCATATTGCTAGTTTGACATTGCCTTCCTATGGGGAAAGGAGGCCCATCTGCTCTGAGTCTTTGTCACTAGTGACCAGAATCTACCTGGTGGGGTGGAGGAAGAAGTAGATTTTCTCTGTGGCTGTGTCCATGTGGCTAGGCATTGTTTAATTCAGCTCATACAGAAGTGATTTTAATTTATATTTTCTTACTTATCTATTGTGTAGTAACTATGTGAACTTACATGTATAAGTGTGTATGGTGTATGGTGTTCGTGGTGTATAGGCATGTGCAGGTGTATAGGCTGTGTGCTTGCATGGAAACCAGAGGAGGATGGCGAGTGTCTTCTCTACCGTTTTCCTTTGAGACAAGTTTCCCACTAAACCTGGAGCTCGGCTGGCAGCCAGCACTCCCCAGCCACTCTCCGCTCTCCACCCCCCATGGCACTGGCTTCCAGTTTTTGTGATGACGAGTAGACTCACTGAACATCTGTGCATCTGTCTAGCTTTTCTTCATAATATTTTTGTTGATTAAGAATTTTACATTATGAATCCCAAGCACATTTACTTCCTAGTCCTCCCAGGTCTGTTCTCCCAATCCTTGTGACGCCCCTCCCCCCGAAAACAAAAAACAAAAAAAGGAAAAAGATTCCCCCGAGGTCAGGTTTTTATGTGAACAGTTTTCATTTTTTTTAAAGATGACTAGGGGAGGGGTTACAGGTCTCATTATAAGTGTGTTTAACTTTGCATAAGCCCATTAGACTATTTCTCAGAGCATCTGTGTCATTTTGTACCCAACAACATATGACTGTTTTGAACTGTTCTGTATATTGTATTTCCAAGTATCTACCATTACCACAGGAATCTGTATCTGCAGGAATTACCTCACCAAGTTTTAAGTTAAGGTGTGCTTTTATTTTTAATTTTTGGAGTAAACAGTTTAAATTTTTTTTCTACAAACTAATTTATCAAACAAAATAATTTGGGGGAGAAAGGTATTTTGGGTTTATAATTTCAGGCTACAGTTCATCATTACAAGTAAGGAAGGCTGGAACTCCCGATAGAGCATTCACATACACAGAACGGACAGACAGTGAACACTTATGTGTTTATTCACTTACTCATCTGTGCTTACCTTTATTTCTCTGATTTTCTACAGTCCAAACTTCCCTTGCCTAGGGAATGGCACTACTCACAGTAGCCTGGGTCTTCCCAAATCAATGATAGTAATTTAGACAATTTCCCCATAGACATGCCCACAAGTCAGATCAATGTAGATAATTCCTCATTGAGAATAATTTTTCAGGTGACTCTATGTTGTGTCAAGTTGACAAATCTAACCATCACATTCCTTCCCTTGTCAGCTTGACACACAAGCACATCACTTGAAAACCACAAGCATCTATTCCTTGCCCACAAAGTCTCATGTTTATCCATTCATGTAAATATACTCCAACTTTAATAGCCTAAAGCCTTTCTAAGTCCAAAGTCGGGCAGTAGAGATGGCTCTGTGGTTAAGAGCACTCGCTCTTGCAGAGGATCCAGGTTCAGTTCCAAGTACCCATATGGAAGTACACAATCATCCATAGTTCCAGTTTCAGGGAATCTGATGTCAGACATTCTTAAAGGCACAGAATAATAGATACATGGTGACACCATTCATCTAACAAAACATATCTCACACAGAAGTTGACGGCAGAATGGTGACCAGACCCTGGGAGAGTTGAGCTCAGATGCAGTGGGCAGGTGATCCCACATCGTCCCACACAGTGGACTGACAAAGCAGAGATGGAGCTCATCTACTTATGATGGCTGAAATGGGAAACTCCCCTCACAGAGAAGGAGGCCTGTGGGGGCGAGGTGGGATGGAGCGCCTACCACTGAGTACTATAACTCACTCAGGCCCTCTTCTAATTGCTTTTATTTTATCCTGTCCACCATGATGAGAACTGGTCTACTTCACCATGTCCTCTATGTCAAGCCAAAACAGACAGTTCCTTCTCTTGCTTTATGCCACACAACCATTACTAACAAGCATGGGATTCAAACTCCTGGTCTTCAAGACCAAGGTCTTACCCTGATGCTATACTACACCTCTTCAGTTCTGGAAGAAGAAATGAGTGGGCTTCATATCATTAGTCTCTGCATGCTGCTAATAGAACCTTTGGGGTGTTCTAGAGCAATCTCCTGAACAATAATGGTAAGAGAAAAGAACATCTTCTGTATTCATGGCAAGTGTCTGTCAGCCACACCTACACTGCTGCTCTTGGTGCAGGAGGAATCCCTTGGTGGTACCTACATAGCTTTGGGATGGAGATAGGCTGAATGAAGCCTAACAGTGATTCCATGGGGCTAGAACTTTGAGCCCCACTGCTTACTGTTCCTCAGCTCTCTGTCTGAGGAGAGAGAAGCATTGATTTAAGAACAGATGATGAACTAGGTCAATCAGTCCTAAGTAATGGCCCCTCCCTAGCCTCCTAGTGATAGTTGTATCTCACTTGATGCTCATGGCTGTCTGCCTCTCCTTGAGTTAGAGCCTTAATAATCAGCTATCAACAGTGAGTCAGCCCCTTTGAAAGTCGAGTCATTCTAAAGACAATGATTAAACCTGAGGGAGCATTGTCAGAAGCTCTGGATTACAATCAGGGGGTCAAAACATAGATCACAACTTGAGACAGTGATTGGCATCTTGCACTATAGCCTGATGAACTAAGTCACTTACTCCTGGGGTCTGATTGTCACCCCAGAGAAACAGCAACAGAATTGAGTTGAATCATAGGACACTCAGGCTTTGTGCACAGGGGTTTGAAAAGCTGCTTGGGGTGAAAGGTCCTACATATAAGGGGTGTGTGGAAGTTCAAAACCTTGGGCTAGGGTGGAACACAGATGTCAGAGTGCTTTTCTAGCATGGACAATATACTGTGTGCATATCCAGCACTGCATAAACAGGGCAGTGTGGTGCACACCAGCAACACAAGCACTTGGGAGGTAGAGGCAGGTGGATTAGAAGTTCAAGATAATCTTCAGCTATAGAGCATGTTTGTGGCCAGCCTGTAATAAGTAGGATCCTGTCTTTTAAAAAAAAAGTAGCTGCACCTTTGAAGAGAAACGATAACTCACATATCCTGCCCCCTGTGCTGAGCTACCATGGAGATGGGAAAGTCAGCGATACACGTCAGCAGTGTAAATCTAGGAAGGCTTCCAGGCCTGCAAGAAGACAGTTTGACATGAGCACTCATGAGGGGATGCAGGGAAAGGGAGGACGAATGGGTGGAAGAGCAGGATGACAGAGGGGACCACTCTAGTAAGAGATGTTACATGTGACAAGAGCCTGAGGTGACCTTGAGGGGCAGACAGCAAATCCACCTCACTGGAGGGCAGAGAGACAGCTGTGCATAGGGGGAAGTCCTGAGATAAGACCACAAGGAGCAGGGTTTTTGAACTCTATCCCCAAAAACCCTGCCATCTGAAAAGTGGGGTAAGGGTTTTAAAAGTTAATTTTTTTTGCATATAAATTTAATGTATGTAGTGATGGATTTCATAAAGGCCATTTCATTCAAGAGTACTATGTACTTTGGCATATTCACAAGATCCCAAGGGTCATGGGTTGTCTAGAAGAACCTTTTTGGTCTTGGTAACCTGAGCACTCAACCTAGGGTCTTGTATATGCTAGGCAAGTATTCTACCACTGAGTTATAGTACCCTGGTTTTCCAGCCTTGGTTTTAATGGGGTTTATTAGCTAGGTGGGTATACAGGGCCACTGACAGGTGCTGAATTAGCTTGCTAGCCATTTAATTAAGCACTGAACCTGATTAATTAGCTAAGTGATTAGGTATCAAGTGTCTAGTATAATGCCAGACATTTTTAGGTGACTGGGGATAGAGCATTGGATGAAGAGGTGAAATTACTGCCCATATAAGGCACACATTGGGCTACAGCAAAGAGGAGAGAAGCAGGCTGCAGCAGTGCAGTGCGTGGGATGGGCAGAAATGGTGTAGCAAGTGGCAGCAATGACAGGGACTGTCTTGTTCCATTTTCTGTCATTGCTCCATGCACCGGTGGAGTAACTTACAGAAAATACTTGTGTTTATGGTATGGTTCTGAAGGCTTAGAAGTCCACAGTGTGGCTATGTATCTGCTGAGGGTCGTCTTTGCTGTATCTCACCCAGACAGATGGTAATAAAGGTAGCACCAAGCAAGCCTGATACAGGGGCTAGCTGTTCCCAAGTTAGCTCACTGGTCATTAATCCAGGGCCTGACATCTACTCCTGAGAACACCTCCTCAGAGTCCCAACTCTCATCACAACTATGATGTAGCAGGGTTTCCACATGTGAAATTTGGGGGACACAGTAGGACCACTGAGGACATTCAGAATTAAATAGGGTACAAGAGAGTTAACATCTGAGAAAATCTGAAAGGTAGGCTTTTAGAGTATAGGTCTCTCTGTGCATGTATGTGTGTATGTGTGTGTATTTATGTGTATGTGTATATGTATATATTTTTGTGTATGTGTGTATGTATGTGTGTTTATGTATATGTATGTGTGTACATGTGTGTGTATGTTTGTATGCATATATGCATGTGTGTGTGATGGTTGATATTTGTGTGTGATGGTTGGTGTTAACTATATTTTGAAAGAATCTAGAATCACCTTAGAGGAGTGACCTCTGGACATGCCTGTGAAAACTTATCTTTTTTTTTACATTAATTACTTTGAGAAACCCATCTTTATTGTAGATGGCACTATTCCCCTGAGGCAGGGATCCAGACTATAAAAAATGGAGAAGGGAGGTAACCCCAGTCAAGGTTACCATGGCTGTGATGAAATGCCATGGCTTATAAGCAACTTGGAGAGGAAAAGGTTTCTTTGACTTATACTTCCATGTCACTGTTCACCACTGAAGGAAGATAGTGCAGGGATTCTAACAGGGCAGGAACCTGGAGTCAGGAGCTGGTGCTGAGGCCACGGAGGGAGAGGTGCTACTTACTGGCTTGTTTCACATGGCTGCTCAGTCTAATTTTTTATAGACCCCAGAGCCACCAACCCAGGCGTGGACCAACCCAGAATGGGCTGGGCCCTTCCACATTAATCACTAATTAAGAAAATGCCCTACAGACTTAAGCCTGATCGTATGGAGATATTTTCTCAATTGAGGCTCCCTCCTCTCCGACGAGTCTAGCTCGTGTCAAGTTGATAAACTAGTCTGCACAGGAGCCGAACCATTGGAAGTATCCATCTCCCTGTGCCCTCATTTTGGGTGTCATGTGACCAGCTGCTTCAGGGTCTAGTCACATTTACTTCCTTGCCATGATCAACTACACTTTGAACTGTGAGCCACAATACATCCTTTCTGCCTTAATCCTCCATTGTCAGGGTGTCTTATCACAGCAGTAGGAAAAAAAGACTCAGGCTTGGCAGGTACAGAGGACCTTGAAGTGCAAGTGCCTTGATTTGTTTGAGAAGCAGCCAAGGGGCCTGAGTTGCTGAACTGCATGGAGTTCGGGATGAGTTATAGGAATGAGATGAGAGGGAGAGAGAGAGAGAGAGAGAGAGAGAGAGAGAGAGAGAGAGAGAGAGAGAGAGAGAGAGAGAGAAACTTCCATAACGGAAGGTGATAGAGACAAAGCCCCTGTGGCCATAACAAGATTGTCCAGACACAGCGCTTGTCAGCCGCCTCAGCTGGGGCAGACTGTTGTTAATTACAAATCTCTAGCTCTGGCTTCTTAGCCAAGGTGGTTTAACTTAGATTAGGTCTTTGATTTAATATCAGGTTTATGTCCCATGTGCTTGAGGATATGTCTTGATTTACTGGTTGAATCTATAAATTGACCTTGTGGTGGAGGGTTTCCTTTTGATCTTTCAATGAGCTCTAAAATGCAAACTCTATTTGTAGAGGACAGGCTCTGCTGTGCTCAAATGTCTTTGGTGTATTTGTGTGGAGGGTTCAGAGAGGTTCCACTTGGCTTAGGCTAGCCTTGACAAGCCCTGACTATTCTCAGGCTAGCCTTCTACCTTCAAATATGCACCATAGATTCCGAAAGGGAATAAGAACAGAAAGTCTTAAGCAAAAATGTGAAAGGGACAGAGGCACTAATATGAGCCCAGAGTTCTGGACCTAATGCTGCTATTGCTTTTTTTAAAATCCCCCTAACAATGAAAAGAAGGTGGTGGGAAGTCAGGAATAGGTATCTCCAAGTTTATCAATCTGTTCATAGAACATCCATCATTTCCTGGGTACTGAGGATACAGCAGTGTACAAGGAAGACAACAGCTCTTGACCTCAGCTGCTTTGGAGATGGTTGGAAGGGAGAGAGACAATTTAGGGTAGACTGTGGTAGTTTAGATGCTAGAAGGTGCTACAAAAGAAAGCAGAGATCCAGATCCCAAGGCATGCTGGGAATGATGGCCTTCCAATTTTAAATAGTGTGTGTTTATTATTTCTTTGTAATAAAGAAAATTATTGGGACAAATGAAGAGCTATGAATGTATCTTGTGGTAATAGGTGCTAGTGGGGTGTTGGCATAAGTTTCCTGACTAAAGAAATGACCTCTGTCTTAGAAAATGCACATGGAGTGTTTAGGGGGAACAAAATATCAGGACCTAAAGTGTGTCTGTTTCATTTCTGTTTTTGTGCTTCTCTGACAAACAGTGGCTTATAGGGAAAAACATTTATAGATTATAGTTTCAGAAGGATAGAGTCCATCATGGCAAAGAAATCAAAGCATTGGGCAAGCAGACATGACGGCAGAAGCAGGATGCTGGCTGATCACATTTCATCTGCATCCAGGAAGTAGGTGGACAGGAAGTAGGGCTAGGCTCTAAAACCTCACCTCTCCCCCTCCCCCCAGTGATGTACTACTTCCTCCAGCAAGATTCTACCTCTTCCTCTTTCTCCGCATTCTCGCCAACACCTGCTGTCTCCTGAGTTTTTAATCTTAGCCATTCTGACTAGTGTGAGGTGAAATCTCAGGGTTGTTTTGATTTGCATTTCCCTAATGACTAATGATGCTGAACATTTCTTAAGGTGCTTCTCAGCCATCCGAAGTTCTTCAGGTGAAAATTCTTTGTTTAGCTCTGTACCCCATTTTTTAATAGGGTTATTTGGCTTTCTGGAGTCTAACTTCTTGAGTTCTTTGTATATATTGGAAATTATCCCTCTGTCGGATGTAGGGTTGGTGAAGGTCTTTTCCCAATTTGTTGGTTGCCATTTTGTCTGATTGATAGTGGCCTTTGCCTTATAAAAACTTTGTAATTTTATGAGGTCCCATTTGTTAATTCTTGATCTTAAGAGCATAAGCTATTTGTGTTCTGTTCAGGAACTTTTCTCCTGTGCCCATGTCCTCAAGGGTCTTCCCCAGTTTCTTTTCTATTAGTTTCAGTGTGCCTGGTTTTATGTGGAGGTCCTTGATCCACTTGGAATTGAGCTTAGTACAAGGAGATAAGAATGAATCGATTTGCATTCTTCTGCATGTTGACCTCCAGTTGAGCCAGCACCATTTGTTGAAAAGGCTATCTTTTTTCCACTGGATGGTTTCAGCTCCTTTATTAAAGATCAAGTGACCATAGGTGTTTGGGTTCATCTCTGGTTCTTCAATCTTACTCCGTTGATCTACCTGCCTGTCACTGTACTAATACCATGCAGTTTTAACACTCCTCCACTGCTGGTGGGAATGCAAGTTGGTACAACCACTCTGGAAATCAGTCTGGCGGTTCCTCAGGAAATGACAGTTCCAGAGGACCCTGCTATACCACGCCTAGGCACATACCCAGAAGATTCCCCGGCATGCAATAAGGACACATGCTCCACTATGTTCATAGCAGCCTTATTCATAATAGCCAGAAGCTGGAAAAAACCCAGATGTCCCTCAATGGAGGAATGGATACAGTGGTATATTTACATAATGGAGTACTACTTAGCAATTAAAAACAATGAATTCATGAAATTCTTAGGTAAATGGCTGGATCTAGAAAATATCATCCTAAGTAAGGTAACCCAATCACAAAAGAACACACATGGAATGCAGTCACTGATAAGTGGATATTAGCCTAGAAGTTCTGAATACCCAAGACATAATTCACGTATCAAATCATTCCCAAGAAGAAGGAAGGAGAGGGCCCTGGTCCTGGAAAGGCTTGAAGTAGCATTGTAGGGAATTACCAGGACAGAGAAGTGGGAAGGGGTTGATTGGAGAATGGGCAGAGGGAAGAGGGCTTATGGGACTTATGGGGAGGGGGGAACCAGGAAAGGGAAAATCATTTGGAATGTAAACAAAGAATATAGAAAATTAAAAAAAGGAAAAAAAATTCTACATCTTAAAGGTTCCATGACATTCTGAAGATCCCTATCAGCTGCAAACCAAGTCTTCAACCATATGAGTCTATGGAGGCATCTCACCTTCCAACCACTGCACCCAGGAATGTCATTCAGTAGAAACACCCAGGTGTGTACATACAAAATAGGGCGAAGCAAGGGTGGTAAAATACCGGCTATTTTGGGGAACCTGGGTGCAGTGTTTTTACATGAACATTACATCTTTATTGCTAGAATGATCTTGTTTTTAAATCTGAAAAAAATTGTGAAATAAACTCAAGGCTAGGCAGCTGCAAGTTACTCCCAACTCCCTCTACTTTACTCCACATTCAATATGGCAGCTCCAGCAAACTGAGCTGTGACCCTTTCTTCCCTCTCTTTATGTCCCATCCAATAGGATCTTTAAAAATAGTCTACCTATATCTACCTTTGCCAGAAATTACCTTTTCTCCTAAAACAACCCACCCCTCCTACTCATTCCTTAAAACCCTTCCTTGTGGAAATATACTCTTGCTGTTACCTACATTTTCCAGAGATGTAGAACAAATTCCTTCCTCATTATCCCATAAGAAAGCATACTGTGTGTTCATGCATATAGTGGCTGCATTAGTTCACACACACACACACACACACACACACACACACACACACTCTTGTATCTGGAGACCACAAGTTGATGTTGAGTATCTTACTCAATCAGCCCCCACTTTATCTATTAAGACAGATTCTTCCCACTTATTTGGATAGACTGGCTGGCTAGCAATCTCCAGGGACTCTCCTTATTTCAACACTTGGATAAGGGTATAATACATATCAGTGGCTGGCTTTTTACAGGGTTCTGAAGATTAAATTCAAGCTTGAATGACAAACATTTTTACCATCTGGGCTACATCCCCAGCCCTACATCCTATTATTCTGATTTTGGTGTGAGCTATCTACCCAAATCTCCTGAGCAAGATGTGGTTCTCAGAAAGCTTGGAGCTCATTCCTTTCCCTCTGAAAGCCTGCCTTGCTCTCCTGAACAGTCGTGAAGTGCAGCAGGACACTGCAGCATGAATAGTGGAGTGGATCTGAGGAAGCCGGGGAGAGATAGCACTGCAAACAAAGGGATCCATGGAACAAGATACTGTCAGTAGGGGCTAAGTCAGCAGGGTTACAACGAGGCCCCTTCGTGGAGATGTGAGGCTATAAATGTCAGGCTGTCAGGAATATGCAGTGGTGGAAGATGCTGCATTTGTATCTCATAGCTGTTAATGTGTGAGTGACTGAGTGTAGGGTGTAGGCAGAGAGATGTCTGGCTCTGATCATCAGTAGAATTATAACTTTGTGTGACCTAAAGTTAACTAACACTGGGATGTTGACCAGTCACTCTCTACCATTAAATGACCGAGGCTTCTTTTGACTGGGATGCTTGTCACAATTTTCTGCCGTGCTGAACTTGAAAAATCCAAGTCACGCAGGGCTAGATAGAAAGCACATGGGTGATTAGTGGAAATCCCACAGAAGGTACCTGCTCACTCATTACTCCAATTCCCTCTGTTCTAAGACTTAGAGGAGTGTGACCCAGCATGCTAACCTTCTGAATGGAACATGGAACTTCAAGACTGTTAATCAGTTGACTTCATCTCTCTGGGTGCCCGAGGAGGAGAGATTCTTTGTTATACATGACACGATCTTCAGTAATTGTAGCTGTCGATAAAGTTCAAATGAGATTTTCCTCCCTTAAGTATGGTATGGAGACTCAGGCACAAATAGATGAAGGCAGAGTTGGGTTATATGGGGACTGTAGGGATTGCTGAGGAGGGTGTGAAAGAAAACACAGAGAATGGAGCAGTGAGGGATGGGGGCAGATAGGAAGCAGGTGTCTTACAAGCAGACAGCTCTGGTTTTGAGACATAGCTCCAACACCACCCAGTAAGAGACTTTATGCAAGGTCCGTGTGAGCCTCAGTGTTCCCATCCATGAAATAAGATGATCTTATATCAGGCTTAAAGAGCCTTCATGGGTATTATTACATTGCTAAGTGCACATCATGCATAATAAAATAAGTGAAAATTCAATTGTTTTAGTTACTGTTCTGTTTTTGTGAGGAAACACCAAGATTAAGGCATCTTGTAACAGCAAACATTGATGGCTTACAGTTTCAGAGGGTTGGTCCATGGTCATTGTGGTGGAGAGCATGGTGTGAGGCAGGCAGGCATGGCACTGGAGCTAAGAGCTTATATCTGTGAGAGCAATGTAAAACAGACAAAAACAATGGATGATTAGCAAGGTTTCTGAGGTATCTATTGTTAGGTACATATGCTATGCCTGCTGGGCAAACAGGTATATATTTCACTACTTCTATGTGGATATTTTGTATATGTTAAATGACTTTCTCATATGTTCTCAGTAGCATTATGGAAAGATTTGTACTGAATGGTCCCTAGTAATTTCTTTGAAGATGTGGTTTCTACTTTTTAATAATTCATGCATATATATTAAGTTCTCTCATCCTGACTTTAAAACTTTATTGTAAACTCAAAGGATCCATTTTTTTTAAATGTGAATTGGTTAAAAGGAAAGACCCCTAACTGAGAATGTCACTTCAGGTGTCTCCTACTTAAAATGGCTACTAAGCAAAGTGTTTTTCCAGGTTCACCCCAAAAGGCACACAGAGACCACTGAAAGTATGGTCTGTGAGGTTCAGGCCTCATCTGGAATCAGTATCAGAATTTAATGACATCATCCTGTGGTGCTGACTATTCAGGCAGGCTCCATGCAAGAGTTCTGTGGAGTGGAGGCTTGCACTGAAGTTCAGAACGCTGCTGAGCCCAGCAATGTGTGCCCACGTCTGAGTTCTGCAGGGAAGCCATTGAGGGAAGAGGTGAAGGTGAAGCCTGAGCTGGAGCAGCGGCCCTGGGATGGTGGAGATGCTGGTGTGGTAGGACACTTGCCACATAAAGCTTCAGGTGTTGAGTGTCGCCAGTCCAAGAGGGCCACAGATGCTCCGGAAGCAGAGCTGGGGCAGGGCGGGGCCATGAGAGCCTGTTGAAGCCCAGATGATGCCCTCACAGGCCACACCCAGATGCTACATGTGAAGATGCAGAATTTGGAATCTCTCTGCTGGCTTTCTGCTTCAGTTTGGTTTGGTCTTTTTTTTTTTTCTTTTCTGTACTGTTATTCCTTTATTTTAGGATAGCAGTGTTTATTCTGTGCCATTGCATATTGGAAATATGCAAGGTTCCCTTAGCCATACAGACTTTCACAGTCAGCTATTGCCTTGAGCTCCAAGAGAGACACTGAATTTTGTTTCTGAATGATGTTGGAACCATTAGGACTTTAGAGAATCTTACAGATGAACTAAATGCATTCACCCCCACGGGATGACCGTAGACTTTTTTTTTTCCGAGACAGGGTTTCTCTGTGTAGCCCTGGCTGTCCTGGAACTCACTCTGTAGACCAGGCTGGCCTCGAACTCAGAAATCCACCTGCCTCTGCCTCCCAAGTTCTGGGATTAAAGGCATGCGCCACCACCGCTCGGCTAGATCGTAGACTTTTGAGACTGGAGTTGGAAGTTTGTGATTTAAAATAATGAATTTGGGTATCAGATTGTCTGGGGATAGCTATATGATGATTAATCTTCATTGTCAACCTGCCTGCATTCAGAGTCCCATAGGAGACACATCTGGGTGTACTTATGAAGGAATTTTCAAGGAGAGTTAATAGATTAGGAGAGACCTATCCTGAATGTGGGTGACCCTTCTAATGGGTGAGAGTCCCAGACTGAATAAAAGGGACGAAGGCCGAACATTTCCCTTTCAGTGTTCCCTGGCTGGCAGCACAGGTCATGCCTGTTGCTGCACCTTCTGTCCCATGGTGGTGACATTCCTCTGAACCATGAGCCAAAGCAAACGTCCCTCATTTGTGTCAGTGACGGGCGAAGTAACTAATACAAATATTATGCCACAAAGGAGGCTAATAAATACGTTGCCAGTTAACTTAGCTTTTGAGACAGGGCACAGCTATGTAGACACTTTTTATAGTGACTGCCATAGACCACTCATTCGACGTGGATGATGAACTGGCTGCTAATTCATGCCCATGCTTCCCACCTGTCCCAAGACTTATCCCGAGAAGTTGTCTTCTAATTTCCCAGCTGTTCTGCTTTGAAATGCTCTCTTCCTTGAAGTCCCAGTCTGCTCGCCTTCTCTCGTACATTGTGTATATTCTTGGTGAGTTTCTGGTAATTTTATTGGTTGATCATCTTTGAGACTTTATGCATCCATTTTAATTTAATCCACATTTCCTCAGATGACATGTCGAAGGGAGCAGTGGGATGATTATGGCTAACAAAGATGTATTGTGTTTTTGAGGATTGCTAAGATCATAGATTCTCCTTTCTTCTGTTCATGAAACTCAGGACCTTATACATGCTAAGCAGATGCCCTACCACAGAGCCACATCCCTATCCCTGAGAGGTTTTTTATGAAGTCTCTCTGCAGATGGTGATGAACACAGGAGGCAAAGCGTGCCTGTCAGTGTGGCTTGGCCATTTCACAACATCACCTTGCTCATGACGAGTATGCATCATCTTCATTTTACAATTTAAAGTATCAGCTAAAAAAATCCCTCAGAAATCAATGCCTGACTATCTTAAATATCAATGTGTGGCTCCTCCTGAGCCTGGTGACCTCTCACTAGCTTACTGGTTTCCTGAAGTGTCACAGTGCTGCTCTTTGATGTCATCTCCATGGATACAAACTTGAACTCTGATATTTCATTAATTTGGTCTGGATATTTTAACTCATTTACAACCATGTCTTTTTATTGCTTTTATTCATCTCTGAGTCTAGATTTCTCTTTCTTCTATCTATCTATCTATCTATCTATCTATCTATCTATCTATCTATCTATCTCTGTCTATCTATCTATCTATCTATCTATCTATCTATCTATCTATCTATCTATCTATCTATCTATTTATCTATCTGTTTATCTATCTTCTATCTATCTATCTATCTATCTATCTATCTATCTATCTATCTATCTATCTATCTATCAGACATGCCAGTATTTCTTGTCTCTGCTTCCTGACTGCAGAATCCATGTGACTAGCTGCCTCTTGCTCCTGTGGCCATGATATTTCTACCATGAGGGACCGTGAGCCAAGAGAAATCCTTCCTTCCCTAAGCTGCTTTTGTCAAGTATTTTATTGCAGTTACAGATGAATAGCAAATTCAGAAGACCTTTTATTGCAACAGCATGGTGATTTTAATTCAGAGCCCTTTGCTTTTTAAATATTTTCAAATTACTCGAGGATGCACACCTTATCCACTACATTCTAGACATTTGCTGCCCTTTCTTGCTGTTTCTTGATTATGCATCCCTTAGATGTGCTAAAAGGTTCTAAGCAAATCCCTTGCCTGGACTGATGCTTGCTTGGTCTTATTCTCCCCTCCCCCCTCCTGTCCCGTCCCCTCCCTTTCTCCCCTCTCCCTTCCCCTCCTCTCCCCTCTCCTCCTCTCCTCTCCTCCTTTCCCCTCCCCTTCCCCTCCCCTGTCTTCTCTCTTTCCCCTCCAATCATCTCACTCCTCTCCCTTCTCCTCTCCTTCCTTTACTTCTCCCTTTTCCTATCTCCTCTTCTCCTCCTCTTCTTCCTCCTTAACCCTCTTCTCTTTTCTCCTCCACCATCTCAGGTTTCACACTTAAAAGAAACTAGCCTCAAACTTGTCCTTCCACCTCTAATTCTAAAGCTGTAGGAATAAAGGTCTGCACTACCATGCCCTGGTTCATGTAATAAATATTCAGTTCTTTTTGTAAAGTTACTACTTGTCTGTGGTAGAGAATTTAAAGCTCCTTTGCATTTCTGAATGGTAGAGTTTTGAACTGGCCCTGAGTCAGGAGAATTACCTCATTTTTCTATTATACAGAGGAGCCAGAGGTAATTTCAGGGAACCTCTACTGTCAGACACTTGGTTTATGTCTGTGTCTTGTGATGTTATAACCAATGCTGCATTTCCCTGTGAAAGAATCCTTTGTGACTGTCCCATGAAATGGACTCAGAAAGAACACTGCAAATAGCAGTGTGCTCTTGAAGCTCTTGGTACCATCGTGAAGTTAGCTTTCCAAGCACAGTTCTATCTCCCGCTCTTGTTGGCAGCAAGTGGAAGGGTCTCTTGGTTTAAATACATCTCTCACTAAGAGTTCTTTCATAGTAAAGGCCTAATAGTTAAGACATCATGATTGACACTGTTATGATGACTTCCCCATTAGACTCCTCTGCTGTTTCTGCCACATTGGCATTGATGAGAGCACATAGTCAATGTTGGATTCCAAACAGTGATAAGGGAAGAGGAAGGAAGACTCTCCTTGGAGGGATTGAAACAAAATCGTGGCTGTCTCCTTGACTTCTTTTGTTTTTTTGTGCTTTCTTTGTTTCTTTGAGAGAGGATGCTGATATATAACCTAGGGCTCAAAGTTTCCATCCTCCAGCCCTGCCTTCTCATTACAGGATTGCAGGCATACAACAGAACACCTGCTTGCTTAGTTCGGCCTATCTATCTATCTATCTCTATCTATCTATCTATCTATCTATCTATCTATCTATCTATCTATCTATCTATCTATCATCTATCCATGTATCTATATATCTACTTATGTATGTAGTATGTATATACGTATGTATGTATGATCTTGTATCATCTATGTATGTATGTATCATCTATTATATGTATGTATGTATGTATGTATGTATGTATGTATGTATCTGTGATGGTTTGTATATGATTGGCCCAGGAAGTGACCCTATTAAGAGGTGTGGCCTTGTTGGAGTAGGTGTGATACTGTGGGTGTGGGCTTAATACCCTCACCCTCAGTGCCTGGAAGTCAGTCTTCCACCAGCAGCCTTCAGATGAAGATGAAGAACTCTCAGCTCCTCCTGCACCGTATCTGCCTGGATGCTGCCATGTTTCTGCCTTGATGACAATGGACTGAACCTCTGAGCCTGTAAGCCAGCCCCAACTAAATGTTGTCTATTATAAAACTTGCATTGGTCATGGTGTCTGTTCACAACAGTGAAACCCTAACTAAGACAGTATCTATCTATCTATCTATCTATCTATCTATCTATCTATCTATCTATCTATCTATCTATCTAGTGTGTATATTGTTGCTCCCCCTTCTCTCTCTGTGTGTGTGAACACACCCATTCACATACATGTGGAGGACAGAGGTATCTTCCTCTGTTGCTCTCCACCTTATTTTTTTTTTTTTTAAGTACAGGCTCTCACACTGAATATGAAGAATTCACTCTTGGGTAGGCTGGCTGGATATCGAGTTCCCAGGATCTGCCTATCTCTGCCTTTCAATGCTGAGATTTACAGCTGTGCCTCACCGTGTCAGGCTTCTTACATGCGTGCTGGTGATTGAGTGCGAGTACTTTCCCAAGTAGCCATTTCTTCAGCCCAAGTTTTCTACTATTTAAAGCCTAATGAGAACTTTATATTTTGGGGACAGAATTGGGCTTGATGCTTTGTTTGTTTCTTGAGTCAGAGTCTCATGTAACCCAGCCTGGCCTTGAACTCACTACAGAGCTGAAGATGCTCTCCTGTCTCTGTCTCCCAGTCCTGGGCTCATAGGCATGTCCCACCACACTCGGCTTTTGATGCTCTGTTTCTGAATGAAGGAATAGGTTAATGATTGACTGTTGGGCTCTCTGACTAGTGTCAGCCACAATCCTGTCAAAGAATGCGATGTGACTTATTTCTTTCTTACTAAAAATATACCAGGCATGTGGGAAACAGGCAGCTGTTACTCTGCTAAACAGACATGTCCAGGTCCCCCCCCTTTTTTTTGAGGTTCCAGTATTTTATTCAAGTTTTATTTTAAGTAATGTTAATTATAGCATTTGAAGGGGAGGAGCTAATTCCACACAAAATGGAAGACTATAATGTACCCATTAAACTGCTAAAAATAGTGGTGAGGCTACAAGAGGAGTCAGTTGAGAGCCGTAGTGTTGTCAGGGTGTGACCACAATCACCGCCAAGCTCAGAGCTGGAGAACTGGAAGCTATTTCATACTCTGTGGCAATGGCAAAAAAGAAAGAAACAAACAAACAAATTTAAAAAATAGAAGAAAGACAGCCACATTACAACACAAGGAAGAATTAAGTCCTGAATGACTGGCTTCATCATGCCCACCATCTCCACCCTAAAATGGCACAAAAAATAGATAACCACACCCTAAAGACTACTTTTGGTGTAAAACAGGTAAGTGATGGGCTAGGATGGGAACAGGGCATGATGGGAACAGGGCATGACGATCTGTCTAAAAACAATTTGTCTAAAAATATCTCTTTCACACAGGTGTGTACATGCTTCTGAGCAGATAGGATTGGGACCCCAGGGTTCAATGCTCAGGAAGTCACAATTTCATCTGGGGACTGGATACAGATTTTACAAAGGGTCCACATGTTCCCAGTTTCCACTTGCAGCCTGGCATCTCTAGGGGGCTCCTCCCCAACCCACACCCACAGCTAAAATGGACCCTTCTTGGAATGGGATGTCTGCTGTAAATCTGAAATGGTAAATACCTCAAAGCCAAGTCATCCTTAGCCTGGAGGTCTAACGTAGTATTTATCAACTCTCGCATCTCCAACATACAACATTAAAAGGTACACTAAATTCTGAAATGCTGCAAAATAGATTATAATGAACGATTGTACAATATTCATTTATGCTTGAAATTCTAGCCCTAGACCAAGCTTGTGGCCGCACACACTGATGCTCTTGCCATCCATCAGGGCATGGTTTTAGGGTCTGAGTGTACCCTAAGCCAATCAGGCTGGAGTTGTTCACTTTGGCCAAAAAGCAGGCATCAGAGTCGACCTGATAGTTGGCTGCTATTCCAAAATGAGTGTCACAGTTTCCTGCAGTTCAGGCAAGATTGACAGCAGTCTCAAACTTCTTGTTCAACTTTTGGGAAGTGGAGCCACCAAACTCTGCCCTGTCATTCAGGTTAGTGTGAAGCTGGAATTCCTCTGTCTTATAGCCAAATGTGAAGTCACTCTGGGTCACTCAGGACTTTGAGGTATCAAAATTCATCTGGTAGCCAGCCAACCAGCCCTCATAGCCAAGCACCAGAGCACCCTGGATTGAGGGCCCAGCGATGTCAACTCCACCCCACAGCCCAGGTTGATATACTTCCTCTTGTACTGTCTTGATTTTCGCATATATTTCCTCAGTGTTGGGCGAGAAAGATGAACCAAAGGTCAGCTTCAGTCCATGAGCAAGCTGGTCTTCCACAGTGATCTCAGTGCCCAGGGTGTTGTCCGTGTTCCACTTCTCTGTAAATGTTTGCCCATGCACAGTCCATCTGTACTTGGTTTCCAGACTGCCATTCACTTTGTAGCAGAGCCCGAGCTGGTAAATTCCAATCCATTCTTGGACTTGAAGGCATATCCCTGGCAGACTTGCCAAGATCAGTATATGTGAGAGGCACAGCCATGTTCTCGGAGGTGGTGATCATGGGAGCAGCAGCAGCTATAGTGGGGGTCCATGTGTTCCTTAATGATGGGTCTGTGTTCTGAAAAATGTACTGCAGAAATTCTGCCACCACATAAACACACCTCCATAACCTTAGATTGGGATAATCCACTAGCCGTTTTCTTCTAGTGCCAAGAAGCAGGACACAGCATGAAGTCAAACAGCACCAGAAGAAATGAAGTACATTGAGAGATGGTGTAGACTTGAGACACATGCAGGTAGCTGTTGGTTTAATCGGCACTGTTTACAGGAGCCCCAAGTAAGGGTGCAGTGAATCATGAACACTGAAGCACACTAGCCACATAAACAGCAAAGATGTCTTATCATTATGAGGTACTGTACAGTACATGTAGTTATGTGTTTTCCATTCCATTTTGTTCATTACATTTTTTATGTGTGTGTGTGGGCATTTTGTCTGCCTGTATGTCTGTGCAGTATGTGTGTGCAGTGCCCTCAGAGGCCTGAAGAAAGTGTGGCATCCCCTGGACTGGAATTACAGACAGTCACCATATGGGTGCTGAGGGTTTAACCTGGCTCCCCTGTAAGAGCAGTCAGTGCTTTTAACTACTGAGCTACCTCTCCAGACCCAGTCTGCACACCTTTCTTGTGTGTGTGTGTGTGTGTGTGTGTGTGTGTGTGTCTGAATGTCTGTCTGTCTGTCTCTCTGTGTCTGAGTGTCTGTTATCTCTCTCTTTCTCTTTGTGTGTGTGTATCTAAGTGTCTGTTTATCTCTCTTATTCTTTCTCTCTTTCTATCTTTGTGGTGTGTGTGTGTGTGTGTGTGTGTGTGTGTGTGTGTGTGTGTGTAGAGTGGCCAGAGGTCAGACTTAAGTGTCATTCCTTAGGAACTGTCTACCTTCTGTTTTGAGACAGAATCTTCCACTGGGACATGGGGTTCATAATTCAGTTAGTTTGTTGTTGTTTGTTTTTTACCTGAGTGCTGGGGATTAAACTTGAGTTCTCCTGCTTGCAAGGCAAGCATTTTACTGACTGAGCCATCTTCCTAGCCCGTGTGCTCCACTTTTCTGACTGGCAGTGCGGTGGATCTGTTTACAAGGCACCACCACAACCATGGGTGTGGAGATTACATAATGATGCCAGGGTGGCTACCATGTCACCTGATGACAGGAGTCTCTTGGCTCCAGTATGCTCTGACAGATCCACCAAAACATGTGCCACCAGATCTGGCTTGTTTTTAAACACATAAAAGCAACCTTACTTTGTAGCTCAGTCTCCCTGAAATTGGCTGTCTTCGGCATCATGGCCCAAGATTGTTTAAAGGATTGGTAATGGAGGCTGAGGAGGTGGCTCGGTCGGTAAGATGCTTGCTGTGGAAGCATGGGGAGCTTTGTTTGAAAAGATAGAATCCAGGTGTGGTGGTGCACATTCCTTGCGCTGGGAAGATGGAGACAGGTGGATACTGGGGTTCCCTGGCTAGCCTGATTGATAAGCTCCAGGCAACTGAGAGACCGTATTTCTAAAATCAGTGTTGATAACACCTGGAAAAATGAACTTGAGGTTGACCTCTGCTTTCTACATGTATACATACAAGCATATGTGCTCTTGCACATACACTCATGTGTACACAAGAACTCACACACATGTACACGAACATATACGTATACATGCACACACTTGTTCTTTTAAGTTTAATTTAAGTTTTTTTTTACTTATTCACTTTATATCCCACTCACTGCCCCCTTCCTAATTACTGCTTCTCATAATCCTTCCCCTCTCCCCTCCTTTTCTCCTCTGAGTAGATAGGGAACCCCCATGGGTATCCTTCTCACCCTGACATTTTAAGCCTTTCTGAGGGTAGGCACTTCCTTTCCCACTGAGGCCAGACAAGGCAGCACACCCAGAAGAACATATCCCATGTACAGGCAACAACTTTTGGGACAGCCCCCATTCCAGTTGTCTGGGACCCACATGAAGACCAAACTGCACATCGGCTACATGTGTGTGGGGAGGCCTGGGTCCAGCCTGTGAGTGTTCTGTGGTTGGTGGTTCAGACTCTGAGAGCCCCAAGGGTACCAGGTTAGTTGACTGTCTTGGTCTTCCTGTGGAGTTGCTATCCCTCTTGAGTTCCCAAATCCTTCCTCCGATTCTTCCATAAGAGTCCCCAAGCTCTATTTATTGTTTGGCTGTGGGTGTATCTATCTGAGTCAACTGCTGGGTGGAGCCTCTCAGAGGACCACATGCTCCTGCAATGCATGTTCTTTTGGGACTGGGTTACCTTACTCAGGATGGTATTCTCAAGTTCTATCCATTTGTCTACAAAATTCACGATGTCTTGGTTTTTAATGGCTGAATAGCATTCCATTGTGTAGATGTACCACATTTTCTTTACCCATTCTTCAGCTGAGGGACATCTAGGTTGATTTCAGTTTCTGGCTATTATGAATAAAGCTGCTATGAACATAGTTGAGCAAGTGTCTTTGTGAGATGGTAGAACATCTTTTGGGTGTATGCCCAGGGTCTTGAGATAGATCTATCCCCAGTTTTCTGAGAAAATGTCAAATTGATTTCCAAAGTGGTCATACATACTTGTAGACACAGGAACATACACACACAATTGGTAATGAAACTCTCGCATTCCTGGCTTAGAGACTCTAGGGATTGTTCTCCCTGATATGTCAAGGACCCACAAACTCTGATATAACCATATCCTTAGATCATTATAGTTCACTGCTGAATTTCCTGTCCTCTTGTAGAATGCCAATTATGACTTTTCATTGCTGCCTGCTCAGTGAGGACACACTGTTTCATGTTGACGAGCCGGTCTGGCTCTCTGGTTGCCAACCCTGGCTTCAATCCTCTTGATAACACTGTGCCCAGTCTCTGATGATGTGCGGTTCACCTTGTTCACTAAGGCTGCCGCTAACGGCTTTCTTCAGCATCTCCACAACTCAGTTTTATTACAAAGTTCTGCTCTCTTTTGGAGAAATAGATTTGATGCTGGGGGTTTTAATCACTGGTTCTGCCTGGCCAAATGGCTCATCTAGTGTTTTTACGGGGCTCTGGCGATTCCACCATACTGTAAAATAGTAAGCTAAGCAGGAAGTCGCATTGAACAGGTCTTTTTCACCTGCCAAGCATGTTCCAGATATTTACATTTTATATCAGTGACTGAACCCACCTTTCAGGCCAGGAAAGGGAGGTAAAAAAGACTAGGAAATGATTGGAAGTCCCAATTAATAAGACACTGAATATCAGTCCTGCAGGACTATAGAGTCCTAGTTTAGAACCAGGGAAAGCTTGCAATTGGAATATTTAGGTCCTGGGCCTTGGCGAGCAGAGGGTGCTGAGTTCTAGGAACTAAGTAGGGTAAGTCAGGAGTTTGCATGACAGCAGCCATCACATGCTGAGTGCAGAAGAAAGAAACAGTGTAGAAAGGCAAGAGCTAGGATGCTAGCAAAGAGCTCGAAGTATCCAATTCAAAGGGGCTGGGCAAGATGCAGAGAAGGGTCTGTATGGAGAATGGACTCACAGCTAGGACGGGTTGAGTGATGGGCCAGGAGAGGACCCCGGTCTTGTCCATCCATGATGGGAATACACAAAAGGGCTCCTGTAACTTTGCTTATGGGGCAGCAGGCGCAGCACAGGGTACTCAGGCAGTGGGTCAGCTGGCCAATAGAAGTTGCAATTTGCTGGCAGGTTTGCTATTTACTTCAATCATCCAATAAACGTCATGGAGTTCCTTTGCAGTGCTGGAATTACCAGGATGCTGGAAAAAATGTAGAAAAGGCTCCTGCTATTTCTGAGTACACATTAACACTATATTAATAATCGTTATAATCATAGCAACCAAGAGCCATCCAGTGCTTAAGCACAGGCAGTGTTTTAATTACCTTACGTATATTAATACATTCAATCTTAACAACTACCCCAGGAAGGCAACTGCTATTACTATTTCTATTTTACAATCTAAGAAGATTTTGTAGAGAGGAGTCAACTCCCCCCCCCCATGCCTGAGGTGTTGTGGCTGCCATAGCCTCTGCAGGGAACAGACTGGTGACTCTTGGCTTCTGATCCCTGGGCTCTGTCACCTCTTACATGGCCGCTCAGAAGCCTTTGATGGCTCCCAGTTTCATCGACCAGTGTTTTGTGCATTTAATTGTCCTCACAGGCATTTCTTAAACAGTCTGCTTTGAAAATGTGGAACTCTTAATTGGTCTCGCAGGCAAGAAGGCAGCACCTGCATTGTGTTCAATAGCCATCTGTATGCAGATCACCCAAATAACCACACTGTTTCTGAGTAGATGTGGGGAATCCAGAGCCCAGGGGAGACCCTCTGCTGGCTGCCTGGCTGATCCCCTCCCACTAGACATTTATTTGGCATTTGTCAAATAAGACATGTTTTTATACTGTGTTCCAAGTTGCCTAACACCGTGTGCGGCAGCAAAAATATAAGCAGAGTGATTTGATCTGCAGTCTAGCTGTGGAGGCAGCCAGTGTAGGTACAAAGACAGCCTAGCCAGATACCATAAGGGCTAACCTAACAATTGAGGTCACTCGGTGCTTCCCAGGTCTGGGGGAAGGAGATGGATAAGCTGGGCTTGGGAAGATCTGGATAGGAGGAGGTGAAGAGGAAGGTCATTCCAGGCAAGTTCTGCCAGGGCAAAGGGAACACAGGCAGAACAGTGTGACCACTTGCGCCACTCCAGCCTTCCTGTCTTATGACAAAATGTCCACGATAACTGCAATGAGGGAAGAGCTTTTCTGGTTGGTGCTTCCAGAGCGGTCAGCCCACAGGGCACTAGGGTCCTGTTGTCTCTAGACCATGGTGACGTAGAAAGTCCCATTAAGTGCGCATGCTGGTGGATCAGAGCTGCTCGCGTCATGGAGGATGAGTAAAGCAGGGAGGGGGGAGTGGGAGAGGATGAAACGGGGAAGAAAGTGGGGGAACTGGGGAGAGAGGAGGGAAAGGAACAGGGGAGGGGAGAGGGGTGGTGAGAGAGAGAGAAGGAGGAGGAGGGGGTAGGACAGAAGAAAAAGAATGGGGATGGGAAAGAGAACAGGAAGAGGAGAGGAGAAAGAGGAAAGAGAAAAGGAAAGAAGAGAGAAAGAAAGAAGAGACACAGAGAAAGAAGGGGAAGAGAGAGGACAGACATAAGAAGGGGGATGGGGGTGGGAGAGACGATTGGTAGCTGCTCAAAATGCTTGTTAGTACTGAGGATTTTTTTTTTTATATATAAAAGACTGGTTTTCTTTTTCTTTCTTTTTTATTTTATTTTTTATTATTTATTTATTTATTTATTTATTTATTTATTTATTTATTTATTTGTTTGTTTTTCGAGACAGGGTTTCTCTGTGTAGCCTGGGCTGTCCTGGAACTCACTCTGTAGACCAGGCTGTCCTGGAACTCACTTTGTAGACTAGGCTGGCCTTGAACTCAGAAATCCGCCTGCCTCTGCCTCCCAAGTGCTGGGATTACAGGCATGCACCACCACGCCCGGCTTCTGGTTTTCTTTTATTAATGTTTAGAGCACAAAAGAATGGAATTCTTTCTGATATTTTCATACATGTGTATTATTGTATTTTGTTCATATTTAACTCCACCCCTCCCTAACTTCTACATATTGATTGTGTGTGTGTGTGTGTATATATATATATATATATATATATATATATATATATATTCTGTGTATGTGAGAAAGCATAGCTCCCAGCCTTTCTGGGAGCATCCAGAGGCACCTATACACAGACCCTGTATCTGGCAAGGTAGATGTACTTGGGCTGGGGTGGCCCAGGCTACAGCATTCTTTTGCAGCTTCCTATGTGACTCACTTGTGGTTAAGGTTGGAAAGTACTCCTTTGGAGTGGGTCAAGAATTATTTTACATTTCCCAGCTAAAGCTTGGCATGCCTGCTCATCCTGTCAGAGCCTGACCTCCTTGCTTATAAAAGAGTCTAATCACATGTACTTCCCCAAGTTATCTAAAATAGAATGAAATAGCCATCTAACATGTGCTCTGTGGGCACCAGTACATTTCTTGAGAAGGACGGACTTTTGTTTTATTTATAAGTAGTAGATTAACTAATGAACATCAGCCTTGTGTAGAAATGGGTATGTGGGCTTCCTGGAGTCCTTCTCATGAAACCCCTATCTTTGAATGATGGTGCACAGCCTTCAGTGTGCTTTTAATCAGGGTTGACATCATGCTATATACCCCACAGCTTCAGTGTTTATGAAGAGAAGGGGAAGCCTACAATCCCAGATCTGCTAAGGTTTCCAGATACCACATGTCACACACAGCTAAGGTGGACTTAGAGCTGTGGAGAATGGTCAGTTCTGATGAAGGACTGGTCTTTTATGGACCTTCTTTTTGTGCTCCAGGCTCCTGTGTCCAGGAGACAGCTCCAGGGTGTGAGTGTACTGGTCAAGCTGACTCTTCCCCTGGGAGATCCTGCTGCTGCTGGTTGTACCTGAGGGTGGGAGGGCGCCACCTCCCAACTGAGCCAGAATCTCTATAAATGTTTCCTCCATGTTTCATGATTAATGCCGAGAGAGGATACACCCTCCACTGAAGCAATGCACTCAAGCTGTAGCATCTGTCAACAATATCTGCAAGAGTTGAAAACACAAATTGCTTGATTTCCCTCCAGTTTCCAGTCATTGTTGGGTCTGGGATTCCACCTTACAGTATGTCACAGCACACAGACCAGTGCTATGCTTTGGTTTTCGCTAACAGCCTGAGTCCCATTGGAGCCTGTAAGAAATCAGACCCCAAAGGCAGAAGTTGGTTATTGGAGAGTAAGGTCATTCTTGGAAGACTCCTCGAGTTTCTGTGGGAATCAGTTATTATAAAAGGACCAAGCTGGGCCCCTTCCATCTCTTGGCTTTGGGAGGTATCATTAACTGCATGTATCAATGTATGCACCTACTATTTCTAACTGCTTAGAGGGGATACAGCTGAAAGCTGATCTTGCTGAGCTTGTGTCTTGTCCTTGGGACTTTAAGCCTCCAACTTCTTTTTCTTCACAGGTAGACTTGCCTCAGGTATTTAGTATTAGTAACACAGACCTGACGAGTGGCTCCTCTTCTTCTCCTTCTCCTTCTTCATCTTCCTGCTATTCTCGTTAGTGTTGTTCTTGCTATTCTTGTTTTTGTTCTTTTTGTTCTTCTCCTCCTTTTCTTGTTCTTCTTCTTGTTCTCCTCCTCCTCTTGCTGCTGCTGTTGTCCTGGGACACACATTTGCAGAAATATGATCACATAACTTTATTATTCTTATGTATTAGGGTTAAGTGGAGAAGAACTGTAAAATACCACGAACAACACACCTAGAGCTTTATGTCCTTAAAATGTTGAGTAGCTGGGCACATGGAGCATGTCAGCAATCTCAGCACTGGGGAGATCGACGCAGATGGGTTGCCAGGAACTCAAGGTCGCTCTGGACTATGTAACGAATTCCAGGTTAGACATGGATATATCGTTTCAAACCACCCAAGGGAGAAAAGAAGCATAAATGAATTAATGATTGACAAGACAACATGTAAGAATTCTTTGTAAGGCAGGCAGTTTCCTTTTCTTATACTTAGGAGAGATGGCAGGAGGGTTCAGAGCTCAGCCACTGGAGTCAGATTTGCTCAGGGTCCCCCTTCAACACCACTTCCCTAAAGGCTAAAACTCATGAATGTCATGTAACTGCTGCGACTCAGTTTCCTGATCTGTAAATGGGATGAATTTATGGTCTGCAAACTGGCTTGTTGAGGAATAAAAAAGACAGCATTTATGGTACCCTATTAGAAAAGTTTGGTCTAAGTGTCATCGTTATAGTACAGGTGTTAATGTGATATTTAATATTATTAGTGGGATTTTGAGCGTGTTTTCTGTGTCAGCCAGCTTTCAATTGCCATGACAAAATACCTAAGAAAAACACTGTATAAGAGGAAAGGTTTATTTTGGCTCAGGGCTTCTGAGATTTCAGTACATGGTCCCTTGGCTCTGCTCCCTTCCCGGAGACTGTAGTGTGGGGAGTATCACAGGAGGATAGTGTGTAATAGTGCAGAGCTGCTGGCTTCATAGTGGCCAGGGAGCCAGCCAGGGTTAAGGAACAGGGTTGGACAGGATAAATCACCCAGGGGCTGATTATCTCAAAAAACTCTTAGGTTCTTTCTCCTTAGATTTTGCTGCTCCCTAATAAACCATCAGTTATGAACTTAATATTGGATTGATCCACCAAAGCTGTCATAATCCAATCACTTCTCAAAGGTCCTACCTCTGAGCATTGCTGCACTGGGGACAAAGTCCTCAGTACATGAGTCTTAGAGGGACATTTCAGATCCAAACTGTAACACCATCTTATCTAAATCTCCTGGCAATGCTATGAAGATGATCTTATTAGCCTTAGCATATATGGGAAGAAGCTAAGACACAGGGTGATTGGGGAGTTTTCATGAGAATGCATGTATACAGGAGCCCTCTGGGCTGACGCCTTAACTCTGAATTCTGGCCATGCTGAGCCTCTTGGCATTAAACAGGCATTTTGAAGGAGGCTGATAACCTGGCTGCACCGTGGAGTAGATTCCTCTCTCCTGCTCATCCAGAAGCTTCTCATCTGCTCAGTTTCTTTTTCTCCCAAGATGTACACACTTCACTTCCTCCTCCTGGCTTCCCTGCTGTCCTTCCTGTCTCACTGACAAGCAGGACTGACGCAGAAATTTCCAAGTCCCCTCAGTGAGGCAAGGCATGCTGTCTATCATGCTTAGAGACTGACAGACATCATGGCCTTATTCACTTGACAGCAACACACCTCCCTGGAGAGCCAGAGTACTCAGGACCAGAAGCACCTGATTGCTTAGACACTTAAAAAAAATCTGGCTCTTTTCAGAGGACCTACCTTGAAGGTGAAACAGGGCCCTTGCTCCTGTCCCAGGGCAGGATGTGGTTCTCTCTCTCTCTCTCTCTCTCTCTCTCTCTCTCTCTCTCTCTCTCTCTCTCTCTCTCTCTCTCTCTCTCTCTCTCGATGGAGCTGTCCAAAAGTGAATATATCCATTCATAAATGGCAGATCTAGGTTGGGGAAATAACATAGTTGATAAAATGGTAGCTTCAGGAAACAAGGACCCACGCTTAGCCCCGGTCCCCATGTAATAAGACCCCAGCACTGGTTACATGAAGACAGGAAGGCCCTTTGGGCTTGCTGGCTAGCCAGATGCTGGCCCGCCAAGCTTCAGGTTCAGTGAAGAGATCTGGCTCAAATAATATGGTGGAGATGGTGGAGGAAGACTCAGGTTGCCAACTTCTGGTCTCTGCATGTATGCTCCTCCACCCCCACCCCGGACCCAGGCTACTGCCTGGCCCTTTTCCACAAAATGGCTGTTTTAACTGGAATGCTTGTGGAAGCTGAGAGTTATAATCTTGGATGGTTTAGACAAATGCCTATGAGGAGGTCACTTCTGTGAGAAGATCAACTCAGAAACATGCAAATAAAGGCCAGGAGGCAGGCCGCTTGGGCTCCAGTCTGGTCTTAAGTGCTACATACCTGTGTGGCCTCTGGTGAGTCATTGAAAGCTCTGTCATCTCCAGGATTCCCTGAGGGGTGGAAATCCCTGTGCTAGTTAGTCATGCTATGCACTTCCTCGATGGGGGGGGTCCTTTCTCACATGGCTAACCATTATGATTGAATCTGCAGTGTCCCCCAAAGGCTGCTGAGTTGAAGGCTTGGTCCCCATTGTAGCAGTTTTTAGATGTAGGCTGTCTGGAAGAAGATTGGCGTGTGAATACTCGGACCACATCCACAGATGACTCCATTGGTAGATTTGCAATGATGGGCTGCTGAGACATGGCAGAAACACTGGGGTGCACGGGTGAGTACTCACCTAAGTGTCATGGCACCCATGTGACCATCGGGGGACAACATTCACTAGCAGCCTTTGGCCGCCCACCTTTTCGAAGCAGGTCTTTTCTCTGCTGCCTTGCCTTGTACTTCAGGCTAGTTAGCCCACACACTTCCAGATGATTCTCTGGTGTTCATGGACTCAGTGTAGAAGCACTGGAATCGCAGGTATGAAATCTGCCACATCCATCTTTGTGCACAGTCAGGGGATAAAGTTCAGAGCATCAGGCTTGCTTGACGAGTACTCTTACCCACAACACCATCTCCCTGGCCCTCCACTAATTCTTCAGTCATTACTTGCAGTCCACAGTACATACATTCGTCAGAGACAAATTTGCACAATCCACGACACAGACAACTCACAGTTTACATCACATAGCTCTCCCAACACAAACCTCCTCCCACATAACTGAAATCATTTGCACATATACAATGCACAGTACAATCTGCAACATACAAACAACTCATAATACCATATGCAACCCACAAACCATACACAATATGCCATAACTTATAATTCACCCGTATAACCCAAGATAAGCACCTACATCTCACATACATGCAATCTTTAGTACACATAACCCATGTTTCTCTACAGCTCCCAATATATAAACAATTCAGAGTTCTTCCTTCAGAAATTCAGTCTTGATCACATAATCCACAGTCCACACTCAGAATATACACACAATCACCCAGAGACACCACACCCCCCTCATGTCACACATACCCACATATCACACACATCACACACATATAGATGCACACATCCTCTCTCTCTTACATAGATCTACACATATACTTGTTTTTTAAACTTTAGTTTATCAAATACAGAAAGCTTCTTACTTTCTAACTTGAAGTGGCCAAACATCCTTCCTTTTTTCTGAATCAACAATTATCAGCAAAATAAAAATGAGTTGCCAGCTTTAATTTTATATGTAAGAGTATTTTGCTTACATGTATGTTAGTGTACCATGTGTGTGAAGTACCCATGGAGACTAGAGATGGTTGATGAGTCTCCTGGAATTAGGGTTACAGGTGAGTGTGAACTCTCATGTGGGTGCTGGAGACCTAACCCAGTTCTTTTGCAAGGGCAGCACATAGTGCACTTGGCCACAGAACCATCTTTCAAACCCTGAAATAAATTTATTTTAAAGCATGGCAAAGAGAGAGGAAGGGCTGAGCATTGTGAGGAGCCATGCTGAGATCTCACTGGGTTTGTGCTTTTAGTGGAGTGGGGGACTCACTTCTCAGTTGTCACTAGGGTATTTCTAGAGTGATCCATTCTTCCCCAAAGACTGATGCAGGCTGTGACAGCCTTGAAATGGTCCTCATGTCTTGTCACCTGCCCCATCTCCATTCTCCACTGACAGTCTCCTAGCAGAGATCATGGAAATGTTTTGTATCTATTGCCTTTAATTTATTAGAGCTTCTGGCCCCTGGTCTTCAAGCACTTAGAGCAGCAGGGTGCAACAGGCTTTGGATGCCAATTACCAAATCTCTGTAGGTCCTCACTTCCCAGAACAGTGTGGAAAACATTTGCTAAACTGTACTGTGAGAAGGGGCAGCACGGCCAGGCCTCAAGTGTAGTCTCCAGGCTCTTGTTCGTGCTTGCAAGGACAGGAGTCTACTTTGATGTGTTCTGGGTGGCCACTACAGCCTCACAGGGCAGCAGGGGAGGATGCTGGCTCTCTTTTGTCTGCCAGAGCCTGCGGATTCCTCCTGGATACAGCAGCCGTAATGACCTTTTGCCAGACTGTCTGCAGGGCTAATGAATCCTGCTCACAGGTTTGTGGTGTCTGCTTAAGCTGCAGCTGAGGAGTGTGTGCATAGTGGTCCCCAGATACTTAGCAGGGACAGGAGGAAGCATCCAGCCCTTGGAGTACAAGGGCCTGGTCTTTCTCTCACTATGAAGAAAATGGTAAGGCAGGGGTTTGAGAGAGGGTATGAATAAACTGTACAGGAATCAGGTCTGTGTTTATCTTGAGACCCACCTTGACTGATCCTATAGGGAGAATTAAACCAGGTATTAAAGCCTAGGAGGATAAAGGATAGCCAGTGTAGGGAAGACAGCAAGCTCATCCACTGGGAACTCAGGCTAGAACTGGGCCTATTCATGTTTTGTGGTTGGCCCTGTCTGCCTGTCTCTGTGTCTACCCACCTACCTATCTACTGACCTATCACATATTTGTCGGTCCGTCTGTCTGTCTGTCTGTCTGTCTGTCTGTCTACCTACCTATCCATTTATCATCCATCTATCTATCCACCTTCTATCTAGTCACTGGCTCTATGCCTTTGAAACCATAGACTAGCACACTAGTATTTACCATATAATATTAAGTAATTATTAGAGTACATTAATTATGGTCCTCAATTTATAAATTTTCTTATTCTTTTTTCTATCAAATATTTTGTAGTTGGGGGTTCAATGGAAAAACCTCAGTTGATGTCTGGATGTATGATGCTGTAATTCTCTCTCTCTTATGCCTGAGTGGGTTTTTGTCAAGGAAAGGGTTCTTCCAGGAAGTACCGGGCACTGTGGCTGACTTGAGAGATGCAGGATCTTATTGCAGTTTGTCATGTCATGTTTGGTTGTTTGGTTATGTCCTTGGAAGGCCTGCTCTTTTCTAAGGGGAGCCAGAGGCGGGGTTGACCTGGTGGGGGGGGACAGGTAGGGGAGGATTGGGGGAAGGGAAACTGCAGTTGGGATGTAATATATGAGAGAAGAATAAAACATTAAAAAATAAAAGTAGAAAAGATGAGGGGGGCAGAATCTCTCCAGGGAGCCTGTGATGTGATATCTGCTCTCCTGCTCCACTCTGCTGGGATGGTGTGAGCCCAGGAGATGAAATGTTCCATAGATAAGCTGAGGTAGGCATGTGGGATTTGGATGTAAGGTTGAGTCTGCTGTGAGTTACCATGACCAAGCCTAGCATCACTTCATGGTAAGACTGTGATTCAGATAGAAGTCAAACCAATCAGCTCCCCAAGGGTTTTGCCTGGCATAGCCATAATGCAAGAGACGCTCATAGATGCTTTTCTTAAGTCACCAAAGTACCAGCACCCTACCTCTCGAACAGAAAGCCTTCTCTACCCCTGCTCTTGCCTTTTTGGCTGACTCCAGGTGTGTGTGTGTGTGTGTGTGTGTGTGCGCGCATATGAATGTGTTCATGTGTGTAATGTATATATAATGCACTTAGGGAGTTACAGGGTACTACATGGGAAGAGGAATGGTGAGAAAAGTGACCCAATCTATATTTAAGTTTTCTGTTTTATATGCAAATGTGTAAATGTATAATAGGTGTGAATGTATGTATGTACGGACAAGTATGCGCATGTATCTATGTGTGTGCACATGTGTATGTGGAAATCAGAGAACAGATTTTGAGTGTCATCCTTAGGAATACTATCCACCTTTGAGACAGGGTTTCTCATTGACCTAGAGTTCACTCATGAGGCTAGACTGACTGGCCAGGGAGCCCCAGGGATCCTCCTGTCTCTGCCTCTCTAACATTGAGAGTGTAGCCAAACATCACCATGCATGGCATTTTTACATGGGTCCTGGGGACCAAACTCATATGCTTATATTTGCAAAGCAGGCACTTTATTAACTAAGCTACCCTGAGTCCCTGAACATCCTATTAAGTAAGATGCATGGTATAGCCTTAGAGCTCAGTGTAGAGGCTTAAGCACACATGAAGCCCTGGAGTTTTACCCCAGTAAACACACACACACACACACACACACACACACACACACACACACACACACCCTCCAGCTTTCCTGACTGGTGACTCTTGTTTGAATATGTAGACTGATTTGGCCAGTCAGCTGAGGTGAGACACAGTATCGACTGCAGCTCCAAGCTTGAGTTTTGTCAGTCTGCTCACGTTCCTTCTGTCTGTTGTCTTAGACCTCTGGCATCACTATGAGAAGCAGGTACCTGTGTTCTTGGCACACCACTAAGCAGCCATGTCAGCTGAAAGACGGGAGAAGGAACTTGGAATTATCAAATTCAGAAAGGGTAGGTTTTCCCTAAAGTCTGTGTGTTTCATATTAATGTAAAATTGTGGGGAGACAGATGGATGGAAGCTCCTTGAGGCTCACTGAGCAGCCCTACTAGCCTGATTGGTGAATTCTAGGCCAATGAGAGACACTATCTCAAAAGAGGTCGGCAGCATTCCTATATCACTTTACAAGAGTTATTTTCCTTCTGGTCAGAGCATCCTCAAGAAGACAAAAAGGATGTTCAAATGCCGCACAAGTTAACAGAATCACAGCTGAGACAGAACACTCTGACCGCCAGGGCCAGAGTCCACTGCATCCCATGACTTTGTGAGTTTGATATTCACACAGAACATAGTCCAAAGGCCAGAGAGATTCCCGCTGCTTGGCTGGTGAAGACTCGGGGCTTCTCCAAGACACCAGTGGTCAGCCATTATCTAGACGGATGGGGCCATCAGCCATAACGTTTAGCAACCTCTCTATCAAATAAATGGCTGGAGAGGCTTTTGACACTTCCAGTATAAAAGAAAGGAGAAGCTATATTCTTCAGCGTTACAAGGTTGTTTGAACAAGACCCATTAAAGGGATTGGTGTAAATTGCAGCTGAATCAGAGGTGATTTTCTGCCTCATACTCCTCCAGGGTTTTTCTGAGTATGGTGTGGTTTGAAGATGTTCCCCACCCCCCTCCGACTCATGCTTAAACTTAAACCTATTAGAAGACTGGAAATTAAATCTGGCAATACTGTTTAGAGGCAAATCCTTTAGGAGATGGTTAGCATTAAATAAGCTCATCAGGATGGATCATCCATAACTGAATCCCAGTGGCCTTTCAGGGTGAGGAATAGAGACACACACAAGCACTGTCCCCTTTCGTGGTAGTGGTCTGTGACACTTTGAAGATACAAGAAGGCCATCAGTAGACACATATCACCTCTCACTCTATTGTAGCAACAGGACTATTGGGTCTAAACCCTGCTGTTGCTGTGTCTCTCATTTAGGGCATCTGCCACAGTTCTACCTGTTTCAGTTCCATCTGTTTCCAGGCTCATCTCCCTATGTCAGCTCCACCTCCTTCCCCATCATCTCCCACATACCAGCTCCACCTCCTTCCCCATCATTCCCCAGATACCAGATCTGCCTCCTTCCCTAGCATCTCCCACATACCAGCTCCGCCTCCTTCCCCATCATCCCCCAGACACCAGCTCCGCCTCCTTCCCCATCATCCCCCAGACACCAGCTCCACCTCCTTCCCCATCATCCCCCAGACACCAGCTCTGCCTCCTTCCCCATCATCCCCCAGACACCAGCTCCGCCTCCTTCCCCATCATCCCCCAGACACCAGCTCCGCCTCCTTCCCCATCATCCCCCAGACACCAGCTCCACTTCCTTCCCTATCGTCTCCTAGATACCAGCTCCACCTTCTTCTCCATCATCTTCCAGTACCAGTTCAACTTTCATTCTCCCTAGTTTTTATTTACTTTTCCAACTAAAGGTAGATCCCTAGAGTTCTTTCTTAAATTACGTTTCCCTCACTTTTCTTCAAAACTCTATTGCACTTTTAAATTAAATACAGAGGAAATGCAGTGATTGGGAATGAAATGAATCAAAATAAAAAAGGAATTCTTCAGTAAACAAATTTGGCTATGTATCTGCAAACAAGAATGGCCTTCTGCAGCGAGTGGTTCAGAGTAAAGGCTTTGGATGTGCAGGGTTCAGGTTCGGATCCCATAGGCGACTATCTGATGTTGAACAACACCCTAATTGGAGGAGACAGAACTGCCAGCTCCTATAGTTCTTTGCATATTGATGAATTACTGTGATAAATTGCTAATGAAAACACCGATGCACATCAAGTGTTGGCACACTACAACTATTATTAGGACGTGCATTATAACAGGGAAAAGACTAAATGTTAGGGACTACTTTAAATACTTATATTTTTTTCTTTGCTTTTGAGACAGGGTCTGTCTATGTAGTCCTGGCTGGCCTTGAACTTATAGAGATCTTCCAGCCTTTGCCTCCCAAGTGTTGGGACTAAAGTCATGTGCTATCATGGCTGCTTTTGTTTTGTTTTGTTTTGTTTTGTTTTGTTTTGTTTTGTTTTGTTGTTGCTACAAGCCAAATGTACAGACTCAGGAGAATGAGACAATCACAGTCTGGTCAACAAGGCAAAGTCCTTCTCAGGCAGATTCTAACCAGGCAGCCTCTCGCTCTATAGGTACTAGGGTTGTCCCCATCTCGGTGCGGTGCACAGGCCTAGTCAGTTTTTTCCTATGCGGGCTGTGCCTGCCAGTGTTCTGGGCCGTGTGGATCAGCTGTGCCCACCCCCCATCCCTTTTTCCCACATGGCTTGACTATCTAGAAAGAGTAGAGGATGAAGTCTGCACTGTGGGATGCTGAGCAGAGTTGGTTAGAGTATCCTGGTCGCAGACTCTACTCTATGGAAAGAAACCAAGAAATGCATATGGCAGAAGATAATCCAGGAAGACTGGCCAGAGCCCCTAAGCAGAAATGAAAGGCCAGCACAGCTGAGCTGAGGCAGGGAATAGAGGCAAAGCAAGACAGGAGAGACCATATTTGTAGAGTCATGGCTGGTAAGAGCATGCCACAGCTATTTAGGTATCCACAAAAGATGCATGGAGAAAGATAGTGTGTTATGTAAACCTAGTGGGGTGTTTTCCATCCATACAGAACAGTGAGATCAAGACATTACATGTAAATGGATGGAAAAGAAAGCATCATATTAAAAGACGTAAGACAGGTAAAAAAGGCAAGTATCACATATTTTCTCTCATGGTCAGAATCTAGATGTAAAATATATGTATGTACATGTAACACACACACACACACACATACACACACACAGACACACACTGTTTGGGAAGAGGAAAAGGACCATTGAAGTGTGGGCCAGAGAGGGTAATGAAGTTATGAATATAAAGTCGAGATCCCCCCCATACATATGTGAAAATGTCATAATAAAATGTCTTTGTATAGTGGGTGTATGCAGATGTAAAACACACACACACACACACACACACACACACACACACACAACTTAGGAAAGGCTCTTCTAGAATTGAATTTGAGCATGGAAAGGGGTGTTTCTGTGAAAGCTATGACTATGTTCAATCTAAGGACATCAGACCCATCATCATCATTTGAGGCGTTATTCAGTCACAGATTGCAGAAATGCAGATTTCATTCCTGGCTGAGCTGTCCTTCGGAGTCGAATTCTCCTAGTAAGGATGTGAGTTTGCATTTGGCATCTGAGTGACTTAATATGAAATGTGCATATTAAGTATGTGTCAAGAGCACAGAAACAGCTGTGTGTGTGTGTGTGTGTGTGTGTGTGTGTGTGTGTGTAGGCGAGTAACAGCAGTGCAAGAGGCTGGTGTTTGTGGAGTAAGGCTGGGAGAATCTGTCTCAGGAGAGCTGAAGGAGCTGAAGTGAAGCGCCCATCTTCATCGCCCAACCTTAGAAGCCTCTCGAGTCTCAAGTGCTGAAGACTGAGAAAACACGGAGGGGCTGAAGGGCCCTTGAACACTCTCACGCTTCCACATGCTGTCCACACAGCACCAGCACTGCCACTGCTGCCAGGGTGTTTGCTACAAATGCCAGCCGAATCCAGAGCTGTGTCTCACAAGGTCCCTAGGTGATCCGTGTAAACAGCAGACGTGAGAGAATCTCTCCCATGACCAAGGTGAAGGGGTGCTTGGGAAGGTGCTCAGCCGTGGGCTGTGAATGCTGGCCCCAGGTGAGGAGGTAACATGGACTGTGGGTTGGAAAAGAGGTGCCTCAGCAAAGGCCTTGGGAGAGGCTTTGGGCTCAGTTTCCCTAAATATGCAAGGGGAAGGATGGGACCAGCCTGCAGTGATTTTATTCATTTGTTTTTCAATTCATGGAGACAGAGTCTTGTTCCATAGCCTACGCTGGCCTTGAACCTGTGACCTTCTGCCTTAACTTTCCAAGGAATAAGGATGGGTATGTGCTACCACAAGGCTTAGCGTGGAGATTAGGTATGAACAGCTAAGGTGACTGGTTAGTAAAAAGCAGAGGTCCGTCCTGTTGCTTTTCCCTAGCACAATATCATTTGTCCTTTCTGAACAGAGAAGCAATTGGGGGAATAGCTAAAATTATTAGGCATCGACTTTGTTCTGGACACTTTTCTAACAGGGTGGTCCCCAGAGTTTGATGAAGAACTTATGGTGACATTGGGCAGGTCACCTTCCTGTGCTTCAGTCTCTTCACAGAGGACACGACTATGTGCCACTTGCCACTTGGTGGGAATTATATGCACAGAGCTCCTTGTTTATCGGAGTGTCTGATCAATAATGAATACCGAATAAGCATCGGCCACTGTCCACAACAGTTATTCATTCCTCACTATGGCCCTAGGGACAGAACCATCATTTCTTTTCTGTAGTTGAACAAGGAACCTAAGAAGTTTCTAGGAAGGAATATCTCAGTGATGTGTACTTACCTGGCATGCATGGACTCTACCTTCAGTCCCCAGGTCTAGAGAAACTCAAACAAAGCAAAAATCAGAAATGAGTTTCCAGGGGCAGGAAGACTATGAGTTTCGGGTCAGATTGGACCACAGAGTGAATTTCACTCTGCCAATCCAGGGCTTGAAGTGGTGGAATTTGAACTCACATCTCATCCTCACAGGCTATATACCTTATCAATTAGAAACCTGCTCTCAGTTGCTCAGAGACTGCGAGGGTAACCCTGAGGATGGACCCTGCTGTCAGTTTCCTTCCTTCGGTTGCAAGGACAAAACCAAGCAGGACAGGGAGAAATCAAAGCGTCAGTCTAGCGATGGAGCCAGGCCCATCCTCACAGCGGTTATTCTGATAGCCCATGCAGCTTGCTGAAATGCTCTGCTCAGCCCCTGTCAAGGGCGATTTGGAAATGTGGTCGTGAAGGTGAGTGGGAGCTGCTCCTGACAGCAGCCCTTTTATTATGCATGAGCTGACAGGCATACAGCAGCAGCCTGGTCATGACAGATTCATGGAGCCCCAGCAGACCTTGTCCTCGGTGCATGCAACAGATTTCACTAGGGAAAAAAAAGTGTGTGGGGGGAATATGCATTTGTGGGAGGTAATTCGTATTTTATACACTCATTTTTTTTAAAAAAAGGAGGATGTCCCAGTTATGATTGGGATGAAAGAAACATTTTGAGTTGATGTTTTGCACTCACACTTCAGATGAAAATGTATAAGGCAGGCTGTGCTGCATGGGGATCAGGAATCCTGGGTTCATGGGTAACACTATTTCTTGCTGTCCAGATCCAGCTTTGAGCCAGCCATACCATCTTCCCAAGCCTGCTTTCATTCTTTTTTAAATTTTTTTAAAATTTATTCTCTATATTCTTTGTTTACATTTCAAATGACTTCCCCCTTTCTGGTTCCCCCCTCCCCATAAGTCCCATAGGCCCTCTTTCCTCCTCCCATTCCCCAATCACCCCTCCCATTTCTCTGCCCTGGTAATCACCTACATTGCTGCATCAAGCCTTTCCAGAACCAGGGCCCTCTCCTTCCTTCTTCTTGGGAATGATTTGAGATGTGAATTGTGTCTTGGGTATTCAGAACTTCTAGGCTAATATCCACTTATCAGTGACTGCATTCCATGTGTGTTCTTTTGTGATTGGGTTACCTCACATAGGATGATATTTTCCAGTTCCAACCATTTGCCTAAAAATTTCATGAATTCATTGTTTTTAATTGCTGAGTAGTACTCCATTGTGTAAATATACCACATTTTCTGTATCCATTCCTCCATTTAGGGACATCTGGGTTCTTTCCATCTTCTGGCTATTATAAATAAGGCTGCTATGAACATAGTGGAGCATGTGTCCTTATCGCATGCTGGGGAATCCTCTGGGTATATGCCCAGGAGTGGTATAGATGGGTCCTCCGGAACTCTCACACCCAGTTTTCTGAGGAACTGCCAGACTGATTTCCAGAGCGGTTGAACCAGCTTGCAATCCCATCAGCAGTGGAGTAGTGTTCCTCTTTCTCCATATCCTTGCCAACACCTGCTGTTTCCTGAGTTTTTAATCTTAGTCATTCTGACTGGTGTGAGGTGAAATCTCAGGGTTGTTTTGATTTGCATTTCCCTAATGACTAATGATGTTGAACATTTCTTAAGGTGCTTCTCAGCCATTCGAAATTCTTCAGGTGATAATACTTTGTTTAGTTCTGTATCCCATTTTTTAGTAGGGTTAGCCCTCTGTTGGATGTAGGATTGGTGAAGATCTTTTCCCAATTTGTTGGTTGCCGTTTTGTCCTTTTTGACAGTGTCCTTTGCCTTACAGAAACTTTGTAATTTTATGAGGTCCTATTTGTCAATTCTTGATCTTAGAGCATAAGTTATTGGTATTCTGCTCAGGAACTTTCCCCCTGTGCTCATGTGCTCAATGCTCTTCCCCAGTTTCATTTCTAATAGTTTCAGCATGTCTGGTTTTATGTGGAGGTCCTTGATCCACTTAGAGTTGAGCTTAGTACAAAAAGATAAGAATGGATCGATTTGAATTCTTCTGCATGCTGACCTCCAGTTGAACCAGCACCATATGTTGAAAAAGCTATATATTTTTTTCTACTGGATGGTTTTAGCTCCTTTGTCGAAGATCAAGTGACTGTAGGTGTGTGGGTTCATTTCTGGCTCTTCAGTTCTATTCCATTGATCTACCTGCCTGTCACTGTACCAATACCATGCAGTTTTTATCACTCTTGCTCTGTAGTACTGCTTGAGGTCTGGGATACTGATTACCCCAGAAGTTCTTTTACTCTTGAGAATAGTTTTAGCTATCCTGGGTTTTTTGTTATTCCAGATGAATTTGAGAATTGCTCTTTCTAACTCTATGAAGAAATGATTTGGGATTTTGATGGGAATTGCGTTGAATCTGTATATTGCTTTTGGTAAGATGGCCATTTTTACTCTATTAATTCTGCCAATCCACAAGCATGGAAGGTTTTTCCATTTTCTGAGGTCTTCAATTTCCTTCTTCAGAGACCTGAAGTTCTTGTCATACAGATCTTTCATGTGTTTGGTTAGAGTCACACCAAGAAACTTTATATTGTTTGTGGCTATTGTGAAGGGTGTCATTTCCCTAATTTCTTTCTCAGCCTGCTAATACTTTGAGTGTAGGAAGGTACTGATTTGCTTGAGTTGATTTTATAACCAGCCACTTTGCTGAAGTTGTTTATCAGCTGTAGGAGTTCTCTGGTGGAGTTTTTTGGGTCACTTAAGTATACTATCATATCATCTGCAAATAGTGATAGTTTGACTTCTTCCTTTCCAATTTGTATCCCTTTGATATCCTTATGTTGTCTAATTGCTATAGCTAGAACTTCAAGTACTATATTGAAAAGATTTGGAGAGAGGGGGCAGCCTTGTCTAGTCCCTGATTTTACTGGGACTGCTTCAAGTTTCTCTTCATTAAGTTTGATGTTGGCTACCGGTTTGCTGTTTATTGCTTTTATTATGTTTAGGTATGGGCCTTGAATTCCTGTTCGTTCCAAGACTTTTAGCATGAAAGGACGCTGAATTTTGTTGAGTTCTTTTTCAGCATCTACTGAAATGACCATGTGGTTTGTTTTTTGTTTTTTTTTTAGTTTGTTTATGTAGTGGATTGCATCCATGGATTTCCGTATATTGAACTATCCCTGCATCCTAAGAGCTAGTGTATGCTCTTTCCAGTTTCTTTTTGGAGGCACTCAGGGCTATGAGTTTTCCTCTTAGCACTGCTTTCATTGTGTCCCATAAATTCGGGTATGTTGTGCTTTCATTTTCATTAAATTCTAGAAAGTCTTTGATTTCTTTCTTTATTTCTTCCTTGACCAAGTTATCATTGAGTATTGTTCAGCTTCCATGTATATGTGGGATGAAGCTTACTTGATCATGTTGAATGATCATTTTGATGTGTTATTGAATTCAGTTGGCAAGAATTTTATTGAGTATTTTTTGCATTGATATTCATTAGAGAAATTGGTCTGAAGTTCTCTTTCTTTGTTGGATCTTTGTGTGGTTTTGGTATCAGCGTAATTGTGGCTTCATAGAATGAGTTGGGTAGTGTTCCTTCTGTTTCTATTTTGTCAAGTAGTTTAAAGAGTATTGGTGTTAGGTCTTCATTGAAGGTCTGATAGAATTCTGCACTAAAACCATCTGGTCCTGTGATTTTTTTGGTTGGAAGACTTTCAATGACCACTTCTATTTCTTTAGGGTTTGTGGGACTGTTTAGATGATCTATTTGATCCTGATTAAATTTTGGTATTTGGTATCTGTCTAGGAAATTGTCCATTTCCTCTGGATTTTTTAGTTGTGTTGAGTATAGGCTTTTGTAGTAGGCTCTGATGATTTTTTTATTTCCTCAGTTTCTGTTGCTATATCTCCCTTTTCATTTCTAATTTTGTTAATTTGATACTGTCTCTGTGCCCTCTGAGACAGTATCTGTCTGGCTAAGGGTTTATCTATCTTGTTGATTTCAAAGAACCAGCTCCTGGATTTGTTAATTCTTTGTATGGTTCTCTTTGTTTCTACTTGATTGATGTCAGCCCTGAGTTTGATGATTTCCTGTCTCCTACTCCTCCTGGGTAAATTAGCTTCTTCCTGTTCCAGGGCCTTCAGGTGTGCCATTCAGCTGCTAGTGTATGCTCTTTCCAGTTTCTTTTTGGAGGCACTCGGGGCTATGAGTTTTCCTCTTAGCACTGCTTTCATTGTGTTCCATAAATTTGGGTATGTTGTGCCTTCATTTTCATTAAATTCTAGAAAGTCTTTGATTTCTTTCTTTATTTCTTCCTTGATCAAGTTATCATTGAGTAAAGTATTGTTCAGCTTCCATGTATATGTGGGCTTTCTGGTTTTGTTGCTATTGAAGACCACTCTTACTCCATAGTGATCTGATAGGAGGCAAGGAATTAGTTCGATCTTCTTATATCTGTTGAGGTCTGTCTTGTGACCAATTATATGCTTGATTTTGGAGACGGTACCATCAGGTGCTGAGAAAAAGCTATATTCTTTTGCTTTAGGGTGAAATGTTCTATATATATCTGTTAAATCCAATTGGTTCAGAGGTTCAATTAGTTTCGCTGTGTCCCTGTTTAGTTTCTGTTTTCCTGATCACTCCATTGAGGAGAGTGGAGTATTGAAATCACCCACAATTATTGTGTTATGTGCAATGTGTGCTTTGAGCTTTAGTAAAGTTTCTTTTATGAATGAGGGTGCCCTTGCATTTGGAGCATAGATGTTCAGAATGGAGAGCTCTTCTTGGTGGATTTTCCCTTTGACCAGTAAGAAGTGTCCTTCCGTGTCCCTTTAGATGACTTTAGGTTGAAAGTCAATTTTATCTGATATTAGAATGGCTATTCTGGCTTGTTTCCTGAGACCATTTGCTTGTAAAATTGTTTTCCAGCCTTTTTCTCTGAGGTAATGTTTGTCTTTAACACTGAGGTAAGTTTCCTGTATGCAGCAAAATGTAAGGTCTTATTTACATATCTAGTCTGTTAGCCTATGTCTTTTTATTGGGGAATTGAGTCCATTGATGTTAAGAAATATTAAGGAATAGTGATTATTACTTCCTGTTATTTTTTATGTTATTTTTATGTTTGAGTGGTTATTGTCTTTTGGGTTTGATGAAAGGTTATTATTATCTTGCTTTTTCCAAGGGGTAGTTTCCCTCCTTGTATTGGCGTTTTCTACCTATTATCCTTTGTATGGCTGGGTTTGTTCAAAGATATTGTGTAAATTTCATTTTTATCATGGAATGTATGGAATATCTTGGTTTCTCTATCTATGGTGATTGAGAGTTTTACTGGGTACAGTAGTCTTGGCTGGCATTTGTGTTCTCTTAGAGTCTATATGCCCAGGATCTTCTAGCTTTCATGGTCTCTGGTGAGAAATCTGGTATAATTCTGATAGGTCTTCCTTTATATGTTACTTGGACTTTTTCTCTTACTGCTTTTAGTATTCTTTGTTTAGTACATTTGGGGTTTTGATTATTTTGTGATGCAAGGTATTTCTGTTCTGGTCCAGTCTGTTTGGAGTTCTTTAGGCTTCTTGTATGCTCATGGGTATCTCTCTCTTTAGGTTAGGGAAGTTTTCTTCCATAATTTTGTAGAAGATATTTGCTGGCCCTTTAAGTTGTAGATCTTCACTCTCATCTATCCCTAAAATCCTTAGGTTTGTTCCTCTCATTGTGTCCTGCATTTCCTGGATGTTTTGGGTTACAACCTTTTTCCATTTTGCATTTTCTTTGACTGTTGAGTCAATGGTTTCTATGGTATCTTCGGCACCTGAGATTCTTTCTTCTATCTCTTGTATTGTGTTGCTGATATTTGCACCTATGACCCCTGATTTCTTCCCAAGGTTTTCTATCTCCAAAGTTGTCTCCCTTTGTGATTTCTTAGTTGTTTCTACTTCTGGTTTTAGATCCTGCATGGTTTTGCTCTGTTCCTTCACTTGTTTGTGTTTTCCTGTAATTCTTTAAGAGATATTTGTGTTTCCTCTTTCATGACTTCTGCCTTTTGACCCAAGTTCTCCTGTATTTCTTTAAGTGATTTTTGCATTTCCTCTTTATTGGCATCTGTCTGTTGACCCATATTCTCCTCAATTTCTTTAAATGATTTTTGTGTTTCCCTTGTAAAGGCTTCTACCTTTTGATTTATGTTCTCATGTATTTCTTTAAGAGATTTATTTATGTCTTTCTTGTAATCCTCTCATAGGATCATGATATGTAATTTTAAATCCAAATCTTGTTCTTCTGGTGTGTTGGGGTATCCAGGACTTGCTGTTGTCAGAGAATTGGGTTCAGATGCTGCCATATTGCCTTGATTTCTGTTAGTAACATTCCTACATTTGCCTTTTGCCATCTGGTTATCTCTGGCACTAGTTGGTCCTGTTGTCACTGACTGGTGTTTGAACCGCCTGTGAGCCAGTAAGGCGATTTCCGCACCCCTGAATGACTGGGTTTACCCTGGTATTGTTTGATGATGGGCTGCTCTACTCTTGAGTGCCGTTGGAGCCCTGGTGTGCTTTGCCCCAATCAATTTTATACTCGGGTTGTCTCTGTGTACCTGGCGTTGCCCGTCTGGTCCGTCCTGGAGCAAAGATGGTGGAGGCTGTGGGGACTCCCTCCAAGTTCCAATCACTCTGCAGGGCAAATGTTCCAGGAGAGTGCTGACACACAGACGACTGGCAGAGCTGCCCAGGCCTTGGGCTCAGGCAGAAGCCTGGCGGGCTGTGTCCCGAGCGATGTTAAACTCGGGATATCTCTCTCTACCTATTGTTGCCTGTCTGGTCTGTGGAGCGATGATCCTGAGCTTGTTTTCTAATCAGTACAACTAGTGATTTAGCTGCTGAGGGAGACTGGTCAGAGGCTTGTGCCAAATCTGTACATACTGGTCATCATTGATGAGAACCAGAATATGACGACCTGGTCATTAATCCCTTTGCCTTTTAAAAATGAGAAAGTAAAAAAAATAATATTTTAGGTTTCTTCTAATCGCACTGCAAACTTTCCCCCCTGAAATGCCTTTGTTTTCTATGTCCTCCAGTATAGAAACAGATCCCATCTGAACGGAATCTATTTGCCCATTCATCTCTATGATGACCACATTTCCACAATTACCCATCATATAGTTATCAATAACTCATCACTGACTTGTCTGTCTGTCATCTATCACCTACCACTACCATCTGTAATATATCAATTACTTACCATCTATAAATATCTATTTATTACCTCTATATCATTTATATATTTATCTGTTTTTCTCTACCCATTATCTATCATCCATCACCTATGTATTTATCTATCACCATCATTTATCATGTATAAATCTATCTATCAATCTATTAATCTATCTATCTATCTATCTATCTATAAACCTATTTATGCATCTATGTATCTATATATCTATCTATGTATTTATCGACATATCTATGATGTATGTATGTATGTATCAACTATCTATGCATCTATTTATGCATCTATGCATCTATATATCTATCTATGTATCTATCTTCATATCTATCTATGATTTATATATGTATGTATGTATCTATCTGTCTGTCTATCATTTTAGATTCCTTCTCCTTAAGGATTAAAGAAACAACAGGAGAAAATTTCAAGACATTTTATTCTTTAAGGCTAAGAGAAGTTTAGTCGTGAAAATTGTTGTGGACAACACATCATCTCATACAACCTTTATGAACATAATTTCATGCCTTGTATCTATTGCTGGCTACTCCATGTCTGTTCAACTTCTTCTCCCCGCCTTTTTGTTTAACAGCAGCCTGGAAGGACTGTGCTGCCTGAGACCTACCTTATCACGATGCATCAGGAAATCTTTGAGCCTAAGCTGATTTCTCCTAAGCCCAGTGACTAGAAATAAAATAGCGATTAACATAGTGTTGAGCTGGCAGGCTGCCTAAAGTGCTGTAACAGAGTTAGTGCTATGGAATTCATTCTGTAAGAATAATTAATGGAGTGACAGAGTTTCCAGAGTAATCTTTGTCATAGATATTATCATGTTCCCTAGGAGGGGGAAAGCAAAGAGGAGAGAGAAAGTCTGAGTTTAGATCTATTGATGATAATAATTGTACCCTGTATTTGAAAACTGTTGGTATCCGTGTGTTCACATGCCCTCTTTTAGCCTCACCCTCACAGCTACTTTGTAAATGTAAATTGATTTGTCCACAATTTATATCCAAAAGCCACTCCTGGGAAGCTTTTCCAGAGGGTTGAATTTTATAAATCAAAGACTGAAACACCCAGTGTTCCAGATTTCAAGTTCAACATTCTTAAAGCGCATAAACCTTACATGGGTGAGCCCATCAGGGCTTAGCATCCTGTATCCACCTCCTTGTCCTCTCCTTTCCGAGAAGATGACAAGTACAAATAGAACACCCATTGAGTGAGAACAGTGCTTGCAGATGCTTTGCAGAACACCGGACCCCACTTGTTTTTCTATAAGGAGAAAAGCCTGAACTCGGAGAGCACTTTGAGCTCTCACGAGATCTGAGCATCCTGGCCTTAAGGCATTAGCTATTCTTTCTAAAGTACTGAGAAACCTTCCAGGATCCTTGATTGTGATCCTTGGTTGCCCATATTCTGAATAAGCAGATGTTTGCTGGACTTTGTTCCACAAAGCAAACATGCCTGTGCTGCCGAGGAAGCCTTCTGGCCATCTTCATTTCCCCTGTGCTTCACAAGCCTCTCGCTGTTGGAACAAGCATTAGCAGTGTGGCTTAGTAATTAACTGGTCAACTAATTCAGTTAACAATATTAAGCAGGAGGATTACAGGCTAAATAGTTCCCAGGGCTCGCTCAATCCTTGCTTGTAAGTTGACAACCTGAGAGTGGTCCCCAGCTTAAAGAAATGAGACGAGCAAGCTGCTCTTGTTCCAGGAGGGTCTGTGACGTGTGATCCAGAGTCCCCAGGCAGGGAGCTCTAGTCTCCTGTTCACCTACACCCAGAGGATGCAGGAGAGAGAAAGAAGGAAGTGGAGGAGGAAGGGCATGGGAGGAGCAGTATAGGAGGAACAGGATGGAGAGGAGGATGAGGGAGAAGAGCAAGAGGAAGAGGTGGGAGATAGGAAAAGAATTAGAAGATGGGAGAAGAGGAGGAACGGGAGAAAGGGGAGAGGAAGAAGAGAAGAAAGAGGGGAAGAGAAAGAGGAGAGGAAGGAGAGAGAGAGAGAGAGAGAGAGAGAGAGAGAGAGAGAGGAGGGAAGAGGCCCAGAGTCCCCTTCTTAGCCTCGTCCACATCCCTGGGATGTTTAAGCTAACTGTGCTGGTTGGGACTCACAGCAGGTCTGTTCACAGTACTTTCTGTGCAGAGAGAAAATAGTTTTCCTGTGATATTTACGTACTTGCAAGGCAAGGGTGATCTCAGTGGATACTTACCTAGTAATGAGTTTGCTCGTCATTTTAACCGCAAGCCAGGAAATCTATTACTTCCGAATAAAACTGCGTCGGTTTCCCGCTTCTCCCTCCTCTTTGGTTAATTTGAAAGCTCAGGTTTGTTTGCTTGTCTGTGTTTTGTTGTTTGTCTGCTCCTCTGCAGGTCACAGAGAACATGGGAGAAAAGAGACTTCAATTTCCATTTCTCACGACGAAATAAACATTAATCTAAAATAGAATTTTAAGCAAGTGGAGGAGGATGAGCAGGGGAGCTCCAAACTCTAATTCAGGTACAAGTGCCAGGGGGCCAGTAAACAAAGGAGCCATGCCTGGGCTTAATGACAGCTAAGCAGGGAGGAAGGGAACGGGCTCAGACGTCCCAGGAGTCCCCACCTCTCAATTCTAGTGATGAAAGCTAAGCCTCTGCTGGTCGCTGTGGACATCACTGTTCATCCCTCATCTCCTGAGCCTCCTAGGAGAGTCTCTGCAGATTCCTTACGTTCAGCAGCACCTTCAGGGGCAGAAATTGTCTTCTGGATGAGCCCCATGTTCACATTATATGTTTGTTTGCATGGCCAACCACTGAAAGACAAGATAAAGCCAGACACCAACCTTGTATATCTCAGCAGGAGCAGAATATTTTCTTTTAAAATAAATAAAAGTGTAGAGGGATTATTAAGCAAATAGCAGCAGGCAGAGTGCCAATATTGCAGAACACCATGGAGGTGGCGGTTGGATAGCTGAAGCATGGAGAGTCTTTCAAAAGCAAGTAACCAGAAGAATGCCTTTGGTTTTATTTTACAAGGTGCTTGAAGTGGGAAGGTGGAGCTGGCTTCAGTTTTGTTTGCTGAAAGTGGCCTTTCACGACAGCAAACCTGTGAGTGGTCGTGGTGTAGAAGGCTGGTAGGGATGTGGGCAGCGAGTTTTAATTTCCTTAGCTGCTCAAATCCTCCTAACTCTCGCACACTTTACAGAGGAGCTGGTGACTTTGCTGCATACCAACTCAAGTCTACTTGAGTTACTTCCCGTTCCCCTGAAGGACAGGGTATAGGTTCTAGAACTGTGCCAACATCAAGAGTCTTCCTGGGAAGTTGAATGTGAAGATAGTGACATAATTATGTGGACTGTAGGTAGGGCTGGAGCTGGAACTCAGCGGTAGAGCACTTACCTCATATTGCAGGCATAAATTCAATGCCCAGCATTGCAAGACCAGTGAGCAAGTAAACAAGTAAGCCAAGAAGCAAATGTGGGTCAAGGAGGAGGGATAACTCCACCAGTCAATTCTTCTTAGAAGATGTCGGGTCATGTGTGACATCTGGAGTCTCTTGATCCTTCTTCTTTTTCAAAGCCCATCATCCTTTATGTGTGACACATGCATGAACACATTCACCCACGCATGCAGAAGGTTCCTTGGGAGCAGAAAGTAAAGAGATGTTAGTAGATATACAGCAGCTCATATTTTGTATTGGGGCTCTTCAGCTTGGCTCATTACTCTGCCTTTGTTTTGTGGTTGATTGGATGGTTTTTTTCTCTGTTTCAGTGCCTTCCTGATTCCACCATGGAACCCAGATGGTAAAAGTTGGGTTTTTGTTCTGTTACTGGGTGCTATGTGGCCTAGGGTGCAAACTGTATATGGAAGGGGTATTTCATGGTTCTCTAACTCAAGGTTCCAGGATAGGGCTTGACAGAGAAAATGCACATTATAGGAATAATGGCAACACTGTACACACTTGATAAGATATAGAATGAAGCCTAGTGTCCACTAGGATTTGACGATATAAAGAAACTATGGTATACCTATATAATGAAAGATTACTTAGTCACAAAAAAAGAATGAAACCTGGTTATTTGTGGTAACATGGATGAGTCCAGAGGACATTATGCTGAACAAGAGAGGTACAGAAAGATACAACTGTCCAGTCTTATTTCTAAGTGGAAGCAGAGTTCACAGATATAGAGCAAAGTGACAAATACCAGAGCCTAGGAGAGAGGAAAGGAGAGGAAGATGAATGAATGGATGATGGGTAGGTAGGTACAAAGAGAAGATTGGAAGCCAGGTGTGGTGGTATACAACTCTAATCCCAGAACAGGTGGCTGAGACAGGAGAATTATAAACTAAAAACAAGTTTGGTGAGAAATCATGGACAAAATAAAACCCAAACCATATATGTATGTGTGGCACATTAGGGAGACTTTAGTTACCCATAATTCATTTATATCTCAGTGGAAGAAAGGAGTTTGAGTGTTCCCAACATTAGTAATGATAAATACTTGGTATTATGGATATATGGATTACCCTGATTTGATGCTTATAGATTGTATACACAGAGTGAAATGCCACACTGTACTCTCAAATATATACAATCATTATACAGTGATTTAAAGCATTTTGGGGAGTAGAGCTGTAAAACGCTCTCTCCTGGATATAATATGGTACTACACTCATGAACTCAGCCCCTGTGGTTGCCTGCACAGGATCTGTACAAGATCAAGCCAATCAATCAATGTACCAGCACATATGGGGAGGGACTCACAAGGCTACTTCTAGCTGAGAAACTATTGGCAAGTGGTGGCTGGTGGGGAGTCATATTTCCTTGGGGTGTGACTGCTGGTAGGTTGCTTATGCTCCAGTGGGCGGCCCCACACCTCTGCACACATGAGCAGCACTAGATGAACTTATTGAATTATTCTAAAAATTGAGGTGGCATTTGCTGTTTAAGAGCACTTCCTGTTCTTACAGTCTGGGTTTGCTTCCCAGCACTCACATCAGATGGCTTACAATGTCCTATTAACTCTAGTTTCAGGGGATCTGGCACCCTCTTCTGGTCTATGTGGGTACTTGCATGAAGGTGGTGCACATACAGATAAGCAGGTTCACACACATAATAACTAAGTAAGTAAGTAAGTAAATAAATAAATAAATTTAAGAGAAGGTATAAAAATGGAGAGGCATGCATGGAGGGTGTCTAGGGAGTGGGAAGCAGTAGGTGTGAACATGGCTGAGATTACATTGTATACCTACAAGAACTGTTTAAGAATAAATTAAAGCATGAAATCTATTTAGAAAATGAGTGACTGGGGATGGTCTAGCCTTATTTAGAAATGTTAGTTTTGAATGAGAAAAGTGGATGTCTCAGTGAAAATGGAGTGGGAAATAACTACCTGAGTCCATAGATGCCTTTTTGAGAGAGAAGGCGGCCCTTCCTCTTCTTTCCCTTCCTATTCTTACTTTCTAACCAGATCTGCCTCCTCATGTTCCATCCATCTTCCTTTTCTCCATTCTCTCCAGGTTTTTGGGTAGTCTTCAGATTGTAGGGGTGGTCTCCAGGGCTGGAGTTGTGGACAGAGGCCTATGGGAAGTGGGCATATTATGCTGAGTGAGGGATCTAGCCTGCCAGGGACATTTTCTTTCCACTATGGAATGAAGCTGACACTGTTTGCTGAACCAGTACGGACAAGCATCACACTGACCTGAGCATGACCCCTCCACCAAGCTCCAGATGCTGGGAACTCATCTACTTCATTCATGGTTTTATTTTTATTTTTTATTTTTTTTGCTCATAGGGTAATGGCTGTACCCGTCCACCCAGGAAAACTAGAGATGTGTGACAAAGAGATGACATGGGCAGTTGTGTGCAGCACAGGATGCTGAAGAGGAGTGATGCTCTCGCAGGGGTGCCATGCACTGACTGTCTTCTCCTCTAACCTGCCCAAAGGTGATGAGAAAACACCTGTATTTCCAATGGTTGAAAGCATCTTGGGGAGCTCCCCTTTGTTCTTTTAGACAATTTCATGAAGGTGGAACTGTTTTGTTTTTTTTTTTCTTAGTGACATGGCCTTTGTCTGTCTGGTGATGCATCCTTTCTGATCACAATGCATGTGTCTTTTTGTGCATGTCAGTTTTGTAGTTTTCCTTACATCTTTTCAGTGTGGTTAGAGTTTATATATAGCACAGCATCATCAGTGAAGTTCTAAGATATGAACAATGTATCATGCTTAGGATACCCAGAGAGGAACAGAATGGCAGGAAGGACATCTAAATGGCACTTTAGACTTCTTACAAACAAGGTTCATTTTTTAAGATGTATTTTTAACTTTTAATAATTATGTGTTATGTGCCCCATATCTGATTTCTATATCTCTTAAAATGTGTGTGTGTGTGTGTGTGTGTGTGTGTGTGTGTGAGAGAGAGAGAGAGAGAGAGAGAGAGAGAGAGAAAGGGGGCAGTGAGAAGAGGAGGGGAAGGAAGAGAGAGAAAGAGAGAGAGAGAGAGAGAGAGAGAGAGAGAGAGAGAGAGAGAGAGAGAGAGAAAGTGTGAGTAGTATGGTGCCCATAGCCATGAAGGCCAGAAGAGGGGATTAGATACCCTGGAGCTTGAATTAACCCAGTAACCAACTCTGCAAGTGCCACAAAAAATTACCAGGTCACCTGTGGTCATTTGAATAGGTATGGCCCCTAGAGACCCATGTGTTTGAAAGCTTGGCCCATGGGGAGTGACACTATTAGTAGCTGTGGCCTTGGTGGAGGAAGTATGTCTCTGTGCATACAGGTTTTGAGGTCCCCTATGCTCAGGATATGTCCAGTGTGAAATGCAGTTTCCTTCTGCTGCCTGAAGAACAAGATGTAGAGCTCTCTGCTTCTTCTCCAGCATCATGCTTGCCTGCAAGCTGCCATGGTTCACATCATGAGGATAAGGGACTAAACCACTGAACTGTAAGCCAGACCCAATTCAATGTTTTCTTTTTTAAGTGTTGCCGTGGTCATGGTGTCTCTTCACAGCAATAAAACCCTAACTAAGACACCACCTCTCCAGCCTCATGCTAGACTTCTTAAAGTAATAAATTTCATACACTGGTATGGGTGTGGAGGTGCACACCTTTAATCCCAGATTTTGGGGGGCAGGGGCAAGTAGATCTCTGTGATTCATAGGCCAGTCTGTCTGGTCTCCCCAGTGAATTTCAGGCCAGTCAGGGCTACATAGTGAGGCTGTCTCAAAAGCAAATACTCTCAACACTTTAAATACTACTGTAAATTGTACTTACAGTGTGTCATTCTCTCAGTTTACCCACTAAAAAGCAACTCAAGCTTTGCTCAGTCCAAGGACTATTCAGTCATCACTGCAAACCAACTTTAGCTTTCCTCTCCTAAAAGGAACCTGAACCCTTCTGTTCTTTTGCTCCTATCTACTCACAAACTTCAGCTCCAAGAAGCCACAGGTCTACCTGCTGTCTGCTGAGATGCCCGTTCTGGGCCCTTCTCAGGATTGGGTCACAGGTGGGTTCTGTGACTGGCATCTGTCACTTGGCATGGCATTTTCAAGGTCCACCCATAATGTAGCACTGGGGCCTTTGTGTTCCATGTGTGTTTAATCAGTTATTTAATTAGTTTAATTTGTGCCTCTTTTGCCTGGTTCTGTCTCCTCAGTTTTGACATATGAAAGATTTCTGAGCTAATTTAAGCATTTCTGACTTCAGGCTTTGGTGACAGCGATGTCACGCTTGTCTGTACTGTTGAATGGGAATCTTCAACTTCTGAGGGAAATCTGAGGAGCCCATTATCCATGCTTAGAACTGAGGAGAGCAGAGATCGAAAGCCTTCAGGGATCAGAGAAGGAAGGAGGGAGGGCTTAACGTTCTACTAACGAAGACACACAACCCCAGGGGGTCCTTCTGTAGCAGAGCCTTGCCTGTGCTCCAGGCTGGAGCCTCATCTCTTGGCTTCCTTTCTTCTCTTTCTTATCAGTCCATATCAGTCCATCGGAGAGCTCTGCTTTTTCATTGTTTCTCTCTCCTTGTACTTTGACCACAGGGCACTGATGTAGTCTCCTTCCTTTGCCTTGAATAAATTACCTGCCTTTCCCCCTTTCAATTAATTACACCTGTGTGCCACTCACATGGCCCTGATATCAACTTCTCCACCCAAACCCAGCTTGCCTGTCATTATTTGGAGGGATGAGTAAGTCAATGCCAAGTTAATTAAGAAGAACCCTGAGAATGGTTCAGGTAGAGGCCAAAGCACACTGTAAAATTCTTAAAAATAGAATTAAAAAAAAATGAGTGAAGAACATGACCAGACATTTCTCTAAAGATTTTAAAGTTCGTAACATGAAAAATAAATGTTCTATATAAGGATCATTGAGGAAATTAAAGGTACAACTAGCTGCCACCTGACACTATTAGGGCGGCTGCTATCAAAATAACAATGGACATTTAAAAACCAAGCAACAGTGAGGGTGCTGAGAAGTTAGAACTCTGTACATGGCTGATGGGGTATACAGGTGTCACCATAGAAGAGTGTGGAGGATTCTTAAAAGATTACATGGAGTCAGTGTGGCTGACCTTAGCCGAAATGCCCAACAGTGGTGCTATGTATCTGAAGAGACCACCTCCGGGAGCCAGACAAGACCTCCAGTGGAGGGAGAGGACACCAACCCACATACAAAACTTTTGACGTAAAATTGGCCCTGTCTAAAAGAAATGCAGGGACAAAGATGCAGAGACTGAAGGAATAACCAACCACTGACCAACCTGAGACCCTTCCCATGAACAGGCACCAATCCCTGACACTATTAGTGATGATATGTTGTACTTGTAGACAGGAGCCTAGCATGGAGACCTCTGAGAGGCTCTATACAGCAGCTGACTGAGACAGATACAGATACCCATAGCTAAGCACTGGTTGGGGTTCAGGCACCTCTATGGAAGAGTTAGGGGAAAGATTAAAGGTCCTGAAGGTGATGGCAACCCCAGAGGAAGACCAACAGTGCTAACTAACCTAGACTCCCAGGAGCTCCTAGAAACTGAGCTACCAACCAAAGAGCATACATGGGCTGGTCCAAGGCACACTCCCTGCCCCCTCGGGGCCAGCAGAGGGCTGCCTTGTCTGTCCTTAGTGGGAGAGGAAGTGCCTAATCCTGCAGAGACTTGATGCACAGCGTGGAGATATGGGGGGGGGAGGGGAGCCTCTCAGAGGTAAAAGGGAGAGAGCATGGGGAAGGAACCCTGCGAGGGGGAATCTGGAGGAGGAGGAGCATTTGGAATGTAAATACATAAATAAATTTAAAATGAGATAGCATACCAAAAAGCATTACAGTTGGGGTGATATTCAGATTGAACCAGCCATCTTTTGAAACCAGGTATGGTTTCCAGTGGAGGGATTGGGACACCAACTCATCTACAAAACCTTCAATCTATAATTTGTTCTGTCTATAACATGTACTGGGATAAAGGTGGCACAAAAATTGTGTTAGTGGCCAACCAATGACTGGTCCAACTTAAGACCCATGTCATGAGCCCACCCCTGACTTTGCCTGGAGGGCCAGGAACCAGAGGCTGGCTCAGAGACATAGGATAGAATCAAACACTACCAGCAAATCAATTAATCAATCAATCAATGAAATAAAGCCTAATGATACTCATAGATTGGTGCCTAGCCCAGTTGTCATGAGAGGCTTCACCTAGCAGCTGATGGAAACAGATGCAGAGACCCATAGCCAACATCAGGCAGAGCTTGGGGAATCCTGCTGAAAAGGGTGAGGAGGGATTATAGGAGCCAGAGGGGTCAAGGACACCAAGACACCAACAGAATCAACTCATAGGGACTCACAGAGACTGAATGGACAAGCAGGGAGCCTGTGTGGGACGGACCTAGGCTCTCTGCACATATATTACAGTTGTTGTAGCTTGGTGTTCTTACGGGACTCCTACTGGTGGGGTAGCAGCAGTCAGTAGGCTGACTCAGTTGCCTACCTTTGGGACCTTTTCCTCCTACTGGATTGTCTCATCTAGCCTTAATAGGAGAGGATGTGTCTTGTACTACAACTTGATATGCCATGACAGGTAGGTATCCATGAGAGGCCTGCCCTTTTCTGAAGAGAAATGGAGGAATGTATGGGGGTGGGTTGGGGTGGAGAGGAGAAACTTGGAGGAGAAGGGGCGGGGGCCCAATTGCAGTCAGGATGTAGAAAAACAGTTACAGATAGAATTATCATGTGGACCAGTAATCCTATTTCTGGATATATGGCCAAAAGAATTGACCACAGGAAGTTGACCAGACGTATGTATTTTCCCAGCAGCATTGCATGGTAGCATAAAGATAGAGGCAACTGAGATGCCCATTGATGAATGATGGGTAAGCAAAATGTGATACACATGTTAGAAAACTCCTTAACCTTGAAAAAGGAGATTCAGACGCATGACATGATAGAACTCACAAAAGCCTTGAGGACATTGTGCTGAATGAAAAAAATCCAGTCACAGAACAACACACACCGCATACACGATTCTACTCATGCCATCTGTCTAAGGCAGTTGAAGTTAGGGAGCCAGAATTAGAGCCGTGATTGTGAGGAACCTGGGAGGGAGAATTAGGAGTCATTTAATGGGTATAGAACTTCAGTTTGGGATAATGAAGAAATGCGCTGCCTTTGGATGCTTGAGATTAAGACTGTACTCAATTTCTAAGGTCAGCTTATGTCATGCATATTTTACCATAATAAAGAACTGAAGACGCATTAGCATGCATGGGTTGAGCACAACAGCAGCCCTGTGATGGCAGCTCCCAGTGCTCGAGCAGGACAGGGATTCACTGAATTCTCTTCTGAGCCTACCCCAGCTCACTGAGGGGAGGGGTCAGAGGACTGATTCCTCAGTGTCGCTTCCCAGCCTGTGCCCAACCCAGGATTCAGGTCATGATCTCTGTTCCACTTTTGTGAAGAACCTCACATTTTCTCAGCATCGCTGTTACCTCAGATTATATCTGTAGTATATGTAATCATACTTCAGGGTATGCAATCATCTGATAGATTTTCCTGTGATTGGGTTGACGCATATAAAATTGATGATTTTGTGAGTTAGAGAATGATTGAATGTTTGCAATCTCATTCAGCTCTGGACTGTAGAGAGTGAGCATGGGAAACAGCCATGCTGGTTCTTCTGTCTGGGAAACCCATGCAGAGTTGTGGGGCTTGGCACAGCAGTCTGTAGGCCTCGAACTGGCTATCCTCCTGCCTCAGCCTCCAGAGACATTTGATAGGTAATATTTTCTGCATCATTGAACTGGATTCTTTGGGAGAACATAACAAATTAAAAGAGTAAAAGCTTTCACTCTTTGGGAAAGGATAGATAGACCCACGCTGAGTGCCAGAGCCATCGTGGGAAGATCAGCTGACTTTGAATCTTGATGTTACAGTTTTGGAAAACACAACACAACACAACACAACACAACACAACAAAATTAAAAACAGTTAAATAACACTTTCCAGACTATGTGGGTCCTTGCCATGTTTCAATGAACAGCAGGAAAGAATCTGTTTATGAAGGCAAGCTTGCTTTCAGGAATAGAATTTCATTGCATTAATAAATATTAGAGTCAAGCAGGAACCCCTATTTCTTCTTCTTTAAGAAGACACGGGACCCAAACCAGGGCTAGGACTTAGTCATGCTTTAATCTATCATCACAAATATTCTTTCCATTATCTCTCTGTCTTCTTAAATTGTGTCTGTTTGGATCTGTTCTGATGTCTTTTATACTCTATTATCAACTAGTTGACTATCAACTATCTAAAAGCAACTCTGGGAATTCTGCAATGTTGCAGGAGAACCAATCTTGTGGACTCATCCTCACCTTCCACAAAAGTGCTGAGAGAAACTTCCCCCTTTTTTGTATACCGTATCATCCTAGCATTGGGATGTGATGCTTATTTCTGGCTGTGGGCTGCTGGTTGCACCTGTATCATGTATGCAGAGAGGCAATAGCTGTCTAAAGGGACAAACTGGATTCAATAGCTTCTGTGTAGAGCTCAGCTGTCAATCACGAGCTGTGTTAGTTTAGACAAGTTACTTAATTTCTCTGTCTTCTAGTTTCCTAATTCCAGAAATGAGGATTAAAGTGTACAAAGATCTTAAAATAGATCATGGGATATAGAAAGAACTCCATGTTATTAGTTGTTAACATCATTATTATTAATACTGTTGTGGTGTTATTGATCATGTAATGACAATAATTTGTCATTTGTGTCTATTATGCTTGTATGTACACATAGGAGCATTATTAAATGGACTTGGTTATTTGTTTTCCTTCAGAACTGGTTGTAGGAGACAGGGAGCAATGGAGAAACTCAATGACAGATGAGACAGCAGGACAGGATAGGGAGGCTCAGCTCTGAGATCCCTGAGTGGGAAGCGAGGGGTCAGTGAGGACATTTTCCTAACATCAAAGCTGGAGACAACTGCTCTTAGAAAATGGACTCAATCTTAAGTTAAATGGGGAAAAGTGACATTGAACCTAAACTAAGAGAGGCGTGGGGACAGAACATGACGAGGTTATCACCACTTCACACTTCCCTGGGGAAACGCCTGTTCTCCTCATGCCGTGGACATTCCATAAAAATGGTGGGATGACTGCTGAATGGAAGCAAATCAATATCTGGAGCTTGTGGGCTTGGAGGTTCCAATAATCCCCATGGAAACATTTTTCATATGGACATAGGATAACAGCTTTGATGTTAGGAAAATGTGCCTCACTGGCTCTGATGAGAGTCTAAGATTCCATATAGAATATGGAAGAGGTGGGGCGTGGGCCATGTTTCCAATCAGGTATGTTATATGGCAAAGGTGAGTACCTCCATTTCCCTCACTGTCTTATTAATGTGTATTAGTTTTCTGCTGCTGTGTAAAGTACTTAAGACAAACAACTTAAACGGGGAAAGATTAGGGCTGTGGAGATGGCTCACTTACTAAAGAGCTTACACTGAAACCACAAGGACCTGAGTTCATATCTTCAGCATCTGCACGAGAAAGCTGGGCATGGTGGTGCACAACTTCAATCCTAGATAACCCCAAAAGTCAAGAGGATTTCCAGGGACTGCTGGACAATTACTCTTGCGGAATCAATGAGTTCTAAGTTCAGTGAGAGCCTGTCTCAAAAATAAGGTTGAGAGCAATGGAGGAAGATATCTGATGTCCATCTCTGGCTTCCCACAGGCACGCGCGCACACACACACACACACACACACACACACACGCACGCACGCACATGCTCATGCACACACACACACACTTAGACACACACTCACACATACTTAGATATACACACTCTCTATTACATACACACTTAGACACACACACACACACACTCATACGCACCAACAGACACACATGTGAATATATGGAAAATGTTTATTTTGGCCCAGGTTTCAGTGGCTTTAAGTCATGGATGGTTGACTCTATTGCTTTGGATCCTGTTGTGAGGCAGAGCATCGTGGTATGAGCACATGTGGGGAAATCTGCTTATCTTATGGTGTAAGAAAACAGAGTGAGAGATAAAAGAGGGGGCAGGATGCCAGTATCCCCTCAAGGATATGCCCAGTGATCTGTTCACTGTCTCCTAACTGGGTTAAGGGTTTTAGCATATCCTAACAGAGCCATCACTTGGGGATCAATATACTCAGACATATTTATATTCACATATTTGTGACTCTAAGAAGGCTTATTCTCAATGAAGCAAGCTACCCCGAGTTGCACTGCCAATGAAATGAAACCTGTCAACAACCTAAACATTGCTACTTTTTCTCCAGCCAACATGCCATGAGAACATGGCTGCTACCCACACCTTGAAAAGGACCTTGGCAAATAAGCAGAGGAGGAAGAGCCACATGAGGTTCGACCCACATCTGGGAGCCCACTCATGCAGAGCTTTGTGCTGCAGGGAATATGGCGGCTTGGTAAATGGCAGCGAAAAGCAAATGAGGACAGCGATATAATCTGCTCCAAGGTCCAGGGAGCATTGCAGGAAGTGGGGAAGAATGACTGTAAGCAGTAGAGGATATGGAAACCTAGAGCACAAAGATGACTTCTGACCATGACACAGTCACTGCATCCTGTGTGCTGGGGTTACATGTGCCAGATCTGTCTCAAATTCGGTCCCTCAATATTTCATCATGCATCTATAATGGGGTTGATGAGCCCCTAGCCCTCCTGGAGGGACTACTGGCAATTGGCAGTTTTGAGGGAGGGGCTCATTTTCTTTAGTGATATAGACACTGCTAAATCACCATGGTTCTGTTAACATGCCACTCATGCTCAGGCAAGAAACTCTAAGCTCTACGGGACACACACACACAAAAGAAGATGTAAAAGTAGGAGAGGGGATTTGTTGATAAGCAATGTTCCAGAGAGAAATGAAGGGGGTGAGAGAAGAAAACGGAAGGTGAACATGCTGAAAATTCATTACAATAGAAATGTACAATACTGTCAAACTATAAGAACAATTAAAAAGCCAATAGAAGGAATATGCACATGCATGCATTCATACATACATACACACATACATACATAGGCAAATACATACATGCACACACAAATACACACACATACATACATGCATACATACGAAAACACATATATACAAACAAACACACCTCAAGTCCTTTGCACAGGAGGCTGGGTGGTCTGGCTTCCACAATTCTGACAATTGAGGCCACTGGGATTTCAAATCTCATCCACCGTCCTTCTCTACTGCTTATTCCTGATAAGACTTTTTAAGGTTTTGCTTCCTTGTTTGTAAAATGGAGGTTAAAAAGAAATCACCTAAATTATAACAACATGATAAGAATCACCCATGATGCATGTAAAATCCTTGCACATGAAGCGAACTCCCAGTAAATGTTAATTATCACAAGTCTCATCACATCCAGTTCATGCCATGAAAATGTATCTAGAGAAATGCTTGTACATTGCAGATTGTTTTTGTGTACGCATGTGTGCATGCGTGCATGTGCGCATGTGTGTGTGTGTGTGTGTGTGTGTGTGTGTGTACGTGCTTGAATATGGGCATGTGATGATCAGAGACCAATGCTGAGTGTCTTCCTCTATTACACTTCACCTTGCTTTTTGAGACAGGGAGTAACTGGAGTTACAAAGGTACGCTGCCATGTGCATGCAGCCCAGGGCCTTAAAAGCAGGTGTGTGTGTCAAGCAATTTACCAGCTGGCCATTCCCTAACCTCATCTTGGGACTTTTTGAAGTTGATACTTGAAACATTGGCGACCAGAAGGGAAACACTGTACTACTCATTGGTTTACCACTTTTTAGGGAATCCCTGTCAAATGTGTCTGGGCATTTGTGTGTGTGCACGTGCATGTGTGTGTATGGTGTGTGTCTGTGTATGTGTCTGTGTGTGACTGTGTAGGAGCACAATGCATAGAGCATTTGATAGTTCACTCGACGTCTGATAAAACACTGTGATCTGAAAGACTCATAAACAGCTGACATTGGAAATCTGGGCCCTTCTTTGGAGCAAGGGCCAATATCTAATATATTCTCCGAGGGAGCCAAGCCTTCTGTGACTCTCCCTGTGGGAAGCATGGAGGCAGGAAGGAGGATATATTGTCGATAAGCACAGGAAGGATATTTTCCCTCCCCAGCTTTGTGGTCCATGAAACTCGTTAATTTTCATTAGTTACTTTATAATAATAAAATTAGTTACCTCAGTATTTAAAACTTTTATCAACTAGTACCATGCAAGTGTGTTGTAGCCACATGCTTCATCTCAAAACTGCATTGGAATTTTATAGCAATATTGTCATGCTAGTGGGTAGCCCAACAAAGACTAAATATTTCACAGAATGAACATGTGTCAGGAATTTCATTTCTCTTTCTTTCCATGGAGCCCAGATAGTTACCTTCTCAGAGGGAAACAGCTCAAAGCAAAGAGATATGTTTTCTGGTGCTACCCGAGGTCTCTGTCTGGAGGAGGTGATTTTCTCTTCTCATCTACACCAAATTAACTAGGTCAGTCTTCCCCAAATTTTAATATGAATTGGGGTCATCTGTAGTCCATGTGAAGAATGCACATTCCTGGACTGGGGATGCGTGTCTCAGCTGGTAGAGCTTTTGTCTATGATGTTCAAGTCCCTGGATTCAAGTTCAAGCACCTTATAAACTGGGTATTGTGAGGAATGTTTGTATTTCTAGCACTTGGAGGTAGAGTCAAGAGGATCAGAAGTTCAGTGTCATTCTCGGGTACTTAATGAGTTTGAGGGTTAGACTGGAAAACACAAGAATCTGCCCTCCAGCCCCACAAAACAAAATAAGAACACACATTCTTAAATCTCTCCCCAGAGGTTTGCATTCTATAGGTTTGAGTTGGTGTGCGATAAGAATTTCCCTGAAGAGATGCAACTCATCATCCCAGATAGGAAGTCTGCAATAGACCAAAGTATAGATCCCACCGAAGTCCAACTTGATGAGCAAATGAGTTCTATGGGATTACTTACAGGAATATGGATGGGAGGTCATTTACTGGGGCAGGAATGGCTCAAAACAGCTGCATCACCGAAGTCCGCCCTAGCAAGGCTCACAGAGCTGGAAACGAAGCACTGCACAGCCTGCAGACGGCTCGACAGGCTGGAGAGGAGTGCCCTCTCTATGTGATTCAGTTGGTTTAAATCTCTAGCAGGCAGTTCATCTGGTTTTTGGTTCTTCCAGGTTGCTGGTCTGGCCTCCGAGTATTTGCAGGTTCATTTGTCTGAAAGTCATTCTCAGTTGTCTTTATTGCTTACTCTGGGAAGGAAAGATCTAGTGAATCTGGTCAGTTTTAGAAAAGTCCTGAAACTATTTGGAATGGTTTACCTTTTGACTTAAGTTGCCCCCCTGCCAAGATAGGATGCTTCAACTTTGAGGACATTTGTATAGATAATGTGCCGTTTCCTCTATAAAAGGATCCAGATACTACCAATGGAGATGGGCTCTGAATGATAGTTTGAGAAAACTTGATGGAGATATGGTTGTCTCTTGAGTCCTGTCATCTCTTCTATAAGTGGACAATGATTAACTTTACTTGTGTTCCTTTGGTGATTTCCATTAGAAATGAGAGTTCAAGGTAAGAACTAATTGGACCCAGAGCTCTTGTGAGGCTAGCCATTGAACTTTCTGAACAAAGAAGCAGAGTGCACACTCCAAAGTCTACCTGTTGAGTGATGTGTACAAGCGGTAGGTGCTGGGTGTGGTCTCTGGAAATGACAGTGTATTTGATATTCATCTTGTTTCAGCCACAAAATACCAGACCCCAACTTAAGAAAGGAAGAGTTTGGTTGGCAATCTGAGTATCATCATGAGGAGGAATCATGATGGTAGGAGTTTGAGGCCACTGGTCACATTGCAGCTGGAGTCAGGAAGCAGAGAGAGAGAGAGAGAGAGAGAGAGAGAGAGAGAGAGAGAGAGAGAGAGAGAGAGAGAGAGAGAGATGCTGATACTCAGCCAGCTCTTTACTTTTCACAGTACCTGGAGAAACCAAGACCATGGAAATTAAGGGTGGGTCTTCCTACCTCAGTTAACCCCATCTAGAAACTTTCTCACACACAGAGAGGTCTGTTTCCATAGCGATCCTAAACCTAGTTGAGCCAACTAAGGTGAGCCTTCACAGGCAGCCATTGCTTTCTAGTCACCACGCTCTTAGACAGACCCACTGAAGCAATACACGTAGGTTTCCCTAAACAACCCCACCAGGGAGACAGTCTCTCACACCCAGAGCTTAAACTGTAAGTGATAGAAGCAATAAGCTTCAGAATGGATTCCCCCTCTGAAGGCAGGCTGACATTGTAAATCTTGCCCAGAAGTTGAGATGCTGGCTAAACTCATTATTTGCTGTTCAAGACTCCTCTTACACTTCTCATTCTTTGTGAAATTTATAATCTCTGAATCCATAGCCAAGATCCAGGGCTCTGGGGATGGAGCAGATGGAAGATTTAGAAGTAGTCCTGTCTCCCGGGTGTTAATGGTGAAATAGACTTTGGTAATATGTTCTTAATTGTTACCATAAATCACCATGGTTCAATATGTTAGGTTCACCCATGTAAATTACTGATTGGAGAGGCTTTCCTGGGCTTCACAGACAGCTGTAGCTTTGATGAGACATGTGGTTTGTCACAGGGGATGTGGCCTAATAAACACACTAATTCATCCTCTTAAAACCTGCCATGCTCTTTGCCCTCAGAAAAGGAAGGAAGGTGCTCCAACTGCCCAGAGTTGAAGTTTCACCAGTGAGTGCAGAGGGAAGGTCATTCTTACCCCTGTGGGCTCTATAGGTTTTCACTGAAATCTTTTGCACATTAGGATTTTTCTTCCCCCACTGAGTGTGTTGTCTGGAATACGCCAGGCAGCATCAATAGTCACCAAGGTTTCTGCCAGGATACTCCAGTTGTTTTTCTTCACACACATTTATTTGTTTAGAGAGCATTTGTTGCACACTGACAGGTTGCATGGATGGCTTTGTCCTTGGCATGAACGCTCTAGCAGAGAGAAAACCACACACAAATGTTGTATGCATGGAGATGATTGGCAGAAGGCTATTTGTTCTTGGGAGTAAAAAATAGTGGATTCTTGGACGAGTGTAGAAGATGGGCTTCGATCTGAAAGAGATTCGGAGTAGTTTGCCATCTGTTGCTGTAATAAACACCATGACCAAAAGCAACCTGGGGGAGGAAAGGGTTTATTTCATCCTATAACTCTCAGGTCACACAGTTCATCACTGAGGGAAGTCAGGCAGGAACTCAAACAGGGTAAGAACCTGGAGGAAGGAACTGAAGCAGAGGTCGTAGAGTGGTGTTTAGTGGCTTGTCCTCCATGGCTGCTCAGCCTACCTTCTTACACAACTCAGATTCACCTGCTCAGAGGTGGTATGTTCCATAGTGCACTGCCCCACAGACTAGTCTGTAGGTCAATCTGATGGAGACATTTCATCTGTTGGGGGTTTCTTCTTTTTAGATGGTTCTTGCTTGCATCAAACTGACCAGCACTGACTCCACAAGTCATATGAAAGGTGAGTCTTTCATCAGAAGGGGGAAAAAGGCATGCTTTCAGGGAAGAGTAATTTAGGCCCCTAGAACAGTAAGAACAGGGCTTTGTTGTAAATTGCCCTGGTGCAATTTTGCACCAGGGTTGTTTTTTGCACCTGGTTGTATTTTGATGCTAATTCTGCTTCCTCAAGAGGGGCTGCCCCTCTGATGAGTGGATCACATACTTGGGTGATTCCTTGTGAACCCTCTCCCCATTTCAACTGATCAAATAGAGGCACATGATTGGGCAATGAAGGGAAAGGTGGGGCTGGAAGTTTTAGAGAGGGGAGAAGGGAGACAGAGGAAGAGGGAGGAAGAGGAGGTGGAAGAAAGATGGGGCAGAACAACTTGGCCTAGAGAAACCGTAAGTAGAAAATGATCTCATAGCTGGGGAATATAGTAGTGCCATGGTCTATCTGCCCTATCTAGGCATGTAGCTTATAAATATTATAACTGTTGTATTTTATTTGCATGAGTTTATTGGTATTAGAGATTTACTGCAACAGGCCTTCCAAGAGGAGGGGTTGGTTTGATCTAGTAGACACAATGAAAAGGCAAAAGGCAGTTAAAATATAAGCAAAAAGCATCTTGTGACATTGTTACAGAAATAAGAAGTCAAGTCACGCGAGGTGATAGACCATGCCCTAAGCATAAAAGGAGGAATTGCAGGTTCTCAGTGCTCCCATGCACTGCTACATACTTTAAAAAGTAGTGGATTATGCAGAGAATGGCTTGCAGCAGAGAGTGTGAGGAAGTTGGACTGTCAAAGACAAGCCTTCCAGGTAACATGGGGACCAGATGATAGGGAGGCAGGGAGGATGGAGAGGGGCTATGGAGCCCTGGAATGGAAAGGACTGAGAGCATTGCTAAGGGCGAGTGTACAGTGTGCATTTGCTCTATTGCGTTTAGTACAGATGAGCATTAATCAGACTCAGCCAAACAGGAATTCCTTAATTACTTATATTTTCTATGCTAACCAGGGAAGTGAGTATTCTTTGTAGTGTTTTTAGATTCAGAAATAAACCCAAACAAATCAAAATATCAGCAATAAAACAGATGCTTATCCAACACTTTGAGACATACTAAAATGTTTCTGTTGTTTACCTAAAATTCACACTCAGGTGGGCTTCATGTGCGCTATCTGGCAGCCTTATCCTTCACTTCGTAACTGCCGGTCTCATTTTTAGAGAGTGACAGTTGCTGCACAGTGGTGTGCTAAGTCCTTAGAAGTGGAAAGCAAAATAGCAAAGGAGAACTTTTAATGCAGATGTGTGCCACCCAAGGACTCCCAGCCTACAACTAGGAGGGGGCAGCTTGATCTCTTATCCTTTTTGCAGTTCTTCCTTGTCAGTAGTATATTGAAACTTAGAGCATATTACAATATCATAAAGAATGATTAACACCCCATTCATTCATTGAGACACTCATTCAGCAAGTATTTGATCACTGCTAGGTATTTTCCCACAGGAGAAGGAAAGCTCTAATAAGAGCATTGTTCCCATCATGAAGAAGAAAGGGTATGTTTTAGGTCAATTTTTAGCAATGAATGAAGAGTTCCTCCAATGATGCCACTGTTTTAAGGAATGACTTGAGTATCACAGCACAGTCAAGGGTTCTAGTCATGGGGACAGTAATCATGGGAACGGCAGTAGTGATGATGTTGATGATGAAGTGATGATAATTCATGGCTAAAACATCCATTAAGCCCCTACACTACTGGTTCTCACAATGTGGATCTTGCCCTCCTCCCCCCCACACACACTGGGTTTGCATATCAGATATTCTGCGTGCCAGATATTTACATTAAGTTTCATAACAGTAGCAAAATTACAGCTCTGAAGTAGCAATGAAATAATTTTATGGTTGGGGTCATCACGGCATGAGGAGCTGTATAAAGGATCACAACACAAGGAAGGTTGAGAGCCACTGGTCTATACCATATCAAGACCCTAAATGCTTCACCTTGTCTGTACCTTTTCATCCTTCTGAGATATCTGTTACCATCTTCACTTGACAGAAAAGAGCAGCAAGGCAGGGAACATGGCCAGCCACACACCTGTCCAATGACAATCATGTTTATTTTATATTGTTCTGAATAACTTCAGATCTCTATTAGGGAAGAAATGGTGCCTGGAAACGACATTGTCCTGAGCTCACCACACTCTACCTCAGATCTTAGGTAAACAAAAGCCGTTTGTCTTCCTGGGCTCAACGTGCTTATGAATCTGGCTTTCCCCATTAGCCTTCGTGAAGATCAGGAAGTAGAATTCAGACATCTTTGCATTCTCTCTTAGATTCTCATCTCCAATTTCTGTGGTCTATGACCTCTAGGACTTAACTCATGTTTTAAAAAAAAGGCCCAAAGAGAGGTACTATCAGAATGACAGGAGACGACAGAAGACACTGAACCTGGGACAATATTGGGAAAGGACAGGAAGGGACAGTAGCGGAAGGACTGATCTTTTCAGGATTCTAAACTCCCACTCAGAAAGCATGCAGGGACTGGAAGCATGTTAGCAGTTCTAAAGTTGCTAATGTTTTTAAGGGTGGCCCCCAAAGAAGAGGCCCCAAGATGTAATAATGAGATTAGGCTGCTGCCTTCCCTTTGAAATGAAGTCCAGAAAGTCAAAGCTCAGTTCAGTTTTGGAAAAAGAATGCCATCATCTTCTCTTTCTGTTTGGACTCTTGATTTAGTTCTGGAAAATTCCAGGCTGGCACACTTAGCTCCCGATGGGCTGTGATTGTCAGAGGAAAAACATAAAGCTATACATGATGGCTATGCTGTGGAGTGAGTTCTAAAGAGCCTCTTGCCACATGATATTACCCAGAGTCCTTCTCCCAGGTCGTGATGCCCAGAGTGGGGAGAGAGCTATTGCTCATCTGTACTTTGGGGTGCTGAATAAACTTTGGCTAAAATTTGACTCCTCAAGGGATCTTGTCTTCTTCCATCTGACTCTCCTTTTCCCAAATTCTATGGCACATTAAACCCTTAAACAATAACAGCTTTCAACACCCAGGATGCATCATTAAATAAGTTAAAGAGCTAATTAAAGGGGGGCCCAGCCCTTTAGTAAATCTTGTAGTAAATCACCTTGTAGTAAATCACCTGTGCCCCATCTCAGCAAGTGTTTCCAAGCCAGGGATTTGCCCGTAAAATGATCTCCCATTAGTGTCTCGTGTTGGATTTCATTTCCTCTCATGCAATTATCTATCAGTAATTGGAGAAGGCATTACAGCAGAATAAATAATTGAACATAAATTAATCGACTTTGGAGTCACACTCAGGCTGGAGAGACGCACATGTGGCATGTGCCATGTGTTTAAATTCTCTGAGAACACAAAGAAAGTGTGCGGTTGCCAGCACAGAATCTCAATACTTGCGCGCCTTTGTTGGGATAGTGTTACTGGGACCAGCCTCAGGGCCATCCATTATTAGGCAAGTGCTCTATCCCTGAGTTTCATTCTAGAATCAACTCCACCCTCTTTTAAGAAAGGGTCTTACTAGGCTTGCTACAAACTCATGACCCCACTGCCTCAGTTTCTTGTGTGTTAACATTATGGATGTGTCCTGACACTCTTGGCTTGCATGCCTTTTGTTTAGTCACAAGAGAAAATGGAAACTCTGAAAAGTGTCTGACTATCTGTTGCAAGGGGAGATATTCTGGTTAGGTTTTTGTTTTTTATGTCAACTTGACACAAACTTGGATTATATGAAAAGAGGGATCCTCAACTGAGGAGTCACCTCTATTAGATTGCTCTGTAGGGAAGCCTAAGGCACATTTTCTTGATTAGTGAGAGGTATGAGTGAGACAACCAAGACAGGTGGTGTAAGATTGAGTAAGCCACGAGGAGCAAGTCAGTAAGCAGCGCTTCCCATGGTCTCTGCATCAGCTCCTGCCTCCAAGTGTCTGCTTTGAGTTCTGGGCAACACTGGCTTGCCTAGATGATGGAATGTGACTGGTAAGAAAAATGAACCCTTTGCCCCCAATGCTACTTTTGATCATGGTGTTTATGTCAGCAACAGAAGAATCTAACAAGAACAGAAGACAAGTTGACTGTAAAGTCAGAGTGAAGCCAAGAGAATCACAGCTCACATTTGGCATGGATGGTCCAAGGTCTGGGACTGTATAGGCCAAGAAACTTTCCACAGCAGTGCAGGAGCAAGAACCTCCTCTCATGCAGGAGGACAAGAACTTAAGCCAATCAAAGTTTTGGAGACAGAGAGAACATGCAAATTCTAACATATTCACAAAAGTGCCATCCTGGTGGCAGGATCTCTGCATCGATGACAAGGATACTGTGAATGGTGCCCTCTGATCATGAAGGCTCTGTTCATATTGAATTCCTGGCAAACACACACTTTTGTCCCCTCAACAAAGTCTAAACAGCCATCTGATGTTATAGATGACAGAATTCCAAAGTAACTCAGGTAATATATCCTGTCAATATTTCTATCTAGTGAATTTAGCCTGAAAAATAGGTCTTGTAATCTGTAGTTCATCTCTCACCACAGGCTGCATTTGGGATGTGGTGTGTGCATTGACCATCTGCTATGGAGACAGAGGTTATGTTTTATCTATATACTTCATCCCAGCATCTAATGTGATGTTATGTATGTAATACCTACATTTGAGTTCCACTATTTGCAGCAGTAATGTTCTGTAAAGTCACTGTGAACTCTGAGTTCAGGCACAGTGGACCAATAGAGTCCCATGAGCTGCAACATTTTCACCACGCCATTGATTCACAATTGTTTGCTAGTGTGTTTCTGCGTATAGATACCTCATTTAATTTACATTGTTGAATTGTGCACATTGTACTTCCTGCAAAAAGCACTACCCCCTTTACCCAAATGAAGTTTTCCCAACACAATTATTTTCTCTGACAGGCAGGTCACAGTCCTTTCTGTTTTGAAATGCTAGAGAACACTTTGACATTGTCAACAGTGAAATTACTATAAAACACACACAAAAATGCTCAAAACCACACAAGATAGACTGCAAAGAGGATGCTTGCTTATTGTATAAGAACTGAGAGCCAGGGCAAGCAGAAACAGGTCCAGTAGGAATGTATACACACTGGATAACTCTAGGTTTCTGTGACTGTCTTAAAAATGACCTCAGGAGCACCAGAAGTCTTCATGCAGGAACCAGTGTTCTCCAGTGAAGACTTTGTTGAGAACAAGAGAAGTTTTCAGGGAATAAATAAACTTGAGTGGTTTGCTGAATAGTTTGAAAATTAGCCTCCATATCTTGATTCATCATCCTTGGAGTCAACTAACTATAGATTGAAAAAATATATATATCTAAAGTTGTATCTGTATGGAATATGTACAGTATAGCTTCAGTGTGTTTTGTCCTTTCAGAATTTGTCTGGTTGGAGGCTCCATCTTCATGGTAGAAGCATTAATGCGACGGGCTATCTAAGAGGTGAAGCTTAATGGGAGTTTTGTGGCGATAGTGTCTGCAGAAGGATTAATGTAGTGTTGTCAGAGAAACTAGGTCATCTTTTGGGTTTCTTAGTCCCACTAAGGAAGTCATTTGATAGAGGACTGGAAAGAAGCCAAGAACACGACTTTATTAAATTTTGAGAGAAAAACAACAAGACAGGCAGGCTGAAAACCCTGGCAGCTGCCAGGAGGAGGGAGATGGAAAGGAAGCCATTGCCTTTTAAGTTAGTCCCAGAGGTCAGACAAACAGTGAGAAGGCCAGAACGTTAGAGCAGGCATGTTTAGGCTTTGGGCTATGTGGGCTGGTATGTGAAAAAGAGATAAAGAAAAGACAAAAAGTGATTAGTGTTGAATTGTGAATCTGAGTTCAGAGGGCACAGGATTACAGGCATTCATGTCCTAGTGTCCCAGGGCAAAGGATTGCACCAGGGATATATGGTTACGAGTAGAAACTATAGGCAGCTTATTAAGAAAGGGAAGGCAGTCCCAGCAATAGGAGTATGCTAGGGGCCTGAGGAAAGAGCCCTTAATCCAGAACCATGCAGTATCTTCTTTTAGAACTTTCACATAACCCTCAGATCTCTAATTTTTATTTTCTGGGCTCTTCTTTCCCATACCCTATTCATTAAATGAAGCTCAGATGATAAAAGGCTTCCAGTCTTCCTCTGCAAACTGGCTTCCTCCACATGCTAATCTTGATGTGTCAGCTTCCAGTCCTTGTCCTCCAGCCACAGTAGTTCTTGTGGGATGCTGAATTAGTTCTTGTGGGGACTTTGTTGTGAACAAGACTGGTCCCTTCCTGCTTGCTGGCTTCCCGCCTTGTCATGTGATTACTCCCTGTTGCACACACCCCCATCACAATGCCATCTGCCATCCTGTGATATGGCCAGAAGGTCCTCATGAGACCCAAGAACTACGAGTGACGTGGATTTATTTTTATAAAGCACCTAGCCTTGGGTGTTTCGTGATAGCAACAGAAAATAGACTCATTCAAACACAGATGCATTTTCTCGTCATTATTCTCTAAACAATTCAGGATTATGACTTTGCACAGCATTTGCAATGTGTTAGGTGTTTTAAGTAACCCAACAATAATTTAAAGTATACAGCAGCGTGCATGCTTGTTATACACAACTCTGCATCATCTCTCATAAGGAGCTTGATTATACGTGGGTTTTGATTTTGCAGGGTGGTGTCCTGGAACTGGTCTCTCATGGGAACCAGGACTGGCTGTAATTAATTGTGTTTGAAAAAAATATCATAGACAAATGATGAGGAAACGAGTAAATAGCTCATGAACAGATCTGGGTGAGGGAATCTGAGTTGGCTCATCTGCCATGCCAAGACCACAACTTCTTAGCATCCTGGGAGCTTTCTGTCCAGTGAAGGAGGAGACAACATTTTGATTAGTCAGGGCCTGTACCATTACAGCATGTTTGGTTACGTGGATAGAGTATATATCCTGAAGTAGAATTCTAGGCTCTATCCTCTTTTCCTTCTGACTTTTGTCAATGTCTGATACCTCTCTCCCCCCTCTCTCTTTCTCTTCATCCTTCCCTCCCTCTTTCTATCCCCCTCCACCCCTGCTTTGGGAATAGATCCTCATGTACATGAAGCTAGCCTCCAACTTGCTGTGCATCCAAGGATGAACTCAAACATTTGCTCTTTCTATTTCCATTTCCAGAGTACTAGGATGACTATGTGTGTCCTCACACTTGATTTATATGGTGCTGGGATGGAATCCAGAGCTTTGAGCATGCTAGTTACTCTACCAAATGAGCTGCCCCTAGCTCGACATTTCCCACACTCTTTAATCTTGGCTTAGAATCATCCAGGCTATTTAGCCTAGAATTTCCCCTTTAGTCTTCTTTATTGTCTTTGTTTACCTCTAAGCTGTTCTGTGATTTAGATTATAAAGGAGAAAGATGAACTTCTAGTTAGGCAACATACTAAAGCTACATATTCCAAAGCCTTCTGGGTACACAGTTGTTTTAGGAGATTCTTGCTGTCAGCTCTGAACAGCTACCTTCCGTTGTCCTAGTGTACCAGACTCATTGGCACTAACCAGAAGGAATGGTTTTGGCTATTCCTGGGTTGTTGGGTGGTACATTGGCCAACAATGGGAAGAACCTTCTCCTTGACATCCAGCTAGATGCTCAAGGAGTAACCGAGAGTCCCAGTAATTGTATGGAGATGCAGGCAAAATGGCCAGTAGACAGAGACTTCTTGTCCCAGGCAAATACTGACTCAACTGCCTTTGCATGTCCCCATGTTGTCTATCTCCAAGGAGGACACAGTATTGATACGCGAATCACTCTTCAGCTAATGAGTCATCCAAATAGTGATTCTGAAATCTTAGTCAATCAATTAATTTTTAGAATTATATAAAAGAAGACTGGGCAGAGGAGGGGAAGAAAGTTGAAATAGAATAACAGTGGAGGCTCTGTCTACCTATGCTATGGACTACAAGGCAGTTCAATAGGCTGGAGTCCAGAAATATATATATATATATATATATATATATATATATATATATATACACTGCACATCTATGGTAGAGAGAGAGAGGGAGGGAGGGGGGATGAAAGGACGAGAGAGGTGGGATGGGAACGTGAGTGAGTGAGTGAGAGTCGTGGGAGGGGAGAATATGAAAGAGGAGCCAGAGAAGGAGCAGTAGTGTCAGACAAGAGAGAGGAGTAGGAAAAGGATGAAGAGGGGAGAGGAAACGGGAAAGGGAGAAAGAAACAACAAAACCACATTTAAGATCAGCAGGAAAAAAATTCGTAAGAAGGCTATTAAATGAATAGGAGTATTGATTATCAAATCAAATGTGAAAAGCAAAGCTTTACTGCTTTTAGATGAAACTAAAGTGGAAAATCTCCCACAGGGGAAATGGGGGAAGTGTTTCCAGGGACACCGTATGCTTTCCTACAACTGTGTGAGAATCTACAATTATCTCAGTAAAAATTTCAATTAAAGAGAAATTGGGTTCCCTACAACAACATAAAAAGTCTAAAATCTTGGGTTTCTTTTTTTGGCAAAATTCCTTAAGACCATTACAAATTTATAACTTTTCAAATATATAGGAATATAATTTTTTTTTACTACAAAACTTTCCAAACACAGAGAAACGTAAAGTGGCACAGAGAGCACCTGCACGGCCTTCACACTATTTTACTCAAAAATTTTAAATTAAATATGGACACGATAATATTCCTACTCTAATTATGTAATCTGCGTCTCCAGAAAACAGGATTCCTTTCCTGCACAGCCATGGCAATGTCATCCATCTGGATAAAGAAGAACAAGTTCCCAATCATCTCAGGTGCTGGCCACACTCAAATCTAACTGTCTCAAAGTATGTCCTAAAGTAGCCTTCACAGTATTTTTCTCATTGTGTGTATGTGTGTGAGATAGGGAAAGCTAGATAGATGATAGGTAGATAGATAGATGATAGATAGATAGATGATAGATAGATAGATGATAGATAGATAGATAGATAGATGATAGATAGATAGATAGATAGACATATATGACAGACAGATGATAGATGATGGATAGGTAGATAGATGATAGACTAGCTAAAATAGACTCCTTCTCTTCCTTTTTTTCCCCATTGAAAAGCTTCCACACTCATTAATTACCTTTCTCATCACTCTAAGTACCTGGCAGAATCAACTCAAATGGAGAAAAATTTATTTTGTCTCATGTGTCAGAGAAATTTCAGTCCATTGCCACAGGGCAAGTGTGGATGGGTAGGACTTCTTTGGTGGGTGTCAGGAACATGAACTAATAGTTCTTTGTAGTGTTAGGAATCAAAATGTAGAGATCATGACAGGTATACCCTTCATAGGCCTAACTGCTTGTAATCTACTTCTGTCAGCTTGGCTCACCTTCTAGGGCTCCACAGTGTTCAATAGAGCTGAGGATCAAGTGTCCAAGACAGGCGCCTGTGGGGGACATTTCAGATTCAAACCATAACATATCCTCATGGTATCTTACTTTACCTCATTCCCAAAGTGTCTACTTTCAGATATCACAGTCCTCATTCTCAAAGTGTCTACTTTCAGACATCACAGTGCAGGTTAGGGCTTCAATATGAGGTCTTTTGAGAGGGTGGAACAGAAAACTGGCCCTATAACAGCTCCTGTTCACCTTATGAGAACAATGTTTCAATTGATTCTCTCAGGAACACTAGGTGCTCAGCTTTTTTAACCATAGAGGTGAACTCATGTTAGCTTCTCCTCAAACTCTGTGTTAATAAGATAGTGTCTTGATATCCAAAATGGTAGGTAGAGAAAACTGAGTTTTATTGAGGTCAGGGGACTCTCCCTAGTTCACTATGAATGGAACAGCAATCCCTACGGTCATTTTTTTCTGTTGTAATAACCTCAAGGCCCACACAGAGAGGAAGCATGCAGCATGCTGCTCACAGGCTTCAGAGATGCACTGACTGCATGATAAACTGGAAAGCACGCCAAACTTTCTTAGTCTGCCAAAGGAAGACATGAGGCCGATGTGCATAGCGGGTGGGCTGGCCTTCATCCCTCCCACTTCTGCTCTGGAGCGCAATTCCAAGGCTATGGCTCGCCCTTCCTACCTCCCTTCTGGTGGTGCCATTTCTGGAGGTTAACTTCCATTCATATGGTCAATTGGACGTTCTCTTTGGCCAATGGATTCTACTGTGCCTGTGAGCAGAGGCTGGAAATGTGGGTGATCAGTCCCCAGTGCTGGGAAACCTGATGGATGGCTTTGATGCTTGTATTCTGCACTGGGTCAATGTAGCTGGATCATTACATAGAATGAGAACTTTTCTGATAGCATCGCCACTGCCTACCTCCTTAGGATACCCATTATGTTCCCTCCTTTCTTGTATGATTCATCTTAATTGTCAACTTGATTGGATTGATACATGGTTTGGAGGCAATGAAGGACACAGATGATAGAGATCCCAGGAATGATGAGGACTCTGAGCTAACCAAGGACTTAATCTTTTCATAGATTCCCAATGTGATTGCATCTTTGGGAGATGATAAAATGAGGATGTGGGATCTAGATGGGGGAATTTTGGCAATGGGGGCGCTTCTTCCCTGGTCCCATTATTTACTTTCTAGATGCCATTCTGTGAATTCCTTTACCATGACACTGCCACCACACTGTCCTGAGCTCTCTGAAACCACATGACCTGAAAGAAATATTTCCTTCCTGTCTGTTGTGTATGTCAGGTTATATGATCAGACGTAACTCACAGACTTCTCTCAGTTCATGTGCCCTTGCAGCTCTTATTGATAAGTGCAAATGAATTCTTATTTTTAGATTCATTTGTAGAAGAACTCAATGAAAGACTTTTATAAATATCCATCTGGAATAAATAGGAGATCTGGCTTTTCCTCTCTTTCTCTCCTTTTTCAATCTTTTCTCTGTTTGGTTGTGCTTTGTGTATATGTGTATGTATGTTTGTATGTGTGCACATGTGCTGCAGAGGAAGTGCATGTGGGGTCAGAGAACGAGTTCAGGGTAAGTCTTTACCTTCTACCTTGTTTGCAGGTTTTTTCATGTTACTCGCTGTTGCATATGGCAGGATAGATGGCCTGCAAATTTCTGGAGACTCGTCTGCCTCTGCCTCCCACATGTGCACAGGAACATTGGGATTATAGAAACATATGCTATCGCTGGGTGCTACTCCATCCACCTGTTTGTGGATGCTGGGATCTGAACTCAGATTGTCAGATTTATATACAAGCTCTTTGCCTACTGAAACATTCTCTCAGCCCTGGCTTTCTCTTTCTTGTGAACATAATTCATGTGGGCTTTCCAGGAAAATGGTTTGAGATAAAAAAGAGACTGAGCATCTAGGATAAAAAAAGTCTCCTCTCACACAAAAGCTAAATGACATGGCCTATAAAGAGTCATATGGGGTCAGATCTTCCTTGGAAATAGAATGAGGTCTCCAGAGTAAGACACCCTTAAAAGAAAATTCACCATAGCCATTAAGGGAAGCTTGTAAATTCTGGGACCACTCTTCTGCTTCTGGAACTTTGAAGTATGATATTCTTACTTTTATTCCTAAGGGGAAAGCTTGTATAAATCTCTGCTTTTAATTAACAACATGTAGTTAAACTAATATTGGTTCATTAGGTAGCATGACAATTTCTACTGAGGATAACTTTCAAAGGAAGAAAGGACCAACCTGATCTATGCAGGCTGTAAAACATCATTTTTCAAGCAGTTTAGCAGAGGCAAGGCAAGGCCGATTTATTTAGATCGTTAACCTCAAGAAATCACACCATAGAGCTGTTTCCAGGGTTGGGTGAATGGTTGCCTGGCTCCCATCCGTGCACTTTACTTCCCAGTAGTAGAAGGAACTAGGCTGGAGAGATGGCTCAGTCAGTAATTGTTGCTGCACAGAAATGATAGCTTTGATTCTACCTCCTCTACCCACCTGAGAAAGCTGATGTGACTTTGTTCCCCTGTAACCCAAGATCTGGGGACTCAGAGGCAGAGATAGGGACTTCCTGGGGCTTGCCGGCTTTCCAGTCTAGCTGAATCAGAGAGGTCCAGATTCAGTAATAAGATACTTTCTCAAGAACTAGGGTGGAGAGAGATTGAGGATGACATCCGGATGGGATATAGCTAGTCATATAGACATGTTCATATGTGGAAATCCACCCAAAGTGCATACATTTTCATTTATGTATCTCTATAACACTATACAAAAAGCATTTTTAAAAAAGCAAACCAAATAAGAATCAGTATCAAGAAAACAGTCATAAGATAAAGATTCAAAGAGAAAACAAAGATGAGGAGAGAGTAGGAGATGAATCTTGTGCCAGGGTGTCAATATCAGAGTGAAAGAGCTAGAGAGGTAGACTAGGAAGACAGTTACTCAGAGATCCCCAAGTGATCCTGGTTGGTGCCACCCGGGTAGGGCATTTGAGGCTAGGAACACAGCCTTCTCAATGCTTCTTCCTCATCCTAACCAGGACTCCCTTGGTTCTTCATGGAATTTAGTACTAAAATATTCTCATTTTCTTAATGTGATGAGTACACTTGCTTTTCTTTTTGCCTTTTGTGTGTATAAGCTTCTAGACTTGCTAATGCTACAGCCAAATGCCCATGGATTTGTTCACAGAACCATTTCCACTACATATATGAACTCATGGACTGTTTTAGAACATGGGCATTCTCTATGCTCTCATTTTATAGAGCAAATTTTTAGATGGGCTGTCTGGGAAATACTCACAGTCATTTATTGAAACTCCAGCCCCAACATGACAGTATTTGAGGCCTTAGAATGAGGTTCTGAGGGTAGAGCTCTTATTAATGGCATTAGTGGCCCTTAGGAAGGGAAGAGTTCAACTTTCCCCCTTTCCATCAACAGCTACAACAGGCAGTAGGGGGCTCACAGCCCATGGAAGGGTCCCTAGCAGCCTTCCAGCTGTGGGAGATGACTTTCTGACACAGTGGCCCAGGCTGCAGTGACACCCTGTAGCAGTAGTTACTGCCTATGACAAGCTTTTCTATCTGAATTGCGACATCTCCATCTTTATCAGCCCTCCAGCTAACCCAGAAAGGCATTCTCTTAGTATACAATCTTTTGTCCACCCCCCTGAGGATCCCGTTTTCTTAGGGTTGGCTGCCTGTGGACATAGATGACATGTGGTGTTTCTGAAGGGATTCACTGGGTAGTAATCTGTGGAACAGATGCAAAGAAGGTGGGGCAGGGGCTGAGGAGAGGAGTACGCACTCTGGAATAGTAGGGAACGCGCTCGTCTGAAGCATAGATGGAGAATTCTGAAAACATCTGTCACGGGCAGCCTCTCTAGCCAGTGAACTCAGACAGATAGATCTCTTTCAGTGTGAGCCACCCAGGGGAAGTTCACTCACAGAGTCTATAAAGCCCAGGGCTCTAGGCAGCTGCCCTTAAATTAGCTTCATAGTCTCTGGTAGAAAAAAACATAAGCCAGAGGAAGAGGCCGGGACTCTCTAGTGGCCTGTTATCTTACAAATAACTAACTAAACTTGACTTCCTAGAAGCCAAGTTCAGAGAAGACCTGGAGGGAGTCTTCTGCCCTCTGGCCATTCTCTCCTACTGAATAAAATTGTGTAGAAACAGACAGCAACTAGGTAAAGGCTGGATAAAAATTTAAAAACCTTCAGCATTGGCGCATTCATTGTTTGGAAAGCCTGGCTTAGAGAACTGAAGTCACTTAATCATGTCTTAATTGGGAAGAGCTGTAAGCCCAGAACAGGGAACCCATCATGGAGACAGAACTGTAAGGCAAGATGCACTTGATAAATATGGCCTGAGGTTTAAACTATATCAATATTTTTATTACATTTATTTACATGTGTGTGCACATGCATGCACACATGCTATAGCATTTGTGTAGAAGACAGAGGATAATGTGTAGGAATCTCTTTTTCTCCTCCAACATGTGGACTGAGCTCAAGTCACCTGTGTGGCTTTAAACACATTTACTGTTTCTCATGCCCCATTTGTTTTAAATTCCCTTTTAGTTTTTTTTTTCATCCAGGATTTCATTCTGCAGGTCAAGCTGGCCTCAAGCTCACTACAGACAGGAGATTGCAGGTGCAAGTCACCATGCTTGTCTAGTATGTCTCCGCATCTCTGTGCGTTTGAAGTTCTCCCTCCCCCTCACTAGTGTATGCGTGGGTGCACAGGTGAGGCCATCTACAAGGGTTTGTGTGGAGGCTGAAAGTTGTCAGCTGAAGACAGCGGACAGGTGTCTTTTTTGGTCGCCTCTCTACCTTATCTTTTTGAGGAGTACTCTCTCAATGAAACTTAATATTTTAGTTGGGTGGCTTGGGATGAAACTCAGGTTCTCATTGGTGCACAGGGAACACTTTGGCCCCTGAGTCCAGTCTCAGTTCCTAGAGTTCTATCCCATGTGTAAGACTACTGATAATAACAACCATGGTGTTTATGGATAATGTTCTTGATTTATAAGGAAACATATATAAGAAAGGTCATATGATATAACAGTTGCTGTGCCATCTCAGGTCTTCTTAGATAATTCAATTTTATATAGATTTCAACACTAGTTGAACCAGAGTATGTCATGATTTTACATCTTAATACCTGTTGTTCCTTCTTGCTGAGGGTCACTTTCCCTTGACATGTCTTAATTAATCAAGTGGGAAAAACGCCTATCTATCCCCTCTAAAGTCCATGTAAAATATGACCCTTTTTTTGGATTTGGTTTTTTTTTTTTTTTTTGAGACAGGGTTTCTCTGTATAGTCCTGGCTGTCCTGAAACTCACTCTGTAGACCAGGCTGGCCTTCAACTTAGAAATCCGCCTGCTTCTGTCTCCCAGAGTGCTGGGATTACAGGTGTACGCCACCACTGCCCGGCTACATGACCCTTTTTTGCCAGGTGCTTCCCCAGCCTCTCACTGAAAGAATGCTGCCCTGCTTGGTTTTATACTGTACTTTGAATATTCTTTCCTTTATTATTATTAATTGAGATAGTTTTGTTTGTGCCTCTTACTCCCCCCCCCCCAGCCCCCAACTAACTGGGAACATGTTTGGGAAGAATTTGTCTATGTTTTCTACTTCTGTACACCATGCCTAACATGGGACACACAATCAAAAAATGTTGGCGAGTGGCTCTCTAAGCATATCCAATATCTCTTGTGTTTTACACTGGGCCCTGGTTAGCCTCAAATGTCAACTTGACACAGTCTAAACTCTGAAGAAGGAGCCACAGTTGAGAGATTTCCTAGATTAGATTGCCCTGTGGGCATGCCTTTGGGGGATTGTCTTCGTTATTGATTGATGTAGGAAAGCCCAGACCAGTGTGGTTGGCACAATGTCTAGGATGATGGCCCTAGTCTATAAGCAAGCCAGAAAATGAGGCAGCGGGCAGCTTACCTCCAACCTGCCTTCAGGTTCCTGCTTGAGTTCTTTCCTTGACTTTCTCCAGAAATGAACTGGAAGTGTAAGCTGAACAATCCCTTTCCCCAAGCTGATTTTAGAGTGTTTTTTATCACAGAACAAAGTAAGAACATGCTGGAAGGTTATTTCTCAGAGCTTAAGGGTAACCTAGATGACAGGAATACTACCTACTCAACTTCTTGTATCTACTTTGGAGTCATTAGAAGTCACTTAAACTAAGTATCCAGCTACCATTAATGTTATTGTTGTTGAAAACAACCTATTTTCTCCCATTTACCTGCCTTATGTTCATTTCCTTAGAATCTGCTGCCTTGACTATCATTATGTCTACATAGTTATCTGGTTTCTTTCACCACAAGAAACCCACTTGGCTAGAGATAACTCATCATCCAATCTGGAGTTTTGACAAGTTGAGACATTAACGTATGCTAGACATTTAGCAAGTTGAAAGTAGGAACTGGAAGTTGGTTTTCTAATCTAATTCCAGTTTTCTTTAAAAAGAATTGTGTGTGTGTGTGTGTGTGTGTGTGTGTGTCTGTGTCTGTGTGTCTGTGTGTGTCTGTGTGTGTGCATGTGTGTGTGTGTCTGTGTGTCTGTGTGTAGTATGTGACATGAGTGCAGGTACCCATGGAGGTTAGAAGTGGGCACTAGATCTCCTTGACCTACAGTTATAGGAGGTTGTGAGCAGCTCAATGTGGTTCCTGGGAACTGAGCTCAGATCATCTGGAAGAACAGCAAGTACTATTAACCTCTGAACCAAGTCCTCAGCCCCTTCTGTTTTGAATTCTCACTGTAGTACACTTTTGAGAATACATGGACTCCCTTGCCCATATATGCCCAGTCCCGTATATTCCCTGTATATTCAAGATCTCTCAACTCACTGTGATCCTTGAACTGGGCATCAGGATTGTTTAATATTCTTGGATAGAGCCAGCATGCAGACACATGTGACAGACTCACAGAAGGTATCATTGTGCATGTGTTAGTTACTTTTTTTGTTGCTGTCACTGAGTAACTCACAAGATGCAACTTAAAAGTGAGGATATTTATTTTGGATCATATTTTGAAGATTGAATCCATCATGATAGGGAAGAGATAGGGGTAGAAAGTGTTCATAGTTGTCACAGAACGAGTGAGGCTGCTTACTCATATCTGGGTGGATGTAGAGAAGAGACAAGGAATGGCCATCAAACTCAAACCATGGTGGTTTGTCTTTGTGCAACAAATATGATTATGTGTGCTAGGTAAAGTGAGACTATTTAGGTCATGGGAGACTATTTAGATCTGGAGTTTTGACAAGTTGAGACATTAACGTATGCTAGACATTTAACAAGTTGAAAGTAGGAACTGGAAGTTGGTTTTATAATCTAATAGTTGTCACAGTCCCACTTTCTGTAAGAGATAAAGGCTTCAAGTAGTCATGGGAGCAGGGGAATGCATTTCAAATGCTAGAGACAAACAGCTCTAATGGTTGGGAGTGGCCCAGGACTCACCTGCTCCTGTTGCTTATGAACAATCTGACAGATGTCAAACATTGGACAAGGTCACTCAGTAGTCATGATGGAGCAAAACAAACATAGGACCTTCTATATGTACATCTGAGCACCAAGAGAGAACACTGTCTGAAAACCAACCACAAACCTACATCTCTTGGCTTATACCTGTGACTTACAGTTTATTGCAGAGAAGCCCTATGTCAAGCTCATTAGCACCTGGAAGGAACTGCTGTCTGAGCAACAGGATTCTAGCTGACTTAAGTGAAGCAGTGTTTAGGCTATCTGGATAGCAACTTCGTAAACCCCATTGGGCAGTTTTGAAATGCTACTTGTGTGGTTCCTCCTCCCAGGTATGTAGTGACCTTGCAGAAGTAAGAGCAGGACTTCTTTATCATGGAAACTCACCCCAATGTCATTATGCTTAGAGCTTTTATGATGGTTAGTTTGTCAACTTGACACAGTCTATAATTCCCTGGAAGAGTGACTCAATAAAGGATTGTCTAGGTCAGGCTGGTATGTGGGAATTTCTGTAGGGGAGTGTCTTAATTAACAAAGTGGGAAGTCCTGTTTCTTGTAGGTGGCACTACTCCCTAAAGCAGGGGATCTTGAACTGTAAAGAAAAGTAAAGAAAGTAAACTGAATAGGAGCAGGTTTATGTTCATTTTTGTGTTTCCGCATCACCTTGGTGTCCTTACCGTGATGGACTGTAACCTGGAATTATGAGCTCAAATAAATTCTATCATCTCTAAGTTGCTTACTCTCAGGATATTTTACAAGAGCACCAAAATGAAGCTAGGTCAACCCTGGGTCTCATGCTTGAGCATGTGTCAGAATTGACTTGGGGACTTAGCAAGCACAGATGCCAGTAGATAACCAAAGGCTGGTGATTCTTTGCCTTTAGGAAGTGGTCTGAGAGTTTGCATTTCTAGCCAGTTCCCAGAGCATGCTATTCCTACTGGTCTCAAGATCTCTGAGAACTGATAATATAGGTCACTAGTTCAGGATTTCTGGGTGAATTTATGGACCAGAATCACCAGGGAAGCTTAAAGAACAAGCTTATTGCTCACTGCTACAGTATGCCTCTGAAATGTTCACACAGGATTATTTTTTGAATGCTTTCTCTTCATCTGGTGGTATTATTTTGGGGGACCTGGAAGATAGGCGTTGGAGCCTAGCTGGTAGAAATAGGCCACGAGGGTCAGGTCTTGATGATGACAGCTGGTCTTAGCTCTCTACATACCTGTTCCTATCTAGTATGATATTAAGAGCCCCAGCCAGGTCCATTACCACCTTCTCAAGGAATGAAACCCTTTGAAACTGTGAGCCCAAGACAAATGCTCCCTTCTCTTTCATTACTTCTATAATGTATTGTAAAAATTAATAAATAATTCCACTTCTTGGACTGCAGAATTTCTGGGAAGTGTGATCTAAGAGAAAGGATTTTTCATAACTCTCCCAACGACTCAATTATTTAGCAGGACTGTAAGCTTCAAGATGCCAAACATTTTAATTTATGTTTTTTTCATTGATCTGTTTTAATGTCTGAGACAGTGTCAACCATAAAGTAGATGCCCAATCAGACATTTGTAGAATGAATAACTATCTGCTACTAGTTACCCACCTACCAGGACTAAAAATTACTTGTTCATTTGATATTAATCTTAGAACTTCCTGTACTTAAGAATGTGGGTCATGAAATGCCTTCACAGAAATTCACATTGAGGTCTGGAATAGTTGGCTTTTGGAGGAAGAATAAAAGTGGAGAATTCATAGGTTGAATATAGCATGGACTCAAAACAGATCTATGGATATTGACAATTTCCTAAATATTTATCTTTTAAAAAATTCAAAAATGAGAGAATAGTTTAATCATTTTCAGCTGTTCATGTCTGTCAAGCCAAGTGCTCCAGCCCCAGTACCAGAAAGATGCTACTTCCACTTCTGATGTGGATAGCTAACTTGGCTCTGGTTTGTTTCCTTAATGACAGTCTCACTGTTGGGCACCAGTTGCCTATGAGGATGCCTTAGGGCCAAGGGTGTTTTCTAATTATTGATCTTGTTTATTCCTTTCCAAATGCAACTGCAAATGCATGGTGCTGGTGATTTGAAAATAGAAACCAATCTGAGTACAGTGTGTATGAACCTGCCATGTGAATGTGCATGTATGTCTATGTCTGTACATGTTCATGTGAGTGTATACACAGGCATATGTGTAGGTATTCATGTGAGTGTGAATGTGTGCATGTGCGTATGTGTATGTGTTCATGTGAATGTGTGTATGTGTGGAGTCTGGAGAGTCAGTGTCAGATGTCTTTCTCAGTTAATCACCACTACGGTTTTTTGAGGCAGGGTCTCTCACTAAACCTGAAGCCCAGTGATTTGGCTAGACTGGTTGTCCAACAAGACCTTGGGATGTTCCTGCTCCACCTCTCACTCTCCAGTACTCATATTACAGATGAGAAGCAACACACCCAGATTTCACATAGGTCCTCCTTCCTGTATGGCAAGAACTTTATCAGCAAGGGTAAATGGAAACACCTTACTGTAGCTACTTCAGTGGAAACATCTTACTGTAGTTACTCATGAATATTTTACCAAGTGTCTCTACGGCACCAGGACATGGGATAATGTGAACAAGAATTCACAGAACTGACATTGCCCAACAGAACTACAGGGATGTGATTATTATTATTATTATTATTATTATTATTATTATTATTTTATCTTTTCTGTCTCTAGGTGTGGCAACCAGTTGCATTTGGCTATTGGTTATACCGAATGGGGTCAATGTGACTGAAAAGTAGAGTTTTAAGAATTACTGCAATTAGTTTACACTGAAGTTTAGATAACCACATGCTGTGTAGACTCACAAGCACATCTGATAATTTAAAACTAATGAGAGCCATACACTGATAAATTTCATGATAATATAAACATACAGTGAGGAAGACATACAATGCCATCATTATGTATCACAATGACACTTCCTCTTATGTCCTTTGAAGGACAGACACAAAATGCTTATAGATATTATGAAAGGTCATGTGATCACCTGGGACAATGGGTAGGTTCCCATGAAGGAGTGATATTTAAGTTCCTGCTTAGAATTTTTGGAGAATCTTTAAAAATCAACATGAGGAGTGGGCCATTGCTACACTGGCACAGCCTTTACATTGTCTGCACGATCTCCTAAAACTAGAGCCTTTCTCACCAGCCCTTTATTCTTTATTGACTCCATACAGCATCACTAAAAAAGCCTATGGGAGGACCCTTGATCGCAAATATCCAGAGACACATTATAGGTAGGGTCAAATACTGAAGGAGAGCATGTGGTTTTGTCTTCCCAGGTTTGGGTCATCTCACCTAATACGATGCTTTCCATATCCACCCATTTACTTTAAAATTTCATAATCTCATCTTTCTTTACAAGTGAATACATTTCTTTGGGTTTATGGCCTCATTTTCATTATCAAATGATGGACATCTAGGTTGCTTCCATTTCTTTGTTCTCATGAATATGGAAGCAATAAACATGAATGTGTATCTCTCTTGTAGAATATAGAGTGCACTGGAGATATTTCCAGCAGTGATATATCTTGGTCATGTGGTAAATATAGTTTTAATTTTTTGAGGAACCTCTGTACTAATTTTCACAATAACTATAATAATTTGTACCCCAACCGACAGTGAATAAGGACCTTTCTTTCTCCATATTCTCTCTAATCCTTGTTGTCAAATTTCTTAGTAATAGGTGTTTTCAATAGGATGAGTTAGTGTTGCCCCAGCCCTTGGCCCTCAGGATGGTCCTTGGGGGTAGTGGGTAAGAAGTTTCTGAATCAATGACACAGACTCCAGGATTTATGTGAGAAGTGGAAGTAGACTCATTTATCGTAGGATTGGGACGTGCCTTTATACCCTCTACCTGTGCCCCATTGGCCCATAACTGCTCGCTCCATGTAGTTGGTACCATTTTTTAAAAAAAGATTTATTTATTTATTTATTATCTAATCTATGTGAGAACACTGTAGGTCTTCAGACAAAACAGAAGAGGGCATCAGATCCCATTACAGATTGTTGTGAGCCACCATGTGGTCGCTGGGAATTGAACTCAGGACCTCTGGAAGAATAGCTACTGCTCTTAACCACTGAGCCATCTCTCCAACCCATTTGATTGGTTGTCGTGGTTATGCTCTTTGTTGTCATTCATCTCCAGGCATTAGGCAGGTTTCAGGATTAGCAGATATGGAAGCAACTATTGCACATGCGTGGACCACTGTGGGCTGCCAGTCAGAGCATGCTTACTCATTCCTCCGACAGGGTAGTGTCTGAATTCTAGGTGATGAGAATGGATGGTGTCTTAGCTACTTTTCTATTGCTGCGAAGAGACACTATGACCAAGGCATCTTAAAATATATTTAATTTAAGGCTTATTTAGAGTTTTAGAGGACGAGTCCATGACAATCATGGAAAGTAGGTAGCAAACAGTCAGACTTGGTGCTAGAGCAATAGCTGATCTGACAAGATGGGGGCAGGGGTGGGCAAATGCTGAGATTGGGTCTTGCATGTGCCTTTGAAACATCAACACCCACTCCCAGGTCATATACCTCTTCCAACTAGGCCACACCTCCTAATTATTCCTTAGTAGTTCAGCAATTGGGAACTAAAAATTCAAACATATGAACATATGGGGGCCATTCTCATTCAAACCATCATAGATGGAGAGTGGGCAAAAGGACACATGGGACATGAAAGAGGAGAAGAGTCTGGGTTGGGGAGGGTACATGGGGCCAGAGTAGGAGTAGCAGAGAGAGGAGGGCCAGGAACAATCACACACACACACACACACACACACACACACACACACACAAAAAAAACCTTCAAAAATGTCATAATGATATCTAACATACAATATGCAAATAAATGAAAGTAAAAATATATAAAAACAGAAAATAAAAGGACTAGGCAGAAACTGAATAATCCTTGAGTCTCAAACATCTAATCACCATATCCAAGCAGACGAAAGCTAGATCATGTGTTTGGTTGCTGTTTATCATGTTATGTTCACTGGTTGCTTTTGTGTGTCCCCTAACATAGCAGTATTTTCTCATGCCATAAAAGATACTTCAACATTAAAATTCAATGGCTATGGTCATTTTCCATCATGTGGCTGGATGTCATAATATGTCTAGTGGAATTGATGCCTGTGGACCCTCTCTTGCACCTTTAATTTCCAAAACAAGTCACAGTGTGATGAACATCTTCTAAAGAAATCTGCTTTTCTGATTCTTTGCGTATGGTCTGGGGATCTCATGCATGAATAGGAAAAATTCAGCTCAACATATCATGTAGCAACGTAGAAAGGTTGGTCATTCCTGTTGGGGTATATTCTCACAAGACAGAGAAACGAGTGCTGAACCAGATTTAAGGTTTTATTGTAAACAGTTTGCCAATATTTTTGGAGAATTCTTCTGCTGACCATGTGTGAGAATTTTAGAGTTTTCTGCTGTTCTCTCTTAAACCACACAGAGCCTGTCTATGTGCTTGGGCAGTCGTGATCACCATTATTTACAGTGACTGCATGAGGCTTGATTGCAGTGACGAGCTGTCACCATCCCTCCTCCAAAGAGGCTGCTAATTGATGCTGCTCCTGCTGAGCTCTCCCTGGTCCTGCCAAATGGAGCACCTCCATCAGAGCACAGATGTCTGGACCACATCTGGCCCTGAGGGTGGTGCTGTCAGCTTTCCATATCCGTAGGCTGTCTTACAGATGCATTTTTTTCTTTTGGTGATGGTCTAAGAAACAGGGGTTCTTGAATAAAAATCAAGGTTGACCATAACCATGTGGGGCTTGGGTCTGAACAGAAGATGATTCAGACAGGGTGTTATCTTCTGTGGTATGTGTTATCAAAGAGCACTCAAATGGGAATCCAAAGAGTTGGGATAAGATCCATGTTTATTCCTGTTCCCAGCATCCTGTTGTCTAATGATCATTTTGTTTGCAATGGATAGAAGTAGTTCACTCTGCCTAAGCAGGAGCAGCAGGAGCAGCAGGAGCAGCAGGAGCAGCAGGAACAGCAGGAACAGCAGGAACAGCAGCAGCAGCAGCAGCAGCAGCAGCAGCAGCAGCAGCAACAATAACAACAACAACAAGGATCCATGGCTTTAAAAATAGTATTATGGTCCTGATCTTGCTCTCTCCTGTAGTAACTTAGTTTCTAGAACAAGCCTCTTACTCCGGGTTCCAAAATGTGCCCTTGAATCCTCTGTTACACGGATCAATAAACGATGCCCATGATTCAAAAGCAATTTGTTCTCTATTTTAAATTTTTAAAAAAGATTTATTGGAACACAGTCACAATCTTTAGAAATGAATTGCATAAGGATGCTTTTGTCCAATGCCTGGGACTGTATGTTGCTTGGAATGTTTGAAGTGGAAGTTTGATCTAGTCTTTTATTTAAGTTTATATTAGTTGAGCTAATATCTGAGTTGGCAAGGAGTCATCATCTTAAGTCTCAAAGTTTTCCAAAGATTACCATGTCTAATAAATTATTAGTACCTAACCATCCTTGGATTCATCTAATTTTTTATTTAAAATATATGTGGTCTGTCTGTCTGTCTGTCTGTTTGTCTGTGTTAGTTTATGTGTGTCATGTGCACTGTGGGCCAGAACAGAGCATCAGCATTGTTAACCATTGCACCATCTTTCCCTTCCCTGAGTTCCAAATTTTGAACATGTTTGTGTGTATCTATGCATGTGCATGCACAGTCTACAGGTAAATATTTCTCAATTGCTCTCTACTCTACCTCCTTTTTTTTTTTTTTGAGGACAGGTCTTTCTCTGAATCTAGAGCTCACTGATTCAGCTATATATGCCATACACAAAGGCGTAGGGATTCTCCTGTCTCTGCAACCCCAGTATTGAGATTACATATGTATATTGCTATGCCTGACAATTTTATGTGGGTGCTCAGGATCTAAAGTCAAGCTTTCTTGCATTCACAATGAAGTGGTTTCCTTAGTCCCCATACTATGTATCTTGTCTAACTTCTTGTATCCAGACCTCCAGTCTGGAATGTTGAATTGGCTAAGACCACAGTCATTCTGAAATATTTCCTTACTTCCATCTACAGCTTGATGAGATCTGTGTGATATTGTTTATACTCCTGGCCACACTACCTAGTTCCTGCAGGTAAGTAGGGATGTGTTCACAGATCATTTATTTTCTGAGGACCCGCAGTGGTCACCTCCCTCTATTCCATGTATGGAGTGGCTTTAGCTTTGTAGGCAGCATGTCTGTGAGTTGAAATGCTGTAATTTGTGAGGCTGTCAAGTTCCTAGGTCTGGGCTGTGGTCTCCATCCTTCAATCTGACAGATGACTCTGGAGTTTCCTTACAGTGATTTACACAGTTGCTTTATGAACCCCATGCAGAAGTTGTTATTATTTCAAGTGAAATTTAATTTTAAAGAGTGAATAAAACATGGTCTTTATGTAAGAGTGCTTGTGTCTTAGCATCTTAGCTCACCCCACATCTCATGTGTCTATTCAGAGGTCCCCAAATCACATCCCTAGCTTTTTTTCTAAAATGAATCCTAATAGGTTCTAACCTAACCTTAGTATAAACCCTAATCCTAACCTTAAACTCTAACCATAGCAATAATCCCTCAAGAGGTCTAGGCTTAAGCCAATGAGATGGCTCAGTAGGTCAGGGCACCTTGTGCACAAGCCAGGAGACCAGAGTTTAATACCTGCAATCTGCAATAAAGATGGAAGGGGAGAGCTGTCCTCTGTCTGCCTCAGGCACAAGTAGTAGAGAAACAGATTAAATGCCAGGACATTACCCAACTGGGGTATGTTAGAGGAGTGCTAAAGGATTCTATCCTCAGCTCCCCTAGCCTGGAGGCTGAGTGTTTTAGGTGAATCAAAATATAATGAAGAATGTAAGAAGAAAAAGAATATGACAGCCAGAAGGAAGGAAAGAGGTTTGGGAAGGTCTTGTCTATGCAGAAAGTCAGCAGGAGACAGGTGATGAAAGGCTTACACCAAACATAATAAAATAGTTGGATTACATCTTTAGAGCTGTTCACAGTTCCATCTAGTGTGGCCCATAGTCACATCTATTTTTAGAGATATTTAAAAATGTTATATTTGTTTTTATGTAGTAATATCAGCCGTTACTGAAAGATCCTGGAAGATACAGTGTTGAGGACTGTGCCTAGGGTTTGTGTGTGTTAAGCATCCTCTTTACCACTTACATCCCCAGTTCTTAGAACGATGCTATATCAATTCCTTTAGGTAGAGTCTCTCCATTGAGGCTTATTATTATCTTACAAGATTGATACTACTACATAAACTTATTATTTCATCATGTAGAGATGCAGCAAGATTAAACAACTTTCCAAAAATCATCTTTTAACTCTTAGAGTAATCTGCACTTCATAATTATCCAAAAATTATGATACTCATAGTTGCTGCTTGAGAGATCTCAGCACGTTTGTGTACATGAACTTAATCATCTGCATGATGTACTCTGAACTCTCAAAGAAGCTCCCTTTTCATTTCATGAGTGATGACACTGAGAAATGGAGTTGGCAACATCTTTCCAGAGCTGGTCAGAGTCCCCTTGAAATGTAGGGTCACAGGAGCCTACCATTACTGTCCTCTGAAAGACTCCACCCAACAGCTGACTGAAACAGAGGCAGAGACCCACAATCAAACATTAGATGGAGCTTGGGGAGTCTTGTGGAAGAGTTGGGGGAAGGATTGGGGGACTTGGAGGGGATAGGGATGCCACAGGAAAACCAACAGACTCAATTAACCTCAACCCTTGGGGGCTCTCAGACACCAAACCACCAACCAAACAGCATACATGGACTGGACCTAGACCCCCTGCATATGTGTAGCAGATGTGCAACTTGGTTATCATGCGAGTCCCCCGATAACTAGCAGGGGCTGTCATTGATTCTGTTGCCTACATGTGGATCCTGTTTCTACATCTTATCTGGCTTCAGTGGGAGAAGTTGTGCCTAGCCCTGCAGTGGCTTGATGTGCCAGGGTGGGATGGTAGTACCCAAGGTGGCTTCTTCCTTCTCAGAGGAGAAGGGGAGGGGAATTGGGAGGAGGATGGACCATGTGAGGGGAGCTGGGAGAAGAGAGAAGCCTGCTATGTTGATGTAAAGTGAATAAATAAATAAATAAATAAATAAATAAATTTTAAAAAAAGAAGGGTCTTAAGGATCCCGTATTTTGTTGGTTTTCATGTCAGTTCATGACACAGGAGACACATGGTTATAAGGATCATGACTACACATCCTTTTTTGTTTGTTTCTTTTTGTTTTTGTTTTTGTTTTATCGAGACAGGGTTTCTCTGTATAGCCCTGGCTGTCCTGGAACTCACTCTATAGACCAGGCTGGCCTCGAACTCAGAAATCCGCCTGCCTCTGCCTCCCAAGTGCTGGGATTGAAGGCATGCACCACCACCGCCCAGCATGACTAAACATTCTTATATAGTCAAAGGACATGGTTCTTTCCTCATCCTTGGATGAGGGGGCACTGAGTGATGAGTGAGGTTTGGTGGGCCACAGAGGCTTAAGCCAATAGTATGGTTGGTGTTGTATTTCTAATCATAAGAAGGATGTATGTTCTAGATTTAAGAATTCTTTTGATTTAAGCAGGTAAATATGCCACCTGTAAGTTATAATTAATGCTTTATTGATATCCTTTCCTGTCTTCTTTAATCTAGGTTCCTCTTCCTTTCCTCCGTTACTTTTGGGTTTTCTTTCTTTGCTTTGTTTAATCACATCAATGACATCATCATCAAGAAGCATCACATTGTGGTCACTGCTTATAATGCACTGTTCTCATTGCCTTTGCTGTCACCACCGTCTCACCACCATCACCATTACCACCACCAGATCATCATCACCACCACCACCAATCATTACCACCTCATCACCACTACCACCACCATCATTATCACAGTCACTACCACCTTCACTGCCATCACCACCACTACCATTATCATCTCTACCTCAGATACTATCAACACAGTATTGCCTTATCAAAGTCTTGATTTCTTTTTGAGTGTACGGATTGGTGTATATGTACACATATGCTTGTGGAGATCAGAGGTCAACCCCAGAGGGGTCATTTAGGATAACATCACCTTGTTTACTGAGACAGGGTCTCTCAGTTTACCTGACTTTGCTAATTAGACTAGACGGGCCAGTGAGCCCCAGGAATCATATTCTTTCTGTGTGTTCACCCTGGGATTGAAAGCATGTCACTATAATCAGATTTTTATGTGGAATCAGGTCCTCGTGCCTGCATGGCAAGCACTCTACCAGATGAGCCATCACTGCCACCCTTGATCTTGTCTTCATCATTTTCACACAAGTGTCATCTCTATCATCATCTTCATTCCTACGTTGTTGTGCTGGGCACGGTATTCACAGTTTGCATGCATAATCTCCCTTCATCTACAAATAAACTGTTGCATATGCTAATCTTCATTTTCATCGACAGACCCCCCCAAGTCTCAGTGGGGTGACATAGTTTGTTCAAGGTCACAAAGCAATCACCAAGGTTACTCTTGTCTCATTCATTAGATCAATATGCAGTCTACACACACCAGAGCTTCTTGGTTTCTTTTTAGGAATTAAGGAAGCCACAGGACAGATCCCTTGAGCTCTGTTAGGCCTGTGAACTCAGAGAAAGAGATTGGAGGATATTCTTCTCCAGGGACAGTTCTGATTCAGAAGAACTACTCCATTTTTGACTAATCATTAAATTTATATTTATGATTATTACTGCTAAAGGGAAATTTAGAGTTGAACTTTGCTACACAGGTATTGGATCATGATTTCAATCCAGAGTTGTCTGATTCCAAAGTTTGAATTCTCTGTTAGTGTTGTCTGACTTCCTCTGTGGTTTGCCCGAAATAAGTCTCCAAAACCTTGAGCCCATGGTAGACATGTGGCTAACTACAGAGGAATGTATGGTAAGAGTTACTGACAGCAACCCTTGCTTGAATTAGTCATGCCATCTCAACTCCCACCCCATGTCTGGGAAAATATATTCGTTTATTTTTCTTTTTTTAACAACATACCTGGTATTTTTTAGGAGACAGTGTATTATGGTAGGAAGACAAATATTTAGATGCAGATTATATATCAGGTTAATGTAGCTCAAGGATACTTAGTTTCCTCATTCTTCCTCTACAAAATAGAAAGGACACTGGCTAGAGATGCTGAGATATTTATGAGATAATAGGTGGTGTGGTGTGGTGTGGTGTGGTGTGGTGTGGTGTGGTGGTATACACCCATAATCTTAGCACTTGGAGGGTGTGTTGATACAGGAGGATCACGAGTTCCAGATGAGCCTTGGTCTATTGGGCAAGCTTGAGAGCAACCTGAGCTGTATAAGATCCTGGAGCCAGAGGCACAGACCATGAAAAGTGCTCGGCAAGCATTAGATGACAATAAATGTCACGGTGTTATACATCGCTATAAACTCACCCTTAATTCCCCTTTCCTTGTAACACCCTGCTAAGTGGTCCATCTACATTTCTAATGTGTAGGAGGAGAATTGTGCCTGATGGATTTGAAACAGCTCCGTCTCTGACTGACAGAGTTTCACTCACCCCACCAGCTAACTTAGGTAGGAACTGTCTTCCCATCCCTTTAACATCTACATGTCAGCTGACCACATGCCCTGCACATGGAACGTTGTGTAATTACCTACAAGAAGGGTCATGGAGGATCTGGGAGGAATTGTAGGTGTAAACAAGGGGTGGACAGGAACTAAACAAGTTGTACTCAAATGTGTGAAGTTACCAGAGAATAAAAATTTGAAATCTACTCACACCAGAGAAACAAAGAGCCAAATAGAGTTTAAGATGTCATAGAAGAAACACAGGGGTGAGTTCATAACACATTGTCCCATGGTTTGCAACTAAAAGGTTCCCCATCTCTTAATACTGTATCACCCTCTATTTCTTCCCCCCATCCCTCCTATGCTAGCACAGAAGTCCAACTTTAATTTGCACATTTCACTTGAAGTAATCTTTGTCAAAGCGAAAGTATTCAGTTCACTGTAACCACATTTACATAGGATTCTGTTGTGAGTTGCATGTGATGTTGAGCCCCCCTCCCAAGTCCTACTGTAGTCAACTTAAGACGGCCTCTTTCCAGGAGTTGTCGGGCCAGGGAGAAATGCAGAATCCTTCACTGTACCCCATGACAGGTGACATGAAAATAGTGGTGGATACAGACTGTGCTATTATTTATGTCTGTTTACTTGTGGTATGTAACAGATTTTAGGTTCCTCTGGGGAAGAGACACTCAAGAGCAGCTTTTGTTTACAGGCGAGTCTTAGAATCAGACCATCCCAGATTCGCATGGACATTTCTCCCCACTTTGGAGCTCAGCACCCATTGTCTCTATGAATATCCCCTTTTCATTGTACTGTGCAGTCAAATGAACATTTTAGAATTCAGCCATCTTTATATTCCCATTCATGCCTGCCCATTCATTAAAGAATTGTTAAACTAATCATTTAATTCCCATAGTGTTTTTTTTTGGGGGGGCACCACCTATAGTTTAGGTGCTATGTTAGGTACTGAAGATCCAGAACAAAATGGTAGATATGACCCTTGCCTTAACAGCTTTGTGTGTATGTATATGTAATACAATTTAATTATCACACATGTAGAATAAGGGCACATTTATGGCATTACACCAAAGCAAAAGTTCTAGTCTTCAGCCCAAGCTTGCTAGAAATGTCAAGTTGGGAGTTCCCTACATATCTTGATTTGGACGCCTGCTCTCAACCCTGAGGGTTGTCTTTGTGCACACATGTTCTGTTCCCTACGTGATCGGGGCAGCTGCACCATAACCCCAAGAGTTGTCTCTGCACACATGTTCTGTTTCCTGCATGATCACAGCAGTTGTACTATAACCCTGAGAGTTATTTGTGCACACATGCTCTGTTCCCTGCATGGTCATGGCAATTGCACTACAGGTGCAAATGACTGTGACCCAGAAGTTACCAAAAATAGACTCCAAGAGGAACCTGGGATGCTTGAGCTGAGTTTTATAGGACACATGGTAGGACAGGAATGAGGAGGAAAGGCATTTGTCAGCAAAGGAAGGTACCCAAAGCTAACATTTAGGAAAGAGAGGTGACTGTATGGGGTTATGGTGAGTGTGTCTGTCTGTGTACATGGAGCAATGGAGCTGAGAAGCAACTGCCACTTCCTTGCAAAACTGGGCATTCACACAGAATACTGCTAGAACACTACAGAGAACTTGGGGGGATGGCAGGACTCTCTAGGTATTTATCTGCTTTATTATAGATGCACCTCTTCACACACAACACAAACACACACATACATATGCACCTATAGACACATATAGACATATAGATACACGCACACACAGATACATATACACCTATAGACATATGGACACACATAGACATATGGACACATGCAAATGCAAATAGACACATGGACACATGCTCATACACATACATATACACCTATAGACACACATAGAAATATGGTCACATGTGTACGCACACACACACACACACACACACATACACACACACACACACACACACACACACACAGAGCAACTACTGAGAAGTCACCGGCTGTGTCTTTCTTCTCTGTACTTCCAGTCTCAGTTTTCCTGGCACTTTTTAAAACTCTTATTCGTGGAGACCCATTTTCTCATGGCTCTCTGGCAAACATTTCTCATTGCTTAGCCTGCTAATGCATCCCATCTGTGAGGGTAACAGGATGTGCACTGTGGGAGAGCCTTGCCTGAAGTGGCCAGAATGACTCCAGGGGCTGAGATGACAGCAGGCGTGTAAATCACCCAGGAAATGTTGAACTTTGGAGCCAGCAAACAACAACATACCACTCTCGCCCGCCCCTGCAGGAGGGTTATATATGCTGCTGTCACTTTTATACTGTTCTCCACCACTGGTAATTTTCTCTCAATCTAATTTTTATTTCCCAAGGGTCTATCTACCAAGGTTGAAAGTGCTGGAAACCAATGAGTATTCTTTTGTCAAGGGATAGTAAATTAAATTAACCATTGCTTGTGGCTGGCTCTGGTCAGAACTATTTATATGTAAATAGGTGAGGCCCTGGAGGTCTTGTCGCAATTATTATTTGTTCATTCCAGATGCTGACCATCACAACAGAGGTCAGGACCAAACTCTGGTAACAGCTGGAGGAATTAGCTCCTGCTGGGTCTGACCTGGTCTCGCCTGGGTTAGCTTTTCTGACACACATGAACATAATGATCAAATCTCTTCTGCCCACCTCATGAGTTGAGAATGTAAATGCTTTTAGTCCCAGTATAACAGTAAAATAGGAATGGAAGAATTCAAACCCATTCTATCACCTAGATGGCTCCTTGTCCAATCAGCGTGGTCACTATTTGCACATTGTTTCCTGAGTGGCTGGCTCACTGCAATTGCTCCTTGGAAGCCATCATTCTTAAGTGGTTGAAAGGAAACAGAGGCATATATATAGCAACAATGATCTCTGCCTCTGTGTCTGTAGAAAACATAGCCCGTGTCCTTTTTAGTCTTTTGGGTTGGATTTTTCAGTTCGGAAGACAATAATACTTCAAAAGGCAAACTCTGGGCTTTAGGACTATGGTCTGCCCTGTTCCTTTCTTTTCATGCAGAAGGACCAGACCCTGGCATTCCTCTTTAAGCCACTGCCACCCCAGTTATCCTTTAAGCCATGCAACCAAAAGATTTCTCTGTGGCTTTCAGGATTTACAGCTTGTTTCTATGCTCTTGAGCTCGAGTGAATAGCTCTTTAAATCATGCTCCTCAAGACAGAGCACTTTAAAAAGGAAAAGGAGTTTTTTTGTTGAAGTGAACCAGAGGCAGTAGAAGCTATCCCTATATCTCAACTCTGAATTCTGCCATTCTTGTCCCAGGATGGGGGACTTGAGCTGTGCACCCCTGGGATGGATATAACTCTGAGTACTAATTTTCTCCTCCTTATGACAGAAAGTCTGGCAGAAGCACTTTAGGGGAGGGCAGATTTATTTTGGCTCTCAGGTTAGATGGGGCAGTCCACGGTGGTGGAGAAGACATGTTGGAGGGCCCTGCTTTTGGCTTGATGGCTGGAGCATGCATGAAGCAGCTGGTCACACAGTAGAAGCAGAGAGCTCAGGCTGGAAGCAAAAATAGATATCATCTTCATAACCCACTTCTGGATTGCTGAGATATGACCCCAGTTATTCTGAAAGCTCCCCAAAGAGTAACTCCAACTGCAGTCCAAGTATTCAAACATGTGAACATGCGGGGGACATTTTCTATTCAAACTACAGTGCTGAGCTGATGGCTACTGGAGTTGTGTGGCTTAGCTGACTATCTTACTGGTATCCTATATGTCTTTTGAAATAGACTAACCTTCCTGAAAGAAGTTGGATTTGGAAGTCAGGTTGAAGCTCCTGGACCATACTGGCTGGTCTTGAATTTGACCACTGGGGATTTTAGGAACACATTGTATAAACCCTTGTACAATCTCTTCCTTAGAGCACCTCATGCTTTTACATAGAGAAGGAATCATAGTGAGGAACTCAAACATCAGTTTCCATGTTGATCAGTGCTCATCTTATCTAGTATGGTGCCTTTTGAATCCTGCATGAGAGCATTTAGACTTAAGAGCAGGTTCTTATTCTATAGCCCAGACAGAGGTATATCAGGAGGCTGAATGAATGTAGGACTTAACTTGCAGAACCCATTCTCCTGGAGAAAGTGGTGTGTCAAAATTTCCTTTCAGAGGGAGAATTGATTGTCACATTGGATGGAGACAATTTCTATCAGGGATCTGCCCGTGAGGTAGGTTGTGTGTGTGTATGTGTGTGTGTGTGTGTCTGTGTGTGTGTGTGTGTGTAGTGGCCATCTGTTCCAGAGATATTATAAAATTATACTTTCTTTGAGTCAGGAAATATAATTTTTCTCAGATAATTCACAGAATGAGTGCAGTTTCCTTCAATGTCTTGGTTCCCAGAGAACTAAGGATAAATTCCACAAAAGATCTTGAGAATATATATATATATATATATATATATATATATATATATATATACACACACACACACACACACACACACACAAACACACAAACACACACACACACATATATAAAATTTTGTTCTCATATTGACCTTAACTCAGGTTTTAACTTTTAAGTTCAAATTTTACTGAGCTAGCATCATGGATATTTTAATGTTTTGATAACATTAAAATATGATGCTAGAGCATAAATGAGGGACCCACTGTGTGGGCGGACTAGGGTTTCTGGAGAATGGAATGAACTGAAGCTCACAAAAATGTCTTTTTTTGTTCCTACAAACTTCAATGACATGTTCTTGTAAGGATGTGGACAGACCCATGGGAAAATCATGAGGCAGTTCTCATGGACAAATGAGAAAAATCATTTGATGGAAAAACACAGCAAACATTAGGGAACCTCACTACAAAGAAAAGGGCAGGCACAGTGCAAGTCTCATGCTGATGCTAGATTTATTTAGGGGAAAGCACTTTTCCAAGAGACTTCATGAAATTATCTTAGGAAGAGAACCCTGGGTGGGGAGACCATATTGTCATTGTCAACCCAAATCACCCTTTCCTAGGGGTTGGCCATGTTCCTTATTTCTGTGACCAAATACCCAGCAAGAAATGATTTAAGAGAAGAAAGGTTTATTCTGGCTCACGGTTAAAAGGAATCATGGCATGGCAGGAAGGATCTGATGGCAGGCACAGACGCTATAGTGGAAGGAGAAAGGGATCAGCTGGTACAATTGCATCCAAAGTTGGGGAGGAGAGAGTGAGCTAGAAGCAGAGCTGGGCTATGGAGCCCCAACCCTGTCTACCAGTGAGCTACTTCCTGCAGCCAGGTTCCACAACCCAAAGTTTGCACAACTTTCCCACACAGCACCAGCATCTGGAGACCAAGTGTTCAAACATAGGAGCTTGTTGAAGACAGTTCATATTCAAACGACAAGACTGAGTCACCCTTGTCCTTCACTAGAAGAGCATGAAAGAAGCTGAAGAGAATGTTCACAAGAAGCCAAATGCCTGTCCAGACTGTTGTAAATGTTGGGTCACTATCATTTAATCACACAGCCCCCTGCTAGACTCACACACACCAGCTCAATACATGCAGTGCGTGGTGGCATTGTTCAGATAGGCCATTTAAGAGTGTTTATTGCTATACTGAAGAAATTGGCATAAATGAAGTGTGGCCACAATCTTTCTTAAAATGCTGCATGCGTGCAGGGCTGTTGGGTTCATAAATTAGCCTTTTTCAGAGAGTTCAGTTGCAATCAACTGTGTTTAATATTCACACATTGTAATTTAATCATTAAAGATCTCAAGCAAAGATCACGATCTTAGAAGGTATTAAATTTAAAAAGCCCACTCCCCTGGAATTGCACAGTTAGCTACAGATTTCTGGTTTATGTCCCATTAGCCCATGGTGATAAGTATGGACTCATATAAAGGAAAAGCACGAATCCCCATTTCAGAACATTAAGTCTAGATTTTTGATGATAACCTATTTTTGTGCTGCTATTAGGGGGCACCAGCCTGTACCCACATCCAGTTATTAATCTGTGTAACATTGTCTCTCTAGCATGTTATGTTCTAAGTCTGCTGAACTTCAGCATCACCGGCTAAGTGGGTTATTAAACAGGATCGAGAAATGAATCAATCAAGTATATTCAAATGCTTAGTCTCCCTCATTGTTCTTTGACTTCATTATTTAGGCATTAAATTCCATGCAACACCGGAGGTAATTGTCAATACAGAGTCTCAATTTGTGGGAGACGAGTTCTCTCTGGCAATTATGGTTTTAGGTTTGCAAGCACACCAGAAATCCTTGCAACATGATAATACCATTAGCATGTCTTCTATACTCACATCTTCAAGGAATCACAGCTGGCTGTGCGGGGGGCAGGGCTGACATGTTCATTAGAGAGCATGGAATAGAGAGAATGGTCTTAGCAGTCATTCACAAACCCATTCGCACACTCAGCCACTGAATATAGAGTGTAGCTTCAGTGCATGGGGTTACTCCTCTGCACTAGAAGGCAACAATGGTTTATATAGCTTGATCACAAAGACAAATGTATAATGTTAAGAGAGGAGAGGCTCTTGGGCCTGAGTATGTTTGATGTTCCAGTGTAGGGGAATGCCAGGATGGGAAGACAGGAGTGGGTGAGTGGGTGGAGGAGCACCCCTATAGAGGCAGGGGTTAGGGTGATGTGATAGGGGATTCCCAAAGGGGAACCCTGGAAAGGGGAAAACTTTTGAAATGCAAGTGAAGAAAATAGCCAATAAAAAGCCAAAAGAAAGAAAGAAAGAAAGAAAGAAAGAAAGAAAGAAAGAGAGGGAGGGAGGGAGGGAGGGAGGGAGGGAGGGAGGGAGGAAGGAAGGAAGAAAGGAAGAAAATGAAAGAAAATATATACATGTTAAAAAAAAGAGCTATACTGCCTAGGTTTGAATGTTGGCTTTCCCAGCTGCATGACTGTAAGCAAGTTACTTAACCCTTCTCTGACTGTAAGCAAGTTACTTAACCCTTCTCTGCCTTTGTGTTCTCTCCTGAAAGCTAGTCACCTGTGAACACAATAGCAGAAGTATCACCTTAGTGTGAGTTTTCTTAAAGGCAGAGATCAAGACAAGAATTTGGGTGCAAATAGTTGATTTTCAAGGTTCAGAGAATGTGTGCAGAAGAATAGGAGAATGAGGTGGCAGGCAAGAGGGTCATTCAGTGCTCCTGGAGGAGACGTAGGTAGGCTGCTCTGAGAAAGGCTGGGTGACATCCAGGAGAAAAGCAATGTGATCAGTATTTGCTTCCCAGTTTGATGGAAGGCCTTCACCTCTGAAGACTCTCCTAGGGCAGGGGATCAACACAAGGACACTTCAGGTTACAACATTAAACAGATGGCTATAGCATGTGTCCTCAAACATGATAAGTGATCAGAAGAACCTGGGACATTGTTCAGGAATATACTCCCAGATTCCATTTGACACAGGTTGAGTTAGAGTGTTAGCAGAGTTGGGTGGGCTGAAAAACAGTAGGTTGAATCAATGTTCTGGATCATCATCAGGTGATCAGATGCAGGTACAAGTTTAAAATAATCCATATATCCATCCATTCATCATCAGTCTGTCTGTCCACCCATCCATCCATCCATTCATCCATCCATCCATCCATCCATCCATCTATTCTTACTTCTATCAACCCATACATACACTTACCTCTAAATGCATTTTATTCTGTAGCAATTCTTGTCTCTAAGGCTTATGCCTGTCTGCTAATCTAGGCACAGTCCTGGAAACTTCTAGCCTCTTATGTAGGCCTAGGATGTTTTCAGACACTGAGTCTTACTGCTGAATGAGCTCACCCTTTTGACCTCTTTCTGTACTGTGGCTGAGTGGTTAACTCAGCTGTTCTCACTCAAAGTTCCTTTTCAGGCTGACTGACTCCGTCTAGCTTCTTTCTGGTTCTCATTGAATTGCCCTGCATGGCCTCAAACTAACTCTAGCAATCTGTTCTAATCTTCTGGCTCCTTCTCTTTCTCTATCTGATTTTGTCTTCACCAGTGTCTAGCTTGTTCTCTTCAATCTTTCTCTGTAAATCTCCCCCCCCCCCGTAAAACTGCTTCCTTCCTCTCTGCATTGCCCCTTAAGTAGCTTCCCTTTTCTCTCTCTTCTCAGGAGAGATGGGCATGTCCTATTCTGTCAAATCTTTCTCTGATTCATCACTTTGTCTGCCACTCAATGAGGCATCACTTTCAAACATGTGTGCTTCCTTCTACAAACTAAGTTTACCTTCATAGTTTTGGATTAAAGTTGTGTGCTAATTGCCAAACTACAGAACAACTAGAAAGAGGTATTTCTAGTAAATAACACAATCTTGGGGTTCACAGTGTGATCAAATATCCTCTAACACCTACCATCCACTCATCCATCCATAACCCATCTACTAGGTGCTCCCTCCCTCCCTGCCTTTAAACATCTGTTTATCTAAGCACACATTTAACTCACTGTCTATAATATATTGGGCACTATAATGGCTTCCAGGAATGTAAGGTTAATAGCAAGCACACATGGTAAGGGGCAACAGACTGGTCATGAAATAAACAATAAAAAGAGCCTTTTTACAGCATGGCATGAGAAGGATCTATGATAGGGAAGATTCAAATGAGGAGCACTTCCTCTATGTAGATTGCCTTGCACCCCCTTCATTCATTCAACTTAACTTCTATTCTCTAATTCTCTGTAGCTGGCTGCATAGAATGAAAAAGAATGTAATTTAAATATGTCCTTGCATATGCCCTCTTAGGGACAGCACCATTCATCTGATTTGTAAGGATTTCAAAGGGACACACAGTTCTATAGTCCCAGAATGTTCATTTAGCAAGCTGGGTGAATCTGGCTAGCTTTTCATACACCCTTTCCCTAAAGGACTCATTCTCAGTCTCCACTTTCCTACCTGCTACATTCCTTCTTTAGGGAGAAAATGTACCACTACTTTCCTGCAGCCAAATGATCAGCCTTGGCCTCAAACTGCTTCCCAGAGGTTGCAAACAATACAACTGAAAGTGAGAGGGCCAGGGTGGCTTTCATTTCTTTCCCCACAAAATATAATTGATTGAATCCCACTGTTTCCTGAAGATGAATCCTTCTGCTGGGAGGATTTGCTTTGTAAATTACAGACTTGAGTGGATTTTTTTCTTCTTCTTGCTGCTTCAGTGAACTGAGAATTAGATATATTTGCAATCAAATAAAATATGAGGCTCTTGACTGGTTAGGGTGCTAACTGCGCCGGGGGTTGGATGTAGGGAGCTAGGGAGATCTGATGACTTTACTCTTGTTTATGATGTTCTTACAGGTTGTCAGAATGTCGTTGGTAGGAGTGACATGATGGGGCAGGGGATAAAAGAGACAGCCCTCCAGTGCTAAAGATTGAGAGGAAAGAGTGATTTTGCATGAATACTAATAAAACAAGTGAATGTCACTCTGTGCATGCCTAGTCCCCTAGTAGGGACAGGTCAGAGTCTAGGTGCATGGCCACTGGAGACAGTGGTAGCCAAAACAGACAAAGATCATGGGCTTCAGTGTGAATTCATTTCCGTGTGAGCATGGGGGTCATTAGCCATGGTTTTCTTATTTATTCATTGCCAGATGGTGATATGTGGAGGCTAAATCAAGGTGAAAGATAAGTTGTGTATGAATGCAAACACATACCTGAGCACAGAGCAGAGAATAACATCTCATAGGAGGCTTAGGCATTTCCTCTGGCTGCTGAGACAAATTACCACCAATTTAGTGGATTAAAATCGTAAATGTGTTATATCTGCTTGTGAAGGTTGAAAGCGTGCAATGGATGATTAGGACTGTGTTTGTGTTTGTTTGGGGGAACTTTAGGGAAGAATCTGCTAGCTCCTTTCCTTCTCTCTCTCTCTCTCTCTTTCCCTCCTTGCCCTCCCTCTGCATGTGCCTGCACACATGCCTATAAGCGGCACTCTGAGACTACCAGTCAGACCTGGTTGTGGTTCCTCAGACATTACAGTTTCTTCCTGGCCTAGAACTCACTGACTCTGTTAGGCCATCTAGCCAGTGATCTCCAGGGATCTTCCCATCAGCAACCCCGGTACTGGATTCACAGCGCATGGCACCATGCCCAGCTTTTTATGTGAATTCTGGGGTTAGACTAAGTTTTTCTCAATTGTATGGCAATCCCTTCTTCAATTGAGCCCTCTCCTGGCCCTTAATACTTGGTTCCTTGTCTTTTTAGCTTCCGAAACCCCTCTGTATTTTTGAATTTATGAGATTAGTTGGCCCTTCATCTCTAGGTCAGACGTAGCATCCCAGAATATTCCAGTCTCAGTTTCCCTTTCTCTGTCTCCCTCTTTCTTTCTCTTGCATCTCATCTTTGAGGACCCATGTGATCTTATTGAACCAAGACAATTCAGTGCAGTTTCTTCATCTGCCAAACACGCTTTCAGGGTGCCTTTGGCCATGCTTAGTTGCCTGCATGTGAACAGACCATAGGGATAAGGACCTGGGCATCTTGGGAAGCTGTTATTGAGTAGATTTAAGTAGCCAAAGGAAATCTCATGGAGGAGATATTGGATATAGGCTTGAAGGAGAATGGGAAGAACCATGCAGAAAGCATGAGACAGCATGCTCTGAAAGGAGGGATCATTTATGATTGATGGGTGTGCAGAGTGTGAGGATCAACACCTCATTGGGCAACTGTAGCTAGTACAGAGGGACCAAGGGAAGATTATAAAAACAGGCTCAAAGAAGCAGTAAGGGATTAATTAGGCAGTGGCGCAGCTTCTCTTTCTGCTTCTGTGATAAAACACCCAACAAAAGCAACTTGGAGGAGAAAGGGTTTATTCTGCTTACAATTCCAGATTGTTTATCCTTGTGGGGAAGTCAAAGCAGCAGGAACTTCAAGCAGTCACATGACATTCACAGAAAAGAGAGCACAGAATTAAAGCATGCTCAGCTCGTTTTCTCCACTCTTACATAATCTGCTAGGCCATAGCCAGGGAATGGAGCTGCCCATGGTGAGCTGTGTCTTCCAACTCCAGTTAACATAATCAAAACAGTCTCCCATAGATATGCCCACAGGCCAAGCTAACCCAGATAGTTCCTTTCCAGATCTAGACTGCCTTCTCAGATGATTCTAGCTCATGTCAAGATGACAATATAACTCACCGTCACTGGTAGTATAACCAGTAAGCCCAGGACCCACCTGTTCTCAGGAGTAGGTTTTCTGGGATGAAGATAGGTGTTTATAAGCAGAAAAACATCAGAATGGTTAACTCTGCAGAGCACAGGCTTTCCCAAGCACCTGCTGCTTCTCCCTAGCAACATTTGCCTTTGATTAAAAAACAAACACTTCTCTATTGAAGTGCAATAGACATTCAGAAAAGTGCACTGACATAAGAGGTTCACTCACTGAACATGCCCAGACAACCTTTATCCTTTAGAAGAAACAGAATACATTTTTCTGCCAAGCATTTTTAAAATGTGAAAAGCAGACACCACAATGAGCTGCTCTGCACTCTTTCACATCTATTGATACCCCAACAGACGCGTCTTTCTCTAGTTCTCCAAGCCCAGTATTGTACATGGACAATGGAAGCTTTTTTCCCCCGAGGCCCTACCCTATGGCCCCATGCTTACCTCTGGATCTAAGCCCCTTCCCTGTGTCTGGTTAGCCTGCAGCTCAGTCAATACACATTACATTCTTGATTGAGATATGCTGGCTGAGTTTCTTTTATTCTTTTACTGGCCAGGACAATTGCTACTCAGAGTTTTCCCTTTGGTCAACTTTGTCCAAAACCTATAGATAAGTACATGTTCTCTTTCCCTTGTCCAAGGTGGTGGGAAGCTTTGCATAAACCAGGAAGTTTCTGGTGTAAGCCTTGGAGTTTTAGATCTCAAAACACACTCTAGGTAAAGAGTAGATTGAGTAAGAAATGGGGTTTGTGAGTGATTGGGTTTATGTGTGTGTGTGTGTGTGTGTCCGCACATGAATGAATGTGGAGGTCAGAGGTCAACTTCCAGTGTTGTTCCCCAGAAGCTATCCATCTATCTAGTTTTGTGAGACAGGGCCTCTTACTAGGACCTCAATGAGTACTTTAGGCTGGCTTATTTGCGAGTTTCAGACATCCTCCTGTCTTTGTCAAATACTAGGGTTAAAAGCATGATGGCCATACCTACCTTTCTGCATGAGTGCTGAGTGTAGAACTTGGGTCCTAGTATTTAGATAGGAAGCACTTGACCAAATGAGCCAGTCCCTGGAAAAAGAGTCTGTTAATGCTTTGAGGGAGCCAAAAAAATATGGTGTGTCAAAGACTAGAGAGTGCTTTTGCAGTTCCTTCTCTTCCTTTGAGATTCGAATGCTCCTCTAAGGTAGGTGGGGTGGGTGGTATAGCATGATATATGTGGAAATCTAGAGTAGATAGAATAGTGTTTAAAAGTAAGACTCTAGGGAATTGATTAATGATGAAACTCTCGCAAACACAGGCTGTGCCTTAATAAAAGAAGGCCCATGGGGCTTGTGTGCTCTTCTACCATACAAGGATGTAGTGAGAAAGTGCGACCTGGGGAGACTATCAGTCTGGATTATTTTTGAGGGATATATCTCATCATGATGGGGAAGCTGAGGTACTAGAGTGGGAAGGTCTCTGGAGGATGGGATGTTCAGTGTGATTTGTTGACATCTTGGAAGTTCAGGAAGCAGAAATGTGACCAGAAATAGAGCTGGGGCATGACCGTCACGGCTCCTCCTGTGACCTGCAGCCACCATCTTAGACTCTACTTCTCAAAGTTTTCACCATCTTCCCAAATAGCACCATTAGTTAGAGACCAAAATTTCCAAGCCTTGAGCATGTGGGGGTCACTCATATTCAAAATACAAGTTATCCTTCTGTGTCTCAATTTTTTCTCATCTGTAAAGTAGAGATCTGTTGTATGTCTATTTCTTCCCCATTAAAACATTCCTAGGTGGACATTCCTTATGACTCAGGAGAGATGACAAGACTCAGCAGATGAACAACCTAGAATATCCAGGAAGTCCCTGAAACTTTCTGGATGCACAAAACTACAGAGGCAGTAGGGACTGCTGAGGTGTTCCTTAGCTGAGTAGCTCCAAAGAGACTCTCCGACCTGTGGTTCTGCCTTCAAGCCATGAAGAGAGCCCCAGGGGTGTAGCTTTCACGGGTGTCACCCACACTGTGGTACTGTGGTGGGCTTTCAGTGCAGCTGTCTTGGAATCCTCCATTGTTTCTGTAAGTAATGCCTCACTCATGCTTTCATAAATAACCCCAATAAACCCACTGGTTCACCTAATTAGACTTTGGTGGTATTATTGTTTTGGTCTGTCCTTGGTACCCCTTGGGTTTGCTCACATCGTCCGAGAAATGGTTTTACATACAAAGATCCCGAGAGATACCATCTCAAAGAACAGTTATGAAGATTTGACTAAAATAAACCTGCAACATGTTGGGTTCTGTGTTCCCATTAGCACTAGAGTAATTACTACCATCATTAAAGAAATAATCCTCACCATTAGAACAATATGCAATTATTTTATTGTTATTATTACCATAAGCATCTGTAATAGGATGGAATGGACACCCACATTCACCAGCTCAGTCAAGGCCACAGAGACCTGAGTCATTTCACACAGTAGACTCCCCCTCTCCTAAGGCCTGTCCATGCCCATTTTTCAGCCCATCTGGTCATGAGTGGTAGTTTTGGTGAATAACAGAGGCAGTTGCCAGCCTGAGAGGGACATCATTTAGTCAGGTGACCTCCAAAGCTGGCTTTTCCGGCCAACCGTCCGGACTCCAGAAGAGCAGCATTAAGGAGTTAATGAGGCTTGGCACAGGCGATGGGCCATCTGTTCTTAATTACTCAAAGTGCACGGGGCCTAGGGCAGGTGGATGTGGGGGCGGCTGGGCACTACTGGCCTGGTGGAGCCGACTGCCTTCTCTCCGATGCCTGGATTCCCATGGCTGCATCCTTTCACCTTCTCCCTGTTTCTCCTCCCTTGGAGGCTGTAAAGGGGAGTTAGATGCTTGCCTTGAGGAGCCTCAGGGGAGAAGAGGCAGGGATGAGGTGTCTCAGGTCTACTTCTGCAGAAATAAGAGCCTGGGAAAAGGATTCCCGGGCAAACGAGTTATCAGGAACATGTGGCACTGGGATGGGGTGGACAGAGCAGGATAGGCATATGGAGCTGAGACACAGGGGATCTCTGCATAATGGCTCCTTGGGGACTCTAGAGGGCCAAATTTCAGTAGTATTAGTCCAACCCTGCCGGCAGAGGAAACAGTTCTCTAGAGATGGTATGTGATGGTGTGTTCTGCTCACAGCTAGCACTGGAAACACCTAGAAGAGAGGACATCTTGTATGTCTGTAGGACAGAAGCCTCCTTTGGAGGGAAGCCACATATGCTTGCTGCTTTCCTACAGGCAGGAAGCTGTGCCATGTCCCCTGGATCTTCGGTTCATGCCAAGTCTACCTTGCCTGTCTCAGGTGTAATAGCTGACCTAGGGAGGGGACTTGGAGCTCAAATGTACATTTGAGTCTTGGCTTTTCCACTGACCTGCTCTCTAGATTTGGTTATGGAGTGCACCCCACAGGCTCCTGTGGTTGAACAGCTGGACACCAGTTGGTGGCAGTGTTTTAGGAGCCATGGATCATTTAAGACTCTGGCATAACCCACAATATCTACCAATCCCACCTCTGGAGGAAGGGAGTCTCCAGGGATGGGATTGGCAGACATTGTGTGTTATGCCAGAGTCTTGTTTCTGCCTGTTTTTACATTGGTGGAGAGGTGAGCAAGCCATTTCATACTCCTAATCCCATGGAGCCTCCACCTCCATGCCTTCTCCACAGTGGCAACTGTCTCCCCTTCAGACTGTGAGCCAGAATAAATCCTCTTTCCTTGTTTGCTGCTTTTGACAATACACATAAAAGTAATTAATACCATGACCTTGGGGGAAAGCCTTGATCTTTCTGAGCCTTGGTCTGTGAGTTTATAGTGTATTTTAGTGCTGTCTTGAAGATTTTATGAAATAGGACATTGAGGAGACTAAGGATGGTCTTTCTGCCTCTTCTTCATGTCTCCTCCTCTACTTTTTCCTGTCATTTTTCTTCAGTTTCCTCCTTTATCTTCCTTCTTTTCTTATTTTCATTCTCTTTCTCCACTGCTGCCAGGGTGGAGTAGGGGTGTGTCCTTGTTCTAGAACTAATTGGTTTGTCAGGCACAGCACACTGGCTGTGTGTTTGCATGTGTGTGCATGTAGGCGTGTGTGTGCATGCATTTACATGTGTGCATGTGTATGTGCATGTGCGTGTGTGTGTGTGTGTGTGTGCGTGCATGCGTGCGTGCGTGCGTGCGTGCGTGTGTGTGTGTGTGTGTGTGTGTTCTGTCTTTGGAATTGCTTTCTTTGCTTGTCTCTGAGATGCTGAGGCAGGCACCATGTGAATAGGAAGTAGGAGTCAGACAGCACAGGGCCTCCATGTGTGTTCAGTCTCTCATGAACTTTGTGACCCTAGACAACCCATTCATTCTCTGGGAAGTCAGATTTCTTATCCACAAACTTGGGAAGTAGAGGCAGGCATATCAGACATTCAAGGTCAATCTGAGCCAAATATGGAATTTGAAGCTAGCCATGATGACATGAGACCTTGTTGAAGTGGAAACTCAAGTTTCTTTGGAAAGTCAGTTGTGTTTGATGGTGTTTGTTAAGGCAAACATGTTTGGTTGAAGTGGACATAGGTGAAAGGCTAAGGTAGACTCATGAAGAAACCTTTCATTGAAGTAGACATAGGTGAAAGGATGTTCTGTTAAAGCAAAGTCATGAAAGGATGTGTGATGAATTGTTCACTAACAACATGTATGTATTTGCCTGCCTTACATTGTGTAGTTGAGTTCTATTGGTCAGGACTATACAGACAGAATCATATCAAAAAACTTTTGGGGGGTGTATTATCATTTTTTGTTGCTTCTGTGGACTCAAGTGATTGACAGAGTAATGTCATCTGAGATAGACTCATGTGTTGAGACAAGACATGTGTTGAGGCAAGATGTTTGGAGGGGCTATGAAATGGGCAGTGATGGAGGTTAAGATTGACTTAAAGAGCTAGCTGTATAATGCTTGTTGGTCTCCAGTCTGTTGATCTTCATTTTGCTGAGAGAAGCACAAGCAAAAACATTTTTTGACATTGTTGTCCCTCTTATTGACTTGTGTTGGGACTGAGGCATTCCTGTTTCTTCGAGGTCTTGCTACCACTGCTGATTCGTGTTTGCTATCCCAACTCTACGGAACTGGATATACTGCTGGTATATCTGTGAGGTGTTGGCGAGTGGATCAAGATGCTGGTGCTAACCTGTGAACTGAACTGTGGATTTCCAGACAACACAGATGCTGTTTTGGTCCAAAGAACCACTTCTAAACAGGTCCACTTCCCCTGTATCTTTTCTTTTCTACTTCCTCTGGTAGACGGTGGGCTAAAAGAGATTTTAAAGCATTTAAAAATCATCATTAAAAATAAAGATTAAAAAATTAAAATTATACCCTATTTTTGCCTCCCCCTACCATATTTATAATGCTCCTGGAAGGTTAAGGGGGGTGTCATCTTGGGTTTAAGTGTGCCACTATAGGGATTCATAATCTGTATTTGATGGCACTCTGAAGCATGATAGGCACTTTAAACTAGTTTCTTTTGTCATGTTGGCTGCTGTTGGATTCAAAGATGCATTGAGTTTGGTGACTCCTTGGACCATGGAATAATTTGCTTATCTTTGCTCCTGGGAAGCACAAGTTTTGGGTACCTTGAATGCTGGGCCATGAACTCAAGGTCTTTGCTCTGGTGCTGGTGACAGTGGGATGCTCCAGCTCCAGCTTCTGAGTTTGCTCTGCCACTTTGTAAGCTGAGGGCCCACTCCTTTTCTTTCCTTTAAAAATTATTTCTTTTAGTTTTTGAGATTATGATATACATTTCCCCTTCTCCCTCTTCAATCTGTCCCATCTACCACTCTTCACTCTTTAATTTTTTTCAAAAAAATTGACCTCCTTTGTTCATTGTCTATATAATGTTACATGTATGTATGTATGTATGTATGTATGTAGTATGTATGTGTATTTTCAGGGCTGACCATCCTGATCTCCGCATTCCTTAGCTGCCTATAGCTCTCTGTCTAGGGCTGAGGCCTTATGGGCTTTACGCTTCCACACTGGAATGTGCGTTGGTGCTGTCCTCATTCAGCTCATGTTGAGCTAGATCGTCATGTTGGTGAGATCTATGAGTCAGCTTCTGACACCCCTAGAAGGCACAGACTCACAGCAAACTCCCTGATCCTCTGGGTTTTAGAGTCTTTCGGCCCTGTTCCATAGTGATCCCTGAGACTTCAGTGTAGGGGCTTTATTGTAGATATACTGGTGGGGCCTGGCTCCACAGCTCCACTCTGAGTGGCTGTGGTTTTCTTTGGTAGTTTCTGCCTGTTGCAAATAGTTATCTTTGATGGGGGGGCACAATGACTACACTTATCTGTGGGTGTGAAAACAAATGTTTAGACGATGGCACTTGATCTATGTTTTCATCTGTATGTCCATTTACAGGCTCCTGTCAACATCTCTAAACAGCCTAACACAGCTAATGCAGCTTGGCCCTGGACCCATGCCACAGAGAGGAGACTACTGAGGGCAATGGGGACCAGTCATGAGATGGAGGAGGGACCACATCAGTATGGCTGGCTGCTAAAAAGCATCTGGCCCAGGCTAGCGATTACGAAGAGTTAATTCGGCCTCCATTGCCATCCCGTGCTTCAGGCTGGATTCATCTGCACTCTCAGATCTTGGCTTCTGAGCCAGCTGCTGGGATGTGCAGGGTAGGGGTAGGGGGGAAATGAGCCTAATTATGAAGGAGTGAGTATTCATGTCCCTGTGATCGTGTATGGTTTGATTCCTGGGATCCCTGTGGTCTGACAGAAATGGCATCTGGAGATGAAAGACTCATAAGTAGAGTTCTGGGGACTTGGCTTGATTGTAAATTCACTGCAGCGCTCCTAACTGCAGTTCTAAACATGGCATCTCTACCTCTCTGTCTGGCAGAGGCTGAGGTTGTGCTCTGTAGCAAATATTTGGGCATTAAATTTCTCCATCACCTTTAAAGGAAGATAAGGGCATATAATTTTCTATGATTCCGGCCAGCCCCTATTGATATATGGTAAGAAGAAGGTGATGTTTGCTGTATCTCATGGAGAAAATGGATTTATTTGTTACTTCAGCTTAGCTGACTAATACACTGGCCAATATACAGTGAATGGACACAGTCCAACAGGACAGGAATCTGCCTGACTTTCACACTTTCATATTCTTAGGGTTTAGTGCAGTGTCTAGCACACATGGACAGATGATACACAACCATTGAAAGGTATTTGGGCAGCAGAGGTAGGGGGAACTTGGAATGATCAGACCTGAGTTTGACCTTAGCTTTGGCATTCACTTACCAACTCTGTGTACATAAGAGGTTAGTGTAGCCTTTGTAACACTTGATTTTCTTATCCTTGGCGACAACCCCTGGGGTATTACTGTAGGATTTATTCCTGAATTGTGAATGTTTCTGACCTTGTAAAGGAATAAAACATGATAAAACCTGATTTCGTTTCTGTGTGTGTGTGTGTGTGTGTGTGTGTGTGTTTGTAAACACACATGTCTATGAATACATGGATGTCAGAGGAGGACACATCATGTCTGATTTCTATCTCTCAGGCAGCAAACCGGAGGGATTCTCCTGTCTCTGCTTCCACAACACGGATTGGGGTATATATGTGGCTACAGTTGGCTTTTTACTTGGGGGCTGGGGAATTGAACTCAGGTCTCCAGGCTCATTTAGTGAGCTGTTTCCACAGCACTTGTTTTAAAGAAAGAATGGAAATCAAACTCTCTCTCTGTCTCTCTCTCTGTCTCTCTCTCTCTCTCTCTCTCTCTCTCTCTCTCTCTCTCTCTCTCTTTCTGTGTGTGTGTGTGTGTGTGTGTGTGTGTGTGTGTGTGTGTACATGATTGCATAATCACTTTGTCTGGTATGATTGGAATCAATTGGAAAGACTGTAGGTGCCAGGAGTGGGAAGAGACAGAAGCCAGAGACTGGGGAAAATAGAGGTGCAGAAAGCAAAGAGTAAACAGAGCTCTCTTTTTATGTCCGAGAGAACTAATTCAAATGATACAAAACACCCCCAAATATTTGAGCAGAAGCCCTTGCTGGTGTGTTTTTAATTACCCCACCAATACAGGCTCCTGGGCAGACTGGCCCTAAGCACATAGCAATGTATTGCAATGTTTTTAGTAACTGGGTTAGGATAATTTATTGGAGAACTGACTGGTTGTGTTTCAATAATTGCTAAGACTTGAATATTAGCCTTTCCTCCCTGAATGCAAATCATTCCCCAACGGGGCCAAAACATTGGAGAATCTTGCTCAGAGCATGCAAATCACTTGGAGACAAATTCTGAGTGCCGACTGTAGCACCTACGTGAGCATTTATTTTAAATTGTGCATGGAAGCTCTCTGAACTTTTGAGTCCCGTGTTGGGGCCTTGTTTTGTTGGGAGAGGTCACAGGCTGTCATGGGTTGACCCAGTACTGTTTCTATTAAAATTAAAGGAAACATGGGCTCAGATGAGAGGTGAGAACGGTCAGCCTAGGGCAGCCACTTAGGTCACCGGAAGCATGAGAGACATCGTTAATGGCTAAAACAGATTTCTCCTCATGCCTATTTTCTCTGCTGAGCCCTTTGGATAGAAAACAATCTAACCCTATTTAAGGAAAAAAAATCAGCAGACATATTAAAAGAGAGTTGAGGGGATGAGAGAATCTTGGCTGGGCACTGTAGAAATCAAGATTTAAAGGCAATGAGTGGCCTGAGGTTAATTTGGTTTATCTGGCTACAACACAGCAGCAGTAAGAGATGGGACTCACGTAGCAGAAGCTTTGCACTGTTGGAAACACCAAGAGCAGTGCGAGCTTCCTGTATGGATGGTTCATGGTACACATTCCCTTGGGGGAGGGTTCCTGCTCTATCACGTGTGTTTAATCCCTACAATCACTCACCGAGAGGAAGGATTAATATTCCTATGATAAAGTCAAGACTTGGAGAGATAAATCACATTGATTGATAAGCTCTCACTTATGTGTGCATGGGTGTGTCTGTCTGGGAGGGCACATACCTGTACATGTGGAGAGTCCAGAGGACGACCTGGAGTGTCCTATGCTATCACTGCCTGTTGTATTTATTTCAGTCAGGATCTCCCACGGCTTCTGGAACTAGACTGATGGTCAGTGGCCCACAAGCCTCAGCGATACTTCTCTCTGAGCACCACCGTTCTGGGGTGACAGGGCCATGCACAGTCATAGCCAGCATCCCACACGGGTGCTGAGGATCCAAATGTAGGTCTTCATGCTTGCTCGGCAGTTGCCCCTAGTCACCAAGCTCTCTCTCCGGCCCTGCTATCTCTCCTCGGAAGGGATGGAATTTGAACTAAGAACTTGTGAGCCGCTTCATTAGGCCACTATTGATATAGAAGGCACCATTGCCAAAAGTCCCAGTGCTTAGGGCAATGGTGTTGGTGCTAGCTAGTTTTTGTTGTTGTTTTGCTTGGTTTCGTTTTATCTGTCAACTTGATATAAACCATGGTTATCTGGGAAGAGGAACCTCAATTCAGAAAGTGCCTTCATTTAAATTGCCTATAAGCCAGTTCGTAAAACATTTTTTAAATTAATGATTGATATGGGTGGGCCTAGCGCATGGGGGTTGGTGCCACCCCCATAGGAGGTCCTGAGTTGTATAAGAAAACAGGCTAAGTAAGCCATGAGGGGTAAACCAGTAAGCAGTATTCCTGCACGAGTCCTTCTTCAGTTTCTGCCCTCTAGGTTTCTGCCTTGTGTTCTGGCCTGACTTCCTTCCATCATGTACCATGATGTGGATATAAGCAGAAGATACCCTTTCCTCCAGTTTGCTTTTTGTCATGGTGTTTATCATAGCAATAGAAACCCCAAGTAAGACTGTAAGTAACCTGCTGGGCTTACCTAAGACAGTGCGGTCCGCTGAGCTGTTGAAGGCCTCAACGACATATCTAGAGTGTGAGTCATTAGAGTTTGGAGGATGAGCATTTAGGAAGAAGCTTACATCATTGATCAATGGTGTAATGAGTGTTGGTGAGATGGGAGAGAGTGATTTAGGTGGGAGCAGAGAGGTATATTGGGTATGGGAAGGGAAGACTCGAAGAGAAAATTTCAGACCTAAGAAACTCTACAGCTTTTAAGTTCATGGAGATAGTAATGATACAGATTTCAAAGGCACTTTGCAGTTTGTTCAACACATAGCTGCTTAAATATTCAATATAAAGTTTCTCATTTAGTACAATGACAATTGGTTTTTTTTCTAAGGAGAGAAGAAATTTGAATGAAAATATTTGGCCACTATTATATAGAGAGTAGTTTAGCCTCCATCTCCAAAAAGTAAACAAACTCTTATAAATATGTTCCCACAGGAAAAACAATTAAGGTGATATTTAATTGAAGGACTTCGAAATAGGACCGTGGACATTCGTGTTCCTCTATTAAGTGCTGAATAGCCAGAAGTGCTTTTGTTCTTCCATTCCAAGACCTGGGGAGTGGATATATGGAAGTTACTGAAAAACACAAGACTCATATTTTTGGTTGTGAGCCTAGCCTTTAGTGCTGAGCCATCTAAATTTCTGCTAATCCATAAAGATCATAAAAAACGTTGTTTATCAATGTCTCTGCTGTCTTGTCTATAGAAAGGTTCTCGACTCAAAAAGAACAAATGAAAAGAAAAGAAAAAGAAAGAAAAATAGCATACTCAAGTTCTTGTGAAGGACCTGAGTTTGAGCCCCAGAAATGATGTAAAAGGATGGTGTAGTGGCTGTCACATGTCACCTCCCTGGTGGGAAAGCAGAGAAAGGCTGATCCTGGGGTTCAGGGGTTCACTCGTTAGCCTGCTGTGAATGGCTATTCTTTTTTTAAACTTTTGATTGGTTCTCTGTGAAGTTCACATCATGTACCTGAATCTCACTCATCTCTCCCTCCCCTTGTCCTCGCCCTCTGCCCTCACAACGTCCCCTAACAAAGGAAAAATACTTCATTGTGGAAGCTGCAGTGTGTCACTATGTGCCCCACAGTACACACTTTTGTCCACATTACCTGGCTTGCAAATGTTCCTTGCAATGACTCATTGGTCTGGTATGAGGCCTCTGTATTCTGCTGCACTATCAATACTGCAGCCTCACCGGGAAACTCCTCTCACACATCCTGTTGTTGCCCTGAGTCATGAAGATCTTGCAGCTTTGGATCTTCAGGACCACCCTTCACACACTACAGGTCATTGATAGGCTAGATGTCGGAGTGTGGCAATTCAAAGCCCTAGATCTGAGTATGAGAGGTATCTGAGCTGGGTCAGCCCACCAGCTCTCCCATACCCACGCCACCAGGGCAAGCTCTCCCTCCCTGCCCTGGCTGGCTCATCCAGTGGGCCAGTTCTCCTGCTTTCATGCCCTCAGTGCTGGCTCACCTGAAATTCCTCCAACCAGGGCTAGCCTTCCCTATACTCCTGCCCAGGCAAGGTACCAGGCCTGCTCTCCTGTGAGGGACATAACCAGTTCTCCCACTCTCAACCCCCGGCCTCCCCCCCACAGCTCTTCTGGCTGAGGGAGGTAGTAAGTGCTGAGAGAGGGGAGGAAGGCATCTCTCCCTTGCTCGTGAGACCAGAGTCAGCGTCATCTCTATATGCTCATGCCCTTGGGGCTGGCTCACAGGCAACTCCCACGTTCAGAACCTGCTTTGGTCCTATGCTGCCCAGGTGAGGTGCTGCACCTACTCTCCTGCTTTTATGACCCCAGGGCCACCTCTCCCACCTGCCAGAGGTTGAAAGGGGAGAAGGTAGGGGAAGGAATCATCAGATAAGTGTCAGGGCCAGCTCTCCCACACTTGCACCCCTGTGCTGGCTTACCCACAACTCCGACAACCAGAGCCAGCTCTATTGTATTTTCTGGGTGATGTGCAGGGCTTGTTCTTCCAAGTCCTGCAACTGACTAGCAGCAAAGTCAGCCCTCCCGCTTTTGTGCCCCCAGAGACTGCTCTCTCCCAATGCCCAAGTGAGGGGTGGGCAAGTTCTGCACAGCCCTTCCGCATTTACATGTCCTCCTGAGTAGCCATCCAGAACAGAGATGACCACCTGGCCTTTGACAGTAACAGACTCCTGCTGCTGCAGGGCCACAGACCCAGATATGGCCCAGGAGGCAGCATAGGCCAGGGCCTCACCCTTGTCCCCGGCAGCATCGCTGCCTACTCACATCAGGCTCTTCCTCACTACCCTTGAATCTCCAGTTCTGCCTCTCTTCATTGCACCCACATCCTTCTGTTTCTCTTTCTCTTTCCTTCTCTACCACTTACTTGCTCTTCTTAGTGGCACCCAGAGTCTCTGAGTATCTGGGGTCATCTCAGGAGCACTATGCCCTGCTTGTGCATTAAGGCACCAGGCAGGGGTCATATGACTTAGCCTATATCCTTAGGCCTACAGTCCCAGGTGGTGCTCTTCCAGTCTCTGGCTCCCTCCCCACCCTGGGAGCCCATCCAGGCCTGTATAGAGCTGGACATCTCAGGATAGCTTTCTGTCCGGGGGGGCGGTGGTGGGGCTGACATCAGACTGGTGGTCGTCCCAGGTCTTTTTTCAGGTGTTCTGCTACTAATCATTCAGAAGTTCACAGATCAGAACACTGAGCCTAGACATAGCCTCTCTCCTCTGTCACCTACTAATACACCTGTGACACAGCAGCCATGTCTGCAACACCTCTGGGGCAGATGTGATGGCTATTCTTGGTTGTCAACTTGACTTCATCTGGAATTAATTGGAATCCAGATATGGGGGCAAACCTATGAGGTATTTTTTTTTTGGCTTGGTTTGAAGTTGGTGAATTCACTTCTAATCTGAGTTTCTGAGGTAGGGAGACACATGCCTTTGATATAGAAATTGAGGCAGGAATATAAATCTTTAATCTGGGCCACACCTTCTTCTAGAGGCTTATGTAGGAACATATAAGAAGGAAGCTTTTCCTCTTTGCCTGCTTGCCCTTGCCTTGTAAGCACATTTATTCTCTCACTGGCACTTGAGCTGACTTCTTCAGGATTCCTGTGTACTGAAGACCACTGAGACATGGAGCCTTGTGGACTGGGCAGCTACTAGATTCTTGGACTTTCTGTTCACAGCCAACCATTCTTGGATTAGTTGGATTGCAGCCTGTAAGTCATTCTAATAAATCACCATATATGCATAGCCTATAAATTCTGTTACTCCAGAGAACCCTGATTAGTATATCTGCCTATTTAAGTCAGTGAACACCAGAACAAAACCAAACCAGGGTACATAGCTTATTAACAATGACACCGGATATAGACCTGTTGTCTCTCCACTCATGCACACATATGTAAACATGCTACCCATAAGCTCACATGCCTAGACATACAAGCACATCTTCCTATCACACATACATGCAATGAATGAAAGAAAAGAATATGGTTACTGTACAGGATCAGCATATTGACCATTAGGAGTATTATATCTCCTGTTATTCTTTCCACAATTGTTCAAAATATATACGGAGGAGAGGAATATACATATTACATGATAAACAGATGGACCATGGTGCTACCCCAGAATAGGTACAACCTAATGAATCTCCTGGAATAAGAAGCTATGGTTATAATCATGAGCATGGTGATACCCATGAAGCAGGTAGATCACAGTGATATGTATAAAACAGGTAGAGTACAACTATGTCCATGGAACAGGAGGACCACGGGGGTGTCTGTGGAGCAGGTGGATCATAGTAATGCATAGCTGATCATAAGAGGAAAAGGCCACATGCCCAGAGAGTGATGTTCATTATTCCAACTCGATATCTTGTTCCAGTCACTCTCTTAGCTTTGTGGGAACTCTCTCCTCCATCTTCATCTCCATCTTCTAAGGATTATGTTGGTCCCCTGTGCCAGGACAGCTGAGGAAGCTGTACCAAGCGCTGTGCTACAGAAAGGTGCACTGACAGGATGAAGACACTGTTTTCTCCCCTGTGTGGAGGATGGTGGTAGTAAAAGACAGTTACAGTTCCCTCCCCGCCCCGAAGTTTCACAATGGGTAATAAATTATAAAGAGAATATTCTTTGCTATGTAATTAATGGAAATTTACCATTTTTAACCTTCCTCTGGGTATTTTCCAAGTCAAATAGGACCCGAGAGGGAGAGCATCGCGGTTCTGGTGTGTCCTCCTTCATTAGGCAGCAGCTGGAGGTTAAACCTTCAGTCACGTTTCCTGATGGCTTTGATCTCTGATGACAGTGTTAACTCTATTTGCTCCTTGGTATCACTCTGATGTTTTAAAACCATCTTTTAAGAGTGCCTTGCTAATTATTTTGCAGGAAGTTTAATTAAATCTTGTCACAGAGGAATATGCTATCTTGGGGAATGGTTGCTAAACATAACTCAAATTGCCAAGGAAAAGGGAGACAGGGTAGACAGATATGCACAGAAAGAGCCATGCTGGGGATGGTTTTCTCTGCTAAAGGATGCAGGATTTCCTGGCATTCCAGTCCCTTTGTCTGAGCTGTGTTTGGTTTTTGGACAGGATTCTAATTTTGCTTTCAATTTACATTTTGAAGATGTATTTGGCCAAAGCAACCAATTGATGCTGTTTTCACCCTCTACTCTGGGACCATTAAAATAAGCAGAGAGGTGCTAGTCTTGGTGTGTATGTGTGTGCATCGGAGTGAGAGATCAGTGAGGAACTTAGATGTCAGGCTAGGGAGCTATCTCAGTTGGACATGAGTTTGATCCCTGGAACACACACACAATAAATAAGTAAATACATAAATAAGTAAAAGCCAGGCACGGTAACAAGCCAGCCTGTGAAGGAGACTGCTGGATTTGTGCTCACTAGTCTGGGTAAATTAGCATATTCTGGAGCAATGCAGGAACCTGTTCCAAAAAATGTAGATGGTGTCTGAGGAATGATCTTTGAGATCGATCTTACACACACACACACACACACACACACACACACTTGTACTCAACACAAGTATACCTGTACACACACCATAAAAAAGGAAATTGTATGTTGGATGTTAAGTTTCTAAGGATATCCAGTGTGAGGTCTGTAATTCATAATCCTTAGATCCAAGCTCCTGAAGAATGAAGGAATGAAGAGGTATGAAATATACATCATACAATGAGACCTAGCAAATATTAAAGATGAAAAGGCAAGTGCTGTCTAGTGGGAAAGGGCTGACCAACATTTCCTTCAAAGGCCAGAGAGTAGCTTGTGTCAGTCTGATAGGCATCACTATGGCCCAGACCTGTGTGGACACTTTCAAAGGACAAAGCTCAAGGCTTTAGAGGCCTTAGTGCGTGGCCAGCTCCATAGCTTTGGGCCTTGGTAAGGTGGACTATCCTGGCGATGGGGATATGGTACAGGGAATGCTCACCTTACAGAGTGTAGAAAGCAAGCAGGTGTGTGCAAGCTGGAGAGTGAGACAGCAAGGAAGTGGGAGAGTGAGGGCGCTAGAGCATGGGGGGAGAGAAAGAGAGAGAGAAAGGGAGGGGAGAGGGAGAGGGAGAGGGAGAGGGAGAGGGAGAGGGAGAGGGAGAGGGAGAGGGAGAGGGAGAGGGAGAGGGAGAGGGAGAGGGAGAGGGAGAGAATAGTCATCTTTGCACTTTTCTCAGATAGGCTTCACTTCCCAAAATTCCCATGATGTCTCAAAGTAAGCCCACACTAGCTGGAGGCCAAGCACTCAACACTTGAGCTAGTGAGAGATGATCAATATTCAAAGCACATCCGGAGCTGATTTAGACTCTATGGTCTGCACAGTCTCTGTCCTGCTTGTGCAAACCACTGGAGAAAGTCTGTGAACAGGTACGGAAAGTGCCAATAAAACTTTATTTCTGCATAACAAAACCTGAATTTTAATTTCTCTTCATATGTTGCAAAATATTCTTCCTTTCTTTTTCCTCATCCAACTATTAAAAGCCAAAGAACCATTTTGGCTTGCTGGTAGAGAACAGTCCTGTAAAAGGATTTTTGTGCCTGTGCTTGTAGCAATATTGTTCACCAAAGCTAACTAAACATCAGTCAATGGACACAGGAATAAACAACTGTGGAGTATTAGATAGTATTTAAGAAGGAAGGGCATTGTGACATAACACTGAGGCACGGGTCAAACTTGACCATATTATGCTAAGCAAAATAACTGAGCCACAAAAAGGCACATGTCACATAGTTTCATATACACCAGTATTTAAAGTAGTCAGGTTCACAGAGAGACAGCAAAATGGTGGCCTTCAGTGCTCAGAGCATGGTGTGTTATTTACGAATGGCCATGGAGTTTTGGTTTTTGCAAGATGACTGATAGATGGTAGTGTTGGTTGCTTTAAGGGCTAATCTTGCTGGTCGGTCTGATTGGGTATGGACTCAATTATAAAATCTAAGTTGCTGGGCATTCTGTGAAGGACTTTCTTCATCAGACTGTTTGAAGTAGTAAGACTGACTCTAAAAGTGAGCTGGACCTTCTGGTAGGAGCGAGGAAGAGGACACGGAAAAAGGGAACTTGCTTTTTTATATCCTTGCCTGTGCTCTTACTGGCAAGTCCATTGATCCATGTCTGCCACGTTCCTTCCCCTGATATTTGAGCTGGCTTTTTGGGATTCCAGTATAGATATAAACCAGCAGCTCTCCAGGAATCCTCCAGGTTATCACTGACAGCTTGAGACTGCTGAGACAGACATCCAGCCTAGTAGACGGAGCAGCTAGAGGATTTTCAGGCTCTCCAGAATGAATTGGTCGTTTTATCTGTTCTACTTTAGAAAACCCTAACCCATCAGTGCAGCACGGCAAGTGTGTTTGATCCCACTGAGATGAACACTTAAAGGTAGATGGTGGGGAACCTCATTATGTGTTTCTGAACATAATTTTATGTTTTCAATAATGGGTACCCAATCCAAAATTGTGGCAGATATCTAGTGGATTGAACATCCACCACAACCAGCTAATTCTAAAGTAATGAATCAACCAAGCAGCTATTCCACACCTGTAATTAAAAATGAAATAAATAAATGCCACACAAGTAGCAGAAAGATGAAAAACAGTCAAAGAAATAAACAAAAAGCACTTGGATTGTGTGTCATAGTTTGTGAATCCTGGTGTGAGATATAAACTATTTATGTATAAACGTACATCTAACATACAGCTGTTCTTTTGTTTTTGAAACACCTCTTGTTTACTTAGATTCTTTGCTTTAGTGGAGCCCTTTGGGCATGGAAGCCGCCATGAACCTTGGCCTAGGCAGGGACAATGTGCTGTGAAATAAAACTAAGAGCACTTCGATCGACCTGAACTCTCCAGGTTGACTTCTTGCTGTTTGTTTTCTTTAAGAAATAGCAAGACACTTACCTTCAGAATCAACTTTCATTAGGAAATACAGATGTTTGAGCATCTGTTTGCTCTTTACAAGTTCTAAAACTTGCTGCAGACTAAGGATTGGGCTTGACCACCTTAGGTCAATGGGTTTCATGGTGAATACTTGTGTCTGGCTTCTCGGGATTGCTATGTGAAGGAAGCATGCAAGAGACCCAGGAAACACATCTGGCCCAAGGAAAACAGCAGCAAAGAAGGACAAGCATCATCATTTGAGATATTAGCTGGATCAGACCAGGCTAACCTGGTTCTTACTGTTCCCTAGAAATGTCCCAGAGTTCTTTGATTCACTTGAACCTTACTCTACTCTTCTGAGAGAGCAACACACACACACACACACACACACACACACACACGCACCTTCAATGGTCTTCAAGTCATTGACATCTGACAGCCCCATTCTACTTTCTCATCTCTTTTATTCTCACTACAGATCTGCCCAGCCATGGGCACAAGTAACGTGGTATTAGATTTACGCTCCAGGTTAATACCCTGGTTTTACAACTAACTAGTTGTGGGTCGACAACCTAGACAAGAAGGTTGGTTATCCCAGTCACTGGAAGCTGAGGCAGAAGAACCACAAGTCTGAAGCTATCTTGTACTACAGAAAATTTCAAAGATAGCAGAACAAGTTAATGCGAATTTGTATGAAAAGAAAAAATAAAATGGAAAGGGCTGAGGATGTAACTGAATGAAAGAGCAGATAACTAACACGTGTGAAGGTGGGGTAATCTTGTGCACTGGAGTAGAGGTTGTCTCTTTGTATTATTTAAATGTTGGTTTCTGTGCCAGCAGAGTGCTGAGTACTGTCTGGACTTTGGTATTGTTATTCTAATTACCAAGCACCTGCATCTTATTTTGTAAATATCCTTCTCTAGCACCTTCTGATTGGTGTAATAAAGAGCTGACAGCCTATACCAGGACAAGAGAGGAAAGGAGGGACATCTGGGTAGAGAGAGGAACCATGGGAAGAATTGAGAGAGAGTGTTAGACATGGAGAAAGTCTGATGTATCTGGACATAGTGAGAGGTAACAGGCCATGTGACAGATGTGGACTAGTGTAGACAGTGTTAATTAAGTTATATGAGCTATACAGGAACAAGCCTAAGCTATAAAGTTTGAGCTTTCATAAATAATAAAAGATTTCTGTGTCATATTGGGAGCTGGCTGTTTGAGACAGTCCAGTGATAATACGAGACCCTAGATGACTCAGTTCCCAGCTCTGGAAGATGAAGAGAAAAAGGGGGAAGAGAAGGAGGAGAGGGATGGAGATGGAGATGGGAGCAATCTGGGAAGGGGGTGGAGGAGGAGGGAGAGGTAAAAGGAAGTAAAAGCAAGAGTCCTTATATCTCCGTGGTAGCTGGCTCTTCCTTTGGGTTGTCATGAGGCTTAAATGAGATGACACTTATAATGCTCAGAGTTGTGGTTGTCACATGACTTCTGATTAATAATTAATTGTTAGCAATAACAATGGTTGTCAAGACTGTCCCAGTGAACATAAGAAAGGCCCAGATTCAATAAGCATCTGTTTGGGTAAAAAGAAAGAAAGGGAAAAAAAAAGCCCAAGCAGAATTAAAAGGAAAAAGCTCAAACCATTTCAAAGCAGAATGAGACAAATAACATTTTAGAATGTGGAGAAGAGTTTGAGTTCTCGAAATTATGTGCCTGGGTGTTTTCCAGTTTTAAAAATGTACTGTCTTCGCCTGTATTAGATATTTATTTTTATGTAAAAGATGAGTCCTCAATGTAGCAGTAGTCACATGTTTGGTGTAGGGGTCTGAGAAGGGCTTAGATGAAGTCTGTGCTTGGCCTCTCATAGGCTGCAGTGGAAGTGGTGCTTGGCAGTGGTCAACGTGGCTGCGGTGTCTTTATCCTCATACTCACTCATGGTAGGACTGGGTTCCTCCTGAGATGTCAGGCATAGTTCCTTGGCTGGTGGTCAGGGCCTTTCTTGGCCCTTTTCTGTATCTTGTTCTCCATCACAGCAGGCCTGCGGGAGAGCCAGCAAAGTCAGAAGACAGGGATGCATCCTTTGCTTTTCTTAGTAACTTTATTTTCTTTTTCTCATTTCAGCAGAGTTACTGTGTCCACAGCCCTGATTTCCATATAATTAATGTTCTTTGACAGAAAGGAATGTCTGCTGAGGTACCCTCCCCAGAGGTCACAGCCATCAGCTACTCAGTCTTCTGTAACTCAATGTTGTCGACTCACTGTGTTCCTTCTCTTCCAATCCAGAGCTGGAGTCCCAATCTCAAGTTGACTGAAGTCGGAGGTGGGGCCTTTGAGAGGTTTTCAGCGATGAGGAGATGAACTGATAAACTGAGTTAGTGTCATTAGAAAGAGCATCCCAGAAAGCTCGTTGTCCCCAGCCATGTGAAGCTGCAGCATAAGAAATGTGTCTGTGAATTACAAGGTGCTCCTGCTCCACAGGCTCCAAATGTGGAGAGTTCCATCCTTCCCTTCCCCTCTTCTGGTGCTGTTCGGGAAGCCTGTAGAACCTAGAAGAGGTGGGGCAGTGTTCAGGGAACTCCAGCACTGGGGCAGGATTGAGGTTGTATATACTGGTCTCACTTCCGGTCTTTTCTCTACTTTGTGCAGGGGGATGCAGTATGACCAGCTGCCTCATGTTCCTGTTGCTATGACATCTCTGCTATCTTGGACTGTATCCTTGAATTGTAAGCTGAAAAAGAAAACCCCTTTCTTTCTTAAGTTGCTTTTTTTCAGTTATTTGTGTATAGCAATGAGAAGAATAATAAGTTTTCTACCCAGAACTTGGTTTTAGCTTAGATATCTGGTGCTCTTTCCTTATCCTAGATCCTATGTTAGGCTCATGCATGGAGCCCTGGTCCATCCCAAGAGTGTCATAAACCTGTTGTAGTGGCGTAAACCTGTAGTCCCAGCACTCAGGATGTAGAGGTAGTTGGATCAGAAGTTCAAAGTTGTCGTCAGGTATGTAGTAGGTTTGTGGTGAGCTGTCATGTATTCGTTGCCTTTCTGTGGCTGTGATGAAACACCACGACCAAGGGCTACTTAAGGAAGAGAGAGTTTGTTTTGGCTTGCAGTTCTAGAGGGACAGGAATCCATTAGTGACAGGCATGGCAGTAGGGGCGGGGCAGAGTAAGGAAGAGAAGGAGGTGGTGAGGCTGTAAATTCACCAAACCACAGTGTCCTTCTTCCAGTATGGTTGCATCTCCTAAATGTTTCTGTACAGTGCCACCCACCTGGGATTAAGTTTTTAAATACAGGAATCCATGGGGGATATTTCTTATTCAAGCCACCACACTAAGATGCATGAAACCCTATATCAACAACAACAACAGCAACAACAACAACAACAACAACACCCCCAAAAGCAAATAAACAAAAAAATTACTATTCTTAGAAGCAGATAAAACCACTCACTGATAAGTGGATATTAGCCTAGACTCTTGGGACACCAAAGACACAATCCACATATCAAATGACATCTGACAAGAAGGAAGGAGTGGACACTGGTGCTGGAAAGGATCAAAACATCAGTGTAGGGGAGTACCAGAACAGGGAATTGGGAAGGGGTGGATGGGGGAACAGGGGGAGGGAAAAGGGGATGTGGGACCTTTGGGGGATGGGGAACCAGAAAAAGGGAAATAAAATGTAAATATAGAATATATCCAATAAAAAAGATTTATGATTGGCGAGCAACATTTCAACATACCAGGCATGCATTAAGAACTTGTTATCTCCCAAGCACAATAGTTAAGCTCCTGGGATATAGGGAAGTGAAGGTATTGCTGCAAAATAAATTTTTGTGTGACGAGTAAGAAAATAAATGTTCAATAGAGGTATGTATAATGTGTTGATTCAGGCTTGGGAGGCAAGCCTCATCACAGAAGGCAATTAGTGCAGGAAAGATGAAGGGGGCATTCATGTGAAATCACAAGAATACTTTTGAACTGAAAAATAAATTGTGATATATCTTTTTTAGCTAAAAAAAAAAAGAAGCAGATAAAACTATTTTCTAAAGTGTCAGGGCCATTTTACATTCTCTCTCTATAACAGTGGATGGGAATTCTCGGTTTCCATGGAATCTTTTCCCCAAAGGTGGCTTAAGGTTTAAGGCTGTAGGAAGGCCTGGGGGTGGGCTTCATAGAGCCCAGAGCTCAGACTCTCTTTCTTCCTTGCCTCTTGTGGATGTGGTTAGCTTCAGACCTACTTTTGTAGCTTTTAAAATTAGCTTTATTTTTTAATTGTGTCTGTAGTGCCCACAGAGTCCAGAAGAGGGCACCAGATGCCCTGGAACTGGTGCTACCGTGGTTGGGAGCCACCTGAAGTGGACACTGGCAACTGGGTCCTGGTCCTCCATGGGATCACTGAGCGCTCTGAATGGCTGAGCATCTCCCCAGCTTCACGTCAGTCTGTCATTTCAGTTGTTAGCACATCTGCTTTCCAAAATTGAAATAATGATCCTCCCCTTTTCAAGGTGATTGGTAGAAACATCAGACTACAGGCTGTCTGTACAAAATGTCTGTCATGTGGCGATTTCTGGTTTTGTACTTATTGTTCTTAGTAAATAGGTAGGCTTTTTTTTTGAGAAAGCTGTCTTCTATAGGGTAAAAAATAGTGTAAGATTTTGCTCTTATAAATGAGGACAATTTGCTCCTCCCATTGGGAAATAAGTTGATGCCATCTTCCCGGGAATGAGCAGCTGGCATCTCCGTGTCCCTGGCCTCACCCTCCCAGGTCTCAGTCCTGTTCTTGATGTCATTCTGAATTTCTGGGTAAGAGGGCCACGAGGTGCTGCTTTCCACTGTTTTCCAGGTGGTGGCACAGGCAAACATATGTCTGTCTTCATTTCTGTACCCTGGTGACCCAGGCACGACCCTCTCAAACAGATAGGAAGTTCCATTGTACCTGAGAAAGGAAACTATTTCTGTGCTAGATGGCAGTTAGTAAGCCATTGTGCTGTAGTTCTGAAGACATAAACTGTGCGATGCCACAGCGGAAGCAGAGAACATCCTGTGACCCCGGCCATTTGGAGTACCTGAATGCGGCATGCCACGTGAGCTCACTGAAGCTCCCAGCTTGCAATCACAGCAAACATATGAGAACTCCATGAGATTAGACTGCGGAAATGCACTGTATAGTTGTTTAGTGTGTGTTTCAAATTTCTGCATTATTCTAAATGCCATCTTGTGATGAGGGCACTGCTTCCTCTTTGTGAATCTTCCTATCTCTTTCATTTTTATTTGACTTTCTGCTGGGTAAGCGTGTGTGTCAGGGGACCATTTCAGTAGCATCATGCACACAAAGATGTTACAATAAAGAGAGGGTGAATATGTCAATTTATTTGACTGCAGCAATCATGTACTTTGTGTCTGTATATTGAAACATGTCATGGAACCTATATGTGGGTAATTTTTATTAAAAACCAAATGCATGGAAAATTCCAGAAATGCATAATTGCTAAATTAAAAAAAAAACCACTCAGAAATAACACCCCAAGACAAGAGGCCAGCTTTTTCTGGTCTTATTCTTCCATATCTAACGTATTGAGAGGGGTTTACATAATATATGGTTAACTGAAGTATTTCTAAAAGTTTTCTGAAGTCATGTTAATCATCATCACAAAATAAAACACCAGTAACTACAAGAAATAGACAATTCTAGTTCACTCTGAAGTATCCAATGTGAGACACCAGTTCCAAAGCTTTAGGTATTAGAGACCACAAGCCTGTGACATGCTAACCATCCTCTCCCAAGTGGTACCTGCAATAGACATGACTAATCAATTGCAGATCTTGTTCCTTCTTAGCCTGAACGTAGCCTGACCTGTTAGGATCTCTCTAAGACCTGGGCAGCCTCCTCCAGCTATCAACACAGAATATAAAAGAGTCTTGCATCAGAGAAGAGAGCGATCCATTTCTTTGCATAGCTAGGTTTCTTCTCAGATATGAATAAAGTATCAGAAAGTGACTTTGATTGTGGATCAAGGAAACCAGAATAGACTCAGGCTAGAGTGATAAGCTTAGACCATCCATATAGGATCATGAGCAAAGGTACAAACATGGCCTTGACCGGATTGAGGGGAGGAGGAAGCAGTGCAAACAACTACTAAGCCAGAGAGAGTAGGAAAAAGACACACCAAAGCCTCCATGTTCCCATCTGCATTTTAGAAACATCTGTATTTTATAGAAAGATCTTTCAGGAAGCCTTTCTATTCACCATGGACTGAAGTGTGTATCTCTCTGGGGTGTTTTGTCTTCGCTGTCAATGTGATTAGGTTTAAAATCACCTAAGAGATTACTGAGGGGTATTTCTGAGCATGTGTGAGGATGTTTCCAGAGAGGATTAAATGAGGAAGGAGTATCCCTTAATTGTTGGAGGTACTGTCACATGGGCTGGGAACCTAAAAAATATAAAGGAGAAAGACTCCCGGAGAGCCAGCCTCCCCTGTGTGCCTCCCGGATGCTATAACATGAACTGTTGATGCTCTGCCGTGCTTTCTCTACCATGACAGGCTGACGTCTCCAATGCTGTGAGCCAAAAGGACTGCTTTATCCCCGGGGAATGTACAGTCCAACAAATAAATGTGTTGTATCCCTACTTTCCAATGTGATGGAACTAAGAGAAGGGCCTCTGTCAGGTAAGTAGGGGTAGATGAAGACGTGCGGGTGGGGGCACCATGAAGCGGCTAGTGTCCTTATGACCAGAGGCTCAAGTCTTCCTCTCTTTGCCCTGTGATGACCCAGTGAGTATGTAATTATCTACAAATTAGAAAGAATCCTCAGCAGAATCTGCATCAACTGGCAATCTCATCTTCCTGGTCCCCAAACATGAGGGATAAACACCTATTGCTTCAGACCCAGCCTATGCTCTGACATTACACAGCCAGTGTAGTGAAGTCTAATGGTAATTGATGCATTATCAATAGGGCAGAGGGTAGGTTTTCCTAGAACCTAGGTAGGAAGATTACTGATGATGACACCACTCTGCATTTTGTAGGAGAGACTCCAGGCCTGGGAGGTCATGAGATTTCTGCAAAGCCACAAAGACTGTGATGTCACCAAAATGATGCTGCCGGTGGTCAGCTTTCAGCTGTACTGGCTCACCCTCCCTTCTTAGGTGATCAGTATTTTTCTGGAACATTCTGCTATGTTTTGGATCTCCAACACCAAATCCTACACCTTTCCCCCTAAATAGTATCAGGATCCACATGGGTTAATCGATGTCTCTTGGAAACATTTATGGCAAGCTGTGGAAAGAAGTTGAATGGGAGGGAGGTGGTCCCTGTCAGGACGGAAAACAGCATGCAGAGTGGGAAATTAAAGCAGAGTCTTTGGGGAGAGGAGAGAGGAAGAAGAGAAGCAGGCTCCCTTATCTTCCTTCCACATGTGAACTCTGTCACCAGTGCCTCAGCCTTTGATAAGCTCAGTGTGTCTTATCACTGCCCCTGACAGGGCATCGATCCTTCCTCCATAGCCCCCGGGGCTGGCTGCCCTCCCTCTCTCGGGAGCTCCCCATCCCTGTCCCTTCTGCTCCCCCTTCATTTGTTGACACTGATGTTCCATGCAGAGGAGGCTTCTTTCAAAAAATACATCTTTTTAATAACTTATCTTCTAGGAGAGGGGTGTGCATCTATGCTTGGGTGGGTCTCAAAGAAAAAGCCCTACTCTGAATGTAGAGTATCTTTTCCATCACAGGGAGCCTCTGACAATGAAAAATGAGCTTTGTACTCAGTTCCCATGCAGGAGGGTTGCTCACGTGGGCTGTGTACTCCAGTGGTAAGGAGGCTTCTTTAAAGCAGCCCGGGTGCAATTTGGGAGCCCACAGCCTGATAAGCTGTACAAAGACCCCTCTACAGCACCAAGTTATTTCCTTTCAATGAATTAAAAGTCCCTGTCAGACACATCTAGCTGTGGGGCCTTAACGCTGGGCAGAGTGATGACTAGTTTTATTTTGAGTATTCCTCAGCTTGTGTAGTGGGTTGTAAAAGCAGGGCATACTTGTAGCAATAAGCAGGCATACAGTTCAGCGGTTTCCACTTCAGGGAGGGGGTGGTATGGTAATTATCTAACCAATCAGTTGGGATGGAAAGGCTTTGAGAACTAATTAACTTCCTCATTAGAAAACTTCTACTGCTTCAGTGACCTTTTAGGAAAACCAGGGACAATATAAGTCCCTGTTAGACTTTTGCTTGGGAAGATACAACCAGAGATGGCAAGAGCAGGAAAATCACTTTCCCTGGAGGAAAGAGTGAGGCCATGAGAGATGCCTCTGGTTTTCAGTGCAGTTATTGTTTAAGAACTGAAGATCATTAGATACTGTGCCACCATTGTGTATTTTATAAATAGAGATTGTTCTGAGTGTGAATGTGTATGTGTTCCTGTGTGTGCAGGTGTGCATGCATGCATATAAGAAAATATGAGGAAGTCTGGAGGCTGATCTCAGGTGTCATTCCTCAGGAGCTAACCCTATTATTTTAGAGATAGAGTCCCTCATTGGCCTGGAACTCACCAAGTCTGATAGGATGGCTGGCTGGTGAGCCTCAGAGATCCCCTTCTTATCCACATCCCCAATTCTGGGATTACATGTGTATAACCATGCCCAGCTGTGATAGCTATCCTATCCTATCCTATCCTATCCTATCCTATCCTATCCTATCCTATCCTATCCTATCCTTTCCTTTCCTTTCCTTTCCTTTCCTTTCCTTTCCTTTCCTTTCCTTTCCTTTCCTTTCCTTTCCTTTCCTTTCCTTCCTTCCTTCCTTTCATCCATCTATCTATTTATCTATCTATCTGTATATAACCATGCCCAGCTGGTATATGTGTGTTACCATACCCAACTGGTATTATATATCTGTCTCACCATGCCGAGCTTGGATTACATGTGTGTCACCATTCTCTATTTTGTGTGTGTGTGTGTGTGTGTGTGTGTGTGTGTGTGTGTGTATGTGTTATGTGTATGTGTGTTTGTGTTGTATGTGTATGTATGTGTTGTGTGTGTTTTGTGGGTATGTATTATGTGTATGTATGTGGTGTGTATGTATGTGCTGTGCGTATGCATGTGTTGTGTATTGTGTGTTGTGTGTGTATGTGTGTATGTGTGTGTGTGTGTGTGTGTGTGTGTGTGTGTGTGAATCTTTATGCTTGTACAGCTAACACTTATGGACAGAACCATCTATCGGACTCCATCCTCTCTGAGTATTTTGAATGTCAGCCTGGATGCTGAGGAAGGGCTTCTTGTTTGCTGGTCATGGAAAGTCTACTTACTGAAGGCTCCGTGTCTATGGTTAGCCTCCCTAAGATGGGAAGTAAGAATGTCTTACTTCTAGAGGGAGGAATTTCATTTCCCATCTAAAAGTGAGGAGAGTCTTAGGGTTATCGTTGGAAAGGCCATAACTCTCATAGCTGCAATGAATCTCCTGCTATAAGACTTTGAGGTCCCTGACTTCTTGGTGAAGGTCTGTTAAGTTTTACAGTGTGATATTTGGACCTGGAGAGATGGGTGGGGTTAATGATAAGAGGGCTTCCCTCTGAGCTTGGGGGGAGTGTAGGGTTGGCCCAGAGATGAACAATTAAGTCTGCCACTCTACTGTCCCCAAGGCCCTTTGACCCCTGACAAAGATGGGGCAGATGGGGCTTCTTGCTGACACATTCCCTTTCATGGTGACACAATAGGAAACATACTGTCAGGTTGGAAGTCAGTGGGTCTGGTTTCAATGATGCTTCCACAGTTTAGGGGGGCTGTTACCCTTTTGGGCTTCAATTCCCTTCTCTGACATCTAACCATATTTAACCCTCATCTCAGATAATTGAAATGAGGCAAACCTTTGAGGAAGAGCCCTAGTGTAAACACATAGGGGTGCCGAGAAGTAAAGTTCCTCTTCATAAGGTAAAAGAAAGAAAAAAAAAAGAAAAAGCTGGGTATTGTTTTGTATGAAATCCCAGCACTCAGGGAACTTAGGTGAGAAGCTTAGGAGTTTAAAGCCTGGGCTATGAGACTCTACCTCAAAGAGGGGGCAGGGTTGGGCTATAGTCTAGTTGTAGAATACTTGGCTAGCATGCAGGAAACCCCAAAGCTCCAACTCTAACAGGGCATAAATCCGATGATCTGGTGGTACATGACTGTAATTCCAGCACTTGGGAATTGGAGGCAGGAGAGTCAGAAGTTCAAGGCCACACTTGGCTATACAGAAGGTTTTTGGCTGGCCTGGGCTATGTGAGAATTTGTGTCTCTTTTCTCATACCAGAAAGACAGAATATTGACCCTATGTAGACATAGGCTTTGTTAATTTTTTTCTATTGAGATTGAAAGTAAACATTTTCTGTTTTGCGAGCCACCAGTCTCTCCTGTGGCCACTTATTCTGCATGGCCAGATGCAAAGTGCCTCAGAGGATGAGCAGAAGTGCCTGGCTTTCCCACAGAGCTGCACTAGCGAGCATGGTGGGTGGCTGGTTTTGGCCTTGAGGGTGTGGTCCCCAGATCCATCACTCTATAGTTTCCTCTGAAAACCCTTAGTGCTGGCTCAAGGACTTCCTGCTCCCCATTCTCCTGCCTAGACATCTTGCTCTCTTCTTAAAATTTTATTTCTTTTCTCTCTGCTCAACATACTAGCTTGTTGAGGAATTGCTGATACAACAATCAACAGAACAGAACAGTTCAATAGCTAAGCCCACACCACAGCAGAGCAGCCTTGGACTGAGCCCTTCCTGCCTATGGTCTGTTTCTTTATTTAACTCGCTGACCCATTTCACCCTTTCAGAAACCGGCTGGGTGTGAGAGGGTCCTGTTGGCTCCTTGAGAGCTCTCTGCCCTGTTTTTCACGTGGCCATCCCTGGATGGTAGGGAGGTTTCAAATGGAGTGTCACTGCTCAAAGTCAAAAATTAATTAGTCAGTGGACAGACACTTGAAGTGCCCAGAATGCTTATCAGTCAGCCTCAAAAGCTTTGCTAATTAGGCAGAAGTCAGAGGGGAACCAGGCAGATCAAAGAGCCCAATCTTTCTTCCTTAGAACCTCCCTCACTTTGGTCCTGGAATTCTAATCAATTCCCCCATTTTTTTTAACACATTCTGTGGGCTGGCCAGGGCCTGCTTTTGTCTAGGGACCATGCTGAGTGCGCGGAGGGAGTTGTACTAAGGATTTCTAAGAAGTATATTTTTCAACAAAAGACTTCAACACACAACTCACATGGAAGGTACCTGTATTAGTTATGTTACCCAGTGCTTTGACAACGTCCCTGACAAAAACAGCACAAGCAACGAGAGGCTTATTTGGGTTCACAATTTGAGGGCATAGTTTATCATGGCCAGGACAGGGTTGGGGTAGGAGTTCAAGACAGCGCGTTACATTGCTACCACAGTCTGGAAGCAGAGGGAGGTGCTTGTGACCTCAGTTTCTCCTTTATATTCAGTCCAGGACCTTAATCAACAGATGATGCCACCTCTGTTTAGTGCGAATCTTTCCACCTCCATTAGCCCAATCTAGAATCTCTCTTAGAGAGGTTTGTTTCCATAGTGACCCTATCAATTTGACAATCATTACAGTGCCCCATGCAATTTCAAATGTATTTTAAAATTATTTTAACCTCATGCATTTTGCTCCTTTCCTGAGTCCAGTGAATAATGTGTCCCCAGAGCCGTCACTCCTTGAATAGATGCTCAGCGTTTTCATTTGGGCAAGTGTAGGAGGAGACATAGAGGCGATAGCATCTTTTATGTTAATAAAGTCATAACTCATTAATCAGCAATTTAACTTAAAAACAAGTTTATTGGTGTACAATTTATCCTCCATAAATTAACTTATTTCAAGTGTACAGTTTAATGATTATTAGTAAACAATTGTGATGAGACTCTCACCACAATCCAGGTTTAGATTACTCTTATCATGTCACTAAGATCTTTTATATCCTCATCCCTCCCCCAGGCCCCAGGGAGCACTTGCCTACTTTATGTCTCTATGTTTCCCCCTTGAAGCATCTCATAGAAGGGGAATCATACATCATACTTAGCACTCTGTTTGGCTCCTGCTTCTTTATTTCTGTCCGGTTGCTCTATAGTAAGGGCACCGAATGGTCACATCACAGTGTACCTATCCACTAGCTGATGGACTTTGGTCACTTTCCATTTGCAGCTATTCTAAGTGAAGCTACTGCCACATTGTGCAAGCACATTTTCTTTCTAGTGGTAGAAAGTTCTGAGCTATGTAGCAAATTTGATCTTTTTAAGAGATTGCCCAACATTTTTTCCCTCAAACAAATGCACCGTTTTATATTCCTACTAGCTAAGTATGAGAGGATCATTGATCGATAGTCTTGTCAATACTTGTTATCTTCCATCACTTTATAAAAAATTTTATTACATGTATTTATTATTTATTTATTATTTATTTTTTGCATGAGGAAGTCAAAAAACAACTTGTGAGATTCTGTTCTCTTTGTCCCGTATGGTGAAAGAACTCAGATTGTTGGTCTTGGTGCCAAGTGTTTCTATTTGCTGAACCATCTTACAGTACCTTGTGTGTCTTTTTAGTCAAAGCCATCCTGACTGGTGTGAAATAGTAACTTACTGTGGTTTGTTTGTGTATGTGACTCAATAGCTGTTTAAGTACATAAAAAGACAGATATAAAAATACTCCATTGTATATTTGAGTTAACACTGTGGCCACCATGTCCCTCACAGATTAAGGAGTCTTTGGTTGCTAAAAAGAATGGACAATAGATAGCCAATTTCCCCAGGCAGGATCTTCCTTCCATGGGAAGCGGACTTGCAAAGACAAGCAGTCCATCATCTTCCTGGAAATCCATTTCCTTTCTTTGTATCATTCTGTAGCTTCCTCAGTCAGGGCTGAATTTCTGAAAATATGTGAAGTGTAAGAAAGGGTCTGTGAAGACCTGGCTTTGGTGTGGGATGTAAGGCTTTTGCTAGGTTCTGGAAGTGTTTAGTGAAGGAATTAGGTGATCAAGAAGAGGAAAGAAAGGCATGCCACAACTCTCTTGGGACACTTTAGATCTTGGGATGGGATGGATGGTGACCCTGCCCACCAAAATGTATCCAGTCAGACCTTGTGAATGTAAGTTTATTTGGAAGCAGTGTGTTTGCAGGTGTGATCTATCAAGTTAAGGACCCTGACACCATCCAGGGTTATCTTTTTTTCCTTCTTTTTTTTTAATTGGACATTTTCTTTATTTACATTTCAAATGTTATCCCCTTTCTCTGTTTCCCCCTCTCCCAGAAACCCCCTATCCCATCTTCCCTCCCCCTGCTTCTATGAGGGTGTTCCTCTACCCACCCTACTCCCACCTCCCCACCCTCAATTCCCCTACTCTGGGGTATCCGTCAAATCTTCATAGGACCAAAGATCACTTCTCCCATTGATGACTGACAAGGCAATCTTCTGCTACATATGCAGCTAGAGCCATTGTACTCCTTGGTTGGTGGCTTAGTCCCTGAAAGCTCTGGGGGGGGGGGTCTGGTTGGTTGATATTGTTGTTCTTCTTATGATATTGCAAACCCCTTCAGCTCCTTCAGTCCTTTCTCTAACTCCTCCATTGGAGGGCCTCTTAGGAGACAGCTATATCAGGATCCAGTATTTCTTGGCATCCATGATAGTGCTGGGGTTTGGTGACTGTATATGGAATGAATCCCCAGGTGGGACACTCACTGATGATAAGTAGATATTTTTCCAAAAGCTCAGAATACCCAAGATACAATTCACAAGCCACATGAAGCTCAAGAAGAAGGAAGTTCAGGGTTATCTTGAATGGCTTTGTTTATGACAGAGAGGAGGCTGAAGACAAGATATAGAAGACTGGAACAGTGGCAGGCCACCATACAGCATGAGCTTAAAATGCCTAGACATACCAGGAGCTAGAAAACAAAGGCATGATTAATCCTTAGAGCCTCTATAAGGGGTGTGTGGTCCTGCCAAACTCTTGACTTTCAACTTCTGGCATTGAATATGGCAAGGAATTAATTTCTGCTGTTTTGGCAAAGTTCATGTGTTATGGCAGTCCCTAGCAATGCATGTAGTCCCGGTGATGCCAGAGAAAAGGTCTGGGGCCTCACACGTCAGCTCAGGCTCTTCCAGCCCATGCTGGGTACTGAGCCAGGTAGTATACCATATACCATCAACAGATCTGAGAGTGTGGAGGTAAAAAAGCAACGTAATTATCCTCGGTTTAAAAGAAAATGCAGAAGGAATATGAATGAGAGGGGAGGAGGCGGGAGGGAGGGGAGAATGGAGCACAGAACATTATTTGATGTGTCCTCAGCATACTAGAGTTAGGGAAGCAGCGGGTGATGCTTAATCTCCATTGCCATCTTGATGAGATCTTGAATGACCTGGCAGACATACCTGTGAGCATGTTTAATCTGGCGGGGGGTGGGGGGGCAGAAGAAAGACACCCTGAATGTGAGTGGCAGCATCCCATAGGCTGGGTCCCTGGACTGAACAAAGAAGAGAAAGAGGGCATAGCTCTCCACTTGACCAGGCACATCCCACTTCTGTGACTCCACCTTCTCTGTTATAACAAGGTGTGCTCTCTATCTGTGAACCAAAGTAAATCTTTTTAAAAGTCATTCAGTTACTTTTAGTGGGTATTTTGTCCCAGCTATGAGAAAAGTAATATGTGAGGGGGTTGGACGTTTACATGGACAAAGGATCTAGGAGCTGTGGGCTAGAGAAGGAGGAGACTCATCTTGGAACCAGCCAAGGAAATGCAAAGGCTTCTCCAGGTGGACTCTACAGCCTTACAAAGACCACCTTTCAGTTGTCTGCTTTTCCACGGCTGGAAGACAGCTCTACCAATGCAAGAGGAGGGGTGGGGGTGATGGCATTGTGGATAAAAGGTGGGTGAAGAGTAACCCTTTTGTCCCAAAGGTAAAGGTGATCTCTGGCCCATATATTTTTAGCCAAGGCCTTCGTATCTCTCAAAATAGCTTGCCAGCTGTGGCATTTATTTAACATATCTCCAGTCACCATAGCCTGACACTTTTCCCCCCTTGTTTTGATTCCTATGGAGTTACACATTACCCATATCCATTTTTTTAAGATGTGAAAACAGACTCACACTGATTTGTCAAATGTATCTATCATAGGTAGTCAACAAAGAAAACAGAATTTGACCCCTATCTGACTCTAAATCTAAATCTGACTCTAGTGTCAAACTGATCAACTATTTCAGGATTTGAGACCAAGTTTTCTTGGGTTTCCTGGGAAGGAATGTAGAATTTCTCTAATTCTGGCATTTGTACTGGAGGGCAGAAGTTCATGACAATGCAGTTCTTTACAGTCACCTTATTGAGTAATTTGGGTACTGTGCTCCATCTCAGGGTACAGACAACACCCTTGCCTGCAAAATGATACCCATGAAAGGACTGGATAGAGTGACCCTTTTGTTCCAAGGGTCTCCCAAGTATGGGCCTTCCCTGAGTTCAGTCTTGGCTCTGTTAGTGACAATGGCCTTGGGGAAATCACTGAAGCCAACTGGTAAAGAGAAAATAATTCTCCACTGACTTAAAAAGATTCTAGTAATTGACCCATATATAAAAAAATGGTAAACTTTGTAAAATCACATAAACTGCATATAGAAACTATATAGAAACATATATAGGTAATTTTATATAACAAAATACCATAAATCACATATTCTATAAGCATATTGAATAGATGACATGTTTTATATTTTTATGTACTTATTATTTTGTATTCATTATATTTATATTTTTAGCATTTAATTTTTATTAATTTATCTTTATTTAATAATATATTAATACATTATTAAAATTTATTTATTAATTGTGAATGTGTTTTGGCTAATGGAGGTCAGAAGACAACTTGTGGGAACTGGTTCTTTCATTCTACCATGTGGATCCCAGGGATTGAATTTAGGCCATCAGGCTTGGCAGGAAGCACCTCTAAACTACCTCACTGTTTACTCTAATTTCTTAGGCTTAAGGAATGAATATTTGTTCCACAACATTTCATTAGATACAATGATCTAGTCACAAAGAAATGTCCCTTATTATACACGGAAGATTTTTTTTAAATGTGCTAGTGTAATACATTAATATTGAGTTTTGAATCTTTGGCTGAACAAGCTGAAAATGAAGTAAACAATTGCAGCTACTTTGACTCAATCAATAACCCCCCATATTTCAAGATAAGTCAATTTTATTTGTGACTTTTTTTAGGTATGCTTAGGTAGAGATACTGCTCACAATAGTGGCTTTTCTTTGAGTCAGAGGCCATCTTGGCTCTGGAAGGCAATGCTCCTGAGCACCCTCTCCCCTGGGGGCTGGGTATGTGATGACAGGAGGCCAGGAAAGCAGGTCAGACATACTGGCAGGTGTAGCAGGAATCAAGTTGTAAATAACTCTGTAGATGTTAGCAAAGGGGACTGGTGGCATTTGAAATAATAAGCATGCTTTCCCTGGGCAGTCACTCCTTCTAACCTTTTAGAAAATTACACTGACCTGCATCTTAGGAAGGGGCATTTATCAAATGGAGATAGGCTTTCCTTGTGGAAAGCATGGAGAGGTGGGAGGCATGGCATGGGGCAGGGCGTAGAGATCCTGGGGTGAGCCTGTGAGCTTGGGGTTGCATCCTCTGTGAAACTATATGATTTGGGGAAGGCTGTGAGTGAATGGGGTGAGCCAGACACTGACCCATCGTGCAGCCTGTCATGGCAACCGGAGGATAAGGACCTTGCATTGTAACCCTCCATCTCTGCACCTTCCCTCTCAAACACCAAACCAAAGGGAGAGTCCGACTGTGCCTGTCCCTATTTAAGTAGTCTTGGAATGAAGCCTCTCTCTCTCTCTCTCTCTCTCTCTCTCTCTCTCTCTCTCTCTCTCTCTCTCTCTCTCTGTGTGTGTGTGTGTGTGTGTGTGTGTGTGTTTCCTGTGTTTGTAGGTATGTGTGAAGTAACACATACCTTGAGTGTTGTTGTTCCTACCTTATTTTTTGAGACAGTCTCATGGCTGAAGAGAAAGCCACAGGAATCTTGATGCTTCCCTCGCTCTGGTGCTGGTATCATAAGCACATGCACCACCATACCTGGCTTTTTAAAATGTGGATTCCGGGGATCAAACTCAGGTCCTCATAGTTGTGTAACAAGCACTTTGACCACAGAACCATCTCTCCAGCTCCTGTTTTCGATGTAGTTTAAAAACACAGGCTAGTCAACCATGCAAGGCTCAAATTAAATGAATCCCTTCATGTCATATCTGCGAATAAGTTTGTGACCTTGGGCACAATGAACTCATTTGATACAAGTCCCAGCAGAGAAGGCTTTGTAGCCACAGTAGAGAGCCACACTCTTTAAACAACAGGCTGCGACCCATCAGGGGATTGTGATGTTAACACTACAGTACATGCTCTTTTTTTAAAGGAAAAAAATAGAAAGTGCTGGAATGCATCTCATATGCAGAACTCAAGAGCAGAACAAGAGCAGAATGGCAGAAGGACCACACAGCGCAGCCTCCTGAACTGTCATGGTGTCCTCAATGGAAACTCTCTTCCTAGGTGATTCTATGTTATTTAAATTCATAATTAAAATTAACCAGTAGAGGTATATCCTTTCATCTCACTAATAAAGGCACAATGCTTGTGGTCAGTTTCATAGATTGTGAGCACAGGGGGAGATGGTTTCCGCTTGGCCCCGTGCTTTGCTGCTTGGAGCCATAGGTGAGAGCCTAAGGAACTGTCAGCTTTCTTCCTGCTCCACTGCTTCTGTCTGATCAGAACCCCTTCTTCATGAAACAGCAGAGTGGGCCTATAACCTTGTGGGATGTAATGATTCCTCTCGCCCCATCACAACATTTAATAAAAGAGAAGCGATAGCTCAGAGAGGTTAAGTGTCTGTGGACAGAGATCTGAATGATGTCAGAAGTAATTTCTCTCTCTCTCTCTCTCTCTCTCTCATCTTTGGCTCTTGGCTGTATATTAGCATAATGCTTTATGCAGATCCCTTGAGATGCACAGGTTGCCTCTCTCAGATGGAAAATATGGATGAAAACACGTATGCATACTTACCTTCTCTCTTATTTCATTGCCTGGATTCAGTGATCTGCAGAGATTGTTCTTATTTCCTTTTCCTGATCCCCAGTTTTTGAAAGAAAGGACCTGACCAGCTTAGCATGCTTTGGCAGTCACCTCTGGTTGGTTGACTTACAGTGTTGCAATGCAAGGCCATCACAGCTGCAGCACGAGGATCCCGAGTGGAGTATCGGAAAGAAATGATCCCTGGTGTAAGGGCACATTCTGGGTGCTAGAGAGAAGGCTCAGTGGGTACCAGCACCACCGGCTCTTGAGGCCACCTTGAGTTTGATTCTGAGCACCCACATTAGATAGTTGCATGTGACTCTCGCTCCAGGGCATCTGACACTCTCTTCCACCTTCTGTGGCACCTACACCTATGTAAGCACATGCACAAGCACATGCACACATGCACACACAAGTACAGATTCAAAATGAATGAAAAGAGCCTATTTTTATTTGTGGTGTCCCCTTTTCTCAGGAGCTTCCTGCAGGTCCATGTTTGTTCATCTGACAAATGTTTCACCTATTTATTCTTTCAAGCAGTCGTCAATGACCACTGGGAAGGTACTTGCTAGGTTGTAATCTGTGATTTGATTTTAAACTATTGAGTCAAATGCCACTAAGAATGAGGAACAAAGGATAATGTGAACAGGCAGAAGAAAGAGCACATCTGTGCTCTGAGTGCCTGCTGTGATGCCCTGAAACTGCTTCTGTATCTCTCTTTACCAGTCCAGATGTTCCATCATCACAGGAAGGTTACATCAGTGATCATAAGATCTTACAGTAAACAAGAGGGGTAAAAATGCTGGTTCTGAAACCAGGACTCTTGAGTTCAAGTTTTGCAATATTACTCACTTTCTGGACACTTAATCTTGGGGAAGATGCTTAATTTCTTTATGCTCCAATTTCTTTATCTGTAAGAGGAGGATTTACCCTAACTCTACCTCACAGAATATTACAGAGAAATGGAATAATATGGGCTGAGAAGATAGCTTGGTTACAAAGTGTATGGCATACATGCCTTAGAATCATTTTCAGTCTCTAAACTCACATAAAACCAAACAAAAGAAAACACAAGGCATGGTGGTATCTGTTTCTAACTCCAGAGGTGGAGAGATGGTGACAGGAGTATCTTTAGGGCTCATTGGCCACCCAACCTAGCTTCCATAACAAGCTCCAGGCCAGAGAGAGATCCTCAAAAAGCAAGACTGACCTCTGGCATACACACACACACACACACACACAAACACACTTACCCAAAGACACACACACACACACACACACACACACACACACAGTAATATATTTAGAACATTATCTCATTGCCTACTCTACATTCTATAATATGAATTCATCATGTTTTGTTATTCTTTGAAAGAAGACTGTGATAGTCCTGTTTGGGAAATGTTGGCCTTCGGGGCTGATATAAAAGGACCCTACATCCCCTCCTGGGGCAACAAAACACAGTTTAAACAGCATTCAAAGCAAAGTACCCAAGCTCACAGTATCACAGAATATTACCCTTTATTTTGAGTGCAAAAATAAGGGGACTTTCAAACTTCATCTCAAAGTTGCAGGGGGACTTCCCTTTGCCATCGTTGGAAGTTCAGCTGTGGTGCTCTGTCTGTACTGGGGTGTCAATGATGTGCTGTATCTTGTTATGATCACTGATACTTCTGAGAAGGAAGAAAAAGACAACCCTGCTAATACCTGGGGACTGGGGACTGGGGACTAGGGACTGGGAACTGGGGACTGGGGACTCTGCTATCTACATGGTGAGCATTTAGGCAGAAATGCCATCTTTGGAAAGTGTCAGATTATTAGGCCAATGGGGACACTGTACCTGGTTGTTTTCAGACCAGAGTTCTTGTACTGGTTAAGCACTGTCACTGCAGGTCTGGATTCTAGGGCTATGTTTTTCAAACTCTAGTGTACCTCTCACTTAGAGAGCTTGCTAAAATGCTAATTTGATTCAACAAAATTCAACAAATGTGATCTACCATCCTGGTCTCTAACTTACTGCATATTACTTAAACTTGAAGTATCTCTATGTCTGTGCCCACACATGTGAGTGGGTGCTTTTATAGGCCAGAAGATTGTGTCAGAGTTCCTGGAGCTGGAATCAGTGGAGTTTTGGGCCTAATGTGGGGAGCTGAGAACCAGACACTAGTCCTCTATACGAGAAGCAAGTGCTCTTTGACACTGAGTCATCTCTCCCTCCCCTTGCTTACTGCTCAGTGATGGTTGAGACTGTGGTGCAATGGCTCACACGTTGGGTTGCAGGAATGGACCACCCTCTCAGTGTTTCTGTGCACAGTTTGATTATTTATTCCGACACCAGCATCTCACATTAACCACATTATAGATCTTGACTACTAATTTACTTATTCATATATTCAATAAACATCTATTGAACATCAGCTCTGCTCCTGAATTATTATAAGGCATCAATTAATGCTGAAGTAGGGATTCTGAGCCCTGGTGCTAGTGATGTATAGTCCCATCTACTGGGAGCTGCCCTGAGCAGTGTGGTATGGTTACCAGCATCTTTGACTTCTACCTCCAAGAAGTAAATAGCATCTCAACTCCAAAGTTGTTACTACCAAAAATGTCTTCCAATAGGAACAGGGGTGTAGCTCAGTTGTAGCATTCTTGCCTAGCATGTGTGAGGCTCTGGATTCAACACCCCCCTGCCCCCAGCACTGTCATTCCCTCCGAATGACAGCACATCACTGGGTCAGCTCAAGACTGGTGATTTGTGACAACTGAATTATGCCCCGTATAGTGTATTCTTGTCCAAACAGATGATTACATGTATAATGTGCTTTCCCATGTGTATAGTCTTGTTTGGGCCTGAGCAGAGGCTGCATCTCCAAGGTGAAGTGTCATGGTAGAGCCGAGGCTTGAACTCAGGTCTTCAGGAGTCATGAGCTGAGCTCTGCCCACTACTGCACCATAGGCTTCTCTGCAGATCTCTACTTGCCTTGGACTTAAGTGAGATGTGTCCTCCTCCTTGGCTTGCCCCTTCCATCTTTAAAGATTTGAATGGTCGCATACGGCTAATTAAAAGTCTTGTGTATTTGGAGCTGTGCCCTAGTGCAGTGATTAAAAGTGCTCTGAAATGCTCCTGGTCCCTGGCTAACAACCCAGCTAGTCTCTCTTCTAGTCTCCTTTTACTGACTTGTAGGATGGGCACAGCAGGAGGCACACACGGTAGGGGGGAGTGGTTTCAAGGAGGTAGAGAATGTCTATGGTGTGTGTTTACAGGAAGCCCACTTGGCCACCTCCTCTCAGGCTGATTAGGTGTTGGTATGAAGCTTCCCCCAAACATTTAATATCAGAAGTATCATCCGATAGGGGCTTGGGATATAGCTCAGTGGGTTAAGTCTTTGCTGTATAAACATGAGGACCTGAGTTTGACGCACCCACATAAAAAGCTCTTTGGGTTTTCTCACTGTTTGAAGGCTCATGGTGGGCAGACTCCACAAGCTCCTTCTCTTCACCCTTGGAATTCTGACAGATAAGTTCTGACATGGTTTCATTTCATGTAAGGCTTTATGGTCCTCCCAACCACTTCCTGTGGAGGATGTATGGAAGCCAAAATCATTATAGCCCCAGCTGATTCTCAATCAGGAGCATGGTTAGGCTGAGGCTGCTATTATGATGTAACACAGGCATACTTGATCTCTATTCCTGGTTCCTAACATTGGCTTTCAGACTGTGATATCTTCTGAGCGGAGAGAGGAGTGTATGGTGCTGTTGATAACACACTCCTTTCAGCCATGTATGATGAGAAAGTCATTCCCAATGCACCCTACCTAGATATTGTCAAAATACGGGCTGGCTATTAAGGGGAGCTTCCCACATGTTTAGATTGGGCCTTTTGGCTCCATCCTCTTCATCTTAGAGAAGGGGAGTGGGGTCTGGGAATTGATTACCCACAGCCAGTTGTTTAATCAGTTGTGCCTGCTGCAATGGAACTTCATAAGAACCCTCCAGTCAGAGGGACTTGAAGAGCTATGGGGTTAAATGGATCCATGAGCAAGGCAGGTGGTGCACCCTAAGTCCAGAGGGACAGAGGTTCCTTGCCCCCCACCTACGTACTTCTCCATCTGGAGTTCATTTGTATCTCACACAATAACCAGTGATGGTAATCTGTTATCTCAGTCACTCTAGCAAAGTGCTCAATGAGATGGGCCGTTCAGAAGTACAGCAGACCCAGCCCTTGCCCTGCTTCAGAAGCGGGAGTTTTGTGGGCTTGAGCCCTTCACCTGTAGGGTCCTAATGCAAACTCCGAGTAGTTGAATTGCAGCTGGTGCCTGAGAGTAGGCTGATTGGTTGTTGATATAGAAGCGTCACATGCATATGACGCCTGAAATATCATGAACAGAGGGGCAGAGATTATAGTTCAGAGGGTAAAGTGCTTCCTGTATGAGTGTGAGAACCGGAGTGTCAACAAACAAACAAACAAACAAACAAACAAACAGCAAGTGGAAACATGGCTGACAATGTCTAAGGAGGAATGGTATTTTAGGTTGTCCCCTCCTCCACACTCATGATTCTGGATGCATATGAACATATCTATGTATGTGCAAACATAAACACACAGATACACAAAGACCATCACGCAGACACACAAAGTGTCATAAGTAGAAGCAGGCAGTCATTCCCTAGTCATCTTTGGAGACTGTGAACTTGCAGGTCTCACCTGACCAGAAACATCGTAGAGGCCTAGGGATGAGGCCTGTGGTACACTGAGAATAGGAGACGACAGATACCTGGTGAGTTTTCGCAGAAGATCTAGTAGAAAGCACCCTGACTCTGAGACGGCAGATCCCTGCCCTTCGGTACAGGATGGTCCTCTGTTGGGCTTGGTGCAGGAACGTCATCTCAGCTAACCAGGAGATGGAGACAGGAAGATTGCAGGTTCAAGGTCAATTTGACAACTTAGGGAGACTGCCTCAGAGTGGAAACTAGAGGAGCGCTGGGATGGAGTACTTGCCCGGCATCGAGGAGGCCCGGGGTTCAACTCCCAGAGCCCCAGGAAGAGAAAGCAAAGCCAAGTCATGATACTGTAGAGGGTACATCCCTGAGGGATGGGCTGCTCCTTCCTCATTTCATGGGGAGGAGTAAGGGGTTGGGAGGAGAGAGGTCACTTCCTTCCCACAAGAGAAGAATGATCTCAGTCCTTCTGTGGGGCTCAGAGTGTCCACGCGCCCTCACATCCACCCTGCGTTTTGGGAATGAGGGAGCTGCCCTCATTTTAAATGCTCTCGGCATCTCCTTACTACTCCGTCACTCAGGGCTTTAGTCGCTTCACCCCTGTACCTGGGAGGGCCGCATTTGCTTCTCTTTGGATTTCTTCTGCTTCCTGCAATTATCCCCGTGTCCCCTTTGGAATAGCACCATATGCTAAAGAACAGCTAGACCAGGACCTGGGACCACTTTGGGGGCAGCTGTAATTTACTGTCATTATCGGGAATGGCATCCTGTGTGAAAACTCCCCTAGAACAGACAGCTTCAATACGAAACTTTCCATGTTTGTTTTACTGGTCTCCCAATGCTGCCACCCATCTCTCTGAGACTGTATTGCAAAATGCAACCCATTTTGTTTCTTTCTAGTATTTTTGAAAGCAGAAAGATTATTTACTTGACCATTCCACAATTATATCATTGGACAGAAATTTATTTAAAATAATATCCTGAATCCTTATAAATACAAATCAAGTGTTCTTATTTTCCCAAGCCAAGCCTATGCTGTAGAAAATAAAACGGGATCCTTGCCCTTATGTAGTACGGACTCCACTCAGTGATGGAGAACCCCAGCACAGCAAGGCCCTGGCACGCTAGTGGGTGCTTCCGGATGTGGAGATATTTTGTTTCTTAGAAGATCGTTACAGATCAAGCATCTGAGATAAAATCAACCCTGGTTTTCCATTCCTGCTTACATACCTGGTTCCACCCAGAAAAACATTTTAAGTTTTCGTGAGCCACTTCTCACTCTGTCCACAGCATCCTCCCATCTGTCCTCTTCCCCTAGCCCACCCCCAGCCTGGCCCCTCCCTGCCCCCTTTTCAGAATTCAGATCCTTCACTGACACCCCCACACAACCCCAGAGCTTGGTCCCTTCCTGCTCCCCTTCCAGAACTCAGGACAGTCACCAACACCCCCACCCGACCCCGGAGCTCGGTCCCTCACTACCTTCTTTGTACTGGCCTGTGATGCCTGCATCTGAAGAAACGATTTCCTTTCAACTCAACATCTTTGAAGTCATATTCCTTTGAATTATTTTCACTTCTTTTATTCTTGAAGAGAATTCTTTGTGTTTGTTTTCTTGAACATCAGTGATAGAGTGTTTGTGGTCAGCAAATAGCCCTTCCAGGGCCATCATGGAACAAGTGAATACCAGACTCCTGGGGGTGTTGCCAGCCAGGGCAAGGATCCATTTCTGGTTCTGATTAATGGTAATCAAATTGATATACCCAGGGAGTGGAGCTCCTCTTACAGCAGTGGCTTCTTTTTCTTTGAGACAGTTTTTCTCTGTGCAGCAACCCTGGTTGTACTGGAACTCACTTTGTAGAGCAAGCTGGACTCAAACTCACAGATATTCATGGGCTTCTGTCTCCTGAGTGCTAGCATTAAAGGCGGGTGTCACCATGCCCAGCACTGTAATGGCAATAGTGTGAGCATCAGACAGCTCTGACACTAGACTGTCCCCCTGGTATTCTGCTTCCTTCTAGAGTGTTACCCTCCGCGATGCGTCTTGTACACATCTACAATCAGTCTTTCATTTTTACCTTCCTTTTATTTATTTTTGCTTTTATTAATATTTAAAATCTCGTTTATAATTTTAGGACTATAACTTGAGTACAACATCTCTCCCCTTCCTTTCTTCTCTCCAAAACCTCCCATATATATTTTTCTTTTCTCCTTCAAATTCACAGCCTCTTTCATTATTGCAAGTATATAAGACTACACACACACACACACACACACACACACACACACATGTTCCCAAATGTAACATGTAATGTAAATATGTTCAGTCTGTATGATGCTACCTGTATCATACTTTAGGCTTTAGGCTTGACACTTCCATACTAAACAATTAATTGGTGTGCTCTTCCTAGGGAAGGCTATCTCTTCTTTATTTCCGTGTGTGTGTGTGTGTGTGTGTGTGTGTGTGTGTGTGTACCACACTAGTATTGTGTTCTTGGAGGCCAGAAGAGGCATCCAATCTTCTGTAGCTGTAGGAACAGGCAGTTAAGAGCCACCTACTGTAGGTGCTAGGAAAGTCAGGTTCTCTGAAAGAACCACACATGTTCTTATAGGGTGTGTCATCTCTTGGGACGCCCTATGTTACCCTCTTCATGTGCTTCTTGCTGTTCTCAAAGCACAATTTCAGCTAAATAACACCCCTACTCATTTTTTACAAGCTCATCGAAACATAATTAAAATGCAACAAACATCACACATTTACACATTTAAAGCAGAGAGTCTGGTGGGACTTCAGCTATCCAGACACCTCTGTAGTCATTGTCACAGTGGAATAGTGAGCACACCTGCCCCTCCTGACACGATCTATTGTTCTCCCTTTCTTCAAAAACATTGGACTTTAATTCTGTCATTATCAACAGCGTTACACTTTCTAGAAGTTCATGTAGCTGCATGGACACATGTTAAATCCTTTCTCCTTTTGTTGTGGTTCTATTTCTTCTTGTGGCTAAATGGTGTCCTTAGTCTGAGACCAATCTTCACCACTGCACATCTCAGCTGTTCACATTTTAAATTTTCTTGTTGAGTAGTATTTTACTAGAATTTGTCAATCTATCCACTTAATATTTAAATAGAAACAGATATACCCTGCATTTTCTTTTTTATGGGGGGGGAGGTTCCTGGCTGTCCTGGAACTCACTCTGTAGACCAGGCTGGCCTCGAACTCAGAAATCCACCTACTTCTATCTTCCAAGTGTTGGGATTAAAGGCGTGGGCCAGGACCGCCCGGCTTACCCTGCACTTTCAAAAGCTACTATAAATGCAACTTTTTTTTCTCATGCTATGGATTGAACCTGGGGCCTCAGGCATGCTGGGCAGGCATTCTATGACTGAGTCACAGCTACACCAATACAATCTCTAAGAATGTTTGTATGTAAGACTGTATAGGTGTACATTTTCTTCTCACTTGGGTGAATGAGAGCTCAGACTTGAGTACTGGGAGTTTTTTTTTAATACGAACTATGTTTTTATTAATTATCTGATATTTTATAGAATGTACAATGGCTTTTGTTTTGATTCACATTCACCCCTTAGGCTCCCCTATCCAGCTCTTCGTAGCCCCCACCTCCCCCCTTTCATGTTGTTTATTTATAACCCATTCTTCCAGCTAGTCTTGTGTACATGTGCATGGTCGGAGGTCTATCTATTGGAACATGAACAATCCACCAGGGATCTCACCCTTAAAAAATGATTCTCCCTTTCCCAGCACCCAATTGCCAATAGCTTTTTAACTGTGGTACACAGGAAGGAGGCCCTCCCTGCTCCATATTTGAATGTTGCCTGGCTTCATCTTGTGCAGATAGCACAGAGGCTCTGAGTTCATAATTGTATCAGCCAGGGCATGTCCAGAAGAGGCTGGTTCTCAGCAGCACTTCCTGAATTCTGGCTCCTACAATCTCCTCCCCCACCTTTCCCTGTGATGTCCCCTGAGCCTTAGGGAGATGAGATGCGAGATATCCCCGTTGTGGTGGAGCACCCCAGAGGCATTTATTATCTGCATCTTGCCTGGTGGGTCTCTTCTTTAACTGCTGCTCACTGCACACAAAAGCTTCATCGATACGGTCTGAGAGCTGTGAAGTGGTTATGTCTCAGGGCAGGAATGTGCCTGGAATTTTTATAAGCTGTGAGGCTGACCCCAGTGGCTGTGCACTTCACATTGCTGTGCGCACCATTCTCTTAGTCCCTGTCTTCACTAACCCTTCTTAGACACAGAATTTTAACTTTTAACTCAAATGTATTTTGTTTTTGAGACAAAGCCTTGCCTCTGTAGCCCAGGGTAGTTTGAAACTCATGGTTCTCCTGTCTCTTCATCTTGAGTGTTTGGGTTACAGGTGTTCACCACTATGCCCTGCTGAGGTTACTCATTTTTGATCCTATATTAGATTACAGACTATATTAGACCTGTTTCAATTTCCTCACTCCTCCATGGCTTCTCGGCCTTTTAGCTAAGATCAAGTGCAAACATTCACTCCAAACAAGGGTTTTGAGAATGAGACAGGCATGGTGGATCACACCTTTAATCCCAGCACTCAGGGGGCAGAGGCAGGTGGATCTTTGTGGGTTTGATGCCAGCCTGGTCTATACAATAAGTTCTAGGCCAGGGAGGGCTACATAGTTAGACCTTGCCTCAAGCAAAACAAACAAAGATGAAGCAAAGTTTGTAGGCATCTGGAACCATTTTTGATTATTTTACACTCTCGGTTTTCACAGAACAATTAAGTAAGCAAGATGGTTATTACTTCAAACACACCAAGATAGGTGTGTGTGTGTGTGTGTGTGTGTGTGTGTGTGTGTGTGTGTGTAGAATATTTCTGAGAAGACATGAGCAAATATTTGCTCACCCTAATTGGAAACCAATGACAGACCAAAGTAAGGATACCACCAAAGTCCAACTTGGTGGACCAGTGAGTTTATTGGGGATGCTTATACAAGGAAGGGTGAGAGTTATGTATAGAAGCCCGGACAACTCAAAGACAGCTACATCACTGAAAATCCCAGCCCAGTGTATGACTCACATAAGCTTCATTGTCTCTCTACTTGACTTAAAGGCAGCTCAACAGGTTGGAGAGTCTCTTCCATGTAGCTCAACTGGATGGATAGTATCCTTCCCCAGCAGTTGCTTACTGCTTCTATAACTTTGGAGAGGGGCCATGTGAATCTTCTTAGTTTCAGGACCTTTCTGAGACTTTTGAGTTGATTACTTTTCAAGTCTCATGAAGCATCTTCCTCCCTGCAGAAAAGAATATTTCAATAAAGAGGGATTGCCACTCAACAGTGTTACTCAGGACTCATGCATGAACTTCATCTAAGGTTTCTTTTAACCAACAAATCTAAGGCTTAATGCAGGGCTTGTGAGCTTTCCAGCAAATGGTATGAAAATCAGGAGTATAGGGCAGTGTAAGATGTACTCATAACACAAGTGGTTCACTATTGCTCTGGCTATTTGGTGCAGGTGTAATAAGTGAGGGTTCTATGAAGGTCCCTGCCTACTATGTTAAAGGGTTGACAATGGGAACTCCTAGAGACTTTTGAGGCATAACAGTATATAATACACATGATGATTTATGAAGTTCAGTCTGATGGTGTCAGTGAAAAGGGTTCCCTTCCTCTTGAGTTACCACCTCTTTTTATCTCTGTGTTTATTGATTTATCTTTTTGTAGGTCCCATTTGGTAGTTTGGGGACTATCCTCACTGCTCCAAATTTTCCACATATTTGGCTTTAAAAATCAAAGTGGTGGTAACTGTTTGGGCTCTGCTGCTGTGTTCGGTGGATTAGACTGAGGACTTCAAGGTGATGGTGCTCATTGAGAAGATGTGTCCCTGTAAAAGCAACCATTGGCTTTGTATACTGTCATTGGCCAGACATCTGCAGGGATGTACTTTCTTGGTATGTCCATCTGTCAGGATGCTGAGAGAAACCACATAGATAACACAAGTAAAACTGAGAGGTCAGATCTTGGTCTTTAATCTATGTGTGCTTAATGCTGACATTTAGCTGGGTCACTCTAGTATGGTTCTACCAGTGTTAAAATATTAAAACCAGTTCCATATTCATTGGCAATTAGTAAATTCCTGTTTTTAGGGTTCTTTGGTTCTACCCAAAAGGGCCCGTAGAGCCTTGCTCTAATGCAATGGCATACGGATTGGATGGAATATTAGTATCATGACCAAATACCTGAAAAGAAGCAGCATAGAGATGAAGGGTGTACTTGTCTCATGGCTTGATGTGATCTAGTCCACCATGACGGGGGAGGCATGCAGACATGCAGCTCTATGGTGCTAAGAGTACGATGCAGCTTTGGTTCTTCACCTTCCAGATGAATGGGAATCGGGTTTAGCTCAAGGCTCAACCTCAGTCACCTACTTTCTCTACCATTAGCCCATCTTTAAAGATTCAACAGTCTACCAAAATATTACTAGTACGATGTCACTGTTTGAGGACCAAATTGTCACACTCAGGAGCCAATGGGGGTATTTTGCATTTAAATCTTAACAGGTAGTTTTCTATGCTACTGATGTATCATACTGGCTATCAAGATATATATAATCCCTACAAAACATCAATTAGCAGCTTATGTTATTATGCCAGACCAATACACCTGACAGCCTGAAACATAACTCTATATCAACTATATTGAAAGTAAGACTACTGTTTAGAAAAAACAACCAGACACAAATATCTCTTTAAATCAGCATAAGTGGCTCACTGATAATCCAGCCACATTTGGAGGGAGACCTCATTATGGGGAATCACCCAAGCAAATTGAAATGAATACTTCAGCTAGGATTTATATTTTGCAGAAACATAAGCAATTAAGTGTGTACTTTTAGGTTAGCAGCTGGTTTTTCAGAGCAGGGGTGTTTTTGTTCACCCCGATTGGCAGTTGCTTTGAAGGAAGAGCTAAAGTAAATTCTTGTTCTTGTCATTAACTTCAATATAATTTTCATCATACTTGAGTTTTAGACACCGAAATTGCCCATAATTGTGTCTGTCCTCTCTCTATGGTAATATGGACAATTATAATGGATTATCCCTTTGTTTGCCTGGTCATTTGTTGATGCCTTTTTTGTTGTAAGGATATGAAAACATAAGGCAATTTCACCAATTACTGGTAATGTTATTCAGATATTTAATTTATTTTCTGCATGCATAATCGGCCGTAAATACATTTTAGCTAATGGAGATGACAAGGATGTAATATGATTTGAGGCCAAACAAACTCAAAATAACATCAAGAAGGAAACACAAAACCATGGGAAGGAAACAAGTAGCAAACATGATCTATCTTTAGTTTTTCTGCATATCACATTTTTCTAACATAGGTCAGGCCTTTTGAGTTAACATAAAGTTGCGGAAGGGCCTAAAATAGTACCTCATATGTAGTGGGTACTTAGGAATTGCTTGTTTTGTCTCTATAAACCTACTTCACTACAACAGTGACCTTGCAGGGCCCCTCAGGCTTGTGTGTCAAATGCTTGGTTCTTAGCTTTTGGTGTTGTTTTGGGAAGTTCTGAAAACTTTAGAAGGTGGAACTTAGATAAAGGAGTTTGGTTTCTGAGGGCCAATGCTTTTGAAGTATATTATCCCTGACCACTTTCTGTCTGTCTCTCTGTTTTCTGACAGTCAGGCAGTGTAAACCAGAGCAATTCCACCTTCTATCCACACATGCACGAGGCCAAGCAACCATGGACTTAGCCCCTCTACAACCATGAACTAAAATCAATCTTTCGTCTTATAACTTGCTCTGTTAGGAGGGATTTTGGTCATGGTCATATAAAACTAACAAGTGCAAAATGTGACCTCCAGTGTAGTGGTATTTGGAGGTACGACTTTTGTAGGGTGGTAAGTTGTGAGGATTGATTTCTGTGATAGTTAGCTTTGCATCACTATAACAAAATGCCTGAAGTCATAGAGGGAAAAGGTTTGGATTATGGTTTTGGAATTTCCAGTACATAATGATAATTGAACTTGTTAATTTGATCCCGAGGCAAGATGGTATGTATTTAGGAGGAGTCCAAGGTAGAGCAAAATCACTTATCCCAGCAACTAGGAAGCACAAAGTGAGGAAAGGAACTGGGGGCAAAGTCCTGCCTTATGGTTTCCTGTAGTACCTAAGCACTTCAGACAAGATCCCATCTCCTAAAGGGCTCCACGCCTCCCAAGTATCACCACTCAGGAGACCAAACCAAACAAGCCCTTGTAAACATAGCTAATGCTCCTAAAAGAGCAGATGGGAGAGACAATCTCACCCTTAGGAGGATACAGGAGCACAAAGTACCCTGAAAAATAGAAATAGAATCCTCACGAGACCCCAGCTCTGCTGGTGTCATGGACTCCTCACCTTCAAGGTCTAGGAGAGAGAAATAGTTGCTGTTTAAGTCACTCAGTCTTGAAAGTCTCTTTGAATAATCTGAATAATCCAAGAGCTGTTGTTTCATTGGTATCTACTCAACACTTCTCTATGCTCAGCAGCTCAGTGGTCAAGCCTCACTACCAACCACACCAGGTTTGGACTCACCCTGGATCAGGAAGGAGACAGATTACAAAGAGACAGATTTCTTCCTTCTTGTTTCCAGGAAGACTCCCAAAGAACCAACCAAACCTCTTCTGACCCAGGTGGTCTCACATCTGTATTTTGATTGTCTGCCTGCTATCAGCTTTTTCTATGGGCTACTTTGGTTTCTTAAGTGTATCGAAGCCTGGTAAATCCAAGTAAATTTCTTCTTGTCTGAAAAGGCTCCCAGAAGCTGTCCAGCTTCTCCCTAAACCTCTTCCTCTTTGAATAGTGAGTGTGCTAAAGAGAAACACATTTAGTTGCCGATCTGTATTTAGTACCCACTAATCTTCAGTTCACTTAAATGGACCCTAACCAACCAGTTTGGTTCTTGGATGTCTTCCAACTAGGGTGGGACCAGGGTGCAGGGGGCAAGTCATATTCAAACACTGTTGTATTTCTATTTTTGTAATTCTAGGAAAGCCCGCAATGGATTCAAAATGGCTGTTGCCTTGCTCAGAGGAAAAGCATGAAAATGAATTATGAGCATTTGGCTTCCCAGGGAAGATGTGTGCTACCCTGCATGACATCCTTTTTGGCTTAGTGAGCCATCTGGGGGTCCCAGGAATGCTAGTGACTAAGTTTGCAGATGTTGCATTGCTTCATAATAAGAGAAGAGAGTCACATAAGAGAAGAGAGTTCCTGAGTGAAGAAAGAGACGGGTGTGTGGGGACTTTGCTGAGGAAGTCTGGGGTAGTTTGGCAGTGACGAGGAAGAAGGTAGAGAGTGAGATTTCAAGTATCAGTAGAAGTCTTGGTCTTGCTTAGGCTCTACAACCAGTGCAGAGGTAAGTGGCAATGCATGGGCACACCGAGGCTGGTGTCTGTTGTCACCGTTCCTTCTGTCTACTGTGCACTCTGACAGAGGCACCTTGATGTCTGTCTCAGTGTGCGTTGAGCAATTGCACTCCCAAGGGGTATTAAATAAGAATTCATGGTTGAAGACTGGCACTCTTGATCCTGCATAACCCCTAAATATTTAAATGGATATTTGCCCCTTGACAGTCTCATTCAAGAAAAAAATTTCCGGTACACTTTCTAGTATCTGTGCCATGTGGCACTGCATCTTGTTTGATTTGCTCCAAAAAAGATGAGGGGTGTAGGGGGTGCGTTGGGATGTGAAGAGCTGTATAAATGATTCATTTATCACCGCTGGGATTCCTGTATCAGTAGGCATGTGGTAAACCTTATGGCCCTCGGGGATGGGTATGAAGTGAGGAAACCCAAAAGAAATCAAGCATTTTTAAGATTTTGATGAGAGGACAAAGCCACAGACTGTGACTCACAAGTGTGGGAGGTTGGGGGGACAGCTTAGGCGGTAATGTGCCACGAGACAAGAGAAACTGAGTTTGATTCCTGTAAGAAAGTTGAGTAGGGTGCCATGAACTTGAAATCACAGGGCTGGGGGAGGTGGAGAAGGCTGGGTTCCTGGAGCTCACTGGAGAGCAACCTATTTTACTTTTTGATTCTATGAGAATTCTCATGCCCCAAAACCAAAGTGGACAGGACCTGAGGAGTGACATCTAGGGTGTATCTCTGCTTTCATGCACACACACACTCACAAATTAAATAGGGTGGGGCTACTGTAGGAAAACCCCTGAAGCAGAATTTGACTGTAGGTCTGGATGACTGCAAAGCTGGTGCTGCTAATGGCAAGGACATAGAGTCCTATGTCATTTAATGAAGGGATACTCGGCTTTACAAGTTTTGTAATTGTCAACATTATATAGTTTAGTTAAACCAGGACAAATGTGGCATCTCTAGGCCACATGGAGTGATGGAACTACTGTCATGTATGTATGTGGTCCATAGCTGACCAAAGTGCCTTTCTGTGATATATGGTTGTAGTTGTGACCAGCAAATCCTGGGCAAGATGCTTCTTACAGCTGGAGACAGCCACAGCACCACTGGAGTCTGGCTAATTGCACATTGGCTGTGCTCACCTCCTCCACTGCTGTGTTTTGTTGGGTGTCAACCATTTGGAGGCATTGTGTCGCACTCTTAGGAGTAAACCTTTTAAGCATTGAAGTTCCATTAGTCAGAGCTGGGGAGATTGCTCTGCAGGTAAAGTGATTGTTGTACAAGCATGAAAGGTTCAGATCCCCAGGACACACATGAGTAAGGGGCAGTGGCACACATCTGCACATCTGTGATCGGAGCACTGGAGGGTGGATGCTGGGGGCTCAGTGGCTGGCGACTCTAGACAAAGCAGTGAACTCTGGTGCAGTGAGAGGCCTGAACTCCAAGTATAAAGTGGAGAGGGAAAGAAGACACTGGGTGTCTACCTCTGCAAGATCTCTCTCTCTCTCTCTCTCTCTCTCTCTCTCTCTCTCTCTCTCTCACACACACACACACACACACACTGCCCCCTCTCTCTCACACACACACACTGCCCCCCCTCTCACACACACACTGCCCCCTCTCTCTCACACACACACACTGCCCCCCCTCTCACACACACACTGCCCCCCTCTCTCACACACACACACACACTGCCCCCCTCTCTCTCACACACACACTCTTCCCTCTCACCCCCCTCTCTCTCACACACACATACACTCCTCCCTCTCTCTCACACACATACATACACATTCCCACTCTCTCTCACACACACATACACTCCTCCCTCTTTCTCACCCCCCACACACATACACTCCCCCTTCTCTCTCTCTCTCTCCCCCCCTCTCTCTCTCACACACACATACACACACACAGACATACATAAGTGTGCACTCCTTGACATGTATATACACATGCATACAACACTTAGACCTGGGACTTTTTCACTCTCCCTAATATGCACATGACTGTGCACACATACAAGTTAGAAAAGAGACAGTTTTACTAATCTTCGTGTTTGAGATTTCATTCATTCAGTAAGATATACTTAAATGCAATGCACAGATAGGAAGTGTTCTGTTCAGGGTATTTTAGCAAGCCATGTGTACCCATGACACATGATGGAGCTGTTCATTATCCCAGAAATATTCTGGATCCTTGGCAGTCATTTTCTTCTCCATGTTCCATGACCAGATACTACTACCTTAGGTCTGTCAAGAGGAGTCCATTTGTATGGTCATTCTTATGGTCGGGTTTTCATTGTTTTTCCTGGCTGATTTTGTTCAACACTGTTTTTGAGTTGTCTGTATGCTGTGTATATCTGTCATCTATCCCAAGGTTGCTCTTAGTGTCTCACCAGGAGGATTCTGGGTTTTCCTCTGGATAGCATTTACAATGTTTTGATCAGTTATTAACATGGCTGCCATGGGCATCCTTGAGAAGGCTTCAGTACATGTGTTTTCATTTCCGTTGGTTTAATGCTTAGGAGAAAAGCAGATGGACTGCAAGACATATGCATGCTAGACAGCATAAGAATGCAAGGCATAGTTCCAAACATGACCACTGTATTATCTGCCATGTGATGGGGGAGAGTTCCAGGAATGCCACACTCTTTTTTTGGTGGGGGACAAGTTCCTCCATGTTTTTTCTTTTATTTGCTTTATATCCTTATCTCAGCCCCCTCCCTCCTCACTTCCCAGTCCCATCCTTATAAATCTCTTCCCTCATTACCCTCTCTCCTCTTCAGGGTACCACTCTACCCTGGCTCATCTAGTCCTGGCAGGACTAGATGAAGACCAAGCTGCACAATTGCTACAGATGTATAGGGAATCTAGCGCTTGTATGCTCCCTGGTTGGTGGCCCAGTCCCTGTGAGCTCTGTGGTTGACTGTGGGTCTTTTTATGGTATCCTTGATCCCTCCAGCTTGCTCAATTAAATCCCCAACTCTTCCACAAGACTCTCCAAAGTCTGCCTCATGTTTGGCTTTGGGTCTCTACTCTGCCTCTATCCACTGATGAATGAAGCCTCTCAGGAGACTGTTATGTTAGGTTCATGTCTGCAAGCACAGCAGAGTATCATTAATAGTTTCAGGGGCTAGCTTTCTCACATGGGATGGGTTCCAAGTTAGGGCAGCCATTGGTTGGCTGTTCACATAGTCTCTGCTCCATCTTTATCCTTGCATATCTTGTAGGCAAGACAGATTTTTCATTGAAGGTTTCGTGATTGGATTGATGTCCTCCTCCCTCCTCTGGAAGTTCTTCCTGGCTACAGAAAGTAGCTACTTCAGTCTCTACATGTCTTTGGTAGGAATCTCAGTAGGCTCACACCCATCGACTCCTCATTCTTTTCTTGTCCCAGGCCTCCAGCTAGTCACTAGAAACTCACCCCCACAGGTTTCCATTCTCACTCCCAGCTCTCTCCCGCCCCCTATCTCCTCACACCTGATTGCCATCTCTGTTCCTCTTCTCACCTCCTTTCCTACCTAATTCCCTCTTTCCATCCATCTCTGGTGATTATTTAGTTTCCTCTTCTGAGTGAGATTTGATCATTCTCCCTTTGGACTTCTTTATCACCCAGTTTCTTTGGGTCTGTGGGTTATTGCATGCTTGTCCTGCCCTTTATGGCTAATGCCCACTTAAAAGTGAGTACATACCATACATATTTTTCTGGCTCTGTATTACCTCACTCTATTCTCAAGTTCTATCCATTTGCCTGCCAAATTCATGATGGCTTTGTTTTTAAAATAGCTGAATACTATTCCATTGTACAACACTAAGAACTCAAGCAATTAGACACCAACCATCCAAATAATACAATTTAAAAATGGGGTACAGAGCTAAACAGAACATTCTAAAGAGAGGAATCTCAAACAGCAGAGAAGCATTTAAAGAAATGTTCAACATCCTTAGTCATCAGGGAAATACAAATCAAAATGACCCTGAGATTACATCTTACACCCGTCATAATGCCTAAGGTCAAAAACTCAAGTGACAGCACATGCTGGCAAGGATGTAGAGCAAGGAACTCTCCTTCATTGCTGATGGGAGTGTAAACTTATACTTTGGAAATCAATTTGGTGATTTCTCAGAAAACTAGGAATATTTCTACCTGAAGACCCAGCTATACCATTTCTGGGTATGTACCCAAAAGAGATGCCCAATTATACCACAGGGACACTTGCTCAACTATGTTCATAGCAGCTTTATTCGTGTGTGTGTGTGTGTGTGTGTGTGTGTGTGCACGAGCACGTGTTTCTTTATTCATTTGTCTGTTGGTGGACACTTAAGCTGATTCTATAACTTGACTACTGTGAACAGGAGTGTCTCAGTGACCATGGATGATCAGATGCCTCCACGTTGACTTACACTCCTTTGGGTACACATCTGGAAGTGGACCAGCTGGATGACATGGTGGTTCTGATTTTACTCTTGTGAGGAAACTTCACATAGATTTCTGCAGTATATAGACTTGCTTACAACTTGTCCAACTATGCACAAACAGTCCTTCCTCCCTTCCCCTTACCAGCATTTGTTTCTGATATCAGCCATTCTGACAGGAGTGAAAGGCAGCCTTTATGTAGTTTCGATGTTCATTTCCCTAGAGTCTGAGCATGTTGGCACTTTTATGTGTTTGAGAAGTCTAGTCATGGGCTGGAGAGATGGCTCAGCCGTTAAAGGCTAGGCTCACAACCAAAAATATAAGAGAAGTCTAGTCATTTCATTTGTCTGTTTAGTGAATGGATTATTTGGCTTCTGTTTAATTTCTGAGTGCTTTATGTGGTCTAGATATTAGTTCTCTGCAGGTGCGTGGCTAGAAAAGCTCGTCTCCCATTCTGTATGCAGCTTCTTTTCTTCAGCTCGACTGCTGTGCAGGAGACCTTTAGTTTCACCCAGTCCTAGCTGTCAATCCCTGATGCTGTTTGCAGAGCTCTTCCAGTCCTCCCAGAGAGTCCTTGACTTGTAACCCATGTGCTGGGAGATGGAAGTATCTTCCCCAAGAAATTTCTGAGTTCATGCTCCATCAGAAGACTCTTAGGACTGATAAATATTTCGACTGAAGTAGTGATATGAAAGTAGTGTACACCATATCAGTAATCTTTGTCTGCCCCAATAGCACATACTTTGAGAGAGAAATTGCAAAAACCATTTTGTTCACACTAGCCTCAAAATAAAACTCACCTAGGAATAAACGTAATTAAGTAGATAAATGGCTTCTGTGATGCAAACTTTAAAACACTGAAGAAATAAATCGAAGGAGACATTAAGTTTCCTTAAAGAGCTATCTTTTTTGTGAACAATCTATTGAAGTGTTTTGCCAATTTTGGAAAAAAGTTGTTTCTCATTTAAAATATTGATTTATAATTTTCTCATGTACAGTACTGTCCCCTTATCTGCAGGAAATGCATTCCAGACCTTTCGTATAAATGTGGAGAGTACAGGATCATATGTATGCCTCTTTCCTATGCATAATAAATAGATGTTTAGGATGAAATTTAATTTATAAATTAGTCACTTTGATAAAATGGAACAGTTGTAACAATATACTGTAATAGTAGCTTTCAATGGGGGCTATAGTTTACTTGATCACAGCACCGTGACAGCACAAGTCAATATGATAACCAGAACACCTACTAAGTGCTAATGGGGAGGCAGTGTGTACACCTTGTACACAATGGGCAAAGGACGTACTCTTCTCTCTAGTATGATGGAATGGAATGGTTAAAGGCTTCATCCTGCTAAGTAGAATGGTGTACAATTTAAAATTCCTTTTCCTGGAAATTTCCACTTAAATTTTTTGGATTGTGCTTGATGTCAGGTAATTTAACCCACCAAAAGTGAAACCTCAGATAGACTGGGGTGCAGGCGAGAATTTGTTCTATTTTGGGTACATGCCCATGGTCACAGGTAGATATAAATGTATTTTTAAAATCTGTGAATTGTCTGTTCATTTTCTTAATGATGACATTTGATGAGCAGAAAAAGTTAAGTTTGATGCAGCCCAAAATTTCCATTTGTGTTTTGAATGTTTTGTGCCTTGTCAGGGGAGAAACCTTTATATATCCAAGGTCATTGTCCAAGTTTAGCTTATTTTCTGTCACTGTGACCCACAGCATGACCAAAAGCAGTCTGGGAGAGGGAAGGATTTATTTGGCTTACAAGTTACAGTCTATCATTGATGAAAACACAAGGCAGGAGCTTGAAGCAGAAACCATGGAGGGACTCTGCCTACTGGCATTCTCTCTCTGGACCACTCTGTCATTTTCATATAACCCAGAACCACCTATCTAAGGATGGCATTGCCCCTAGGGAGCTGGGTCTTCCTACATCAGGCAGCAAGTTTTAAGGTGCCTCCCAGACATAGCTACAAGGCAATCTGTTCGAGGCATTTTTTTTTCAGTTGAGAATTCCTCTTCCCAGATGACAACAGGCCATCTTATTATTGTTTTCATTTTTTAAAACAACCATCACTGTTTGCAAGGAATAGGTTTAATTGCCAACTTGACACAACCTAAATGACCTGGAAAGGAAGTCTCAATGAAGGGTTATCTACATGGCATTTACCTATGGTCACGTATATGGGAAATGGTCTTAAGATATTTGATGTAGGAAGACTCAGACCACTGTGAGCAACATCATTCCCTTTGTAGGGTGTTCTGAAATGCTATTAGAATAGAAAAATCAAACTGAGCACAAGCAAGTGAGTGGGTATGCGTGCTTTAATTTTTCTCTGCATTTGACTGCAGGTATGATACGAGTAGCATCAAGCTCCTCCCAAGACTTCCCTGAAGTGATGGACTATAACCTAGAACTGTGAGATGAAATAACCCTTTCTCCCTAAGTTGCTTTTGTCAAGATAGTTTATCATAGCAACAGAAAGGCAAGTAGGACAGTGGCCAAGTACATGTTGTCATCTTGAATTATGGGTTGCACAGAGAAAAAAAAATGTCTCGTGTTATCTTGTGTTTTCATCAAAAAATACCTAAGCAGATTAACTAGAGGAGGGAAGGCCTTTTTGACTCTTGTTTTCAGTGTGTGGTAAGCTGACTGCAGCAGTTCCAGGCGGCCAGTAGGTTGAGCATCATGGTAGATAGGGTGCAGCAGAGACATGGTGGATTACAGCAGCTCACCTTATGCCAATGGTGGAAGCAAAGAATAGTGAGGAGAGGTCTAAGGGCGAGGAGTATCTCTTCAAGGTATACCCGGTAACCTACTTCCTCCCTCTCAGATCCATTCTTAAATAGCCTAGCTATTTCACCTATAGTTACTCTATTGGTGAAACTGTACCAAGGAACCAATCAGTTCTCAATAATGCCACTAGGTGGAGACCAAGCCTTCAACACATAAGCCTTCTAGGGACAATCATACCTAAATCTATTTTTTTAAAATAACCACTCTGGAAATCAGTATGGCAGTTCCTCAGAAAACTGGACACAATACTACCAGAGGACCCTGCCATACCACTCCTGGGCATATACCCAGAAGATTCCCCAGCATATAATAAGGGTACATGCTCCACTAGGTTCATAGCAGCCTTATTTATAATATCCAGAAGCTGGAAAGAACCCAGATGTCCCTCAATGGAGGAATGGATACAAAAAATATGGTATATATATACACAATGGAGTACTACTCAGCAATTAAAAACAATGGATTCATGAAATTCTTAGACAAATGGATGGAGCTAGAGAACATCATACTAAGTGAGGTAACCCAGTCTCAAAAGAATACCTATGGTATGCACTCACTGATAAGTGGATATTAGCCTAGAATCTTGGAACACCAAAGACACAATCCACATACCAAATGATGCCCGAGAAGAAGGAAGGAGTGGGCCCTGGTTCTGGAAGGGCTCAATGTATCAGTGTAGGGGAATACCAGAACAGGGAAGTGGGAAGGGGTGGATGGGGGTGGAGCAGGGGGAAGGAAAAGGGCACTTGGGACCTTTGGGGGATGGGGAACCAGGAAAACGGAAATGTAAATAAAGAATATATCCAATAAAAAATTCTAATAGTTAAAAAAAACTTTGTTATGTTTGTTTATTCATGTGTACACATGCATGTGCATATATGGTAGTCAGAAAACAATTTTCTGAAGCTGGTCTTTTCTGTCTGCTGTAAAGATCCCTAGTTTGAATTCAGGTCTTTAGGCTTTCTGGTAAACACGTTTCCTTGCTGAGATTACTGAGTGGTCTCACATGCCCAAGTTCAGTTCTTCCCTCACATAATCCACCCGCCCCCCCCACATCACCTTCTCTGAGAGGGTAGGGTCCTCCTGGGTATCCCCTCTCCCTGGCACATCAAGTTTCTGCAGGATAGGTGGATCCTCTCCCACTGAGGCCAGAGAAGGCAGCCCAGTTAGATGAATGGATTCCACAGATAGGCAACAGCTTTAGGAGTAGCCCCCATTCCAGTTGTTTGGGGGTCCCACATGAAGACTGAGCTGTACATCTGCTACATATGTGCCAAGGAACCTTAGTCCAGCCCATGTATGCTCTTTGGTTGGTGATGCATTCTCTGAGAGCCCACAAAGGTCCAGGTTAGTTGGCTCTGTTGGTCTTCCTGTGGAGTTCCTATACCCTTGGGGCCCTCAATTCTTTCCCCCAACTCTTCCATAAGAATCCCCCAGCTCCATCAAATACTGGGTTGTGGGTCTCCACATCTAATTCAGTTTGCTGCTGTGTGGAATCTCTCAGAGCATAGTTATGCTAGGCTCCTGCCTCCAAGCATAACAGAGTATCAGCAATAGTATCAGTGATTGGTGCTTGCTAATGGGATAGGTCTCAAGTTGGGGTAGTTATTGGCTGGCTATTACTTCAATCTCTGCTCCATCTTTATCCCCGCATTTCTTGTAGACAAGACAAATCTTGGGTAGAGAAGTTGTATGGTAGGTTGGTGTTCTTATCCTTCCATTGGGGTTCTGCCTGGCTATAGGAGGTGGTCTTTGTAGGTTCCATATCCCATTGCTATGCATCTCAGCTAAGGTCACCCACATTGACTCCTTTGAGACTCCTCCATCCCAGGTCTCTGGCCCATCCTAGAGATGCCTTCATTCTCCCACCCGTGCCAGCTGCAGATTTCCATTCATTCTCCTGGCCCTCTGGTCCTCTTTCCTGTCACTCCCCACATCGGATCCTGAGCCACCTTCAGTTCCCCTCATCATCTGCTGTCCTACCCAGTTCCTTCCTTTCATCTGCCTCTTATAACTATTTATATCCTCTTCTAAGTGATTCAAGCATCTTCCCTTGGGCCTTCTTTGTATTTAGCTTCTTTGGTTCTGTGAAGTGTAAAATGGATATCATGTACTTTATGGCTAATATCTACTTATTAGTGAGTACATACCATGCCTGTCCTTTTGGGTCTGTGTTACCTCACTCAGGATGATATTTTCTAGTTCCATCCATTTGCTTGCAAAACTCATAATGTTCTTGTTTTTAATAGCTGAACAGTATTCCATTGTGTAAATGAACCAGATTCTCTGTATCCATTCTTTGGTTGAGGGACATCTGGGTTGTTTCCAACTTGTACAACCACTCTGGATATCAGTCTGGCAATTTCTCAGAAAACTGGAAATAGTTCTTCCCAAAGATCCAAATATGCCACTCTGGGGCATATACCCAAAAGATGCTCCACCATATCACAAGGTCATGTGCACCACTATGTTTGTAGAAGCTTTATTTGTAATAGTCATACCTAAATCTTAACAGGTATATGGTTCACTCTTTTCCTATAAACTAATCAGTGTGCCACTTGCTATATAGGGATGAGATGGAAACACAGTGACAGTACAAGCAGGGTAGCATCTGTACTTGTTCCCTTGATGTAGTTTTCCACCCCATATCCCAGTCAGACTGTCTGCATATCTTTTTAGAATAAGACTTAGATTAGGTCACATCAGTCTTCAGCCTGTCAGCTATTCACAAGATTGTTCCAGTTGGTCTAAATCTGTCAATTGGCGGTGTGCATTTCATAACTTTGTATATTTCAAGTTAGCAGCCAGGTAGAATAAAATCACATGAAGCTACACAGGAATTTACAGGCACTATTTCTCTCACATAAGCTGAGTCCTCCAATCTGTCAACATTGAACAATCCCATTTATTCAGGCTTTCAATCTTTACACCAGTGATTTATTTTTTAATATTTTTCATTATTATTGTTTTTGCATATTATGAGTATGTTTGAGCACAGGAGTGCATGTGCTGTGTCATGTGTGGGAAGGAAGGTTTGGAAGACAACGTCTGAGAGTTGGTTCTCTCTTTTCACCAAAGGATCCAAGAATTGAAATCGGGATTTGAGGCTTGTGGGCATGCCTTTACTCACTGAGATATCTCGATGGCCTACTTTGTGAGTTTTTTTTTAATTAAAAGAAATTTTATATTTATTTACCTTACTGTTCATGCATGCATGTGCCTCTGTGTGTGTGTGTGTGTGTGTGTGTGTGTGTGTGTGTGTGCTCGCATGCGCCATGGTGAGCATGTGTAAGTTAGAGGATAACTTGTGGAAATTGGTTCTTTCCTTGTGAGGTCCAAGGGTTGGACTCAGACTTCAGGCTTGGCTGCAAGCCCCCTTACCACTGAGTGCTGTGGTATCTCTCTGGCTCCTACTCTGATTTTATTTTATTTTATTTTATTTTATTTTATTTTATTTTATTTTATTTTATTTTATTTTATTTTATTTTATTTGTTTTTAGATATATTCTTTATTTGCATTTCAAATGTTGTCCCCTTCCCTGGTTCCCCCACCCCTGAAAATCCCTTAAGCCATCTCCCCTTCCCCAATCAACCCTCCCATGCCTCCCTGTCCTGGTATTCCTCTATACTACAGCATCAAGTCTTTCCAGGACCAAGGGCCTCTCCTCCCTTTGGTGTCTAAAAAGACCTTCCTTTGCTGCCTATGAGTCTGGAGCCATGGGCAACTCCATGTGTATCCTTTGGTTTATGTTTTTGTCCCTGGGAGCTCTGGGAGTACTGAGTGACTCATTGTTTTTCCTCCCGTGGCGCTGCAAACCCCTTCAGCTACCTGGGTTCTTTCTCTAACTCCCCCATTGGGGACCCTGTGCTCAGTTCAGTGGTTGGCTGAGAGTGTCCCTCTCAGTATTTGTCCTGCTCTAGCAGAGCCTCCCAGGTGGTAGCTATATCCAGCTCCAGTCAGTCAGCACTTGGGGGCATCCACAATAGTGTCTGGGTTTTGTAACTGTATATGGGATGGATCCCTGGGTGGGGTAGTCTCTGGATTGTCTTTCCCTCAGACTCTGATCCACCTTTTGTCTCCTTCTGTGGTTATTTTGTTCCCCTTTCTACAAAGGACCCAAGGATCCATACTTTGTTCTTCTTCCTTTGGGCATCCTTTGATATGTGAAATTTGTCAGGTATTCCATGCTCCTGGGCTAATATCCACTTATCAATGAGTGCATACCATGTGTGTTCTTTTGTGATTGGGTTACCTCACTCAGGATGATATTTTCCAGTTCCATCCATTTGTCTAAGAATTTCATGAATTCATTGTTTTTCATGACTGAATAGTACTCCATTGTGTATGTATATTACATTTCTGTATACATTCCTCTGTTGAGGGACAACTGGGTTTTTTCCAGCTTCTTGCTATTATAAAGAGGGCTTCTATAAACATAGTGGAATATATTTCCTTAATACACCCTAAAGAAACCTCTGGATATATGCCCAGGAGTTGTACAGCAGGGTCCTCTGGTATTATGCCCAGTTTTCTGAGGAACCGCAAAACTGATTTTCAGAGTGATTGTACCAGCTTGCAATCCCAGCAGCAGTGGACAAGTGTTCCTCTTTCTCCACATTCTAACCAGCACCTGCTGTCTCCTGAGTTTTTAATCTTAGCCATTCTAACTGATGTGAGGTGGAATCTCAAGGTTGTTTTGATTTGATGAGTATGAAATGTCCTTTTGTGTCTTTTTTGATGACTTTCAGTTGAAAGTCAATTTTATCCGATATTAGAATGGCTACTCCAGCTTGTTTCCTGGAACCATTTGCTTGGAAAATTGTTTCCCAGACTTTTACTCTGAGGTAGTGTTTTTCTTTGACACTGAGGTGCATTTCCTGTATGCAGCAAAGTGCTGGGTTTTCTTTCTGTATCCAGTCTGTTGGTCTATGTCTTTTTATTGGGGAATTGAGTCCATTGATGTTAAGAGATATTAAGTAGTGATTGTTGCTTCCTGTTATTTTTGATGTTATTTTTATGTTTGAGTGGTTATCTTCTTTTAGGTTTGTTGAAAGGAGATTACTATCTTGCTTTTTCTAGAATGTAGTTGCCCTACTTGTATTGGTGTTTTCCATCTATTATCCTTTGTAGGGCTGGATTTGTGGAAAGATTTTTGTAAATTTGGTTTTATCATGGAATATCTTGATTTCTTCATCTATGGTGATTGAGAGTTTTGCTAGGTATAGTAGTCTGGGCTGGTATTTGTGTTCTCTTAGAGTCTGCATGAGATCTGCCCAAGATCTTTTAGCTTTCATGGTCTCTGGTGAGAAGTCTGGTGTAATTCTGATAGGTCTTCCTTTATATGTTACTTGGCCTTTTTCTCTTACTGCTTTTAATATTCTTTCTTTGTTTAGTACATTTGGTGTCTTGAATGTTATGTGACAGGAGGTATTTCTGTTCTGGTCCAGTCTGTTTGGAGTTCTGTAGGCTTCTTGTATGTTCATGGGCATCTCTCTCTTTAGGTTAGGGAGTTTTCTTCTATAATTTTGTTGAAGATATTTACTGGCACTTTAAGTTGTAAATCTTCACTCTCCTCTATACCCATAACCCTTAGTTTGGTCTTCTCATCATGCCCTGGATTTCCTAGATATTTTGGCTTACAAGCTTTTTGCATTTTGTATTTTCTTTGACTGTTGAGTCAATGCTTTTTATGGTATCTTCAGCACTTGAGATTCTTTTTTCTATCTCTTGTATTCTGTTGTTGATATTTGCATCTATGTCCCCAGATTTCTTCCCAAGGTTTTCTATCTCCAATGTTGTCTCCCTTTGTGATTTCTTAGTTGATTCTACTTCAGTTTTTTAGATCCTAGATGGTTTTGTTCAGTTCCTTCTCTTGTTTGTATTTTCCTGTATTTCTTTAAGTGATTTGTGTGTTTCCTTTTTAAGGGCTTCTACCTGTTGACATGTTCTCCTGTACTTCTTTAAGGGAGTTATTTATGTCCTTCTTAAAATCCTCTATCAGCATCATGAGATGTGATTTTAAATCCAGGACTTGCTGTTGTTAGAGAACTTGGTTCAGATGGTGCCATGTTGCCTGTGCTGCCCAGCCTTTCTGCACTACTGAGTGGTTAGCTCCCTCCGTGCATCACTTGGATATGGTACGTGGTGTCAGAGGGTGGTCCCAAGCTGGAGAAGGAAACTGGAGGGTTTCTACTATAGGGTTCCAGGTGTGATCCTCTGGCAAGGGTGGTTCTACCTGTGCAGGCATGCCCCTCTGCACTCCTGGGTGGTTAAGCTGCCTCTTTGTGTCACCTGGGTATGACATGCTGTGTCAGAGGATGGACCCAAGCTGGAGACTGAAATCAGGGGAAGGGACTGGGGAGAGGGGTTCTGCCAGAGGTTTCTGGACATGAACCTCTGAGCAGCAGGCATCCTTTTACCTGTTCAGGCTGGTTTCTGCATTCCTGGGTGATTAAGCTGCCTCTTTGTGCCAACTAGGTATGGCGTGCAGTGTCAGAGGATGGATCCAAGCCCTACTCTGATTTTAATAGGTGTATGGTACCATGTGTCTCACTATGTGTATTACAGTTTGATATTTTGGGGTTATTAAAAACTATTATCTTATTAATTTGGAGATAAACTAAAACATTTCCAATGTCATAAAGAGCAAAAAAAATTTTTAAATGTATTTCCAAGTAAGGATCTATAAGGATACTGTGCCACCACCTAGCACATATCCCAAGAGAAGGGTTAGCACCTAGACTAGCCACCATTCTGGATGCTAGGGACTTGCCTGCTTCGTGAGCATACTGTCTGCATTCTTACTCCTGTCAGCTGTCCTCAAAGTTCTCTTTGTAAGGAAATACTCTACCTTCAAGTAGCCCAGTCATCTGAAGAAGTTCCTCATCTGCACCTGGCATTTGTTACTGGACAGGATGTGAGCATCTCTGTGTAGTCTGTGTGATCTGTGTCTGTGTGATCTTACCTTTTGGTTAGATTACACTTTGCAGCTTTGTCAGAAAGCCACACACAGCAGGCCATCCTGGTGGTGTGCCTAATTGGCTGTTATCCCGTTTTCCTTTCTTGTGGTCTACTGGTCACAGCAATGGGGTGGCTGGGATGGCTTCTGTTAGGCTTAATGTAAATTTAATGTATTGTTCTCTTGAAACAAGTATTGGAGGTAGTCACATTTGAGGCTGTCCTGACTGTCAATAGGAATTTATTCCACATCACTACAGGATCATACATTTATATTTATTTTATAGGTGTGCTCATTAACCACATTTTTTTAATACTCAAATTTCCTTCTGTTTCACTGATGCAAGTGCCTTCAAAATAGTTCCTATGTCTTTTAACAGGACCCATTATTCTTTTGGGGGGTGTTTTGCTTTGTTTTTGTTTCTTTGTTTTGAGTCTGTCCTGGGACTGCTGATCATCTTACCTTTACCTCCTAAGTGTTGGATTCACAGGCAGGCTACACCACACAAGGCAAGCATCAACCAATAATGACCATAGACAAGGTTGTTTTTAAGTCTTAAAACTATGTTGAAATTCAGACTATTTTACATTTATTTTTATATTTTGGAGATTAAAATTCTGTGTATTTATGGTATGCTTCATATTTTGACATATTGCATGCTGTAGAATTACTAAAATGTGATAATAAATGTTCACATTAGTTCACATACAAAATTTTCTGCATAGGGAGCTCTTAGAAATTTTCTCATACATAATGTATTGTTACTTTAGCCATAACCATCAGCATGGATGGTGGATTTGTTGAACTTATTTTTCTGAGGAGCTGAAATTTTATGACCATGATTGACATGAACCAAATATCTCTACTCCTCAGGCTCAACATTTTTTAGATTATATAAATATATGAGACCACATGGAATCTATATTTATCTATTTGTCCTATGTCACTTATGTCCTTTGTGACATCCATGCTGTGACACATGGCAGGATTTCCTTACATCGTTAGTACGAAAGTATTTTATCATCCACACACACCATAGTTTCTTTACCCACTAATCCTGTGATGGACAGAGAGGTTGCTTTCAGACCTAGAGTACTATGAACAATGCCAAAGAGAACATGAGAAAGCAGGTAATGCTGAGTATAATGATGCAATAGCCTTTGGATTGTGCTGCCAATATGAGGACTTCAGCATCATAATGCCATTCTGAGGCATTTCCATCATGTCTTCCACAATAGATGTGAGGATCTTTAGTCCCACCAGTAATCTACAGGATTTCCTGCATCCACAGTCTCCAACATGTGTTATTTTTCTTCTGTTGGGCACCAGCCATTCTAGCAAGCATGAGTCAGCATCTCCTGGTTGATTAATGTGCATCTCCAAGCATTGCTAAGCATTTTTTCCTATGCCCATTGCCTATTTCAATGTCTTCTTTTGAGAAGTAACAGCTCAGGCCATTTGCCTATTCTAAAAAGTCTGCATTTTCTGTTATTGAGTTTACAGACTTTGAATATTAATCCCTCAACAGCTGTGTGGCTCACACATGTCTTTCTTCATCCCATTGGCTGCCTGTTTGTTATCACTTCCTTGGCTGTGCAAAGCCTTTCAGTTTCATGTAATCCTATTTATCTAGTTCTGCTTTTATTACTGGTGACATTAGGGGTAGATAAAAAATTGTTGCCCAGAGCAACAGCATGGGACATTGGCCCTGTGTTCCTCTGTTCATGTGTCAGTTTCAGTTGTAGTGTTTAATTCTAAATCCATTTTAGCTGATCGTTGTATGTAGTATGAGAACACGACCCAATTCCATTCTTAGATATGTTAATCCTGTTTGCTAGCACCATTCAGTTTTACTCATTTTATTTAGTGTGTGTGTTTATGTGTGTGTGTGTGTGTGTGTGTGTGTGTGTGTATGTGTACATGTGTCACTGCACATCTGTCGAGGTCAGAGGATTCTCAGGAGTCAGCTGTCTCATGCTATCTGTGGACTCCTAGGCCCACTTCTATCTGCTAAACCATCTTGCTAGCTGTACTGGCTAGTTTGGTGTGTCAACTTGACACAGGCTGGAGTTATCATAGGAAAAGAAACTTCACTTGGGGAAGTGCCTCTATGAGATCCAGCTGTGGGGCATTTTCTCAATTAGTGATCAAGTGAAGGAGGGCCCCTTGTGGGTGGTGCCATCTCTGGGCTGGTATTCTTGGGTTCTATAAGAGAGCAGGCTGAGCAAGCCAGGGGAAGCAAGCCAGTAAGTAACATCCCTCCATGGCCTCTGCATCAGCTCCTGCTTCTGACCTGCTTGAGTTCCAGTCCTGACTTCCTTTGGTGATGAACAGCTGTGTGGAAGTGTAAGCTCAATAAACCCTTTCCTCCCCAACTTGCTTCTTGGTCATGATGTTTGTGCAGGAATAGAAACCCTGACTAAGACAAATTGGTACCAGCGTAGTGGGGTATTCCTGTGACAACCTGACCATGTTTTGGGGAGGACTGTGGAAGGACTTTGGAACTTTGGATTAGATGGTCCATTCAGTGATGAGACCTCTGTGAGATGTTGTGGAGGAGCTTGGAAGATTATGTTGAGAACAGTGCAGAAGATGGAGGCCTGGCTTGTGAAATTTCAGAGGGAAGATTAAAGACTCTTATCAGGGCCATGAAGACTCTGTGGTTCTGGTTAGCTGGGGCTGAAGAATCAGCTGTGATTAACAAGATACCAGAACCACTAAAGTGAGCCATTGTGTTACTGGGACTATTGATGCTGGTTAGCTGGAGCTAAGAAATTAGCGGTGAGTAAGAAGAGACCAGCATCACTGAGGTGAAATCTTCTGGGATGTGTTTTCTGAGAGCACAGAGAGTGTGTTCCAGATAGCCAAGGTTGTGCCTCGTGCTGTAGCAGGACTTGGTACTGTGTAAGAGTCACCCAGGTGGTACTGCTTTTGAAGGCATGAAGGCATCATGAAGAACAGCTGAGGCTTGGTACGCTGAGAGGCCACGGAAGGCCATTGGTGAAAGTGTACCCTCAGTTGTAATTGATGGCCCAGGACCGAAGGGGTCATGCAAAAGAGTTGAGGCTTGGAGATGCCAGTACTATGCGATGACCACCAAGGACAGCAGCAGCAGTGGAGCACAGGCAGCTGGAGCCAAGAAGACAAGGTGTGTGCTACAAAGGGCAGAGCTGGAGAAGTGACTCAAGCCCTTGGAGGAGCCCAGAAGATCATGAGTTGGATCCCAGACATTGAATCATTGGAGTTTAAGTTTTGCTTTTGATTGTGACTGTGCCCTGATATTTTTCCCTCTTGAAAGAAGGTATTTTAGTGGAGCCCACAGTTCAGAGACTTGAATTTTTAAAAGACTTTGAATTTTAAGATATTGGACATTTTAAAGGGATTGAACTTTTAATATGTAAAGACTGTGGGACTTTTAATGTTATTTAGATCTTGGGGATGAATAAGAAAGTAAGGGTTGGGGCTTAATAGTGATATGTTGGTGTGTCAAGTTGACAAGGGGTCAATTGTACTGGCTAGTTTGGTGTGTCAACTTGACACAGGCTGGAGTTATCATAGGAAAAGAAACTTCACTTGGGGAAGTGCCTCTATGAGATCCAGCTGTGGGGCATTTTCTCAATTAGTGATCAAGTGAAGGAGGGCCCCTTGTGGGTGGTGCCATCTCTGGGCTGGTATTCTTGGGTTCTATAAGAGAGCAGGCTGAGCAAGCCAGGGGAAGCAAGCCAGTAAGTAACATCCCTCCATGGCCTCTGCATCAGCTCCTGCTTCTGACCTGCTTGAGTTCCAGTCCTGACTTCCTTTGGTGATGAACAGCTGTGTGGAAGTGTAAGCTCAATAAACCCTTTCCTCCCCAACTTGCTTCTTGGTCATGATGTTTGTGCAGGAATAGAAACCCTGACTAAGACACTAGCCCACCCAGCACCCTTTGTTGAAGACTACATTACCCAACTCTATATACCTGGCAATGTTGTCATCGATCACTTAACTATAAATTCATGGAGTTGTTTCTTGGCTCTTTTGTTTTTTGTTTCGTTTTTTTGTTTCTGGTGTGTGTGTGTGTGTGTGTGTGTGTGCGCGCGCGCGCGCACATGTACGCATGAGCACATGTGTGTATGTGAATGTAAGGATCAGAGGTCAATGTCGGTGTTCTTCACTTGATTTTTTTGAGACAGTCTCTCACTGACACTGAAACAGTTTCAACTAGGCTGGCTGGCCAACAAATCCCCAGGATCCACCTGTGTTTGTCCCTCCCTCCAGTGACATCTCACGGCTGAGGTGACAGACATGTGCCACTACACTCAGATTTTACATGGGTTCAGGAGGTCTTCATCCTTGCATAGTAAGCACATCAGCCAATGGAGCCTTGCCCAGGCCTGTGTGTCTGTCCTCATGCTAGTGCTTTGCTTTCTGATGTCTACCGCTTTGTCATATGTACTGAAGCCTGGTAGGGTGATGCCTCTTGGTCTGGCCTTGCTGCTGGCCTAGGGTTTGCTCTGACTCCTCTTTCAGACAGGAGCTGATCCTGCCGTTCAGCTTAGTCAGGCATGCGGTGGCTTTTGTTGGGTTTTCCTCGCCCCTGGCATCACATGATGTGTAGGTGGGAGCAGACTTTCCGACTTTCCTTCCACGGGACCTGGAATATGTGTGCCGATGACGTCACTCCTGCCTCTCCAGGCTCCAGAAACTGTCAGCTCTTTGCTTTGACACACACTTGCCAGCTCAGTGGGATTTTGGAGAATTCTCTTTCCTCCAGTCCTGCTTCCAAACCCCCACGAATGTCTCACTTCTGTTTTTCGTTTCTGCTACCAGAACTTCTGAGGGTGGCTTCTGTACAGAGCTGGAAGGCATCAAAGGGATATTTTACCAAGTCTACCCTGCCTCTGCTTTTAGTGAGCCTTCTGGTTTTTCTCTGGTCTGCACTAAGTTAGTCTTCCTTTTGTAGGTGAAACTCCAGCATACACTGGGTCAGATTCCCAATCCTCCCATGCTAGCCCTCCCGCTTTGGAGATCAGTATCATCCTGCTGGGAAGGGTGATACATTTTGAGTAGAGAATCTTTCTCACCTCTGCTTTTAGCACACAATTCCAGAGTGCCAGATAGAACTGTAAGAAAGTATATGGATATAAATTTTCTCTGAGTCTATGGACTCTGTAAACTGCAGTTTTTCTCATGTTGCCCTTTTACAGCCATTAATGTTTTCTTTTAAAGAAATGCAAGGTTGTGTTCTTGTTTTCTTCCCCCATAGATCCAACCAGAACAGTGGCATGTGTCGCTCATATAAGGCATTTCTTACTTCTGGAGCTTAGTTCTTGTGTGTGTGTGTGTGTGTGTGTGTTTGCGTGTATGTATGTACATGTTTGTGTATAGATGTGCCCATAGGTGTGTGCATATTTGTGAGAGTGTATGTATGTGCGTGAGTATGTACATGTGTGCATGTATGAATGTTTGTATACATGTATGTAAGTATGTACATACACGAATGTGTGCATGTGTCTGAGTGTGTGTATGTATGAATGTTTTTTTGTGCATATATATGTAGATGTGAGTGGATGTGCACATGTGTATGTGTGAGTAGATGTGCATGTGTGTGTGTATATATGTGAAAGTGTGTGGGGTGGGTAAAATGTATATATATGTTTTTGTGCATATGTGTTTGAGTGTATGAGTGTGTATATATGCATATGTCTGTGTACATGTGTATGTGTGAATATCTACTTTCTATGCATACATGTGCATAAATTACATATGTGTATATATGTGTGTGGGAGTGTTTGTTTATATGGCATAAATGTGTGAACATGTGTGAGTTTATGTGTGAGTGTAGGCGCACAGACCACAGTGCACAAATGGTGGTCAGAGGACAACTTTGTGAAGTCACTTCTCTTTTCACCTTTACATGGGTTTGAATTCAGGTTGCTGGGCTTGAGAGCCAAGCACCTTACCTGCTGAGCCATCTCACAACTAGCACCAAAAGCAATCTTTCATGAGTTTGTGTCTATATTCAGTAAAGAAGGCAGCTCATAGACCTTGTGAACACAGATTTATCTTTGTGGCCACTTTTCAAATGAATAGTATTCTAACATAGAGTTGGTAGCAGGGTCTTGGTCCCAGCACTGCTCTGATTGTAACATTAGCATCACATTTCCTCCTCTGGGTTTCCAGTCTTTGCTGTATAACTTCCCAGACACTTCACAAAGAACCAGAGCCTGTGTTTCCAGCCTTCTCTCTTCAGTTCTCCTTGTGTGTGGGCTTGCTATAGCAGAGCTCAACAGAATACCACCAACCTGGTGCCTGGGCAGGCCTTGGCCCCACCCAGTATGACTGCTCCAACTGGCTATGAGACAGCATCTCTCTCTTGGCTTCTCATGTGACCTTCACTCAGTTCAGAAGGATACTGATATGATATCCCTGCCCTTATGACTTTATTAAATATTAATTGCCTGCTTTAAAACCCTATCTCCAAATACAGTCACATTGAGGGTTAGAGTATCAACAAAACTGGCAGGAGATATAATTTGTATGTTACACTATGGAAATTATCCAAGCCATTAGAATGTAGTGGAGGTGACGGAAACCATGTTTTGAGTCTAACTGGTGTACTACTCACCTACTCCATGTACCCTTGGTACTCCACTCAGAAGGTATGAGCTAACCTGTTGACATCCAATAGGAGGATTACGTGAACTGCCAGACAGAAGCTAACCAATCAGAAGGCATGCAAGCATGGGCTGCTTTCCAAATTTAGCCAATCAGAAGACACATGTGGCAATGCTCTGAACCTGCAGTCATAAGATAAAAACAGTCAACCAAAGGCATACCGGATTTTGTTTCAGGTGATAGTCAACCAATCATAGAATGCATAAGACTTTCCTCCAGTAACTCATGGACCAATGAGAAATAACAAAATCTTATTGTTTAAAAAAATTTATTTATCATGTGTGTATGGGTGTTTCATTTACATGTACACATCTATACCATGTAGGTTCCTGAGGCTCACTGCTGTCAGAAATGTTGTATTTCCTGGGAGTCACAGGCTGTTGTGAATTGGCACGTGGGTGCTGTGGATGGAACTAATGTCCTCTGGAAGATCAGCCAGCATTCGTAAACACTGAGTCACCTTCCCAGTCCTTTGGTTTTAAACCATTGAACACTTGGGATTTTTGTTACTTAGAAATATGTAGCTGATAAAAACCATGTAAGGGGCTGGTGCGATGGCTCAGCTGATGAAGGCTTTTGCTGCTGACCCTGGTGATCTGAGGTGGATCCCTGGGTCCCACCCAAGTGGTAGGAGAATGGATGTCTGTAAATTGTCTTCTGACTTCAAAGGTGTGCATCCACATGCCTTGCCTTGAAAAATAAACACTTACATGCGATTTAAAAACTACTTAAGGATTATTTTTGAATAAAAAAGTTTGGGGCCACACTTTGCAACTGGAGGAGGTAAATTTTCAGCAGCTCTGGCAGTCTACCTGAGGCGTCCAGTCCTCATCGTGTGAGGAGAAGGAAACAGAGATAAGTTCTCACTTGTCTGCCTTAGAGCCCAGCTGAGTGGAAACTTTTTAGTTGAAATAGAGATGGGAAGCTGGCTTTTCTGATATAAGTAGAACTGGTAGGTAGTTGGTAAAACCTGCAGGAGAATTGGAGTTGTCTATTAGCCTTGACCTCTCTGCCTTCCATGGAGAGCAGCTGGGTTTTTGGCATATGGAGGTGAGGGGATATATTTGGGTGAGGTGGATTTAGGGCTCTTGGCCAGAGCCCTGGTTTTCCAGCTGAGGTCTACAATTTAGGAAAGGAGCCCCTTGGAGGATGTCCTAAGACAGACTCTTCATTTATAAAATGGAATTTTAAAGCTTTGATACAGAAATCTGTTAATGCAGAAGGCTTTATTGTAGTTTTTCAAACAAACAAACAAACAAACAAACAAACTAGGCAAACATTTTTTCATTTTGCTTCTTTTTTTCTTTTCCATTTTTTATTTTATATATTCTTTGTTTACATTCCAAAGGCTTTCCCCTTTCCCAGTTCCCCCCTCACCCTATGTCCCATAAGTCCTCTTCCCCTCCTGCCCATTTCCCAATCACCCCCACCCCACACCATTTCTCTGTTCTGATTCTCTCCTACAAAACTGGATCCAGTCATTTTGGGACCAGGGACCTCTCCTTCCTTCTTCTTGGGAATCTTTTGATTCAGGAAAACATTTTTAACTCTTTTTTTTCTGGGAATTCAATGAGATTAGCAACTTTAACACCCCACCTCTGACCATATACCCAGCTCTATACCAACTCCATCAGTGTCTGGCAAAGATCAGTTATCACTTGCTGATTAAATTTTGGAAGTGAACTTGGAGCATTGGATTGAAGCATGATCAAAATGAATCACTTTAAATCTGTCGGCAGAGTATCTTTGAGGAAGAAGATGACCATGTAGCCAAACATCAGAAAATGGATCTCTGTGTTTGGAGAGAGGGGAGAAGGCTGCAACCAGGAAACGGGGGTGGGGGGTAAAGGGGACGGCAGAAGAGCAGAGCAAGAACTTCAGAGCCTCAGTTCGCATGGAGCAAGTAAGTAAATATGTAGACTGGGGAAGAAAGACAAAGGGGAAGAAGGATGCAGACAGGGAAAGAAGGGGAGGGAGAGAGGCAGAGACAGAGACAGAGGAAGAGGAGGAGGAGGAAGAGGAGGAGGAGGAGGAGGAGGAGGAGGAGGAGGAGGAGGAGGAGGAGGAAGAGGAAGAAGAGAGGTAGGTGAGTGATGGAGCCCTCCTGGTAAAGCAATTGATGGAATTTTAAAGGCCACTAGGTGCTCGTTGCTAGTGTTTTTTCTTTCTTTCTCTTTCTCTCTCTTTCTCTTTTCTTCTTTCTTTCTTTCCTTCTTTCCTTCTTTCTTTCTTTCTTTCTTTCTTTCTTTCTTTCTTTCTTCCTTTCTTTCTTTCTCTCTCTTTCCTTCCTTCCCTCCCTCCTTCCTTCCCTCCTTCCTTCCTTCCCTCCTTCCCTCCTTCTCTCCCTCCCCCTCTCTCTTCCTCCCTCCCTTCCTTTTTTCTTCCTTCCCTCCCTCCTTCCCTTTTTCCTTCCTTCCTTCCTTCCTTCCTTCCTTCCTTCCTTCCTTTTTGGTGGCGTGAGCTATGCTTCAAAAGTCCTCTTTATTGTGCCAAGTATTCAGGTGAAGGGTAGTGGGTCAGGGCATAGCTGATCAGTGTGAGCTGAGCCACAGACTGGGTCGTCTCAGCTGAACTGTGGGACTCCGAGCAGGAAAGGATCCTGTTGATTCTGATAATTTCTCATCTCAAGGACCCAGAGAAATGGGGAGGGATGTGGAGCTTCTCCATGGCATATGGGATGCATCTTTGCCAATCTCATCTGAATTTCAGGAGTGGGTGGTAAAGGGAATCTGGTGCCAGGATGGCTTGTGCATCATTTTAGATTTAGCAAAGGCAGAACCTTCAGGGGACTGGAGAGTGGATGAACACATAATGTCGGGAAATAAACACCTTCTCTGAGGAGGGATGCTTCAATAGAACTTCTGTTGCTGTTCCCTGCTTTTTCCAGAATAATTCAGTAAGGTGCAGAGGGATGCCTTATAGAATTCTCTACTTTTAGTTAGATTCAGCTCCCACTCCATGGCTTTAATGGTATACTTGGAGGATTGCACAGACTGTGTCTATGGCCAGAACCACTGAGTGCGGCACCTTTGGCTTCTATCACTCTCATGTTGAGTTCTGGACAAGAAGAATTCCCAAGGAATTATTCTTCAGCGTGTTTTTATTTTTCCATGTCAGCCTTCTCTAGCTGTAATATGTTCTCTGTTACTATTCCCTTCACTGGTCCATGAGTGTCACTGGAGCTCTTCTGTCCACATGCACTTTGGAAATTAGTGTAATAAAGTCACCTGCGACCCTTTAGAGGGGTAGATGAAAGGTAAGCCTATTTTGATACCATGAAGTAGGTTCATCCCTTGAAGGCCAGCTTATCAATGTCTAAGGTGTGAGTTTGCACTAGAGTCTTTGGTAAAGGCTAGTGTGTGCTCCAATGTCCCAACCTTCAATTTGTCTTTGTTACAATAGGTAATAAGTTATCTCCACATTTTTTTTCTGACTATGGAAGGCAGGGTATCCTGATGGATCCAAGGCCACTATTTCTACTTCTACTCCATTTCTAGTTTTTGAGAACAGACAATTAAGGTGGAGCCCTGGGTACCAGAAAGAATTTTAAGCTCCTGGTTATGGCCTGGCAGTATTACACTTCAATCCTGTGGTTCTTCATGCTAAGATCCAAATATTGATCTCTCTACTTTCTCATTTATAGTGTTATTAGTGACTATCTAACTCTGTTAAGATTTAGCTTCTTTATCTGTAAGTGATAATTAAACAAGTAGTTGCTTTTCTTTAAAAATAAACACCACAGCCAGCTTTCTACTCTAGAGATTGTGGTTTAATTGGTTTGGGCTGCACCATGAACACTGGAATAAAAAGAAACAAACTCTCCCCTCAAGCAATTCTAGCATGTGCCAACAGAAAAACAAGAGAGAAGAGGATGGGCGAGAGAGGGGGGGGAGTGTGTCACCCATTGACAGACCTTTTTCATTCTGCAAAAGGGGAATAATAGAAGTACCAATATCTTAATTAGTTTTCTCTTGCTTTTACAAAAATGACAATATTTATGAAAAATGGAGGCTGATTTACCTCACGCTTTAGAGACTGAGAACTCTGAGCAGAGGGTGATGGAGCACTCCTTACAGCTGCTGAGGGCTCCCTCCCGCTGCAGACTGTGGCAGATAGCACTCATTGATTTAGCAAGCTGCAGACCCCATGACTTATCACCCCAATGACCGGTCACCTCTGAAAAAAAATTCTACCTCCAATCTATCTGCATGACGTTGGGGGAAGAAGTTTCTAATATTCTCTAGACAAACACTGAAATCCTAGCAATAGGACTCTTGGGTTATACTCCTGTGTTCATAGCACTTGGGATAATATGTGTGTAAGTCAAGACTAGTTAAATGTTTATTGTGAATATAACTAGAATTACTAGAAATAGGTCATATACCCTTAATGGTTGATGCATAAAATGAAATTCTAGTCCTTTTACTGGTGTGTGTGTGTGTGTGTGTGTGTGTGTGCATATTCATGTACTTTAGCACATGTTTATGTAGAGGACAGAGGTGAATGTGAGGCATCTTTCTCAGTCATTCTCTACCTTCCTGTTTGAGATAAGGCCTCACTGTACATCACTAATTTAGCTAGGCTGGCTGACCAGCAGGGCCTGACTGTGCTTTCTAAGCACTGGTGTCACAGCAGCACACCACCACACGTGACATTTATACAGGTGCTGGGAACAAGACTCAGGTTCCCGTGGGAACAAGACTCCGGTTCCCGTGGGAACAAGACTCAGGTTCCCGTTCTTGCCCAGCAAGCATCTCACATAGAAAGCCACTTTTTCTAGCACCCACTGTTTTATTTTAAAGCATTCCATTGAAGTAACACGAAAACCTATGACTATGATCAGATTTTAAGTGTAGCTCTTGATGACAATTCAGAGATGGATGCATGCCCAGGTCAGAATGGAGGGTATCAAAGCCCAGATGTCTCCCATAGTCCTTAAGGCTCATCGCTTCCTCCAAAGACCCCTATGAGTTAATCACACCCCATCCATTAGATTTCCTCACATTGACTTTTTTAAAAAATGAATGGAGCCATAATGCTTATGTACCTTTGATTCTGATGTATACTTTGGTTCTCACCTACCATGTTTTCTCCAGTAGAAGCTTGCTATTCTAATTTCTGTGTAATGTTCCATTCCATGACTCTGTCGCATGTTGATTTATTATATATTGGATAATTGAGTAGGTCCCAATTTTGGGCAATTGTGAAAAATGCATTTGTAAATATTCATAAACAAAGTTTAAAAATATTTCCCAGAGTAAAGTCTATTTTGATTAGCATTAGCAAACTATGCTGCTGCCACTATATTTTGCTTATTGCTTATTGTGATTTTTATAATAAAGGTCTGAGATGCAGGAGATGACTTACTGATAAAGTATTCATCATGCAACTATGAGGAGTGCAGTTTAGATGCCCAGAACCCACGTGAATCTTAGGCAGGGTGCCTGTAATTTCAGCCTCTGAAGGGAGAGGCAGGCAATCCCTGGAGCAAGCACTAGCTATTTTGTCAGGTTCTGTGTTTGTTTGAGAGACTCTGCCTCAACCATTAAGACGGAAGAGTGATCAAGGATGATTCCCACCATCCACCTCAGGCATCCACACTCATGGACACCCACATGGGTATGCCTTCACACATGTACTCAAATGCATGCAAATGCACATGTGTGCATGGATGTGCGCGTGCACACACACTACCACACACACACATGCACACAAATGTATACAAATAAAAATGGAAAAAGGAGCAAAAATGTCTGAAAATTTGTGTCTCATAAACAGCACATATTTGGCTATTTTTATCCTTAAATGTATCCTTTAATTAGATTAACGTAACCCATTACCATTTAAAGTTAATTACCAAAATATTTGTGTTAAAATATATAATTTTTTGTTTTTTTTTCCTGGAGTTTAGGTTAATCAAGTATATTTGTTTCTATCTTGCCCCATTTGGAGGTTATCCATATGCATTTTCTAGTTGAAGTTGCTATTATAATGTGCAACATTAATTTAGAACTGCTGCATATAGTCACTTTTTTAAAACTTCAGGAAGAGTGAGAATTTTACAGTAGTTTGTTATTTAGCATATCAGATTTTCTATGTATCATTGCTGAATAATTTAGTTCTAAAGATGTAGTATGTCCTAATTAGCTCAAATTATAAACTTGATACAGCCTAGAGTGATATGAGAAAGGGCTATCATGAGAGACTGTTCAGATAAGATTGTCCTGTGGCAAGTCTGTGGGGATTGTCTTGATTGTTAATTGATGAAAGTGTCCAGCCCACTGTGGGCAGCTCCATTCCCCAGGCAGGCTGAACATAAGCCTATGAGCCCAGCAACTCAGCAGGCAGTGTTCTGTCATGGTTTCTGCTTCAGGTTCTTGTTTGAGTTCCTGCCCAGACCTCTGTTTGTGATGGACTTGAACTGTAAGCTGAAAGCCCTTTCCTTCCTAAGTGGCTTTTGGTTGGAGTTTCATCACAGCAGCAGAATTAAGCACAGCACATGACAACACCGATATTCCAGTGTCAGTATTCATCTAGAGTCACATGCTCATGTACGGATGGCAGTGCTCTGCACTCCTGCACATTTTGCTGTTTCTTAAGTTACATTGCTGTTGCTGTGATAAACACTATGACCAGAAGTGACTTAAGAAAGACAAAAGGGTGTGTTTGAGCTTATGGCTCTAGTGGGGATAGAGTTCATCATGGCAGAAGGTACGGCAATGGACAGGCATGGTGGTGGGAACAGGAAGTTGTGAGATCATATTTTCATCCACACATAGGAACCAGAGAGTGGGGAGAGAGAGGGATAGAGAAAGATGGAGAGGGAAAAGAAGAGAGAGGAAGGAGAGAGGGGGGAAAGGAGAGAAAGGAAGAGGAAGAGGGAGGGGGAGGGAGGGAGGGAGAGAGAGTGAGCAGGAAGTGGGACAAGGTTATGAAGTGGGTTGGCCTCAGTGACAGACTTCCTCCAGCAAGTCTGCGCATTCCAACCTTCCCACACAGCACCAACACGTGAGGAGCAAGTGTACAAGGGCCGGTGGGGGATATTTTAAATTTAAACCATAGGGGTCACAGTTCCCTCCAGGATCCTGCCTTTTAGATTTCTTCTATGGGAAGAACTCTCTTTACTTCCCCCTCTAACATCTGTCTACTACGATTAAATTTTCAAGTTTTTTGTGTTACCTATACCTGTATTGCTTCTGTGTGATGCACAGAACTTGAGGCTGCTGGTTATTTCCTGTCAATAATTCAAAGGTGTTATTTCACTGTATTTGGTTGTGATCATTAAAGCAGAGTTATCTGACATTCATTAGTCTTACTGATATCCCTTGGGAGGTAACACCTACATCTTATCTGTCTGGAACCTTCAAAGCCCCCCATTTGTCTTTGTATTCCAGCATGTGCCTAGATATTAGGTTTCGAACTCACTCCTCATTGTTTATAGAGCTTCTTAAATCTATCTGCCAATTGCCTATTGGGAAAGCTCTGCTATTGTATCTCCACAGGTGTTTCTTTTCTACCTCTTCATTTCTTCTCAGCTGTAATTACACTTGGCCACCACGCCCCACTGACCGTGTTCTTTTGTGCACCCTGCCCTCCTTTCATCCCCTGTTCAGTCCACTCAGTTACCTCTTTCCACCTTGTCTTCTGTTATAAGTGTTACCAAATTATACATGTGAGTTACTGTAGTTTTCAATTTTAGAATTTCCATTGCTTGTGTTTTTCTTGGAACTTTCATTCTCCACCTTTTCCTATGTTTTCTTCAAACAGTGGCTATCTTTTAAATTGAAGTGCTTCTTCGAGGCTATTTCCCACTTTCTCTTCTATTAGATTTAGTGTATCTGGTTTTATGTTGAGGTTTTTGATCCACTTGGACTTGAGCTTTGTGCATCGTGATAAATATGGATCAATTTGCATTCTTCTATATGCAGACCATTAGCATTTCTTGCAGATGCTTTCTTTTTTTTCCACTGTATGGTTTTGCCTTTTTTGTCAAAAGTCAAGTGTCCATAGGTGTGTGGGTTTATTTCTGATTCTAATGCATTGGTTTAGGACACAACTTCCTGAGCAAAACATGAATAGCTCAGGAACTAAGATTAACAATTAATAAATGGAACCTCATGAAATTGAATAGCTTCTGTAAGGCAAAGGACATCATCTATAGGACAAATCAGCAGTCTACAGAATGGGAAAATATTTTCACCAACCCTATATCTGACAGAGGCCTAATACCCAAAAATATATTTAAAAAAGCACAAGAGGTTAGACACCAACAAATCAAATAATGCAATCAAAAAATGGAGTACAGAGCTAACAGAATTCTCAACAGAAGAATATCTAATATCTGAGAAACACTTGAAGAAATGTTCAACATCCTTAGTTATCATGGAAGTGCAAATCAAAAGGGCCCTTAGATTCCACCTTCCACCTATCAGAATGGCTAAGATCAAAATCTCAAGTGACAACACATTCTGGCAAGGATGTGGAATATGGAGAACACTTCTCCATTCCTCGTAGGAGGGCAAACTTGTACAACCACTCTGGAAATCTATCTGGCAGTTTCTCAGAAAATTAGAAATAGTTCTACCTGAAGACCCAGCTACACTACTCCTGGGCAAATGCCCAAGCAGTGCTCTACCATGCTACAAGGACACTTGGTTCATTATCCTCATAGAAGCTTTGTTTGTAATAGCCAGAAACTGGAAAGGACACAAATGCCGCTCGATTGAAGAATGGATTTTAAAAAAGTGGTTTATTTACACAAGGAAATATTACTCAGTTATTAAAAACAAGGATCTCATGAAATTTCCAGGCAAATGGATGGAACAAGAAAATATCATTCTGAGTGAGGCAACCTGGACCCTAAAGAATATGCATGATATACCCACTTATAAGTGGACTTTATCTACAAAGTACAGGATAGCTATAATATAATCAACAAACACAAGCCAAATAACAAGGAGGGCCCAAGGGAGGATGCTTTAATCTCATTCAGAAGGGGAAATAAAATAGTCATTGGAGGGACTTAAAGGGAGGGAACCAGTTGGGACAGGGAATATGGAGTAGAATGGGATGAGGTGAGGTGGGGACCAGGATCAGGTGAGCGTAGAGACAAGGAGAGAAGTCTGGGAGTAAACGGAAATGGAGCAGGGCACCTCTAGGACATGCCAGAGACCTGGGATGGGGGAGTTTCCAGGGAATCTATGGGGGTGACTCTAGCTAAGACCTCTAGCAGTAGAGGATATAGACTCTGAAATGACTACTTCCTGTAGCCAGGTTGGATTTCCAGTGGAGGGATAAGGACACTCACCCAAACAAAAGCTTCAACCAAAAACATGTTCTGCCTACAAGATGTGCAGAGACAAAGATGGAACAGAGACTGAGGGAATGGCCAACCAATAACTGACCTGACCTGAGATCCATCCCATAAGCAAGAACCAGTCCATGACACTACTTCTGACACTCTGTTATGCTTTCAGACAAGAGCCTAGCATAACTGTTTCTTGAGAGGCTCCACCTAGCAGCTGACTGAAACAAAGGCAGTGACCCAACCATTAGATGGAGCTCTGGAAGTCTTGGTGAAGAGTTAGGGGAAGGACTGAGGGACCTAGAAGGGAAAACAATTCCACAGGAAGGCTAACAGAGCCAACTAACCTAGCCTTGGGTGTCACAGAGACTGGGCCACCAAACAAAGAACATACATACAGGATTGGACCAGGTACCACAAACATATGTAGGGGATATGCAGCTTGGTCTTCATGTGGGTCCCCAACAACTGGAGTAGGGGCTGACCCGCCTGCCTATGGATCCCATTCCCTTAACTAAGCTGCCTTCTTTGGCTGCAGTGGGAAAGGCTGCCCCCAGTCCTGCAGTGATTTGATGTCTCAGGATGGGGTGATACCCAGAAGGGCCTTCCTCTTATTAGGAGGAGAAGGGGAGGGGATAGAGGCAGCTATGTGAGCAGAGACTAGGATGATGTGGGGGTTGTAACTGGTATGTAAAGTGAATAAATAAATAAGTAAATAAAAAAAGAAAAATTAAAGTGCTTGTGTGATAACTCAGTTATTGAATCATCCCTAGGTCACTTTCTATTCTTGTTTCTTTCCCATGTTTCTAGTCATAATGTTCTCTTTAAAAAGTATTATAATAATCATTGTTAGAGAGAGAGAGAGAGAGAGAGAGAGAGAGAGAGAGAGAGAGAGAGCGCTGGGGTTACAGACAGTTGTGAGGTACCTCATGTGAGCACTAGAAACTGAACTCTAGTTCTCTGCAAAAGGAATATGTGTTCTTTATCACTGCATCATACCCCCATTCTGCTTTTAAGTAGGTCTGTACTCATACTGTATTAGTAATATTTGCCTGCATTGTAGTATAGATAGAATTCTCTGTGATATGTGTATGTAATTGTGTGTATGTGTATACGTGTGTGTGTGTGTGTGTGTGTGTGTGTGTGTGTGTATGTGTGTGTGTGTGTACTGAAATGTTACAGGCTATGGTCCAACTGTTCCAACAATGGCTGTCTCCCAGTGGAAACTCAAAGAATCCAGTAGTTGTTCAGCCCACAATGCTGGGTGTCACAGCTGATCTTCAATATACCCTGGAATCCCAAAGTAGACTCTAATAGCAGTAAAGGAATACTTTCCAGAGAAAGAGTGAGAGCAAGCATGTTCTTCTTCGATGTCTTTTATATAGATTCCCACCAGAAAGTATGTGCCCTGATTTAAGATGGATCTGCCCATCTCAAAAGATACCTACCTAGTGTCAGACTTCCCACTGCAAACGATGCAATAAAAAATCCATCAACCAACTTGGGTTTTGGTTAATCCCAGATGTTGTCAAGTTGACAACTAAGAACATCTATCAGATGAGCATTTTCTATTTTTATTATTTTGTAGGAGGCTCTGCACAATTCAATCTTCCTCTATAAGAGATGTAAATTAATTACTGATGGAGAGGAGGGAGATCAGGGTAGATCACCCCACCTGAGTGGGGGTAGGTTTTTGATTTTTTATGATTTGGATATTGCTTGTTCACACTGCTAAGTGATTACCCCTGATCCAAAGGCAATGCCCATTAGCATCATCAGCTCCAAGTCTGTGCCCCTATTTAAAACTAGTTGCCTTTTGCATTCTTAGAGCTCTAATATTTGCTTCTGTGATTTTGGATTTTTTTCAGATTCTTAGCATTTTTTCCTCAGTTCCCAGCGCTCTCTCTCTCTCTCTCTCTCTCTCTCTCTCTCTCTCTCTCTCTCTCAAGGTTTAAACTTTCTTTTTGTAAAAATTGTACGTAGAGTTTTTGACTTAATTATCAGAAATTCTCTTTTATATTTAAGATCTTAGACTTCAGAGTCTGGGTGTCTCTGCACCTGATCCTAAGTCTTGACTGGTCCAGCAGGGTAAGGTAGTTACCCTGAGTGACCTGTATTATCAATTGACACACACAGCAAGGGGAAGGGAATCATGTCAGTATTCTTCTCATCTCTTGTGATCTCCCTTAACCAACCCAACTACTTTGGTTTATCCTTCAGTGTCTCCAAACACTGAAGTGTTGACATTTTTTTCACAGATTTTGTAGCTATTTTTGGCAGACAATTGAGAGTGATATGAGTGAGCCACTGTCCTAGTTAAAAGTAGAAGTTGGGTCACATTCTTTGATTAGCTAAGTTAAATATCTCTGAAATCTCATCTTGTGAGCATGTCTTATATCCTACCCAGACCCAGCTCTTGTGGCAGTTCCAGTACCGCACAAGTGCTATGTTCCTCACAGAAGCCTCTGCTGTGGGAAGAAAGTGAAGAATTGGTACAGCGCCCTTCCCTGATGGCCGCCAGTGATGCTGGTTTGGCTGTGGTAGTTGCTGTCTTCATATTATCTCTCTTGAAGGACAAGTTCTCCAGCTGGTGTAGTCCCTACACTCTCATATAAAGTCAGCAATGGCCTGGCATTGCACTGCAGTAGAAGCCTAATGTGGTGGTTTGAATGTGCTTGTCCCATGGCCCACTATTAGGAGGTGTGGCTTTGTTGTAGGTGTGGCCTTGTTGGAGGAAGTGCATCAGTAGCAGGGTGGGATTTGAATATCTACCCAGTTGAAAAGAGATACTCTTCTTAGCTGCCTTCTGATCAGTATGTAGAACTCTTATCTCCTCCAGCACCATGTCTGCCTACATGCTGCCATGTTTCCTACCATGATGATAATGGACTGAATCTCTGAAACTATAAGTCAGCCCCATTAAAATGTTTGCCTTTCTAAGAGTTGCTGTCATCATGGTGTCTCTTCACAGCAAAACAAAACAAAACAAAACAAAACAAAACAAAACAAAACAAAACAAACCCAACCCAGGCTAAGACACCTAGTGACCTCATTTGTCTTCTCACTTGAATCAATTCCTGTCCTCATAGCTAGCTGTTCCTGGTGCAGGTTCTAGAATTTTATGGTTTATGTATAGACAGAGCCAGGCAGACACACACACACACACACACACACACACACACACACACACCAGTCTAACTCTCTGCTTTCTCTTGCAATTATTTAACCAGTACAAACTCTAGTATCAAGACAAATGTACTAGTTAGCTTTATAACACTACACCAAAGTACCTAAGCAAATAAATTTAAGGAACACAATGTTTTGGTAGGCAGGACATTATAGCAGATAGCACATGGAAGGGATAGAACATACACTAAGGAGGTTTCAGATGGGAAGACCCTGCCTAGGCTTGCTCCCCAACCTAAGACCAGCTTTCTCCAAATAGATTCCACTTCCTTGTATACAATACCACCCATGACTTCACATATTGGTGATGTCTGTATCCTCAGGATGTAGTCACCTCTCAAATGTGCTACTGTCTACAGACAAAACTTTCAACACACAAGGCTCCTTTACAAGGTGCTTCATGTCTACACCATCAGTGTTTCCAGGCAGTACAGTGCTGTGCTGTACCGTGTCCTGGCTTTACACAGAAGCCTCAGCACTCTCTTAGGCTCAAGGGTCATTTCTCTGACTCTTCTGTAGTGATGACAGCTTTCTACAGAAACACTCCAACCTATTACATACCTAGGTACGTTGTTCATTTTCTTCTTTCATTTTAAGGAAACATATGACCATTCTGTCCAGCATATTCCAACACAAAAATGTTGCAAAGTATTCATGAATACACGCATACATTTACATACATAATATAGCATTATATATGTATATGTATATATATACATATATACACCTTATATATATACATTATATATGTAATGTGTATATATACATATATATGTATGTGTGTATGTATTATTTTTGTGTTTTTTTTTTAATCAGATAGTTTCACTGTGAAGCTCTGGCTGTCTTAGATCTCACTATGTATTCCAGGCTGGCCTTGAACTCACAGAGATATGCATGCCTCTGCCTGCCAAGTACTGCTGTTAAATGTGTGTACCACTACACCCAACACACACATTTATATATGTATGAATATATGTATTAATATATTCTTATATATGTTTTCTGTATATGTATTATATCTGGACATGCATATATGCATGTGTGCATGCACATACACATATTACAACTATATATTGGTAGTTTTGTGTTAACTTGACACAAGTTAGAGTCATGAGAGAGGAAGGAAGTTTGAGAAAATGTCTCCATAAGATCAGGGTATAGACAAACCTGTATGTCCTATTCCTAATTAGTGAGTTATGGTGGAGAGCCCAGTCCATCGTGAGTGGTTCCATCTCTGGGTCTTGGGTTCTATAAGAAAGCAGGCTGAGAAAGCTGTGGAGAGCAAACCAGTAAGCAGCATCCCTTCATGGCCTTTGCATCAGCTCCTGCTGCCAGGTCTCTGCTCTGCTTCAATACCAGTCCTGACTTCCTTTGATGATGAACAATGATGTGGAAATGTAAGCTAGATAAAAACTTTGCTTTGGTAATGGTGCTTTATCACAGCAACAGCAATCCTAATTTAGACAGTATTCAATATACACACACTATATGTATGTGCATGTGTATAAAAATTTTTATTTTTGTGTTACATTTGCACAACATTACCTTGCTCTTTGTTAACCCTGATTTTTATTCTGTCCTCTCTACTGGAAAAGCAAGTGTGTGTTTCTCCCCCACTGCTAGTGATTGTCTGACAGTGTGGAGCTTTGACTCTGCCACCCATTCTGGTGGAGATCCTGAAATTCTGGAGCTAGAAATGAAGTAACTCAAGAAGCAGTGCCATCTAATGGGTGAAAATACTAGATTTTAAAGTTAAAAATTATTTTGGGCTATTCCCCATGTGTACACACTTGAGGGTCACCCTGGAATTGAATTATTGAAGGCCTGGTCTCATTCTCCACACAATGAGGATGGTTCACTAACCTTTTCCCCACTTCTGAGAGCACATGATGTACAGGGCTGGAACAAAGGAAGCTGGTGGTCCAATCGGAGAGGTGAAGAAATAACCACGTCCACGTTTCTCCGCAGAGAACTCATTTGTAGGCATAACAGTGATTACTGTGAACAGACTTGGATCTCAGCTGGAGGACCTCTACTCTGGCTGTGACTATGAAGCAGCCGAGTGGCAGGGTGACATTGCTGCCTCTGAGCCTTCATTTCCCCACCTATAGTGTTGCAATGATAACATGCTCAAAAGGTTGCTGTACATTTAAAAGTAAAATAGTATTCGAGAGAGTGTGCTGTAAACTCTAGATTACAAAGTAGATATAAAATGTCATCCCTGAGTCTCCACTGCATTCACACCTCAGGGGGAAAGAAGCCAGGCTTGGTTTTAAAGGCCTTGAGTTTATTTTGGGCACCGTGGTATAATTTCACAGCAAATCTTACCAGGATTTAAGGAAATAAAGCAAAACTCTTGATGTTTATAACTTTGTATTCTGTTAGGCTTCTCATTTCAAGATGCCTTGTGTGTGTGTGTTTGGGGACATCTTCAGGTGTTCAAAATGGATGTGATGCTTCTCTGTGTTTTGTTTTCTTACCACGGAAACACCAACGTTGACAGCTATTGCGGGTCTGAAATGAGATTGGGGATTTAGGCAGATCCCAATAAAGCCGGGTGAGAAATCACAACAGTAACAGCACTCGGGCCCTGTCACATGTCAGATGCCGCTCTGTGACATTACCTGGCTCCTTTTATCCTCTGGGCTCCTTGGAAGGTCCCATGATCCTAGGCTTTACAGACAAGCAAACTGAGGCCTCAAGAGGTTAAGTCTCCTGGACTCTCACTAGCAGATGGTGATAGGCCTCGGCCTTAAAGATAAGACACATGGATTCATTTAAAGTCTGTGTTTGAGAAGCAGGACAATGAGAGTTGATTAAACAGGTGCATCCATAAGAATCTGCCTGGGACAGCTAAGAGAAACCACTGGTGAGCAAGAGGATAGAGCTGGTCTTGTTTGTTTTAAAACAGGGTCTTGCTACTTAGCCTGGTCTGGCCTCAACTTGAGACTCTCCTGCCTCAGCATCCAGAGTGCTGGGATTAGAGATGAATTACAGCCACGCTCAATTTAGGTGGACCTTAAAGAGAAGATTAGGAACTAGAAATCCATTATATATTATACCCAACCTGTATGATTCATTCTCTCTCTCCTCCCTCCTTCCTTCCTTCCCTCCCTCCCTCCATCCTTTCCTTCCTGCTTTTTTCTCTTTCCTCTCTCTCTCCTATTCTCACATCCTTTGGTGGGTTCACACTGACCCCTTTCTTACTCTGTGGTCAGCTCTTTCCATTTCTGTATCTATGCAAAGGAATAAGGCTGGTTCACAATAGATTACATCATCACCATTGCTGACGCTGTGCGAGTCTTGATTGGTAAAGTTGTGTGTCTCTACATTGCCTGAGGGATAGAAATGAAAGACAGTATAGCGGCCAACTCAAGTGTAGAGTCAGGGGCTAGTCCATTGACATACAACTCCTCTACATTTACCACACACCTATCTGATAGGTTTTTAGTGTTAAAACATTGATTTACAGTGTACAGTATTATGAAATTTGTGGATGTACAGATAGATTTCACCATAGCTGTGATTCATGTCTAGAGTCATATTTTCTTTGTTATGATATCCTCTAGCTTCTAACTCCCATGGGATTTGTTCCTTATAGTTACAGCGCATTTTATTGACTGGCCTCTGGATCCCCTGTAGTATATCTTTTTTTGGGGGGGGGTAGGAAAGGGTTTATTGAGCTTACACTTCCACACAGCTGTTCATTACCAAAGGAAGTCAGGACTGGAACTCAAGCAGGTCAGGAAGCAAGAGCTGATGCAGAGGCCATGGAGGAATGTTACTTACTGACTTGCTTCCCCTGGCTTGCTTAGCTTGCTCTCTTATAGAACATAAGAATACCAGACCACAGATGGTACCACCCACAAGGGGCTCTGCCCCCTTGATCACTAATTGAGAAAAATGCCCCACAGCTGGATCTCATGGAGGCACTTCCCCAACTGAAGCTCCTTTCTCTGTGATAACTCCAGCCTGTGTCAAGTTGATACACAAAACCAGACAGTACAATTGACCTCTTGTCAACTTGACACACCAACATATCACTATTAAGCCTCAACCCTTACTTTCTTATTCATCCCCAAGATCTAAATAACATTAAAAGTCCCACAGTCTTTACATATTAAAAGTTCAATCCCTTTAAAATGTCCAATATCTTAAAATTCAAATTCTTTTAAAAATTCAGTCTCTTAACTGTGGGCTCCACTAAAATACTTTCTTCAAGAGAGAAAAATATCAGGGCACAGTCACAATCAAAAGCAAAACTCAAACTCCAATGGTTCAAAGTCTGGGATCCAACTCACGATCTTCTGGGCTCCTCCAAGGCTTGGGTCACTTCTCCAGCTCTGCCCTTTGTAGCACACACCTTGGCTTCTAGGCTCCAGCTGCCTGTACTCCACTGCTGCTGCTGTCCTTGGTGGTCATCGCATAGTACTGGCATCTCCAAAACTCTGCTATCTTCTGCTGTAACTGGGTTTCCCCAATAGTCTTTCATAGGCTTTCTTCATGGTGTCAAGCCTCAACTCTTTTGCATGACCCCTTCAGTCCTGGGCCATCAACTGCAACTGAGGCTACACCTTCACCAATGGCCTTCTACAGCCTCTCACAGTGCTGAGCCTCAGCTGCTCTTCATGACCCCTGCATGCCTTCAAAAACAGAGTACCATCTGGGTGACTCTTACACAGTAGTACCAAGTCCTGCTACAGCATAAGGCACAACCTTGGCTATCTGGAACACACCCTCTGTGCTCTCAGAAAACACTTCCCAGAAGATTTCATCTCAGTGATGCTGGTTTCTTCTTCTTTTTTTTTAATTTTTTAATTCTTTTTTAAATTTTCTATATTCTTTGTTTACATTCCAAAGGCTTTCCCCTTTCCCAGTTCCCCCCCCCCACCATATGTCCCATAAATCCCTTTTTAGAGAATTTATTTTGTTTGTCCGTGCAAGTCTGAAATTTTTTTTCATGTTTTAACTCTGATATCACTGCACTCTCACATGCTGTCTTAGCTACTTCTCTGTTGCAATTTGAAACAATGCAAAAGATGAAGAATTTGCTTTGGTTTTTGGTTTCAGAGTCACAGTCTATCATGTACGGAATACATGGCAGAGTTCATGGCTGCTGGGCTGCGTGGTGGAGGCTCTTCACACCACGGTGGATCCCCAAGTGGAGCAACCTCCAGGCACCCTGGTGACATTAATCATCCAGGCCCCACCCCCTGAAGACTCCATGACTTTCACAGTAGTTCCACCCTTCAGAACAGGCTCTAGAAATGGGAGGCTGTAAAGAACATTTCAGATTTAAGACATAATGCATGTGCTCCCCAAGCATCAGGTGATAACATGTCCCATGATTGAGCCATCCTTACCTGGTATATTATAGAGTCAGGATGGGATTACCTTCATACATACATAATACACAATTATGATTTAATTCTCCACATACTATATAGAATATGGAGCCATGATTGGAGTATCTTTGCATCATATATAATATAGGTATGATTTAGTTCTCCTTGTATCATATAATATGGAATCATGATTAAACTATCTATACTTATATAACCAATACTAGTTGCTTATGTGAGTATACTAAAACATCCATCCATTCAATCAGTATTTACCTTTGTCAATCACAGTCCTGATAACAATCATGGGAACTTGTAGTGGAACTGGAGCCTGAATCAAAAATAATGCACAATAAATGTCAAGTCATGTTCGTCACCCCAGGGCTCAAACTTTCATGCCGCTGTTCCATTGCCCATGGACCTTGTCTTGGTCACTCTCCCCAGGGCTCTGGTTCTTAGCATCATGTCCTTTCCTTCATGAGAAGAGGTGGTCTTCCCTGCTTAACTCCATTTCTAGGTTTATGATAGAGAAAAATGACCCCATACCTACTTTGAGATAGAAACTTTTTTATGATGTAATTCACAACCTTCTTCTAGAGAGAAAATTAAGATTTGTGATAAAATGCTTAAGCAGTTTTACATTAAACTTTAATAAGATTAAGACCTACTCTGGGAAGCTCCCCACTCACCCACTGAGCTAGCTGCCTGTCAGTCAAGGGTCTTTGGATTTCCTTAACCAGGTGTTCAATTTACATGTATCCTGTCCATCAAGGATTATTCCAGATCCCTCTTTCCCACAAATGACCTTCCAAGGTGAGCAGAGGTTAGTCCCCTGCAACAATTTGAAATAGAAAGAAAACCCAACTTCCTGATAAAGTTACCTGGTAGCATACTTCACACTTTTTGTTTTTAGAATCTATCGCTCATTCTTAAATAGATGCAATACATTCTACAGTTGTTCATGTTGTTACAATATGGGAAGATTGAGAGGGAATAGGTGAAATTTCTTTATGATATTTCCTGCTGTGTGTCTCTGGGTGGGTGGGTGTGCACATGTACATGGGTATATAGTATATGTGCAGGTGTATGTGATAGTTCATGTGAACGTGGGTGGGTATGTGGAGGTCACAGTTCAATGTCAGGTGTATTCCCCAATAGCCTCCATCATGATTTTCTAATATTTATTTTATTAATTATGTATATTTATGTATGGAGGGATTGTGAACATGCAGCACCCCAGGGAGCCAGATGCATCAGATCCCCTGGATCTAGAGCTTAGGTGGTTGTGAGCTGTCCAACCTGGGTTCTGGGAATTGAACCCTGGTCCTTAGCAGGAGCAGCAAATCACTAACTTAGTTATTTCTTTACCCCCTACATCTTAATTTTCAGGGTAGGGTGTTTTACTGAAGCTGTAGATTACCAGTTTGGGTTCCCTTGCTGGCCAAGAAGCTCCGGAGATGACCCTGCCTCCACATGCCCAGGAGATGTAGTTTGCCTAGCTTGTCCTGGGCTCTAGGAACCAAGTTCCCATCCTTGACATACTTGTTGACTGAGCCACATCCTCAGTCCCTTTGTGTTAGTCCTTGTAAGTGTAGCTGACTTTTTAATTACCTCAAGACAAAACAGTTAAAAAACCACAAAAACTAAGTCATCGTTGCTCTCTCTATTCTTCATCTTCTGAACTTCTATGGTGTTCAGAGATAGAGACTAACTTTAGAGAATTATTTCTGCCTAGAGAATAACCTTATGGTCCATTAGGGTCCCTCTTCCCATCATTTCCCCCAACTCCTTCCTGTCTCTATGATAGTTTCTTGAGTAGTACACCTTTGTTAGATATCTATGCCACATACTCATTGCTGTGCCTGACTTAGGGCCATAAAGAGTCAAAGTTGTGTGTCAGGTTTCTTTATTCTTGCCAAGCATGGGGGCTCATGAAATTCTGGTCAAATTAAGCCAAAGCTTAAACACCTAGGACCCTTCATATCAGAGTTTATAAATGGTATCTGAGAAAGGAGAAGAGGATGGCCAAAGCATTGTTGCTACTTTTTGATGAGAAAGTAGACCAGTGCTTTTCCCTCTGGACTATATATTGGAATCACCTGGGTGGCTTATAAGAATAAGAAGTAAGTGTAGGACTTTCCACCATCAAGAAAGCAAATGACAGCTTATTCTGGTGAGGATGCAGGCAAGAAGAAGTCTTATCCACTGCTGGTGGGAGTGTAAGATAGCATAACCACCATGGAAATCAGCATGGATGGATCTCAAAAACCTAAAATAGGACTATCATATGGCCAAGATATACCAACTATGTCTTGGCATATACCACAAGGATACTGTGTCCTGCTACAGAGACAAGTGTACATCGAAATTCATTGTTATTCCCAATAGCTATTCCCAATAGCTAGGAATCTGTCCACATGTCCACCAACAGATAAATAGATAATAAACACATGGATCATATATGCAATGGGATTTTATTCAGATAAAATTTCAAATTATGAAAAATATAGGGAAATGGAAAGAACTGGAAAATTTATTTTTAAGCAAGATAAACCAGACTCAGAAAGACAAACACACTCTCTTTCATATATAGATCCTAGTCTGGTCTAATAAATATGCATATCCAGGTGGGAAAAAATGTGGGTAAAGGCTGGGAAACTGGAATGAGGCCCATGATACTCGGGGGAGGGGGGAGGGGCAGACTTGAAGAGAGGAACAGAGGAAGACAGTAGAGTAAAGCAGGTGCAGGGACAGCAGGGGGTAAGAGTGTGTGATGAGGAAAGGGAAGCATGTAGAGGGGTGGGGAGGGGAGAACCAACCAAAATGGCACATATGGAGACCTACTACTTTGAAGGCAAATTAAAAATAAAATATAAAAATAAGTTCCAGTGGCCAGGGTCCACCAGAAACTATTTAATGTTGATAAGGAGGAACTTGAATGTGAGGACTGTCATTAACTTCTGAGTTTGGAACAGTATATGGAGGATTTGAAAATGACTGGTCTACAACCAGCTTCTACACTGTCACTCTAACCTGCTTAAGGGAGAAGATATCTCCCTCCACTAGAAGGAGAATGACCATGGCAAGGATTTTCATGTAAGAGTTGGGGCACACAGCTTTAAAAAGCTTCTGGGGACTGTTCTGCACTACCCTAAGGTTTTTATTTACTGCTTCTACAACTTGAAAGCTCTGGAACACTGATTTATTCCACAAGCATTGTCTGTCTAACTTTCCATCCATCCATCCATCTATCCATCTGTTCATCTATCCATCTTACTTTCCTGGATAAAGTCCTAGTGTATACCTTCAGCTGGCCTTGAATTCAAGGACTGATCTACTTCTAGGATATGAATCATGGCATAGAGGTTAGGAGTTCTCAGACGTTAGAATCATTTGGGCTGGAATCATGTCTTTTCTATTTAGTATTCAGTTTCTTTACTTTTAAAATGTGATAGTAATCATATCTATTTGTATTGGTATAGTTCTGTGACTATTATGAAATGCCAGCAGCTGCCTACTTTATAAGGAAAAGGGTTTTGTCTAGTTCACAAATCTGGATTCATTGAGAGGGTTTGGTGAGCATCTCACAATAGAAACCATCCGGGTGGGAGAGAGATAGCATGTAGCTGTAAACCAGGCTGACTCAGGTCTGCTCCACCATGCAGGTCTCAGGAGAACAGGCACTGCACTAAGAGCCTCATTGCCACAGGAACTTAGGGTTCCTCTCTTCCAAATATCACTCTGTTATAGTCCAGCTGGGTACCTTGCCTGGGTTCTGAATGAAATGTCCTGCAGTAGATAATTGATTACCACAGGATGTGCATGCTCACCAACTGGTCTCATTAAAAAACTCAATTTAATTTATTTTAATGTGTTTGCTGTGGGAACATGCATGCCATGGCACATGGATGTCAGAGGCCAGCTTTCTGGCATCTAGGGATAAAACTAAGGTCATCAGGCTTATGTAGCAAGAGCTTTTATTCACAGAGATATCTTGTCAGCCTCCCAGATTTATTTTAAAAATACTTAATTTTTATTAGCATATAGCAGCTATACATAATGATGTCTCATTCCTTCCACACATGTATATAATATAATGTGCTCACATCCCCGTTACCCTCTTTTGTCCCCGCCCACACCTGCTGGCCCCCTTTATTTTCCAAGCTTGTACTTCTTGGACTTCCATGTCTGTTTTGTAACCCCATGGTTTGAACCGAAGTTACTTACAGGAGGACGGGTGAAGCATATAAGCAAAACTTACCAGTGGCTGCGCCAGGGAAGAACAGCTCCATCTTCCCTAGCAACCATTAACTGTAAATCCTATAAATCCTCAGGGATGGGTGGGACTCTGGGTGAATTCTCAATTTTTTTTTTGATTCCTTACCAAAGGACATCCAAACCATGTATTATGGACATGACATTCAAACAAACCCTGACTTTATCCCAGCACCTGCATCCTGGCATGGCAAAGACATTCAGGCCAGGGAGGACCAGGGCCTCTTACAGTCTCCGGAGGCTTACTAGGGCTCTTCTTAACTCTCCCAGCTCCAACCAGGACAGCTTTCATTCTTGTGCCTGACTCAGGGCCTTGCAATGGTATGCTCTCTGCCTCGGACCCAGCTCCTTTGTTCACGTCACCTGTTGCTTGATTCTCATTTATTAGTGTTCTGCTCAAAAGTGACTCGACTCGTTGAAGAGAACCCGTCCCTTCGGATCAGGGCGGGCTCTTTTATATTCCTTGTAGAGTGCTTCTTAGCCTTCCTGGGATTGTTTTTCATAATTACAAATGCATGTCTCTCTGAGGACACACATGTGTACTGCGTGTGTGCCCGAGTGTGCACAAGGATGCCAGAGGTCAACCTTGGGCATTGTGCCTCAGGAGCCATCCACCTTGTAATTTTGAGGCAGTGTCTCTCTTTAGCCTTGCCAATTTGGCCAGGTGGTCCCGGCTAGAGAGCCCCAGAGATTCTCCCGTCTTTGCCTCTCTAGCTCTGGAGCTCTGGGATTATAAGCAAGAGCTCCCAGACCATGGTTTTCTTCTTCAGTCCCCTTTACCCGTGAGCCATCCATCTCCTCGGTGCTATAACTGAACATCTAATTGTACAATTCTTTGTTGGTCTCTGCATGAAAATCCTACGGGTAAGCCCTTACTCTTTCTTGTTTTCTGATGTGTGTGTGTGTGTGTGTGTGTGTGTGTGTGTGTATGTGTGTGTGTGTATGTATATTTGAGCAAGTAGATCTTGCATAAACATTTGTCGAGTAAATAAATACATATGAGGAATGCATCAAATTTCCTCCTTTTAGGGGAGGAAGACACATGGATCAAGGCCACCACAAGAAAACCCACAGAACCAACTAAGCTGGGCTAATAGGGGCTCACAGCAACTGAAGTGACAAGCATGTAGGGGGTCTGCATGGGTCTGGCCTAGGCCCTTTGCACACATGTTGCAGTGTGTAGCTTTGTCTTGTAGAACTCTAACAGTGGGAGCAGTGTTTGTCTCTGACTCTTGTCTGCTTTGGGTATCATTTCCTCACACTGGGTTGCTTTGTCTAGTCTTAATAGGAGGGGAAGTGCCTAGTCCTACTGCATCTCAATATGCCACTTTTGCTTGATACCCATGGGAGGCCTGCCCTTCTCTGAAGAGAAAAGGAAGTGGAGTGGATTAGGGGTGAGGTGGGGGAGAGGGCCTGGGAGGCGAGGAGGGAGGGAAACTGAGAGATGTAATATAAAAGAGAAGAATAAATTTAAAAAGTTAAATCTTCCTTCATATTAAAGATCTCCCAACTATCTCCATTTTTAAACACGCTAACTCCCATTTGTGAATGTGTTTTGGGGAAAACCTCACACTGTGGCCTCTCCAGCTGAGGTCCTGCCTTTCACTAAGTCTCCAGTGCAGGTATCTTATTTCTCAGTACGTGCATAAGCCATCTCTAACAAACTAACTACTTTAACAGTAGCTCCCTGCACTGGAGAGGACACTTGAAGGAGGGCTCTTTCCTGATGAGGAGAGACAGAAGTCTTGCTGGAGAAGGCTCCATCCTATACCTCAGCTCTGTTGCATCCTTTCTGCTTTTAGGTGCTAAAATTCATCGCTTGAATGACCATGGCAAAAGCCTTGGTCTTCAGAATATGTAGGCAAAATGTCCCTTCCCAGCCCTGCTGTCATGAAGTTACAGATCTGTGCTTCAGCACCTAAGGGCTGATTCATCAGTGACAGTAAGCAGGGTGCTCAGGTCCACATCCCTCCCTCCATGCCTCTAGCTTGGAGTCACCATTCAGGGTGGTGCTCTGTGGAATTGCATCATGATTCTTTACCATCTCCCCTGGTGGGATAAAACGGGCAGAAGGGAGAGTTGTGTCATCTTCTAATGCTTGCAACCATCAGAACGAAGGGAGAGAGCCAAGAAAGCAGGAAAATGCTTCCTCAAATCAACAAGCAGAGTCAATACCGCCTATGCTAAACTTCCTGGTACTTAAAAGGTCACAATGGCGTGAGGTCCTGAAATGTCCTTTCCTTCAGGAAGGACACCTGAGCTCATTGGTCCACCATCAGTCAGCCTGAGTCACTTCTAGTAAGGCTGTTGACATCTGGGTCGCCTGAGTCTTGTGACTAGACTGTGAACCTGCTTTCTTAGAGGGAGACAACAGGGTCTGATGACCACCATTCCACGGAGTATGAGAAGAAATAAAAATATCCTACTATTCAAAAGAAGCGTTGATGAGGCCTCAAGGACCAAGTGTGTTTTATTCATTATCCTGTGCAGTTCTCAAAAGCACCCCATCCAGGGAGGTTCATTATCAAACCATTTTATAGAAGAGGAGTTTGAGGTTCAAAACAGTTCAGTCCATTTCCCATAGGCATGTGCATCTGAGAGATGTTGGCACATTTTGAATTCATGCTTGGGGAATTCCAAACCCAAGCCGTTAAATACTATTGTATGCCTTTACTTAGGAAAGAATTATAAAGGCGCCAAGCAATAAATCAACCCCATTTAGTCAGGGAGGACTATGCTCTGACCTCCTTAATCCCTTCATTCTAAATGCATCTACAGCTGGGAGATAAAAGAGCCCTCTTCCCTGGAGTAATTTCCTGTTCCCTCTCACTGAAAGAATTGAGCTGGAGGGACAATTTTTCAGGCCTCAGACTTGCAAACCTCTGCAGTTGTTGGTGAATGGTAAATCATAAAGCGAAGGTAGCTTTCTCTGGAATTCCAGGTTGGATTCACGAGCCATAGAAAGAAGCAAAAAAATAAAACAGCGTCCCTGCTGAACTGATTACTGAGGGGATTTCTTTTTCTTCCTAATACTGTTGGATATTATGCAAACCTCCCTCAAGAAGAGCTTCCTGATAAACAAACTGCGGTGTTCCATTTAAGGGATTAGCTTACAAATGCTATGGAGGTGAGTCTGCCTGACTACAGACTCCCTGGGCTGCCGGGAGGGTGGGCAGGCTGGGCTGTTATATATGAAATTAGCCACTGGAGCTGAAGCAGCCTGTGCTGCCGGAGAGCTCAATTAGAGAGATATGTGTAGTCCTAGTGAAGGCAGGTTCCTTGGTCCGGACTTCCTTCCTAGGATGGAAGATGTGGGATATGGCAGTACTTTTTAGAAGTGTTCATTCCAGCCCCATTGCTAGGCTGTTCACATGACACAGAGCTCCGAGTCACAGAGAGAAAGATCACATGCTCTTAACAGCCTCACACAGGCTCTGGGGTCATAGGAGGGTAGCCCATAACCCACTGTTAGCTGGGGAAAGAGGATTTACTGTGTCACCCACTTAAAGAGTCAAGGGCCGGATGGAGCCACCAGCATAATGCGATTCTGGGCTGAAGTGACGTCATCAGACTCATTCTCTTTCCATCTATTTTCTCTTAAGCCCAGCATAACAGAGACGGTGTGACCTGGGAGCAGGCTTTGGCAAGTCATGGTGGTGACTCAACTAACTGTTTTAAATGAACTGTGTGCCCAGCGCTTAAACCATTACATCATCACCTAGATGTGGCAGTCAGGCTTCACCACGCTTCGGGACTCGGTGCTTCCCCCTCCCCAGGCGGCATTCGTTTTTAAAAACAAATGATGACTTTAAATAAGAACCAGAGAAATGGTTACAATTAATGTAGTGCCCCCTCTCTTTCTCGTGCACACATGCACGCGCGCGCACACACACACACACACACACACACACACACACACACACACACACACACGCAACTTTGTATTAGAAGGCTACAAAATAACAAGGGTGACACAGAGTACAGGAAGACGAGCTGTCCCAGACCTTCAGATGTCAGGCAAATATATCATCTTCCTGAGACCCTGTTCATGCTCACCCCTGGAATCCATCTTGCCAGGGCCTAAGCCACCTCTGTCCCTGTCCTCCCAGCTCTATTAGAAGACCTTGTGGTCGCTGAATCAGCCCTGGTAGCTGCCTAGATGATACCCTCCTCTGCCACACTGATCATCTTCATAGTTCCTCCCTCCCCCCCCCACACACATGAGAGAATCCTGGTCCCTTCCTGGGCCGTTCAGTTTAGGGGCCTCCCACAGATTGCAATCATTTACCTAAGAGATTGTCATGTTCTCACATGGAGCGTTACGACACTTCCAGACCTCACCGTTTACCACCTCCACCGGGAAGTCTTCCCTGGCCATCCTCACTACTGCCACCTCCCCCATGGCCTCCGCGGCCCATAGGGTCCCCTTCCCCTCCGCCTCTATGACCATTTCCACCACCTTGATTGAAATCTGCTCAGCTAGTCTGTTTGGCTTATGTGACTTATCTCTTAGAATGTAGGTGGTAAGCAGGACTCAGACCCAGAACAAAGCATAGTTGGTTTTCGCAGCAGCAATAGGAAGGAATATGTGGCTCCTGTCCTTGAATGTGTTACAGGTGACAGGCCAAGGCTGCGGCTAAACCCTTCAGTGGATGCCTCGGTCCCTCTTCAATGTGCTCTGCTCCAGCTAGAACCATAAAAGGCTCAACTGCAGGAAGGAAGGAACGGTAGGAGGGAGGGAGAGAGGGAGGGGACGAGGGAGGAAAAGAGGGAGGGAAAGAAAGAGGGAGGGAGGGAGGGAGGGAAACAGAGAGGGAGGGAGGGAAAGAGGGAGAGAAGGAAAGAGGGAGGGAGAGAGGGAGAGAGGGAGGGAGGGAGGAAAAGAGAAAGGGAGGGAAAGAGGGAGGGAGAGAGGGAGGAAGGGAGAGAGGGAGGGAAAGAGGAAGGGAGAGAGGGAGAGAGAAAGAGAGGGAGGGAGGGAAAGAGAGATGGAGGGAGAGAGGGAGAGAAGGAGGGAGGGTGAGGGAGGGAGGGCACTGGCCAACGGCTGCACTGGTTCCACGGCTCAGGCAGCTTCGGGCTTCCTGCCTGTGCTCTGCTCTTCATGGGTTCTCCTAGTTCATAGTGGTGACATGTTCTTTGAGCTGCTTCCTCTGCCTCAAGGCTGTATCCATAACCCCATACTTAATCTGACATTTGCTATAGTATCTTATCAATTCTAGAAGAAACCCCTGACTCAATGTCAATGCTGGAAGGAGGGCATGAAATGGAGGAACTATTGAATTATTTATAGATATTTACATCATCAAACCCAGCTCACACCCCTGTTTGAAAATGGACACATTTTTTTTTTCCTGCTGCCGCAGCCGGTCTGAGGCATGCTTTCTCCAGGCCCGTGTGCACTGACTGCAGAGATCCCACAGTCCTGTTGGCATCCCTGCCCCATGACCTCTTCCATGTTCTCGGGATTGATAGCAGGACTCAGACTCTCATCAGCAGGGTCCTGCTCAGCAAAACTAGTAATCCTTTAATTGAATTAGATGCTGAGGAAGTTAAAAGACCTCTCTGCACAGCCTCCGGCAGCCTCGTGATGAAGAGATATATGGCCCCTGCCTGGTCCTTCATGCTCCATGAATCAATTAATAGCCCTCACTCTCAGCTTGAAAATCCTCTGATTTATGAAGCTAAAATATTCAACTATGCTGACACATGCTCGGGCATGACAGGGTAAGGCTCTCTTGTCTTGAAAACCTTTCCTGTCTTCTCTGCAGTCTTTAGACATTTTTATTATTAACTTTTACAAATATTTTATTTTTATTTATTTGTGTGTGTGTGAGAGTGTGTGTGTGTGTGTGTGTGTGTGTGTGTGTGTGTGTGCAGGATGGTATGAGAACATGAATGCAGTGCTGATGGATACCAGAAGAGGGCGACAAATCCCCTGAAGCTGGAATTACAAGAGATTGTGTATGATCAGCTGCAGGTGTTGTGTACCAAGCTGAACTCCAGTCCTCTCCAAGAGAAGCAGCTGAACTGTCAGGCCACCTCTCCAGTTCTTCTTATTAGTTATTTTTGGTTGCCATACAAAGTAATGGCTTATCATAGGATTTTTGCATTGTATGTTTGTTGTATTGACATATATAGGATAGATACATATTTAGCACACACACACATATACACACAAACAGAAAATCACATAGAGAAAACAGCATTTCATGTTTGTTTCCAACATTACCCTCTCTTATCCCCCGCCCCTACTTCCTCCCACAGCTCTTTAACTCGGGGTTGGAACTCCATACAGCAGTGGTTCTCAACCCTCCTAATACTATGACCATTTAATATCTTTTCTCATGTGATGGTGACCCCAACCATGCAATTATTTCTTTGCTACTTCATAACTGTAATCTTGCTACTGTTATAAATCATAACGTAACTATCTATGGTTTCCAGTGGTGTTAAGTGACCCCTGTAAAAGGGTCGCTAAACTCCCAGAGGTTGTGACAACCCATAGGTGGAGAACCACTGCCACATGGAGTCATGCAACTGAATGTAGAGTTGCAGAAATTTCAGCAGCACTGCTAGGTTTCTGAACACAACAATCAAGTTAATTCAAAATCTTAATTCCAAGTTGTGTCACACGACTTCCCTGAACACACCAGGGTTACAGCATACACAGAGTGCCTGCTGCCAGGCCATACCTCACCAACAGACACCACCTGCGTGCCTTAGCTCAGAGGTGAGACTACGGTACCTTCTGTTTCACTGGGCCTGGAATGTTTTCTTCTCTTATCATTTAAGTGCAATTGGTTTAATTAGGAAAGAAAACAGACTTTTAGCGTTTTCTACTGTAGTTCCTCAGCAATGTAGATATCAAATTACTTTATCTCTGGGCTGCACTGTGTTAAAATGTTTGATTTTTAAAATTGTTACAGTTGCTGACTTCAGTATTATAAACATAATTAAATGAGTTTTGGCTTGGGGTTATGATAAAATTTCACCAGTTTCTGAAATGGCTGTAAACATTCTTTTTGCATTTTTTCCTAAGTATTTATGGAAAGGATAGTCTCAGCACTGATGATTATAAATTCAAATATTGATCAGCTTTGAAAACTGGTGAGGATGCTCTGTGCTCTGTGGTGTCAGCTAACCAGCCAAGACTTCATTCTTCAGGCAAAATACACCAACACATCCCTTTCAGGACACACATTTCTTCTACTCATTAATAAAGTATAAACTTATCTATATATTAAATACTTGTTTTAGAATTAATTTGTGATTAATTTTCAGCAAGTGTGTGCTTTGCTCATCTATTCACAATATCTGTGAGTTATCATCAGCCTGTGACTACCTTGTGCACCTATTCTGGGCTTCCGTGAGTTACTGTTAGCATGGGTCTGCTTTGCACACCTAGTCTATAGATCTATGTGCCTGAGGTTTTGAGAAAATATTCCTGGTGAAGTGGCATCTGAGTGGACAATGTTTAGGAAGGCTGCTATAGACTTTTCCTCTCCCTCAGGCTCCTAGTTTCATATCCAGGGTGTAAATACACACATACACACACACACACACACACACACACACACACAAACACACACACACAGAGACACACACGATACACCATACACCATACACACACAGGCACAACACCATATACCACACACACAGTTCTGTCAGGGTAGAAAATGGGTATTCTTCTCACTGAGTATGGCTAATTTCCTTACATGATGAGCTACAGTTGCACCCATTTTCCTGCAAGTGACATAATTTCATTCACTTAAACTGGATTGAGGCTCTCTTCATGGTATGTTCTGACCGCCAGTGACCAATGGAACCATTCACTGCTTTACCCAGTGTGTTCTCAGATCAACTCCTGAACTACAGTGCCCATGCCATAACTTCCAATGTGACTGTTAAAAGAGGCTCTGCTGCTATTTTTCCCATTTTCAGTGAGCATGTATGTAGTTTACATGTTGAAATGTGTGTGTGCTTGTGCATTGGAAGTCCAAGGTTGATGTTGGGAATTATCCTTGTTCACTGAGGCAGTCTCTCAGTCAGACCCTGGGCTGACTGACAGCTCTTCTCCGTAGGCAGCTAGCTCTGAGATGTCCCTAACCCGTTTATCTTTCAAGGCTAGAATTATAGATAGGCTGTGGATTTCTAGAGGCCCAAACTTTGGTCCTTATGCATGTGTGGCAAGTGTTTTACCAGTTGAGCCATTTCTTCTGCACCTTCATTGTTATTTTTAATCTCGGGCTGTTTCCAGTGGGATATATATGCACATACATGCATACATACATAATGCATAGGTTGTAATTACTATATTTTATTTTAACATAATTTCATATTTTGTCACATTCAGCCATCAAACTTAGTTTAGTTATTCTACGTTATTATATTTCATATTTGAAAGGACTGCTTTAAATTCCTTGCTATAATTTTCTTTTATCATTTTGTAGAATATTTGCATACCTAGAAAGTAAAGTTGTTGGAAGAGATTGCATTCAGAAAAGCTTAATTTTCACCCTTCCTTCAGACCCTTATTGGGTGACTATTTTCTGTTTTTGCTTAATTCTCTTAACACACACACACACACACACACACACACACTCCCTTATATCTTTCTAGGAAACAGGCAAATCACTGCTCACAACAGTTACTTCCAGTGAAAGTCTTTGCAAACACTGTATTTGAGAATCCTGAATCATTTGGTCTGAGAGAAATTATCTGGTCATACTCCTCGGAGCCACTGGTCACTTTTTTTTAACCAACTAATCAATAGTAGCTCCACTTGTGCGTTTCTGTTTAAAATATCCTGCTTGCTAGATACTGTCAACTCACTCATATTGAACAAAGGCCTTGCAGCTCAGACCTGAACAGTGATATCATGTTTTATTTTATCCAGAAGGTACCACAACCCTTCATGCTTAGGGATCCTGCAGAAGTTTTTGGTGATTGTTTTGGACAGTTAAATCATCACCAAAAATACCTTTTAAAAGAATAAGAAACAATTAAATAGACCAGGTGTCAAATTGGTTGGGTTTGGAATCAACTAAGAGGCATGCCTCTGGCTGGGTCTGCAAGGGCATTGTCTTAGTCAGGGTTTCTATTCCTGCACAAACATCATGACCAAGAAGCAAGTTGGGGAGGAAAGGGTTTATTCAGCTTACACTTCCACACAGCTGTTCATCACCAAAGGAAGTCAGGACTGGAACTCAAGCAGGTCAGAAGCAGGAGCTGATGCAGAGGCCATGGAGGGATGTTTCTTACTGGCTTGCTTAGCCTGCTCTCTTATAGAACCCAAGAATACCAGCCCAGATGGCACCACCCACAAGGGGCCCTCCTTCACTTGATCACTAATTGAGAAAATGCCCACAGCTGGATCTCATAGAGGCACTTCCCCAAGTGAAGCTCCTTTTCCTATGATAACTCCAGCCTGTGTCAAGTTGACACACCAAACTAGCCAGTACAATTGACCCCTTGTCAACTTGACACACCAACATATCACTATTAAGCCTCAACCCTTACTTTCTTATTCATCCCCAAGATCTTAATAATGTAAAAAGTCCCACAGTCTTTACATATTAAAACTTCAATCCTTTTAAAATGTCCAATATCTTAAAATTCAAAGTCTTTTAAAAATTCAATGTCTCTTAACTGTGGGCTCCACTAAAATACCTTCTTTCAAGAGGGAAAAATCAGGGCACAATCACAATCAAAAGCAAAACTCAAATTCCAATGGCTCAATGTCTGGGATCCAACTCACAATCTTCTGGGCTCCTCCAAGGGCTTGAGTCACTTCTCCAGCTCTGCCCTTTGTAGCACACACCTTGTCTTCTAGGCTCCAGCTGTCTGTACTCCACTGCTGCTGCTGTCCTTGGTGGTCATCGCATAGTACTGGCATCTCCAAGCCTCAACTCTTTTGCATGACCCCTTCAGTCCTGGGCCATCAATTACAACTGAGGGTACACTTTCACCAATGGCCTTCCGTGGCCTCTCGGAGTACCAAGCCTCAGCTGTTCTTCATGATGCCTTCATGCCTTCAAAAGCAGTACCACCTGGGTGACTCTTACACAGTACCAAGTCCTGCTACAGCACGAGGCACAACGTTGGCTATCTGGAACACACCCTCTGTGCTCTCAGAAAACACATCCCAGAAGATTTCACCTCAGTGATGCTGGTCTCTTCTTACTCACCGCTAATTTCTTAGCTCCAGCTAACCAGCATCAATAGTCCCAGTAACACAACGGCTCACTTTAGTGGTTCTGGTATCTTGTTAATCACAGCTGATTCTTCAGCCCCAGCTAACCAGAACCACAGAGTCTTCATGGCCCTGATAAGAGTCTTTAATCTTCCCTCTGAAATTCACAAGCCAGGCCTCCATCTTCTGCACTGTTCTCAACATAATCTTCCAAGCTCCTCCTCCACATCTCACAGAGGTCTCATCACTGAATGGACCATCTAGCCCAAAGTTCCAAAGTCCTTCCACAGTCCTCCCCAAAACATGGTCAGGTTGTCACAGGAATACCCCACTACGCTGGTACCAATTTGTCTTAGTCAGGGTTTCTATTCCTGCACAAACATCATGACCAAGAAGCAAGTTGGGGAGGAAAGGGTTTATTCAGCTTACACTTCCACACAGCTGTTCATCACCAAAGGAAGTCAGGACTGGAACTCAAGCAGGTCAGAAGCAGGAGCTGATGCAGAGGCCATGGAGGGATGTTTCTTACTGGCTTGCTTAGCCTGCTCTCTTATAGAACCCAAGAATACCAGCCCAGATGGCACCACCCACAAGGGGCCCTCCTTCACTTGATCACTAATTGAGAAAATGCCCACAGCTGGATCTCATAGAGGCACTTCCCCAAGTGAAGCTCCTTTTCCTATGATAACTCCAGCCTGTGTCAAGTTGACACACCAAACTAGCCAGTACAGGCATTAAGTGGAAGTCTAGGAGGAGGGGGGTCCCTTCCCTAAGAAAAGCAGCACCTTCCACCAGTGGCTCAGATATCAAGAAGTCTCCAGGAAAAGCTTTTGCTTTTTGCCTGCCTTTAGTCCTTGCTGATGGGTGCATCCACACTGCTGCTGCTGCTGCTCTTGCTACTGCTGCCACCAGAACTCGGCTTTTTTTTTTTTTTTTTTTGACTGTCCAATTTGGACCGAAGATCGTGGCTCCCTGGAAATTCTCTACTCCTTCAGCACTATATTTAGGTTTCTTAGAAATCCAGCTTCATGAACTGAGAAGCCACTGGGGTCTTAGTCTGTCTAGTGTGAAAACAGCCATTGTTAGACTATCCAGAGCCTACCATGTCAGTTAATCTGATAAATCACTTTTAATATGTATCCATTCTGTTCCTCTAGAAAACATTGACTAATGTAGCATGCAAAGGCCTTCCACTTAAACATATGATTATGTAAGGGGAAATGGATCGTGAAGGCAGAGTGTGACCTTGCTTGACCTTCTCTGGGAGCATGCGCACCCACTGCTCAAACTTGTCACCATCCTGCCCAGGAGGATGTTCATAACTGGCCATAAAAGGGAGTCATACAGACTTTGGGGTGAGGAACAAGTTTTAGTTGGTAAATCAGTTTACATTTGTTGAACCCACAGACAGCAAGGCTTAACTAGGACTGCCTTAGTCTCCTGACCAAGCCATGCTTGAAGTCATGTGTGCCTCTGCCTCTAGTGTGGAAAGCGGTGCACTTACATCAAATCAATATTGATAGGCTGCCGGGGCTGCCATCCCTCTCACTCTGTTTAGTTTTCAGACGCACACTGATCCTCCATACCAGTCCTCTACATACCTCACTAAAAATTCAAGGCATATTCCGTACTCTGGGGAAACAGAACCTTAATCTCTGGGCACCAAAAGGCTGAAAACCCATACATGCAGAATGGCTCTGGGTGTAAATTTTTACCTAATCAATTCCAGTTTGGGAGGCAGCCTGTGTAACATCATCTTACTGACTCCACACGCAGCATCCCATCTCTGCCCCTGATCTGACTCTTGCCCGCTGGCACTTGCACAGCCCATAGACAGACTGTTATTAAGATGGAATTTGTATGGATTATTTTCAAGCCAACAAAAGAATCCCCTTGTTATTTATTCACAGGGTTTAGTGTGCAATATAAATTTAGCCAATTTGAAGAGCCTGGCTGGCTGATCTTGTTAGAAAAAGCCAAAGGCTGTTGTCTGCTGTTCACACAACGCCCATTGCAAATCTCATTTCTAATTGCAGGAACATCATTTCTGCTTCCTGAATATATAGACCATAGGGCAGTGATGTGTTTGCAGGCCTCAGCTTATGGCTTCAAGGATACCAATAACACAGACATACCCTGCCAGGACTCCCTGGTGTCCCTTTTTAATATATAAGGTAGAAACAAAACAGAACTGGCTTGACTGAGAGATCCCAGAGATAGCCCAGATCTAGATGAAAACAATGCACTCAATTGATGGGTGGCGAGATGGCTCAGTGGGAAAGTGTGTTCTGCAAAAGATGCAGACCTGAGTTAGAGCCCCCAGCACCTACATAAAAAGTCAGGCTGGACATGCAGGTGCCTGCAAGACCAGCTCTTGGGCAGTGGAAAGAGGAGGATCATTGGGGTGTGCTGGCTTTAGGCTAGATCTAGGCTCAACGAAAGACTATTCCAACAGAATAATGTGGGAGAATGATGGAGCAGGAATTCTGGCATCCTCCTCTGCACACAGAGGTATGTACCCAGAGGCATGCATGTATAGATGTGCATACACAGGCATGCAGGTACAGATGTGCACACACAGGCATGCATATACAGGTATGCACACATAGGCATGCACACATATGCATGAATACACAGGCATGCTCACAGAAGCATGTTCACACAGGCATGCATATGCAGTCATGCACACATAAGCATTCCCACACCAGCATGCACCTACAGGCATGCACACGCAGGCAAGCACACACAGGCATGTGTATACAGATATGTACATGTAAGCATTCACAGACAGGCATGCATATACAGCATGCATGCACAGGCAAGCACACACAGGCATGTGTATACAGATATGTACATGTAAGCAGTCACAGACAGGCATGCATATACAGCATGCATGCACAGGTAAGCACACACAGGCATGTGTATACAGATATGTACATGTAAGCAGTCACAGACAGGCATGCATATACAGCATGCATGCACAGGCAAGCACACACAGGCATGTGTATACAGATATGTACATGTAAGCAGTCACAGACAGGCATGCATATACAGCATGCACGCACAGGCATGCACATGCCGGTAAGCACACAACAGGCATGTGTATACAGATATGTCATGTAAGCATTCACAGACAGGCATGCAATACAGCATGTTCACACATGCATGCACATACAGGCATGTATTTTCCCCACATTCCTCCCCAAAATAACAAAATATATGCTTGAGACCAAGGGCTTTTTCCATCCAGGGTTTTGGAACAAACCTCCACCCAACAGGATTCTCTGTGAATATGTGTGGTTATGCACATGGAGACATTAGAATTCACAGCTATTGTCCTAATAATCTCAAAAGTCGCCAAATTCCTAACATACTTTAAAAATTGTACCATGATGGCTCTCCTTTCTATTCTGGTTCCATAGTCATAAAAGTCACAAACAAAAACAAAAAGCAAAAGGTTAAAAAATGTACACAATGAACATTAAAGGGAATAAGTAAAAATAATTATACCACCAATAGACATGTGAGTGCATATGTGTGTGCATGTGTGTGTATGTGAGTTTAGTGTGTATGTATGTGTTCATGTGTGTATGTGTGTATGTGAGTGTATGTGTGAGAGTGTATGTGTGTGAGTGTAGTGTATGTGTGTATGTGTATGTGTGAGTGCATGTGTCTGCATATGAGTGTGTGTATGTGAATGTGTGAGTGTGTGCATATGTCTATGTGTGTGTGAGTATATGTGTGTGCACGTGAGTGCATGTGATTGCGAGAGCTTGTGTATGCATGTGTGAAATTATACATGCATACAGGCTCATGTATGTATGCCTTTCGAGGCCAGGAAAGAATGTCAGCATCTTCGGAGCTACTGTTACAGGGGGTTGTGAATGTCCTAATGTGGCTGCTGGGAACGAAACTCTAGTCCTCTGTAAGAGCAGAAGGGCTCGTAACCACTGAGCCATCTCTCCAGAGCTCCTTCTCACATTCTGAGGTAGTGTTTCTCATGGAGCTCACCTGACAGCTCTCTAGATTGGCTGGCTTGTGTACCCAAGAGATCCTCCTCCTTCTTCTTCCTCACCATTGAATTAGGTGCCCACAGCTATGTGGGTGCTGGACATCCCAACTCAGGTCCTCATGTCTGTACAGCAGGTTCTTTCCTGACCAAACCATCATCTCAGCCCTGCCATTGCTTATGTGGGAGCGCAGTCTATGTTACCACTGTCGCTTATACAAACAGCGGGGCTGTTTACACTGTTTCACACCTAGCTTTACCTTTGACACCACTTAGCAAAAGCATCATGAGGAGATAGGAAGAGGTTGGAGAGATGGACATGTCTCAGCTGTGTGGCGTTGGGCATGCTTTTTAACTTTTCTGAATCTTACTTTCTGCATTTCAAAAGGAGCCCCAAGGACATCTGTCTGTAATCATGGGAATTAAGGAACTTATATGTATTGTTCATATGTGTACATGTCTGTGTTCATATGAATACATGTGTATATGCCCTTATGTGTATATGCTAATCTTTGTACATCTATATGTGTTTATATATGCATATATATTAATATCTATCATCTGCCAGCAATCATGAAGATTAGAGAGTGTATATGCTCATATGCATATATATGTAATAGTATTTATCATCTATAATCTATCTGTAAACATGAAGATTAAAGAGCATATGTGTTCTCATATGTGTATACATATTAGTATCTATCATCTGTCATCTGTTTATCTATCCATCCATCTATTTTAAAATCTATGTGTAGTAAATACAGAATTGGCAGTGCCCATCATTAGTGTGAACTTTGGTGTGGTCCCTTTCTAACTCACGCTTCAAGGAAGCCACCTGACCTCTAAAGTCATGCTTGAAAAATGGGAGGAGACAATTCCTCACAAACTCGTAGAGAAGATTAATAAAATGATTGGTAATTATTTTGGGTGTGGAAAGCAAGAGCAAATCCAAGATGCCTGTGCCTTCTCCTGAGGTGTTTTGGCCGATCGTCACAGGTTTGCCTCTTCCTCTCATGCCCATCTGTATCACAAAAAGGCCGCACCATTTCAGATTCTGTGTTCATTATAGAAATAAACACACACAAACAGACTGAGGGATGTAGCAGGGATAGGAAGTCAGCCTGGCCACCTGGACTCAGAGTGTAGCACCCTTTCAAAGATATCTCCTCTGTGGTTTCTGGAGGGCAAGAGTGCCTAGAAATAACGAAATATCCTCTTCCCTAAGAGTTTAGGAAAAGTGTGAGCACTGAGAATGGCGGGGTTCTCTGGACTACGAGCTGTGAGGTCATCCAGTCTTCAGGATGCTGGCTGGTCTGGGATAACCTCACTACTCTGCAAAATGAAGGCATTTGGGAGACTTTATCATGGGAGCACAACTCCTGGGTGTTTCCTGGCATCGCATGCATGGAGAATCTATTGTTGAAAGGAACTCCCTCTGGACGCCAGTTAAACACCGCAGCTCCACACATCCATTTATCTCCACTCCTCTAGGGAGACTCTTACTTAAATGGCACTTATGGGCTGATCTGGGGTAAATAGGACGAGGGACAGAAGAGAGAGGGAAGGAGACTGAGAGAATGGCAGTGGTGGCAGATATGCCCACAGAGTTAGGAGCCCTGATTCAGGGGTGTGGAACAGGAAGCAAAGCAGCTGATTGAAGAAAACAAAAATCTCAACTCCTTTAAAGGGAAAGACCAAAACATATCAGAGCAATTCTGGTAGCTTAACCTCACAAAGTGTTGGTCATATTTGACATGAGCACTAGGGTTTACTTCTACAGGGAGGATAAGTTGATAGTTAGGTGTCTAAGCATCCAGGGCCACCCTGTGACATCAGGAAGAGGGTAGATGGGGTAATTTGAAGAAAGGGAAGTGAGACAGCCCTGTATTCAAACATGGCAGGCACAGTGAACTAGAGGCTCTGGAGGCGTGACAAGGACAGGTTGCGGTGTGTCAGGGTGCTGGCTGGCAAGGCTACCGGTGCCTCTTCCTCTGGGCTTCCAGAACGGTGAGATTATGATTCTCCCACCAAACTGAAGACCAGAGGAGACAGGAAGAAGTAACTATGGATACCAATATTTGGGTTACTTTAACCGAACGGCTAGATCTTAGATTAGAGGGTTTTATGGAGTTGAGACCAAAGTACCCAAGAGAAAGACTTGAAAGCAACAGAATTCCTCAGCAGTTACTCAGCTTCAGGTCGGACCACTTTTTCTCTGTCTATTTTGTTTCTGTTTGACCTCCATTTGTGTTTCCTGCAAACTTCCTGAAAATTTCCCGTCCACTCTGCTTCTGAATACAAGCCTTATCATTCACGTTTAAAATGAACAGTTCTTTCTTGACACTTTTTAGCTCATTTCATACTGTCCTTGTCTATTTTCAAGGATTAACATTTAGCATTTTCCCATATCTCTGTAAAGACCTTCATGTTCTGTGGTCACGGATTTAAAGTTTCCTTTACATTTCCTATTTTCCATAAACCCTATCTCGTTCTCTCTCTCTCTCTCTCTCTCTCTCTCTCTCTCTCTCTCTCTCTCTCTCTCTCTCTCTTCTCTTCCCCTCTCCCTTCCCTCTTCCCTCCCTCTGTCTCCTCTTCCCCTCCCCCTCTCCTCCCTCTCTCTCCTTCTGTGTATGTGTTATGTCTGTCTCTCTGTATGTGCCTGTTTGTGTGTGTTTGTCTCTGTACCCCTTCTCTATCTGTGTGTCTGTCTGTGTGTCTCTCTATGTGTGTTGTTTTGCCTGTTTGTTTCTGTCTGTGTCTCTCTGTCTCCCTCCCCCCATGTGTGTATCTGCTTGTGTCTCTCTGTGTGTATATGTTTGTGTTTTTCTGTCTCTATTTCTGTCTGTCTCTCTATCCCCCTTTCTCTCTCTCTCTCTCTCTCTCTCTCTCTCTCTATATATATATATATATATATATATATATATATATATATATATATGTATATATATATATATACACATACATACATACATACATATTTCTGTGTCTCTCGGTGGAGACGAGATCACTACAGGATAATGCCATCAGTTGACCGACCTGAAAGACATGAAGACTCAGCCTATCCAGAGTCCCCGAGTCCCCAGTAAACTAAATGTGAGTGTGTGTGTGTGTGTGTGTGTGTGTGTGTGTTTGTTTATGTATATGTGGGGGGTATGTGTATGATGCTTGAGGGGTGGGGAGGAATCTTCCAATGAGATTAACAGAGTTAAATAAGGAAATCAAAAAGCAACCATCAAAGCAGATTATTTTAAATGTGGAGGAAAGCTTGAAGGAATGCTGAAAACAAAGGCTATTCGCTCTGAGGAGCCGCAGTTACTGCTGACGGGAGAGGCCTGCTCTCTTCAGTCCAACTGTTCTATGGATTGTGAATCATTCATTTAGAATTATTCTGCATTTTAAATGATAAGCACACAGCATTCTAAAAATCATAAAAACTTGGCCATAAAGATGGCTTGGCAGGAAAAAGTGTTTGCTGCCAGACTTGACAACCCGAGTTCAAACCCATCCGGTGGAAAGTGTCAACTGAGTCCCACGAGTTCTCCTCAGATCTCCACACATGCCCAGTGGCATGCCCCTCTCTCAAATAAGTAGTTAAGCGTAAAAACAAGATAAAAGCAATAAAACTTAGTAAAAGTACATTCCAGAGTACTCTGCCACTGGAGTTTACAGTTAGAATTTCAGTCAGAACCACCTTCCTGCCTTCCCTCTCCCCTCCCTCTCCCTTCCCCACCTTCCTTCCCCCGTCTCTCTCTCCCTCACTCCCTCCCTCACCCCTCCCTCTCTTTCTTTCTTCCCTTTTTTGTACTCTATATGAGCAGTGGCAGCTCATTTAGTCTTCTTATTGGCCTTTTGAGTGAGACCCTGTTTGAAGTCATTGTTGCTATTCTGGAAGTTGAATCAAGGGTGCTGCATGAGGTAGGTTCTTAACCACCGAGCTCTGGGGCAAGCCCACGATGGGGGAACTTATATTTGTTCTCTGGAAGCAGAGCTTGAGGAAGCTAAGTCACCCTGTGCATAAATATCTGAGAAGGTACAAGAACATCTTTGTCAGACCTCAAAGTCACTTTTGGCATGAGCCTACATATCTTTTTTGTAGCTGATGTCTATTTGCACTCTAAACTTGGAATAAAAAGTAGTGGTTTAGATCTCGAAGGGCTCTTACTAAACATTTGGTAACACTTTCCATTACTCTTTTGGGTAAATGAAGGTTGCATCACTCGGCTAAGGGTGCGTAGTTATTACCTGTAGAGCTGGCCCTGGCTTTGCTGCATCTTTTAATCTGCAAGACACTTAGTGCTATGAGGAAAAACCAAGAAACTAGGGCTCCAAGAAGGAGCAGAAATCACAGCTATTTGTTCGTTTCCAAGAATAACCACACCTGGCTATTTCAAGACTAGAGACACATGACATTCCGACAGTGGGAATTTTCTACACTTTGAAGGTTTGGAGTATGACAACCATGGTCTTGTTCTCTGTGAAGTGTCTTCAATATCTCACATAATATTCTAGAGAATTTATTTTGGTGTTCTCAAGGAAACTTGTGGTGGTGGCTCCTTGGGGCCTAGGCTCTTAGAAGAATCAGTCATCTGCTGTGCTCATGGCTTGGGCTCAAACATTAACTTCATTCTTTGGCTCAAATGCTTGTGACACCAAAATTCAAGTATTGAAATAAAGCCCCTCCTCTCCTTTCTCCTTCCCTTCCTTCCTTCTTTTCTTTTCCTCCATTCCTTTTATTTTCTCCTCTTCTTTCTTTTGTTTTGTGCATTCACATGTGTGATTGAGAGAACATTCACACCATGGTGTGTTACAGAGGTCAGAAATCAGGGTTCACCTTCAATCTTGTTCCAGGTAGGGTCTATTATTATTCTTGGTGCCTGTGCTGGGCTATCTGGGTCTAAGAGCTTCTGGGGATTCTCCTGTCTCTGCCTCCTATCTCCTCCATGGGAGTGCTAGGATTACAGTTGCATGTGAGCAACAACAACAAAAAACATCTGGCTTTTCAGTGGGTGCTGTGGATCCAAACTTGGGTCCTAATGTTTGCATGGTCAGTGCTTTACCTACTGAGGAATCTCTACAGCCCTAAACCTATAGTGACTAGTGATTAGTATTCATATCCAAAGAGGCTTGAAGAAGCCTGTTCTCCCTCCCACCTCGTGAAGATTCTAGTAAGAGGCAGACACCGAACCCTTCCCTCAGACCAGATTTGATGTCTTTTTCTTAAATTTCCAGCACCCCATCTTTCCTCCAGACTGAAGCATTCCCTTCAGAAGGAAGAGAGGCTCATAATACTCAGGAAACTTAGAAGGTTTGCATGTTTCCTTCTGGGGATAAGTGAGCAGTAAACACTTGCTGGGGAAAGGAGCCTCTCAGGTGGAGCTGCCTTGAAGTTGAAGGGGACTCTAATGGTGCAGCTTCCCTGTGGCATCTCCCATGCTTTTAGGTGATGCAGATGCCTTTGATAGCCCAATCTCCCATAGAAAAGAACTCACTGGTTGACCAAACCTGACTTGGATGGAATCATTTCCTTTGTCCTCAGTGCTTGATCTGAGATACACAGACCCTGTTCCTACCCAGGAAATATAACTCAAGTAGATCAAGATACCACAACACAGTGTCCAGGTGCAGAAGGGGCACAAAATAAAACAATTTTGAAAAACAAAGCAAAATCTATTGTTTCTTGATTGTGTGCTAACAAGATGCAGATATCATCTCCATTTGACAGATGAGAAAACTAGAGAGATTAAACTCCTTCAGAATTAAGGAGCAGAGGGGTTAATTAAGCACACTTCCGAAAGCGTCGAGGCTTAGGTGGAGTCCGAGCAGCCTACTTTAAGCTTTCCACTCCTGTTATTTAATGTAGCCTATTTTTCCACCTGTCAGTCAAAGTACCTGAGTCAAAACTGGCCAGCGGAGGGCAAACACTGAAGCCAAGTATATTAGACGGTGGCCTCCATGCTGTATACATTATGCCCCTGTCTGGAGCATCGTCACATCCTGGACCACCCTGTCTAGAGCAATGTCACACCCTGGGCCAGCTTGCAAGAACTGTCTGGTTCTCCTGTGTGTTTGCTTCCTATTGTCTTTTAAGATAAGCCTTATCTAACACCGTATTAGGTATTTATCTAATTGTTGTGACAGACCCCTGACAGGAACAGCTTTAAGGAGAAAGGATTTATTCAGTCTCTCAGCTTCAGGAAGTCCAGTCCATCAGGGCAGGGAGCACATGACACTAGGTGCTTGTGACATGGCTCATTACATCTGGGAAGCAGATAGGAAGTAGGGTGCTTGGTGCTCTCCTTCCCTCCCAGTGACTCCACTTTCTCTATCCAGGCTCTACACGCTCCCAAACAGGGCAACCGGCTGGGATCGATTATTCAAACATATGAGCCTGGCTGAGGAATTGGGGGACATCTCACATCCAAACACCGATAAGTATCTTCTCCGGGAATCATTCTCACACACACTGCTCTTGGCAGGAAGTTCATCAGCCCATCCACCACATCTTGAAACCTGCCATCAGGTTTCTCATCATTGTGTGTCTGCTCCCCCAAATGAATCTCTAGCTCTAGCTAGCAGCCTTGATACAATCTTCCATGTCTTCATAGCCTGTGGTAAACTGAGGAAGGTCTGTAGTCTCAAAGCATGCCCCTGTTTCGACCTGTGCTATTTGGCATGCCAATATCAGCCTCAGTAACACAATGAAGTTGAGGACTCGACTGTTGTCCTGTATTATCCAGATAGGCCTGATTTAATCACAAGTGTCCTGGGGGAGGGCGTGTCACTGAGAAAAAGACAAATGTGATCACGGAAGCAGAGGCTAGGGTGATGCAACTGGAAGGAAACACAGCAAGCCTTCATTTGTTGGAAGATGCAGTTAGAAGCCCTGCCCTGCCCCCACTTGTCCCTGCAGGAGGGACAAAACCTTGCTGACACATTGATCTCAGACCTTGTGATTTTCCTTTCTTTGTAGTGAGTCTTACAGCAATGGCAGGACATGAATACACATCCCCAGAACTGGGAGAGCTCACAGTTCCTACACACACACACACACACACACACACACACTCTCACACCCTCTATGGGTCAGAGTGGGCTAATGATTCCAGGATGGAAGGATGGGGCTCTGACACCATGCAGAGATTTGACCATACTTTCCAGCAGCGCATGTGAGCAAGTCCAACAGATTCACTCTGTGGCTTAGGAAAAGCTCATCTCCCAGGGTCTTGGTTTTTATCTGTTGGAAGGAAAAAGACAGTCCAGTTTTCTGCCTAACAGTGGAGTTCATAGAGACAGACGATGCTATTCAGCCAGAGTACTCCACAGAAGACCAGGTCTGATATAAATACCGGGTAGCATTAATAATAAATATTTCAGAAATAAATCTGTGTTTTTCAAAAACAAATATGTCAAGACACCCAGAGTCACCTGTCACTTGGGGAAGACTTTGCTGCCTTCCTGAACCAAAACACTTAGTGCTTTTAATAGCTTCACTTTTTAATATTCCGTAACTTAAGGAACACACAGCCTTAGGATTAAATATTAAAATATTAAATATTAAATTGGACAGCAGTCATCCATCAGAAACTGAAACCTGCTTGTTTATCCAGGGCCTCTTAGGCACACTAAGAAATCCAAGCACAGTTTGTTATTCACTGAGGTCATTGCTTGCTTGCTCACTGTTTTTTCCCCCCAAAGCCAGACACACAGGCACCGTATCCATCTTTTTATTGATCAGCTTGGAAGACTTGAATGAAATAGACCCAATGCTTGCATCTGCTCTTGAAATACCCTATCTAGCACAGCAAAGCTAGAGGAGGTTATGTTTAATAGACAGCTGAGTATTTCAGCGGGGGAATGGATATGGTTTGTTGCTTTGTCTCTTTGGTTCAGGCCTGTGTCTTTGTCACACTGAACACATGCAGCCTGAGTTGTGAGCCTTGGTTTTGATGGCACCAATGGCCCGATGACGGGCTTAGTGCTGATATCATTCAGGACCAGTTCCCAAGTAAGGCCTGATGCTGCTTCGATGGATGATAATCAGGGCTCCCTAGCCAAAGCAAAAAGAACTTTGAATCTATTTTTCTTGCCTGGGTATCAAATCTTTGCTCAGAGACTCAAATTCTCTGGCCATATAAAATCTGTTCCTGTGAAATGAGCTAAAGGCAGACATTTATAATTCATTCTAGAGGTTCAGTCACGACAGAAAGGCACAACTCCAGTGTCTTGGCTGTATGACACATGGAAACTGGTCCTCAACCAGTAAGAAAGCAGAGGGATTACTATGACAAAGATACACAGATAGGATATTACCACTCACAATTTGTAGGTAGAAGTCAAGTCACATTTCGGTTACAGATCTGGTTGGCCTTAACTCTAAGCCCCAATGCCAACTTGGCCATCACTGCTGAGTGTGTGCTGGACATTGGACATAGTGGGGGGAAAGAGAATGTTCTAAACCCCTCATGTGACACAAGCTAGGTGAACTGTGCTATCCCATGCGTGAGTTTGCCACTTCTGCTATTTCCTTCCCACTCATGTGCCTCCTCGGTCAACCCCGACAGAGCTGTGGTGCTCAGGTCCTGCCTGCTCCAGGCTCAGCCACACACTCTGCAGAGTCAGCTTCTCTGGCTGAGCTCTTGCTGCTGAGCTGCCACGGCCTGCTCAACCTGCCTCCTTTTGTGTCTGGGTGAGGCATGAGTGGTGTGCATGTTCACTAGTTGCTCAAGTCCAAATGTGTCACCATGGATTGTCACTGAAACTCAAAACGGTAAGGAACTGATCCTCCTGAGTGAAATGTGTCAGTGTCCTGTTCCCAGCACTGAGTTCCACAACCCCAAGCAATCAGAAAGAAGCAGCCTCTCTTGCAACCAAAACCTTGTCCCAGTGACCTCATAAAACAGAGGCACGTGTACATCTTCATCTTTATTTCCCTTGGGGGATCCTGGTAATTATTGCCTCCATTTCTCCGTTTCTCCGAAATTTCTCCATCTTTCCAGTGCTTCCCTGAACTCAGTTAAAGTTTCCCTAGCTATTTAAGATCACACTTGTCCATGCATCCACCAGATTTGAGAGTGTGCATGTGTGTGTGTTATACACATATGAATGTGTTTGTGTGTACAGGTATGTGCAGTTCATGTGCGTGTGTGTGCATTCACATATGTGTTGTACATCTGTGAATGTTTGTGTTCACAGATATGTGCAGGGGCACGCGTGTAAATGTGTATGGAGGACAGAGGCTAAAGTTAGGTGTCTTCCTAAGTCACTCTTCACCTGATTCTTTTAGATTGGGTCGCTTACTGGTTTGGCAAAAGCTAGCTGGCCAGCAAGACCCAAGGATCTCTCTACTCTGCCTCTGCAATGCTGGGATGCTAGACATAGGCACCCTCATTTGTTCCTATACGTGAGTGCTGGGGATCTGAGCTCATGTCCTGTGCTTATGTGGTAAGCACTTGACTGCCTGAGCCTTCTACCAGATAGGTTAGATAATGTAGTCAATCTCCCTGAATGCATGCCTTCATATTATCTAATATTGTTTCATAGTTCTGGAGCTATGTAAGCAACAACAGCACTAATAGTAAATAAACACACCATTATTTTTATGTCACAGTTTGAACCAGACACTTTAAATAAGCTATTCATTCAGGTATTTACGGAGCAAATACCCAAACCGTTGGTGCTGTCCCTGGTGCTGAATATGTGACGTGCGACTAGTTCCTGCATTATTGGAGAACAGGGTCTTGATCAGCCATGGAAAACTATGGCCTGAGCCTTGATTCCTGTATGGTCTATGAGTTCATGATATTGGTTTTATTGTTTCTTTTTTGTGGCAGTTTTAAAGGGTTATAAAAACTGAGAATATGCAGCAGAGACCCCATGTGGTCTGCAAAGCTTAAAACATTTACAATGCAATCTTTCACAGAAAAACAGGGCAATCTGCTGAGCCCTGTATAGCAATGACCTTACTGTATCTTCCAAAGTAACCTGAGAGACAAATCTTTATTCCATCAATTTCAGTGCTGAGGACACAGAGGTCTGTAGAAGGGTGCTATCTTGCCCAAAAGAGCCAAATAATATGTTTTGGTGTTCAGTCCAGAACACGTCTAAGTTACCTGGGGCCAATATTTGAGTTGTCTGTCTAGATACGAAGTGTGAGATTCACTTTACATACCTAGCTCTGTCTCAATTCCACTATGAAAATTACTTGTGTGATTGTATTGAAATACTATCAGTCTACTACATGGAGCAGGAAGAGGTTTTTGTTGTTGTTGTTGTTTTGTTTTTGTATTTGTTTTTTTTTTTGTTTGCTATAGATAAGTCAAATAAATGTTAAGTTCAAGATAAGATTAAAAATAGTGGCGTCTGAGAGTTTGGACACTGAGACCTCTTGCAGTCTCCAGATTGTCAAATAGAAAAGGTGGACACAGATTGGTTGACATCACCGTACCGTTTCAGTCAGCAGCTTCCTTCCAGGATTAGAGCATACAGTCCTAACTATGCCTCTGCACATCTTGATTATTCTGTGTGAAGGGCTGCTGACACTATTTTGCTTTTTTAGAGGAGGTTCCCTCAAGAAGCATAAAAGGCAGTCAAAGGGTTTAAGGCAACCAGGCCTAACAGATGCTACTGTGGGGACCAATGAGCCATCCTCAAACTTCTGAATGAATATCAAGTCGGCTTGCAACCTTTATCGTGACTCTTTCGGCTTGGAAAATTTGCCCTGTGCATGCAATGAGGAGACTGCCCACTGAGACACCCGGCTTGTGCACAAGGGCCAAGGACCTCACAGAGAATCGCTTAGCCATCCAACATCATGCTCCATCCGCCCACTCTGCTCTTGCCCATCCTGCCCAAGTTCTGCTTGTAAGAATCAAACTCTAAGAAGTGTTTCCAGAAGTGAGGCTTTGCTATTTAATAGGAACAGATGATTTATATTTTCAAATGTTTCTGGGAACAATGGCTTTTTGTCAGGTTACTTTGTTGAAACTATCCACAGAGGTATATAAGGGTGCTATAGGCATGGTATCATACCTGGAGATTCTAAACTGAGCATTGTGGGAAGATATTTCAAAAGCCCCACCAAGCATTCAAATTCAAAACAATCATCCTAGAAAGATGCACATATAGATTAATCCCATAGTAGGTCAGGCATCTAATTTTAGGTTACCTAATTTCAGGTAAGGTCAAACTTTTATATATTTTTATAAATATAGTGTATATGATGTATTTGCCTCTTCATGTACAAAAATGAAAGTTTTGTGTATTCACTCAAAAAATAAACTACAGTATATAATAAACTTCATTGTTTTATTTTCATGGATACACACACACACACATATTTAATGTAATGTGTGTTGCATTTCACAAAGACAATTTCTGTCAAATACACCCTGTGAATTGTAATCATAGTCATGTTCTCCCACACGCTTTCCTTTCATTTTTTCCTTTAGTCTTTCTATCTCCCTCATTCTTCCTTCTGTTACACACACACACACACACACACACACACACACACACAGATAGAGAGAGAGAGAGAGAGAGAGAGAGAGAGAGAGAGAGAGAATGTGTGCATATATATATATATATACATATATGTATATATATATATCATGCTGGCAATATGGCTTGATGGGAATGTAGTGGTTTGAATAAAAATGGCCCCATAGGTTCATATAAATATGTATGCCTTAAATATCTGAAAAGGATTAGTAGGTGTAGCCCTGTTGGAGGAGGTATGTCACCAGGAAAAGTTTACTTTGAAGTTAACCTTGTGAGTCCCAGTCTCTTACTCCCCCTCCCTCCCCCTCCTCTCTCCCTCTCCTTCTCTCTTTCCACTCTCTCTTCCTCTCTCTCCCTCTCCCCACCCCTGCTTGTGGGATAAGATGTAAGCTCTCCGCACTACTTCTATGTCATGTTTCTGGCTGTGATGATCATGGACTATCCCTCTTGGTCATGACATCTCTTTACAGCAGTAGAACAGTAACTCAGACAGTAGTTAAAGGTGCCTTCCACCAGACCTGATTCCTTGAAGCCACATGGTAGAGGAGAGAACTGACTCCTGGAAGTAGTTCTCTTACCTCCTCCTATGCCATAGTGTGAACACACACATAACCCTCACATGTACAAACATATATGCACACATACTTCTACATAAAATAAATGCTTGTAAAAATATTTAAAAATACTTATTTTAGAAAAGCGATTTGAAGACTCACCTGTCTATTTCTCTGTACACAAGTTATTTTGTTTAATATGATGATGTCATCTATTTTCTAGCAAACTGCATAATTCCATTCTTGTTGACAGCTGAATAAGAAGCCCATCATGTATATATTCTGCACCTCTTTACCCATCCGTCTGTAGAAGGACACATAGGCTGATTCCGTGACTTGGTCACCGCGGACTAGTGCTGCTATAAACATGGATGTGCAGCTGTCTCCACGGTAGGCTGACTTTGCATCCTGGAGGTAAATACCCAGGAATGGTAAGGCTGGTAATGCTTGTTCTGCTTTGAGATATGTAAAGAAGGTCTACACAGATTCCCACAGTGTCTGGGCCAGTTTGCATTCCCACCAGCAGTGCTCAGTGGGTCTCTTCCCTTCACATCCTTGACTGTTTTATAAAGGGCAAGGTCACACCCTTCTACAGACTTCAGTTTCCTTGGCACTGAAATTGATGGAATAAAGATTTGACTCTTGGGATAGTTTGGAAGATCCAGGATAAACGGGAACTTCAATGTGAGTTTAATTTGCATTGGCCGATGGCTAAGGGGGTTGAGGCATTTTCACGTTGACTGTTGTGTGTTCATTTGCATCTCATCTTTGGTTCATTTTGTTAGTATACTTATTCATCAGGCTGTTTGGGATATGGTGTTTAGTTTTAGTTGAGTTCTTTACATACTGTGGATAAAAATTCTCTGTGTTTGTCCAACAGAGAGTTCCTTCCATTTGTAGACTCTGTCTCTTTCAAGGGTTTTTTCCTTTGCTGTACAGAAATGTTTTACTTTCAAACAATCCCATTCATCAATCCTTGTTGCCTCTAGAGTCTTTTACAGAAACTTCTCACCTGATCCTTTATTTTAAAAAATTATCTGGTGTTTCCCTAATGTTCTCAGGGTTTCTGGTCTCATATTAATGTGTTTGTCCCATTTTGAATTGACATTTTTACAGGGTGAGAGCCAAGCATCTAGCTACCTTCACCTGTATGTGGTGTCCAGTTTCCAGTATTGCTTGTGTTATTATTATTATTATTATTATTATTATTATTATCTTAAAATATCTAGACAAAACTCAGGTAGATTGCTATTCTCTCTAATTATTTACTGAGCTAAGCTAGTCTCAGCCAAATTTTTTATCAGAGTGCATTGGTATTGGTTTGCTGAGCTGTGAAGATTAGTGTGTGTGTGTGTGTGTGTGTGTGTGTGTGTGTGTGTTATCTCTTGCTTTTCCTATAATAGCATTTTGTAATGTCAAAATCTCTATAGGCTTCTTCATTGCATGTTTGCATGTGCTACCAGCTTCACATGAAGGAGGAAGAGGGGTGGGCCAGGGCAGGGCTGGCAAGGGTACACTGTCGTGAGGAGGTAGACACTGGAACTGCCATAATGTCACCTGCAGTTGTGACGGATCTCTGTACTTTCCCCTCACTGTGGCAAGATGTGTCACACGCACAACTGTAAAGGATGAATGATTTATCAGGATTGCCAGTTTCAGAGGCCTCAGTCACTGACCTCTTGCTCACGTGGTCAGGCAGAACATCATGGTCGTGGGGATCTGTGACAGAGGGGGTTCTTTGTCTGAAGATGGTCAGGAAGCAGAGAGAAGCAGGAAGTAGCCAGGACAAGAGGCCATGTTCCCTGTGACCTGCTTCCTCTAGCTGTCCCACTGAGGTTTCCAGAACCTCCCATAATAGTAAATAGCTAGGAAATAAACTGGAAAAGAGGGGCCTATGTGAGGTGTTGCATATTCCAACTGTAAGACTTTCCAATTGCTTACTTGTTCTGATCAGAGAAAGGGAGAAAGAGAGAGAGAGAGAGAGAGAGAGAGAGAGAGAGAGAGAGAGAGAGAGATGACCAGCACATCTAATTGTGTGACTGCATTAGTCAGAAGGGATGGATCCAAGCACTTGTTTGGTAATGAGAACCGGAGGCTGGAGAGAGCTCAGTCAGTACAATACCTGCCTTAAAAGCACAAAGACATGGCATTAACACTTAAACCTGTATTTTAAAAGTGAGTGAGTGTGAGAGTCATAGGGTATGGAAGAGAGCTATGAAGGGCTGTCCTCTGAGCATGTCATAGCTGGTGCACACTTTAGCTCACACAACAGCTGCGATTGCCTACATAAGACATGGACAAGCTTAAGCTATTATAGGTAATGGAGAGACCCCTGAGCCCCAACACTATCCAAAGTTTTATTGGCAGTTTATGGGAGCTGAGGGAGGGAAGGAGGGTCACTCTCTTTGGAGACATGGTAACTCATAGGTTTCTTATGTCCCAGTGGGTGGCCACACACCTATGTGCATTTGGGCAGCATTAATCAGGCTTAGGGGTTATTAATAACAATAAAAAGAGTTCATGGCATTCAGCAGCAGATAAGATGGACAGATGGATATGATTAACACACATTGTATAAATGTTTAGAAATGTCAAAGAATGAAAAAAATATATATTTTTTTAAAAGGTGGCTATGGTAGTGCATGCTTGCAATCCTATCACCGTGGAGACAGACAGACAGATCTCTGGGGTTTGCTGGCCAACCTACTTACTCTACTTAGAAAGCCTAAGACAGTGCAAGTTGACTTTTTTTAAAAAATAAAAATAGTCTTCAAAGCACCTTGAGATTGGTGCGTGTTATAGACGAGTAGCTGTGAGCTGGCTGCGGAAGCCTGGTCTCCCGTGGCGCATAAGGCTCAGAACAAATCGATACGAACATGATTGTATCCTCAAGATGACACTGTTCCTAATTTGACCCAACAGCTATTTATTAAACATTACTGTGCCCTTAGTGCTGAGTTAGAGAGGGATCCAGGGACAAAGTCATGGCCCTAGACTTCAATTTGCTCACAGACTTGTGAGGAAGAGATCTTTCAATGATGAATTCCCATTCAGTGTGTTAAGCATGTCTGGTGTAGTCCCGGAGGAGTTCAAAAGCAGATGTAGGGGTAGTTGTTTTTAGGTGGAGGAAAAGGCAGTATGGGGTAATTTATGGGCCAGAGGTGCACAAATTAGGACAGATGAAAGGAGAGGTGCAATAAAGATGCCAAGAAAATCCCAGAAAACAAATATGAAATGCCACAGGCAGTGTCAAAAAAACCAAGTTCTCGTGCTCTTTCCCCATCTAGACTATCGCCTCCCTCTGCTCAGCTCCTCTGCCCCAATGTCTTATTGATGTCAACCTACAGAGCCTTCCAGCACAGCTTTTAATCCACCCAAGGCTTCAAGTCTAGAAATTCAGGAGGGAGAAAAGCTGCTTGACTCTGCTAGGGTCACAGGCTGAGCAGTAAACTGAGGCTGGGGAGAAGGCTTATGAGACTTTAGAACGCTCTTTAAACTACTTTAGGGAAGGAGAGATTCGGGGAGTAGTCAGTAGCTTGGGGTCCCAATTAGTGCTTTTGGCACTTGAGTGGTTCCTAAGCCACAAAGTGTCTATAGAGAAATGGTCTATCTCCAGGTATGATGGTGCGCTGCTGTAGTCTCAGCATGCACTGTGACTATTGGTTGTCTGAGGCTGCCCAGGGGCTTTAAAGAGGTGCCTTATTCCTATGTATGTAAGTACATGAGCATCTTTGGAAGGCATTGGCTGTTGAATAGTCTATAGTGACCCCGTTCTTGCAATTCCAAGGCAGAAGAAACGGCCATTTGGTGATGACGGGGCTAAGCAATGGCTCCCTGCAACAGGAGAATGCAGTGGATTGGATGTAGCCCAAGAAAGAATAAAATTTCTTTCTGTCCCTTCCTCTTCCTCCCCTCCATGTTTGGTCCTACCATAGTATATCATTAATTGCACAGGGCCACAGCTGATTCCATTAACTCCTAACTGAACATTCAAACACTTCTGAGAAAACGATGCGGTGCTAGTCCTATCTCCTGGGAAGCATCTGAGTCCTCCAATGAACCGAACTCAGGGACTGTCAGAGAGAAGGTTGACAGATGACCAAGGTGACAAGACAGTGCTCTTACACAGTACAGCTGTGGGCTCAGGAGGATGCCAGAGCAGAGAACAGTTCATTTTCTCGGCCATCTGGAAGAATGGACTTTGCTGGAGAAATCTCCGAGTGAGACCTTGGGTTATTGACTTTGGAGCACATCGTAAAATCTTGTTGACTCTGTACACAGAGCTCCTTTAGGAAGTCACAGTAGGTCGATCTCACCGAAAGCCCCCAAAATAGACAGATGCAGAGTTTGATCCTCCAGTTGCTCAGTGTGTAAGGCATGGCTATTAGCATCAGGGGTACGAGTTTGCATTTTTTTTATCTTTCCACATTGTTAGTAAAGTATCAAACAACACACCCACGGGGATGGGACCATTAGCACTATTCGAAAACAGAATAATTGTTTGAAAGTTTGGTATTTTCGTGTACGTGTGTGAATGTGGTGAATGTGTGCATGTGACTTTTCATGTGTGTGTGTGTGTGTGTGTGTGTGTGTGTGTGTGTGTGTTTTGCACTTGCAGCAGGAACTAACTCCATATTATTACCACTGTGTGCCCTCAACACTAAAGCAGTATGGGATTCACCATAGGTGTGTGGGAGTCGAGAGATGATGCAGTCAGTCAAGTGCTCACCATGAAAACATGAGACCTGAGAAAATCAAAACACCTGTGATAAACACATCTGTAATCCTACTCCTGGGGAGGCAAGGATGGAAATATACCGAAGGCTTGCTTGATAGCCATTAGCCAAACTGGCCAGCTCCAGGTTTGATGAGAGACTGCCTCTTAACAAATAAGCTGGAGGACTATTAAGGAAGGCACTCGGTGTTGCTCTCCACAGTTCCTGCTGCAAATACAAAACACATTTGTCCTTGTAACATATTAGACACAAGATGAGTTATGCCACCACACTGAACTCCAACAAAGAAAGACTCTCTCCCCTCCCCCACTCCCACCAGCCCAGTGTCCAGGGACACATTCCAAGGGTGGGAGGGATTCAGAACCAAGAGCACAGGGCTGAGAGCTCCCGACATGCGATGAAGGTTGAACATCTCTGACAGCATCACTATTAGCTGTATCGATAACGCTGGGGAAAGCCGGGTTTTGCAAAGACTTTCTGCCGACTGAGAATAGCAAGGAATCGATTGACTCGGAGCACAAGAACAATGTCAGGACCCAGGTGGCAGCAGGATCCTATTATGGGAAAGCCGCTTTCTCTCAAAAGACAGCCTAAGAAACCCACAGTCAGTTTCCAGCTGTTAGACTGCTGGCTGGACTCTGAGCCCCTGTGACATACAACTTCGCAGTCACTAAGTCTTTTGTGCTCTCTGCCTACTTAGGGGCTAATCATCCAGGGAGTTGAACTTGTTGGGTTTTGTTGGCAGTGTGACTTTGATCAAATACCCCACAGGAAGCAACTTAAAGAAAGAAGGAAGAGTTTATTTTGGCCCATAGTCTGAGAATAAGCCCATTCTGGCAGGAAGCAGTGGCGATGAGGACACGAGGCAGCTCTGGTCACACGGCACTCACTGTCCAGACAGAGCGAGGGATGCTGGCTGGGGCTGAGCACATTTTCTCCTTGTCTTTCAGTGCAGGAGTCTAGGCCAGGATGTAGAGCCGCTCACATTCAAGGTGAGCCTTTCTCAGCCTGTTCTTTCAGAAAACACCCTCAGAGGCACTCCCACAGACGTGTTTTTCCATGATGAATAAATCCTGCCGACGAGGCATGTTAACATCGCCTGCCAATGAGGCATGTTAACATGGCAGATATTACCTGGACCCACACACTGGCATTTCCCCCCACCACTGCCTTAGCACCACACCAGAAATTTCTTCTTGGAAATTTCTTCTTAGTGTTTTCCATAAGCTGAAGTCCTCTTAAATATTTTTAGGCTGCCCTTTACCTGTTTACCTTCTTATATGTTCTAATTTCGTACATTTTCCAGTGTGTTTTATTTTACTTAAAGACAGGGTCTTGCTGTCTAGCTAAGTCTGGCCACAAGCTTTTTGAGCATTGAGGATATAAGAACCAAGCCTGCTCTGCTTCTTGCTCCAAGAAGAGAAACAGTGGGGAGGGAATCACTCTGCCCTGTACATGGGGTAGAGACTACTTCAATGGACCTCTGTGTACCTTCTTTCAAGTTAGAGAAAATTATCCAGCTCAAAGAGGAGCACCATCAGTCACACCCCAGTGACTGACGGACACAGCTGAATGGCTTCCAGCCTGTGTGAGCATCTCCTGTCTTCCATTATGCAGTACGAGAACTTCAGCAGCAGCGGGGGTCCTCCTATGACCACTGCTGCTGGATTACTCGGTGCATGGTGGAGTTTCACTGACTGGTGGATGTTGCAAGAGTGCCAGCCCCACTCCCACCCACCTTGCACAGCAGGGTGCAGACTGAGAATACAGAGAAATCCTTGGAAAGCCTTTTAGGATTGACCCTCCTGTGTCCTTACAGACTGGCCCCGGGCAATCAGAGACTCCAAGATAGAGCACAATAGCGCCTCAGTAACACAGTAGCCAATTGAAAGTGACTCGTGTGACCTTCTGATATTTCACAAATGCACCATCCCCAGGGACCCGTGTCAGCACTACTGCACACAGCCTTGTTCTTGCCCATTGACTGCACGGCTCCCTGCATGTGGCCAGACCGGCACAACTGGAGGCCTCCAACTGAGCGCATCCCTTACTAAAGGGAGTCTGTCCTAAGGGCCATGCAGCTTCTCCTCTGCCTTGTAAGAAAAAGTGGAATCAATTCATACCCTGTCTGTGACTCTGGCCCATGCTCAGAGCAGCGACTGTGAAGATCTTCCTTTGCTTAAAGGAACTCGGGGGAGTTTAAAGAACAGGATGCACATTTACTACTCAGAAAGAGAAGTGGAGTAGGGCTGACAAAGGAGCCTCAGGCAAAAGGCAAGGAATGTCAGAGCTGTTACCAAGACTGGAGTGAGAGTCCCCACCCCACCCCCTGCCCTACACTGTGCTCACAGGGTATGCCTGCTGTTCTTGTAGCTGATCTGACAAAGGTGACTGTCCTAATGGCCGGAGAGGGACTCACAGCCTCTTGACTACAGCCAGTGTAGAACTTCCTCCTGAAAGCCTTCCTAGACTTAAAGTATCCTCAACTGAGTCCTCCACAAAACCTCATGACTTTTCTTTTCTTTTACTTTCTTTGCATTTCTGTTTGTGCACATGTGTGTGAGTGTAAGTGTGTGTGTTTGAGCAAGTGTGTGTGCATGTGTGTATGTATGTATTCGTGTGTGCACATGGAGACCAGAGGGCAATGTCATTTGTTTTCCTCAGTGTCTTTCTACCTTATTTGTGTGTGTGTGTGTGTGTGTGTGTGTGTGTGTGTGTCCGTCCATCCATGGGGGCAGGGAGAAACCTGTCATGCACTCTCACATGCCTGTTGTAGAGATCAGAGGATGGTTCCCCTATCACCTCACCTTATGGGATCTGCCCATCACACTCAGGCCTTCAGGCCTGCGTGCAAGCTCCTCCTCTGAGATTTCTTGTCAATCCTCCACCTTTTCTCTTTTTAGAGACAAGGTCTCTCAGTGAACCTGGAGCCCACTGACTTATCTAGCTTGGCTGGCCAATGAGCCTCAGGGATGTGCCTGTCTCCACTCACTTACAAGGGGGTGCCACTTACAGGTGTGCTTGCCTTTTTATATCGGTGCAGGAGATCTAGCCTCGGGGCCTCCTACCTGAATGGCAAATGCTTTAATGTCTAATCATCTCCTCAGTCCTACACCTACCATGTCTTTATTATTATTATTATTATTATTATTATTATTATTATTATTATTATTGGATATGTTCCATTGAGTCATGTTATCTCTTCCCATGTCAAAAACAAAGGCTATTTTAGTTAAAAAACAAACAAACAAACAACCAAACAAACAAACCATAAAAGTTGGATACTTAGCATACTGTCCAGGATAAAATGGCATCCCAGTGTGCTTTTAGTCAATGGCCAGTGTGAGAACCTGCTTTAAGCTGCAGCACTTACTGGCACTTTGCCCCATACCAGCACTGCACCTGAGATGTCTAACACTTCACATTGAAAGAGGAGCCCCTCACTTCTACGTGTATGTCCTGGGTCAGACACTCGATGAACTTCTTGGCCAACAGTTCTCTCATTAATATTTCATCCAGTGGTGAGATGTTACCACAAGGTGCATCCTGTGACTCAGAATAAGGTATAGAGAGATGAAACTCTTTCCCAAAGTCACCCAGCAGGTGAGAAGACAAGATTGTCCTAATCCCATAATCTCCTGATTTAGGTGCTTCCAAATTGAGTTGGCTTCTCTGACCTTAGGGACCAGAGGAGTGTTGTCATAGGGTCTATGCACTTGAGGCAGTTGTTAAGTTGGGTGATCCCTTCATGATGCCATAGGAGTCTTGAAACAGGAGTTTCTTAGGGTCAGGACTGACAGACTGTGGAGGATCTGGGCTCAGATTTGAAATCAACAGGAAGTTTAAATCTACAGAGGAGACTGTGTTCTCAGGTTACTGAGGAGTGATGTTTGTAGGCAGCCTGATCATTGGGACCAAACATAACTATGGACCAACTTCCACCTCTGCAAATTTAATAGCTGGGAGTAGTTTTGGAATCTTTTGAGCCAGTGTGTGCAAGTGATGGGGTAAGACTTCCATATGTACTAAAAATGGTTTCTATGGGGCACAATGTTTAGGAGAACATACTGCTCTTGCGGAGGGTCTGGGTCTGTTCCCAGCACCCATGTCAGATAATTCATCATTGGGAATTACTCAAGCTCCAGGGGGTCAAATGCCTTTGGCTTTCACCTATACCCACATTCACGTGCACACACCCTCATATATACACATAGTTAAACAACAAAATAAATCGTCTTTAAAATTTCATGCAGGCAGCAGGTTGTTGATGCAAAGTGGCTTCAAGCATGAACTTCCGTATGTGTCTCAAGGATGGCTACTAATGCAGCCTTGCAGTGGAGGATCCAGGCCTCCTGCCATGCTAATGTGTCTCATCTTCATGTGTGGAAAAATGGCTGCCACAATACCAGCCATCACACTGATGTGAAAGAAGAAAGGAAGAGGAGGGAACGTGTTCGTGTGACCTGCCTCTCCCAGAGACGCAGTAAATCCTCCCTAGTCAGTCCCTCTAGGTCTTTCCCCTTCACATCTCAGGGACCGAACAGAGCCAGAAGCCACCTTGAACTGCAGGAAGAATGGAAATCTGGTTCCTTTGTCTTCTCTTTCTACTAGGAGGTCAGCAAAGGACAAAAAGTGGAGAAATGGCAAAGTACAGTGATAGACAAGCATAAAATGTCACAAGGAGCCATGTTTATACACATTCGGAAAACTTCAAAAGCAGGAAGGGTCCAAGAAAGCTATGCCTGTGAGAGACAACAGCAAAACAGCCCAACTTCTAGAAGGAGAAGCTGCAGAGCGCTCGTTCCGGAAGGGGATGTCAGTGCCACCTACACCGAGGCCCACAGAACATCGCAGGCGGGGCGGAAAGACTTTAAGAACCAGAGGATGGGGCGCTATGAAATGTCTTCTTGACATAACACAGTGGCTGCTGCCGTGAACACAGCAGCTGAGACATCCTGCACAAAACTGCTTCAAGAATGAGTCATGAAGACTGAAGTTTGGCAGAAGGAGGAGGCCAAGAGAGGGAGAGGGAGTGCGAGGGGTGATGAGGGAACAGAATATGAGCACAATACACTGTACACAAGAAACTGTCAAAAATCTCAGAAAAGGCGACTTCATATGTCACCTCATTCAGAGCCGAAAAGCCACACTCCTGGGACATCCCTGAAGCCAGAGCAGGTATTATCTTCTAGACAATGTATTGAGTGTCTCTCCTTTGCAGCATGGACACTTCTGAGCACCACTGCCTTTTCCTTTGTCAGATAAAGAAATAATCGATGAGATCCTTGATTAAGGTCACGTTTAGAAAGTGGCCAAGTCAGCGGCTGAGCGTAGCATCAGGCTTTGGGTGCCATGTTGGGTCTCCATGATGGAGTGATGAGGTGGGCCTTCATCCCCTTTCCTCATGCCCCCTCTCCCCTGCCTCTTCTGCTGTCTCTTCTCCCCTTCCCATCTCCTCTGTTCTCTTCCCCTCTTCTCTGAGGTATTAATCTGGTTGTTCATGCTTCAGTAAGAGAAACAAGCCATATGATGATAGTTATCAGAATGACCATAAAGATGATGGTGAGAGTGGTGATGGTGGTGATACCAAAAATGAAGAAGATAAAGAAGATAAAGAAGCACTGAAGACATCGGTGCCAATGATGATCACGATGATTAGGATGTAGGTGATAATGGTGACAAGGACACAGATACATTATAAAACTTAGAACTCACACACCTACACAGCCATTTGTAAAGGGAAGGTTTGCAGAGGGGATCCCGGGCATCAAAGCTATCACCACCCACCCACCCGGAACCCTGGGCCGTGTGGGAAAGCAAGGCTCCTTGCACAGCAATGAAGCAGTGGGGCAGGAAGGACCCCTGGGAAGAAACTGCAGTGAGCCTTTAACTCTGTGTGGCACAGTCTCGCGAGTCTACAGCCAACGTCGGGCAGGGACTGTGATGGTGCTCATCAAAGCCAGCAGTCTGGGAGACTGAAGTAGCAACATGGGGGATAAAGCAGAGAGACTGGTGTCTCCAGAGGGCATGTGCCACTGTCCCTCACCTGTGGGACACAATGACCTGCTGAGGGTTGTGGCTGCAGCTTAATTCCTCCCTTCAAGATCCCCTTCTTTCTTTTCTAAATGACAACATAAAAAAAAAACATATCCAATTGGCAGCGGCAGTGGCACATGCAGTCAGTCCCGGCACTCAGGAGGCAGAGGCAGGTGGAGATCTGAGTCTGAGGCCAGCCTGGTCTACAGAGTGAGTTCTGGAACAGCCAAGGCTACAAAAAGAAATCCTGTCTGAAAAAACAGAGAGAGAGAGAGAGAGAGAGAGAGAGAGAGAGAGAGAGAGAGAGAGAGAGAGAAGGAAAGGGACACTGGGAAACACAGTTGCAAGCCTACATATAATGACAATGGCAGATACAAACACATGTAGCCATCAACGTCTCAGGGAGTGGAATCTCTAGGAAACACTAATGAATCTGACACTTTCTACCCTGCAGGTTTAACTCAGACCCTGTCTCTGCTCTCCAGACTGCTGTTGAAAAGCCAAAATGAGGCAAGGAACAAAGTGGTCAGAGCTCTCCAAGAACCAGGGGTTCTACCCATTCTCTTTTGTTCTTTACAACTTTATACCATCTCTTACCTCAGGACCTTTGCACCTGCTGCTTGCTTTGCCTAGAATGTTTGTTCTTGGCTTTATCCTGTTTCGTTTGTCTTTAAGGGTCCTCTTTGACAAAACAGCTGTTATTTTTCCTGGTTAGGTAGCTACACAGAGTCTTAGATTTCTCTTTTAGAATGCTACATTTCTCCTTTCTAATTCCTAAGATGATAAAATAATATTAAAAATTAGTTTCTCACACCTTTTTGTCATGGGCCTGTTCCATTCAGCACTCTCACCCAGAACCTACCACATGACTTCCAGTGACAAGTATTGTGAATGATTAGATGGAGGTGGATGAGGGAATGAGAAATGGAATAGACGGTGCTCATGGTAGATCTCCAGAAAGCGGGCAGACAATGCTTCTCCCGGATGTGCACTGGCTCCCGTGTCAAAGGGAAATGCACTGTGTCTTTGCCATGCATGAGGGAAATCATGCCTGGGATCTGAGCTCTTTACAGAGGAAAACTTTCTAAGTATCAATGTACCCTAAGTGAAGCAGTGAGTTGCATCAGGTTGTTCCAACCAAATCTAGAGTTCTTGCTCAGAGATGACATAGAGAAAAGCCTATGCACCACTGTTGCAGTTGGGGTTTCAATTCCTGCACAAACGTCAGGACCAAGAAGCAAGTTGGGGAGGAAAGAGTTTATTCAACTTACACTTCCACACAGCTGTTCATCACTAAAGGAAGTCAGGACAGGAACTCAAGCAGGTCAGGAAGCAGGAGCTGATGCAGAGGCCATGGAGGGGTGTTTCTTACTGGCCTGCTTCCCCTGGCTTGCTCAGCTTGCTTTCTTATAGAACCCAACTACCAGCCCAAGAGTGGCACCACCCATAATGTGCCCTCCCCCCTCAATCACTAATTGAGAAAATGCCCCATAGCTGGATTCTATGGAGGCATTTCCCCAACTGAAGCTCCTTTCTCTGTGATAACTCCAGCCTGTGTCAAGTTGACACACAAAACCAGCCAGGATAATCACATACAGATTTCATAAATTACCAACAGAAACTTGCTGTCCTGAGTAACTAACCCCACAGCAGAACCTATACCTTTGGAGTTCAGAAGACATGTGTTTGAATTTCAGCAGTGCTTCCTGTAAGGTGGGCCCTCTGACTTTTTCTGATGTTGTCCTGTTTTAGTGTATAGATCCGAGACAAGAATGCTTATTGCAGCGGGTAGTGGCAGGATCATAAGGGATGATGAATGTTGGCTCCCTGCTTGGAGATTGCTTATGTTCTAAGGCAAATGTGACCATGATGAACTGAAATAAATAAATCATTATGGTCCATTTTCAGTGAGCTGTGTCTAGACCCATAAGAGAATAAGCAGGGGACACTAGACCTCTGTCTTCATCAGCTGAGAGCTGGATCCTGCTTGCCTGGGTTTTCTCAGCTCTAGGGCTAAAAGTCACAGGCAGTCTTCCATATGACCAAGTTCACATACCAGAAAAGGGGAGAGTCTTAAGCCCCAGAATAGGCATTAGATAAATCCTTGTGTCTTGAACCAGGGAATTGGGTGTCAAAGGAGTTGGTGGTGGACACTGTAAAGAATGAGGCTCCACGAAGAACTCCCAGAGAATGGGAAGCTCAGGCGCAGCAAACTACAAATAAAAACCACTCTTTTGCACCGAACTGACTTGCCAGGTGTTTTGCCTTCTCTCTAAGCTGATTACAAGCTCTCCAGTATTCTTACTGTAAAATGTGGGTCGTTGTCTCTCACAGATATAATTAATTTACCAACTACAGTAGTGATATAACCTACTGCTACCGACACCAAGTATACTACTGTGGTGGTTTGAATACGCTTGGCCCAGGGAATGAGTGGCACCATTAGGAGGTATGGCCTTGTTGGAGTAGCTGTGGGCTTGTTGGAGGAAATGTCACTGTGGTGGTAGACTTTGAGACCTTCCTTCTAACTGGAAGAAAGTCTTCTCCTGGTTGCCTTTTAGAACAAGGTGTAGAACTCTCAGCTCCTACTCTAGCACCATGTCTGTCTGCATACTGCCATTCTTCCTGTGATGATGATAATGGACTAAAACCTCTGAAACCATAAGCCAGCCCCAATTAAGTGTTTACCTTTATGAGAGTTGCTTTGGTCATGGTGCCTCTTCACAGCAATGGAAACCCTAGCCAAGACAACTGCAGGTGGCAGCAAAAACTCTAATGGCATGTGGGTTTTATTATGACCACTAATGTAAACCCACCTCCTCCTCTCTGCTGTACAATTCACAGGTTCCCTCATTGCTTCCTCCCCAGGCCATGGAAGCTATTCTGCCCTTCCTACTTCTGTGCTTCCTTAAGCTTCTGGTTTTTCAAATGCATAGTAGAACCTATCTCCTATCTAAATGCCTATCTCCTAGGCTCCGAGGGTTAGATGTGCTCATCCCTGTGGAAGGAAGGTGAGAATGTCTCACTTATACTCCACCCTATGGTGATAAGGTCAGTATGCCCACTAGTCAGACCTCTCACCTCTGTGACCAATACCTATGAGACACAGTGTAGAAGAGGAGGTCTGTCTCGGGATTGTGGGTTTAGAAGTTTAAGCCCATGGTTGTTAGCAGGTCTGTGACCAGGCAGAGCATGGAAAAAGCATGAGGTAGAGGAAAGCTGTTCTCCTCAGGGAGGCAGAAAGGAGGTGGTGAGGGTGGGGAGATGAGGAAGTGGTGGGGGAGAGTTGGGAGGAGGGGCTGGAGGAGAGGAGGCGCTGTAATAAGATGTGGCTTCCAAAGATGGCACAGTGACCTACTTGCTACAACCCCATCTCATAGTCCCCAACACTCCCCAATAATACCACCCAATGGTTAATCTACCAATTAATTAACCCATCCATAAGGCCAGAGTCCTTATGAACTGATAACTTCTTTTAAACCCTACCTATGAACATTATACCAGAAACCAGGCCTTTAACACTGGATGGAGCCCTTTAGCTATGGGGAGGGAGACCACTTCTCATCCAAGTGATAGTAATGTCTATTTCCAGCCAGGCCATCAAGAAACTTAAAAATTTCTCTCAATTTCAAATCTAGCAAGCAGCAAGCTTGGGGTTTCTGTTGAACTTGTCTTGAGGACAGCTGTGGGCCATCTTGGAAGCTGTGACACCTCTGGCTGTCTGAACACAGGGACCCAACAATACTTGCCTTGCTCAGGTCATTACCGGCCATACTGTCAGCTCAGTGTCTCAAAAGACAGAGCTGCAGAGGCCTTGCATGGGGGTACTTTGCAGCTAGAAACAGGTGTCTTTCCTTTGGGTCAGTCCATGGTTCTCACTGTCTCACACCCCTGGTAGTCTTGATGGGGAAGGGAGAAGAAACCCATTACACAAAAACAGACTTCATCAGGCATCCAGCACCAGGCGAACATATCTGCACTAACTGTCCCCCGGCACAATGCTCCTTTGCTCCCCAGTGGGCTCTGCCTCCCAGCTCTATTGGGAGGCTGTTAACAACCCCTTAACAACAGCGATTATGATGAAATGGCAGGCAGCAGAAATGACTGCTGTCTCAACATGTATTTTATTAAACAAATCAGTGTTATCTGGCTCCTAGCACCGAAGTGTCTAAACAGTGTTCGGGAGACTTATCAATCAGCTGTCGGTCCCTAGCTCAAGATCCTCAGAGCCACACCACCCCCATGCCCTTTGTTGCTATAGCAACCTCAAAGCAGAAGTGGTATCTGTAAAGTTTAAAAATATACGAGTTTCCCCAGCCAGCCATACTTCTCTATTGATACAGAAGCATTTGCCTGGATTCCACATGAGTGGGGATTTCTTGTCTCCTCTCCACAGTTATATGTCTGACTTGGAATCTATAACAACTAAAAACAGACTGTAAATCATCCTAATGATGCTTTTTAGAGAACTCTTTATTGGACCAATTCAGATCATACAAGGTAGCAAGAGTCTAAGGCCACACACTAATAACAGTTGTGTCAGAAATACATGGTGATGAACGAAGTGCACCAACAGATGTGGTAGGAGTTAACATCTCTGATGATTGGCTGCCTCACTTAGGCAATATATTCTTTATTGTAGCTCTTTCTGCTTTCCAGATGTGGCTCTTCAGTATCATTTCCTACTGGGGACTCCAACTCTTCAGAAACAGCAGAATCCCACAGTTTCTGGAGTATCCCAGTAGACCCCACAGTTGTGGATCCAAGGAATAGTATAATGGAGCAGTTAGGAGTATTCAACTATAGCATTCCTGCTCAAGACTCAAACTCCTTGACCTTGACAATGACACATAGACATAGACAGACATAGACATAGACATAGACACAGACACAGACACAGACACAGACACAGACACAGACACAGACACAGACACACACACACACACACACACACACAGACACACACACACACACACACACACACACACACACACACACACACGAGGCTCAGGTAACCAAGGCTGGCCTTGAACTGCCCATCTAACTGAGGATGGCCTTGAACTCCTAATGCTCTGATATACACATTGTTACAACTATTTAAAGTATCAGTTTCCTCATAAAAGAAGTGAGGATTTGCCCTCCTAACACTTACCAGGAGTAAATGTCTAATATATGCAAAACTTCCAGTGAGTGTGTATAGTTTATACTTTGGCATGTAGTAAGTGCCCAAGGAATGCTTGCTAATGCCTGAAGCATGTATGATGTGACATGTGAGGTGAAGAAGTAAACCTCAGTGTTGTTCCTTACAGGAAACCTTCAACTTCTCTGCATGGTTGAAAAGTTTATAATAAGACTGGGAAGAAAGGAAATAGAGCCAAAACATCAGCAGAATTTTCTATTGACAATTGACAAGTCTCACTTGTGTCTATTTATAGTGTGCAGCATGGTGTTGTTGACTCACGAACACATCAAGGAATGGGAAAAGCAAGCTCATTAACATATGCATTATCTCACAAAATGGTTCTCACCCTGAGTGCTTGTTGACCCCCAACTTGTGATCTACCCACCTTAGCCTGCTAAGAAAGCACGGCCGTTATCAGTGTGTGCCCCTATGTCTGGCTGAGTTCAATTTTAGTTTCCAAAGCTAATTAAGGTCATGTTGTTTTATAATTCTGTGTCTGGATTTTTCACTTAATAAAATACCCTTCATGTTTAGCTGTGTTATCCCAAATGACTTGATTTCTTTCTTTTTTAAAGGACAAATAATATTCATTTATGTATATACACTTTATATTCTGAATTCTTTCATCTGTGGATATTGGAGTTAGCTATTATGATTTCTGCTTTAGTGAATATGGGTATGAATGTAGGTGTCTCCTTGACATATTTCTATTACATATGCAGCCAGATGATTACTGAAATGCTACATTGAAGATTTCCCATGTGGCAGGCCCCATGTTCTCTAGATGTTAAAATTACAGAGCATTCAAAGCAAGTCTTCTCTGCCTCTCCAAATACAGCATCTTAACAGGAGAAACAGAGATCAATTCCAGGACTAATAATTATGGGGAAGAATTATTCCCATGTGGTTAAGTGGGTTCTTTGATGGACCAGGACTCTGGTTGTGGTAATTAACTCAGTCTGGCGTCTGATCTATCCAGTGTGAGTCTGGAAGAGGAAGAAACACAGAATGAGGTAGGGAGACACACAGCTGGAAAATAGAACTGTGTGTAAGGGTTCCCATGGCATGGAGTGCTGCAAAACCCAAAGGAATCCTCTGCTCCCAACCCTGCCCAGTGGGACCCATTTCTCAAGGCTCAATGTGGACTTCCCTGCTGACCAATTGTCACTCTTTGCTTTCTTCCAGGTGAGGCTGGGGGAGGGCGATTCAGGGTTGAATCTCTAACAGGTAACATGTTAGTAGACATAGCTTGCTGATCCTTATTTTATAGCATCTACTGTATGTGGACTTTTTCCCATGAGGCAAAAAGGACACTTCTTGTACCATTGCACTCATTGTTTATTGAAATGGTGCAGGATGCTTCTGGAGAGAGGTGGTAAAGTCTTTCACACAAAGAACACGGTTGGATACTCTGGTGGAAGTCGTCTGAGAACCATCAGCTAATGGTCATCAGCTACATGGCACAGCAGGGATCAGAGTCTCTGGATACTTTGTTACTTGCATAATACTCCAGACACAGGTTTTATCAAGTGTATTATTGGAATCTTGTGATGGTGCTCATCTATTAACATACTTGTGGCTGCTTTTCACCTTACTGGAAATACTGATTATGTGTTCACCTTACTTTGCAACCTTCAAACTGGCCGGCCAGTCCCAGAAATCTGAGAGTATTTGACTCTCCAGTGCTAATGTTACAGGTACCTGCTACCAGGCCTGGATTTTTTTCAAAAGAAACCTGGGTTCTGGGGAATCAAATTCGGGTTTTTACGCTCGCAAGTTAGGCTCTTTACTGACTGAGCTTCCCTCCCCGCCTGGCTGTAGTTTATACAAATAAATAATACTTGCCACTCTACAGCAGAGTTAGGGGTTAGAACTCAAGTGTCCTACCAGAGCTCAGGTGTTGAGATTTAGACCCCAAAGCAGTTGGGTGCTGAGGTGTGGCATCTGGAAGGTGATTGGATCATGAAGGCTCTGACCTCATTATTAGGTAGAGGAAGTGGGTCACCTTGAAGAGTGTATTTCAGCCCTTGGCACTTCCGCTCCTCTCTGCTTCCCAGGCTTCAGGAGGTGAGCAGATGTGCTCTAGCACAATGCCCGTCTATCCTGTTCTGCTCCCAAAGCATGGAGCAAGTGGCCTTGAACTAAAACCTCTAAAAACCCTGAGCTCCCAATCCCATTCTTTCTATTAACTTGTTTTCCTTGAGTATTTTGTCACAATGATGGAAGGCTGACAAACAACGGAGGGCTGATGTTTATATTGCAGCCATTCCTTAATCTCCTTTATCTATTTGTAACATCAAGGATTGGCTCCGAAAGACTTTGTTCTGGGGGTCTAGATAAGGACTTCTCTCTAGGCTCTGTGTCTCAGTCTCTACCATGGACACAGGCAAGAAATAGCAATAGGAGTCTTGTCCAAACCAGTTATGTGCTAAGCATGCTGCTGAGATCATACCTTAGAGTCATCCTCACCTTACAGAGGAGTAGCACAGTATATTCCAAAAAGATAGCCTTACACGTGAGGAGTGGCTTGCCAAAGCCACATGGCTACTAAGATGAGAGTGGGAGTTTGTGTCCCACTTCTGTTTATCCACATACGTGATTTTACTTTTCTATATCATGGTAGTTTCATGGTTCGAAACTAGAGGTTACACAAACAATAAGGATAAAGGCCAGGGATGCAGCTAATGTCCTTCAATGTACAAGATACAACCACAGTGCAGTGCATTGTGGCTGCCGTACAATGGAGAATTATTCTGTGTCAAACATCAGTGTCAAGAGGGCAATGTTCTCCACTAATTCCTACAGAACTAGCTTACCTGTGGGGTTGAATGGACACCAGTCTCCAGGTGAAACAAAGAGCCACCTGTGTCATCAAAACAATTGTCACGTGCAGGGAAGACATCTGCTATGGTGGGATGGGATGGGGTGGGATGGGATGGGATGGGATAGAATGGGATGGGACCCAGGGATGGTCAGAGTCTATGTCTTCCTCAAAGTTGCATGTAGAAACTGAATTTCCTGTGTGTGTGGTTGTAGTTTTGGCCCAGATTTGGGGGAGGTGAAGTAATCATGTGAATGAGTTTGTGTCTGTATAAAAGAGATCTCTCGTGCCTTCTTCCATGTTGGGAATCACCAAGAAAATAAACTTCTATGATCTAGTGAGTCCACAGTTATTCTGGCTTTGAATTTCTCTGCTTCCAAAAGTATAAGAAATAAATGTTAGTGATTTAATAGTCATCCAGTCTGTGTTAGTTTGTTACAGCAACCTACACACACTAAGACAGACCACTTTTAATGAGGCAAGTCAAATAGATGTGTTTCTTTATTGAGAAGCATGTGTGTGTGTGTGTGTGTGTGTGTGTGTGTGTGTGTGTGTGTCCAGAGCAAGAAGACTGGCTTCCTTGTCCAAAGTCATTCTCATATTTGGGGGAGCTCAGATCCAACCTTCAGTCTTCTGATACCTGCTTTGTAGCATCACCCACTTTGTTCTATTGATTGAGACATTGTAAATCCACTGTTGAGAACTCAGCTGTATGCCTTGTCCTAGTATCTCTCAGGGTCCACAAGTCCCTGAACCACCTATCACTGAGTGTGGTCATAAACTGGCAACATAGAGTTGTGATGTTTACTCTGCAGACAGAAGCTGAGGTTCCAGGAGGCAATGGTCACATGTTTTGTACTGAGATCTGGGACTCTTGGACTCAGCTGCCATGTGATACTGATAGGTTCTTGCTCTTGGTGCAGTGGTCATTACAGACCATCATTTATGACCATCTGTCCTGTGGTCATGATTATCTGCCTTGTACATAGGTGCAAAGCAATTTGGTCATATATACCTAAAATTCCTCTAACCATCCTCAATATATTTCCCCTTCCTGAAACGTAATGTCCTTTTCTGTACACACACACACACACACACACACACACACACACACAGTGGAAAATAGTTAATACAAAGACTCATAACTGTTCAGAGTGCTCACAATAAGTGACTTCTTTTAAAGTTCAGGCAGAAATGAAACACCTATATCAACCCATTCCTCAAATAAGGCTCAGGTATCATCATAGAAGAGGGTTCAAAAAGAATGGTAGCATCAGAGGATGTGGAGAAGCACTGTGAAGTGCTGTCTTCTGGACATAACAATGCCTGCTGAAGTCATGAACACATAGCAACTCTGGTTGCCTATACAATACTTGCACAAGGACAGCCAATGTTCCAGCACGGCTGGATGAAGAGTCCCGAGACACCACCTCTAACAGAGATATTGGCAATTGTAGCTGCTGAAGGAGGAAGAGTCACTTCCAAGGTCCTTCTTAGGCTGGACCTTGCCTCAGGCAGCTCTCCAGCTTTCATTGTCTTGCTCCTTGGACTATAGGCCTGTCACCCTTTGCGTTGGACTAACATTTTTGCATTGATGGGATCCATCCCTAAGAACTCTCTCTAGACTGACCCTATGGATTCAACTTAAATGTCACCTACATACAATTCCTTCCCAGTGCCCAATCAGAAGTAGCCCCTTAGATGGTCCCCAAAATGCTATTTGCATGGTTGCTCCCAGGGCATGCAGCATAGCCCACTGTTATACCCACTATCTGTCTGACCACCCCACTCACCACTGAAACGCACTTCTTAAGCAGCAGCTATCCCTTGGCTTGCCTATGTCCCTTGCCAAGTACTGGCTGAGTCAGAGTTGAAATGCCAAACACTGAATGAGGCTGCTGTGTCAGGTTAGCACACAGATTTTATCAAGCTAGAGGGATCTCAGGAATTCCCATCGCTATTATGGGCAAATAAAGCACACAGGTCCATATTTGGCTCTCCCTGTCCATTTTCCTTCCAGCTTCTGAGAAGAGGTATGAATAATATATTCTGAGTTTTTTTGATTGAACTGTCAGCATGATTTATCTAGTAGCATCTTCCTCCCCCTCCCCTCTGTAAACACTGGTATGTCTGCAGAGCTTTGTGCTAACATTCATCTTGATAATTTGCCTAAGGGGGTGGGAATATGGTGATGCTATTCTTTTTTTTTTAAACCCCTATAATGTATTGGAAGGGAGAAAATTCTCCTTCATAGTGTTGGGATAAAAAAAATCAAGGTCATGGAGTGCATTGATTCCTTGCTGTTTTACAAACTGGTTCAGACTCGTTTCACAACTTGAGAATAATTCAAATTGGAAATCACCTCCTGTAAAACCATCAAATTAATGGTATTCCCATTACACATCTTGCCCAACCGTGTGAACAGTGAGCCTGGGCTACAGTTGCTAGAATTCTATATCACAGTAAATAATACCCTAACAAGACAGTGATTGCTCTCAGCCTCTGGAGTTCCCTAGCCGTACCTCTTCACAGACCAGGAGGGGCCCCAGCAGGCCCTCTTGGATGGTTCAAGGCAATCAGAATGATTATGAACCCCTGAATATAGAAGATGGTGCTTCACAGGGTCTGCTTTCCTCAATTATTGGAGTCTCTGTGGACATCGCTCTGTAACTGCTATGGGGAAGGAGAGGCATCGGCAGTTGCTGACAGACTTGCTAGAATCTGTGACAATATGTGACTGAGCGTGTGTATGTGTGTATGAGGATGAAAACCAGAACGTCTCTTCTCACCCACTCAGCCTTCTCCACCTGCTTTCTCAACTCCCACAGCTTATCAATCACAGTGGTCAATTTTAGTTCCTAAAATATTGTTGTTTTGAATCAGATCCTTTCTCTTGATTCAGTCCCCGTTTCTCTAGCCTGAGCTCCCCAAGGCTCCTGCTGCCTAACCAATAGTGTGATGTCTGGCAGGATGTTACAGTGGCCTTCTGAGCTTTAAACTGTTAACAGTGTCCAGACAACACCTCCAGTGTGCCATTTAATTGGTTTGGGGCAAGGACTTGGCATTGGATGTTTTTAAATGCCCCCTGGTGAATCTTCCCTGCTGCTAGAGTTTGCTTCTGCCTCAGCTCCATATAGCATAGAGAGATGGATGCTGAGGCTTGTCTGAATCCCCTGACTCTCAAAACACACACACACACACACACACACACACACACACACACACTCACTCACTCACTCACACTGCCTAAAAGCCAAGGGCAATGCTGATACCTTCCAAGCTGAAGCAGAACCTGCTATCTGGTCTGTGGATATCATGCTTTGGTCAGTGCCTCCATGCCTTGGTGGATGCTGTTTATGGATCTCCAATTCCTCTGTCCAAATCTACATTCGGGGTTTATGAATTTTTCAAGCCTAGCTTTAGGTTTTGCTTTTTCTAACTCCCTCCTGTATATCCCTCTTTTGTGTGATTGTGTTTATTGTGCACCAGCCCCAGGAGTGTGGTGTATAACTGTCTTGCATCCATCTTCCTGTTAGATCCCAAGGGGCTTGAAGGCAAGGGCACATCTTATTTATCAGCAACCTCACAGGGCTGAACCCTGCGATGGGAACATGGTAAATGGCCAATAAGTATATACTACTATATATATTACAAATATCAACCCTAGAATGTGCTTATCTTTCTGCCTTCAAGTGTGATTTGTTTTAGATGTCCCCAAATACACACCTGTAAACTGAGAATCTGTAAAGAATGATGCTTAATTAGAACACTCTGGCAGCCTTACACTAAAGTCTACATCTGTGAAATGAAAGAACAGAAAGTTGTGTGTGGTGGTGCATACCAGCCAGGATAGCCTACGTGGTAAGGTCCAGGCCAATGAGAAACCCTGTTCATATTTTTTCCTTCCAAATGTTTTTTCTAAATAGTCCCATATTCTATTTGTTTTGCTGTCTTTATCCTTTTCTGAAGCTTATTTTATCTGTTATATATTTGCAGGTGAGAAACACTTTCAATTTTATTTTATTTGCAAATGTCTTGATTTTTGCTGTATGTAAGAAAATTAAATTTAGTGAAAGTGAGAGAGAAGGAGAGGGAGAGAGAGAGGAAGAGAGAGAGAGAGAGAGGGGGGAGAGAGGGAGAGAGAGAGAGACCCTATCTCAACTCACAGATGGAAAATACCTGAAGAACGTCTATGGATGACCTATGTTCTTCCATATATATTGCCCATATGTACATACACATATACATACACCTTCACACTCATGAACACATGCAGACCTGTGTGGAAATTAGCCTTCCTTACAAAGCAAGACCCTGTCTCAAAAAAAAAAAGACAATTCTGGCAGCCTTACACTAAAGTCTACATCTTATTTCTTACTGGCTGCGCAGCATTGGACAAGACAGTGTCTCTGAGCCTGAATTTTCTCATTTGCGTCACACATTAGAAGATACAATGGTAGTTAGGTCTTACCATGAAATCAGGCAGGCCACATATGGCTGAATTCCCAGGACAACCTTAAGAGGTAGGTGTTACACTACAATGCACAGACCTGATGGAAGATGCTTGAGTCTTACTCAGAAGGGGAAATAAAATAGATATTAGGGGTGGATGGGTGGAGGGAACTGGGTGAGAGATTTGGAATGGGGAGGGGAACAGGGTCAGGGGATCAGGTATAGGGAGAACAAGGGGGCAGAGAGAGAAGGGAAATTGGTGTCAGGAAGGGGGTGCTTCTCTAGGACTAGAGGCCTGGGATGGGGCAGGGTGGGGGCTCGGGAAATCTATGGAGGTGGCTCCAGCTGAGACTCCTAGCAGTGGGGGATATGGAGCCTGATGTAGCCACCTCCTATAGCCAGTTAGAACCCATAGTGGAGGAATAAGGACAGCAACCCACCCACAAAGCTTTAAACCCAGATTTTGTCCTGTCTACAAGAAATGCAATGGCAGGGATGGAGCAGAGACTGGGGTAATGGTGAATCAGTAACTGGTTCAACTTGAGACCCATCCCTTGATCAAGCATCAATCCCTGACACTATTAATGATACCCTGTTATGCTTGCAGACAGGAGCCCAGCATAACCATCTTCTGAGAGGCTTCACCCAGCAGCTGATGAAAACAGATGCAGAGACTCACAGCCATACATTAGATGGAGCTAAGGGAGTCTTTTGGCAAAGTCAGGGGGAAGGATCGAGGGACCCAAAGGGGATAGCGCCTCCACAAGAAGACCAATAGGGTCAACTAACCCGGACCCTAGTGGGGTTCACCAGAGACTGGACCACCAACCAAAGAGCAAGCATGGGATGGACCTAGGCCCCCCACATATAGAGCAGATATGCAGCTTGGTCTTCATGTGGGTCCCCCCACAATTGGAGTAGGGGTTGTCCCTGAGTCTGTTGCCTACCTGTGGATCCTGTTCCTGTAACTGGGCAACCTTATCTGACTTTAGTGAAAGAGGACGCACCTAGTCTTGCAGTGACTTGATATGCAAGGGTGGGGTGATAGCTAGTGAGGCACCCCCTTCTCAGAGGAGAAGCAAAGAGGGCATGAGGAAGGGTTGTCAGGAGGAGGAAGCCTGTGATCAGGACGCAACGTGAATAAATAAATTAATTAATGAAAATATGAGATAGGTGTTGCTTTTATCTTTCACTCTAGGATGAAAAAGCCATGACACTGAATAACTCAGACACAGAGGGGACCATGAGCATCTACACCAATGGGCAGTTCGATACCCAGAGCTCATCACCCTGCCAGTCCCTTAGGCCAGGTTCCACCAGCCCCTTCCTCTGAGGATATGTAGAATTTCTAGCCCCAAAGCAAGCGCTGAGAGGATCTTCTGGGTGGCTGTTAGCAGGACATAAATGAATGGTTTATTATATTCTACCTCCCCTCCTTATGCCCAACCTTGGGAAGAGACTTGGGACCGGTTTTTGAGCATGATAGCAGATTTACAATCCTTCTTGTTAGTAATTAGGGCATAGTAATGTGCCCTGCTGGCAATTAGTGTGGTAATGTAGCGTGGACTGCATCAGTTAGAGTGATCGAAAGGTATGGCAAGCTCAGAACATTAATGTCAGAGTTGGTGTCTTCTGGGAGGTGGTGTTGAGGGGAGAGGGGAAGGCTGGAGTGCTGGAGTTGGGAATCTCAGATTTGTGGCTTGTCTGTACTACTGTTTGAGCTTTGTGGTCTTGGATAAGTCATCTCTGGACTTCAGGGGTGAAAATAAGGGGTTTGGTTTTGAGGTGTGAACAGATGAAGTAAAAGGAAAGGGAAGATGATCATGGAGGCTTTGGCTGACATAGGGATGAGGCTTATTTACCTCTGTGCCTGCTACAGGGAGCCTCTGAATGGAATCGTTAACCAAGCAGGCTCATCTGTTCTGTGGAAATGCTTCAACCCAGAGCTTAGTTGTTTAGCTAAATGATCATGTAGCTCATATATCACTTAGAAAAGTCACAAAGCTGTACATGTGGCCTCAAGGATGACTCTGAAAGCTAAAGAGCCAGAGAAAATGTGACAGGCAGTCTTCAGCCAAGGTTAAAGACACTGCAGGAGATTCTGACTTGGGAACTGTAAGTGGTGTGTCAGCATTGAGGCAAGCTACTTGAAAGGAAGAAAGGTTTCTCTTGGATCTTAGCATCTGAGGTTTGGGTAAGTGGTCACTGTGCTGTTTCTGGGTCTGAGGTGAGCCCAAGTGTCCTGGTAGAAGGTGGAATCTGGCTGTCTGTTCACCATGTGGTGGACCGGGAGTGAAGAGAGCAGGACGTGGAAGGGATGGAGGAAAAATACGCCCCTCAAGGGCACATCCCAGGAATCTAGCCTTCCACCTCCTAGAGTTCCTACCATGTTCCCGTTATCTATGACTCATAGGTCAATGGTTTAGCCCATCAACAAGATCACAGTCATCCTCCCATAGTACCATCTTTAAACAATGGACACTGGAGACTGATGCCTCTTCTCTCTCTCTCTCTCTCTCTCTCTCTCTCTCTCTCTCTCTCTCTCTCTCTCCCCTACCCCCTCCCTCTTCCTTCTCCCTTTCCGTCTCCATCCCGTCTCCCCCTCTGTGTGTATTCATTCTATCAGTCCTATTCCTCTAAAGAACCCTAGCTAATACAGAGACCGTGCCCTCAATACATGAACATTTGCAGGGAACTTCAGATCTATACCACAACTATGGTGAGGCTTTTGGCCAAGAATCTACTGAGCAAGAGGAGTTTGCCATGGCCAGGCCAGGGTCCGTTTATATACATAAACAATTCCATTTGTTCTTCCCTCTCCCTTTTCAATTATCCTTGTTTTTCTCACAAGGGCACTGGGCTTCCAAATGCTTCTGAATGAGCATAATGATTTAGGCTGCTGGGGATTTGATGAACTGGAATTTCATCCAGAATCTTGTATATCGGCCCTCTAGATCTTAGTCCCAGCCCCCACTATTTTATGGAAGCTTCAGGGACCTTTCCACCTCTGAGATCCAAGACTCTTCTGAAGCGCTGAACCTTAAAAGAAACTCTTTGATTCTTTGCTAGAATAAACAAACAAATAAACAAACATCATAAAATTGGCCTCATAGGTCAAGTCAGCCACCATTGTTACTGGAAGCCACTGTCAGAATTCAATAGTGTATAAGGGTAGTACAGTTCAGCTAGGCTTACCTCAGTATTCATCTAAAAGACACTCATTCTGCAAAGCCACATGCTTACCCATGTTTATTGCTGCTGTTTCATAGTTACTGAGAAATGGAACCGGCCTAGGTGTTCATAATACAATAAAGGAACAAAGAAAAGGTGGTTCACAGTGGAGTACTAGTTAGCCACAACTAACAAAATTATGTCATTTTCAAAGTTAAGTAAAATAAATCAAACTAAGAAAAACAAATATTACACTACCCGTGGCATGAAAATAGAAGCAGGGCTGTTTGATGAGAGAAAGGGAACAGAGTACAAAGAGGGTAATGGGGAATAGATGTGGTCATAATCTCATAGCAGCACACAGAGGGTTAGAACTCAGGGTGAAAAGAGAAATGTAGCCCTAGAAAAATGCAGCAAACCTTAGGTGCTTGATCCTGAGTACTCTGAGCACTTAAGTGTAGGCAATCCTGTCCAAGGTGCTTACCAGGGCCACTGTTTAAGGAGACGAGAGTATTGCATACATAGTGTCTAAGGGGTAAATGGCTCCAGAGACACCGCCGTGACAGCACCATCATTCACAGTGATCCTTGTCACAGCAGCCTCGTTGAAGTTGTGGTATGTGAAGAGCAGACACAAATGTGTGGGAATGTGGGTTAGAAGTAGAAAAGGAAGACTGGGGGTTGCCCGAGAGTTTTGGCAAGGTCTTGAGCCCAGAAATATGTTGGGATTAGGATATAGAAGAGGAAGTAAGTACTTAATTAATTCTGTTGATTGAGGGATTTTTTTTTTTTTTGGCTTAGCTAGAGTTTAATTCTTAGTTACTTCCTGCCCATTAGTTTGATTGCTGCTAAGGGAACAGCAATGGGTTTTGTCATTGGCTATTCTAAGTGGTAATTTGCAGAGGTTAGTCTGTTGAAGAGTCCACATGTATCATGGTCTCCACTAGGGACTGATGTGACCACTTTCTGGGAGTGTATTCACCGTGGTGGGTGCTGCAGCCCACTGCTCCAAGCCATTAGCGCACACAATTAAATGGTGGCTATGGCACATCCATCCCTCCTTTTATTATCTATTCTACTGCTATGCTTGGAAGCAGGGACCAGGAAACCCAAGGGTGCCACACACCAGCTATGGAAGCAGGCTTCCCTTATTCAGCCTCTATATTTTTCTGGTAGAGTTGTAGAATCTTCTGCAAAGGGGTTAATGCCAGAATCTGATGAACTCATACCCATGACAGGGTTAGAAAGATACTTGGACACAGTAGGCTTTCCAAGAGATGCCATTTTATAAATGTGTGTAGAAAGGCTCCATGTAGCAACACTTCTTGGTGCCAATGCAGATAAAATTTGTATAAACAAACATGATCTCTGCCTCTGTGGAGCTTTGCAGACTGGTGATGTGACAGAAACTACAAGGACAACTCCAGTGCACTGCTGAGAGGGTGCAGGAGGGATAGCAGGTCCTTTAAAAAACAAACAAACTGCGTGTATGTGTTTCTTTATACAAAATATCTAGTTTGCTCATTGTTTTCTGTCTGCCTACTTGTTTTCTAAAGTGAGAAAAATAAAGGGCATAGAGTTGGGTCAGAGATCTGGGGGGGACTTGGGGGAGGGGGAACTGTGATCAGAACATATTGCATGGAAACAAAATTCAATAAAAATGCACACATACAAACTTGCCAAGACTTGCAGAGGTGTGGTTGCTGGGGCTTCGAACTCAGGTATTCGTGCTGAACAAACACTTTTCTAGTTGAGCCATCTCCTTAGCCCAAATGACTGCCTTGTTCTGCATCCTGTATAGCTACTATGGAGAATATATGAGCATCTTTTCATGGAGCAACCCTCCCCGCCCCCAGGTCTTCTCAGATAACTTTTAATAAAGTCAATCCCTGTCTCTATTCATAGGCATTTGCGTTGACTGATAGCATGAGCCTCTAGAATTCGGGTTACTTTGTGACATGTGTTAAGGTGGGGACATCATAGGACACTGGAGGCACCTAGGAGACTTCAGGGGTAGAAAAGATTCCATCAAGATGGTGGCATCCAATGTGTGAGCAAGAGTCAAGAAAAGCTGCTATGGACCAGGGAGAAGGGAGAGAGCCACACCCCCTTCCTTGCTCCTCAGTTCCCTCCCCACACTGGAAGAGAGATCTTTGTATAAATGCAAACTAGGCCTCCTTAGGGAACAACAGTGGCTTCCCTGTGTTGTGGAGTAAAGACAGAGGATTCTTTGTATGGCTTTGGGGTTCTACACCTCCTCCTACCTGTCTCTGGTGTTTATTCTCATTTGCTATAGTCATTCTAGGAAATTCTGGCCATTTTTCCTTCTCAGTAACTTTTCTTCCTTCTGTTTTAGTTCCTGTTCTATGGCTGAGAAGAGACACCATGAACAAGGAAACTTATAAAAAAAAGCATTTAATTAAGGGTTTGCTTACAGTTTCAGAGGATTAGTCCATTATAAAGTGGGAAGTGTGGCAGTACATAGACAGGTATGGTACCGAAAAGTAATTGAGAACTTTATATCCCAATTCAGCAGGGAGAGAGAGAGAGAGAGAGAGAGAGAGAGAGAGAGAGAGAGAGAGAGAGAGAGAGATAAAGTGGGGGAGAAAGGGAGAAAGGCAGGGCTTGGCATGGGCTTTTGAAACTTTAAAGCCCAACTCTTCAAACAAGGCCACACCTATTCCAACAAGGTCACAACTTTTAATCCTTCTAATTCCCATTATATGGTTCACCAATTGGTGATTAAACCTCAACTATGTAAGTCTAAGGAAGCAATTCTCATCCTAAACCCCACATCTGACACCCTGGCCCCTATGGGCTTGTAGCCACATCATCATGCAAAATTCATTATGCCCAACTCAAAAGTCCCCATATCCTTTCATAGTCTCAAGACCATTTAAAACTCCAAAGTCTCCATGAGACTCAAGGTAATCTCTTAACTCCAACTGCCTGTATATTCAAAATAAAAAAGCAGATCTAAAATAAAGTGGCATAGATCATACAGAACCATTCAAAAAAGGGGGGAAAGAGAGCAGAGTGAGGAAACTTGACCAAAGTAAGACTGAAAACCAGCATGGGAGACTCTAAATTCTGCATCTCTATACCCAATGTCAAAGTTCTCTTCACATTTCCAATTGCTTTCAGCTTTGTTGACTGCAGCATGCTGTCTTTTGGGTTGGTTCCACATCCTGTTAGCTGCTCTCGGGTAGCTATCTCATGACTCCAGCATCTCTAGCATCTTTGCATCTCTAATGAGATCCAGGCTTCACCTTCACATCTTCAAGCAATAACATCTCTGGCTTTCATGCAGGACCTACCAAATGCTTGGCCTCAGAAGCTTTCCTTAATTGAGGAGGACAATTTTATATCCCCCCTTTTTCCTGTATCCTTTACTATAAAGGACATATAAAAAGCCAGAATCATGTGGCTGATGCTGCCAAGTTCTTCTACTTGCTAGGACTGGAACCAGTGCCCCTCTTTGACTTACATTTGCATAAGCTTTCTGTTGGTGTTTTCTTTTATTGCTTACACTTTTCTTTAATTCCTTTTCACAGTCTGGAAGCTTAGCTGAATGGGGTTTTGCCATGAGGGTATCACTCCCTTTATTCCATTTTGAATCAGGCTTTTCTTTAAACTCTTTATGTCTTTGAGCACAAATTCAACTCCAATATTATACTTCCTAACACTCTTTTTATCTTGAAACTGTATATTTTGTATCTCTCATTGCTCAAATTGCTCCTTTTCATTGTAGAACTGCATAAGAGTGATCACTAATAACCATGTGATACAGTCAATACTAGACTGTCTTAAAATCTCCTCTGCCAACATCATTAGTCTAAACTCTTAAATTTAGTCTCCAGTAAATTTTTGGGACCAAGGCAAAAAGCAGCCACATTCTTTAAGATTTTGTTAAAGAATCATAAGAATAGTCTCTAGGCCAGCTGCTAATATTCTTCTTTTCTGAAACTTCCTGAGCAGAGCCCCTACAGTCCACATCACTCTCACTATTACTGTCTTCCATGCATCTACTAGGATAGCCCAGCAAACCCTGATTTAAAGCATTTACCCACTTTTGTAATCCAAAATCCCAAAGTCTTCCACAACCTTCTAAACAATAGAACGGTCAGGCCTGTCACAGCTAATATCCCGTTTCCTAGTACAAACTTTTGTTTTAGTTACTACTTTGTTGCCATAAAAAGGCATCATGACCAAGACAACTTATAAAACAAACAAAAAAATTAAGTGCTTACTTACAGTTTTAGAGGCTTAGTCCATTATCATGGTGGGAACATAAGGGGCAGGCAGGCAAGCATAATGCTAGAACTTAGCTGAGAGGTTTGCATCCTGATCCACAAGCGGGAGAAAGAGAAAGAGAAAGAGAAAGAGAGAGAGAGAGAGAGAGAGAGAGAGAGAGAGAGAGAGGGAAATGGGCCTAGTATGGACTTTTGAAATACACTCCCAGTGATTTACCTTCTTCAACAAAGCCATACCTATTCCAACCAACAAGGCCACATTCTCTAATCCTTTCCAAATGGTTTATTAATTGTTAACTGAGCATTCAAATATGGAACCTTTGGGGCATTCTCATCCACACCACCTCCCTCTTTTTTCCTCCCTTCTTCCCTTCCTTTCTTCCTTCAGTCTTTCTTTCACAGGGTAAGTTAATCACTTCTCAGCCTTCCCAAGTCAGTGCACTAGTGCCCTTGGTGGTCTCTGAACTCAGGAAACCGACTCTGTATAAGTTCCATGCACTCTTCAACTCAGGCAGAATGGTCTGTATGGATCTATGTGTGATTCTGACCATACACATATGTTTGTGTGTTACATATGGGTCTGAATCTGGATGTAATTAAACCACAGTAATTAGAATACCCTGGCATAGCAACAGCCTGGTGACATTGGCAGAAAGAAGCATATATCTTTGAAGGTAGTGGGATCTCATCCTGCAAAACAAGCAAGCAGAAGGCAAAAGTTTGTAGTGAGTACTAGTATCAGTGTTCATGGTGAGAGTGTGTGGTCAAGATGGGTCAGGGTCTAACCGGGGAGGCAAGAGTCTCACAGTCAAGTCCTGATGTTTCAATACAAGCATATGAATGGATGTGATTTTTAGAGTGTGGGGTATACCAGTTCTAATCACTTAATGTCCTCAAAAGAATCTGTCAGGAAATTCCACAATGAGAAAGTAAAATATTAAAAGTGGAGGTATGGCTTAATTCATATGGTGCTTGAAGTCCTTGGTTCAAGCCCTAGGACCACATAAAACAGGACATGGAGGTAACCATTATGTAATCTTAGTATTCAGGAACTAGAAACAGGAGGATCTTGTTCACATGCATCCTATGCAACAAGGTAAGTTTAAGACAAGTCTCTGGAATATACAAGACCCTGTCTCAAACGTGTGTGTTTATGTGTGTATGTGTGTATATGTGTATACATATGTATATATGTGTGTGTATATATATGTATATATACATATATACATACATATATATGTGTGTATACACACATACACACATATGTGTATGTGTGTGTGTGTGTGTGTGTGTGTGTGTATATATATATACACACACCATATATATATATGGTGAAACCACTCTGGAAATCAGTTTGGCGATTCCTCAGAAAATTAGACATAGTACTACCTGTGGACCGAGCTATACCACTCCTGGGCATATACCCAGAAAATGCTCCTACATGTAATAAGGACACATGCTCCACTATGTTCCTAGCTGCCTTATTCATAAGTCAAACGATGGGAAGAACCAAGATGTCCCTCAACAGAGGAATAGATACAGAAACTGTGGTATATATACACAATGGAGTACTACTCAGCTATTAAAAACAATGAATTCATGAAATTCTTAGGCAAATGGATGGAACTAGAAAGTGTCATCCTGAGCAAGGCATCCCAATCACAAAAGAACACAAATGGTATGCACTCACTAATAAGCAGATGTTAGCCCAAAAGCTCAAAATGAACAAGTTACAATTCACTCAGCTCAGGAAGCTCAAGAAGAAGGACTTAAGTGATGGTGCTTTGGTTCCTCTAAGAAAGGGAACAAAAGCTCCATATTGCAACCAGGACACAGCTGGAAAGGTGCAGGTACACAGACTCCTTCTGGGGCTAGAGCAGGGAGATCTGCTAAGCTCTCACTCCCAGGCGGGCCCAGTGGTGGGTGCCTAGGCTCTGCCTCACATCCCTGCGAGCTTAGGCCATGCACTGAGGCAGCCGGAGCCACCCAGCTCCCCAGGACCCCGGACCAGCGATAGCGGCAGGCCTCCATATTGCAACCAGGACACAGCTGGAAAGGTGCAGGTACACAGACTCCATCTGGGGCTACCTCGCAGGGAGATCTGCTAGGCTCTCACACCCAGGCAGGCCCAGAGGTGCCCGCCTAGGCTCTGCTGCACTTCCCAGCGACCTTAGGCTGTGCACCCAGGCAGCCGGAGGCAACCAGTTCCCAGGACCTTGGACCAGTGATAGCGGCAGGCCTCCATATTGCAACCAGGACACAGCTGGAAAGGCACAGGTAGACAGATTCCATCAGGGGCTACCACGTGGGGGGATCTGCTAGGCTCCCGCACTTCCCCGAGACCTCAGGCCGTGCACAAAGTCAGCGGGTGGCAGTCAGCTCGTGATCCCGTTGAGCAGCAATCACGAATAACCACCAGTAGAGAAACAACAGGTAAGCCCAGCCTCACAGGAGATTCAAACACCAGCCAGTGACAACAAGGTCAACTAACACCAGAAATAACCAGATGGCAAAAGGTAAACGAAGGAACGTCACTAACAGAAATGAAGGCAACATGACAGCATCTGAACCCAGTTCGCCAACAACAGGAAGCCCTGGATACCTCAAAACACCAGAAAAACAAGACTTGGATATAAAATCACTGGTCAGGATGCTGGTAGCTGAACACATAAAAAAATCTCATAAAGAAATAGAGGAGAAAATGGATCAAAAGTTAGAAGCCTTTACAAGGCAAATACAAAAATCACTTCAAGAAATGCAGGAGAAGATGGATCAAAAAGAAGAAGACAATAAGGAAGAAAGACAAAAATCACTTAAAGAAATACAGAAGAACGTGGGCCAACAAGTAGAAGCTATGAAAGAGGAAACACAAAAATCTATTAAAGAAATACACAAAAACACAATCAAGCAAGCGAAAGATCTGAGCATATCCATCCAGGTACTAAAAACAGAAGTAGAAACAACTAAGAAATCACAGAGGGAGACAACATTGGAGATAGAAAACCTTGGGAAGAAATCAGGGGCCATAGACGCAAATATCAACAATAGAATACAAGAGATAGAAGACAGAATATCAGAAGCCGAAGATACCATAGGAACCATAGATTCAACAGTGAAAGAAAATACTAAATGCAAAAAGGCTGTAACCCAAAACATCCAGGAAATCCAGGACACAATGAGAAGACCAAACCTAAGGATTATAGGTATAGACGAGAGTGAAGATTTACAAGTTAAAGGGCCAGCAAATATCTTCTACAAAATTATGGAAGAAAACTTCCCCAATCTAAAGAGAGAGATGCCCATGAATATACAAGAAGCATATAGAACCCCAAACAGACTGGATCAGAACAGAAATACATCCTGTCACATAATAATCAAAACTCCAAATGTACTAAACAAAGAAAGAATATTAAAGGCAGCAAGAGAAAAAGGCCAAGTAACTTATAAAGGAAGACCTATCAGAATAACACCAGACTTCTCACCTGAGACCATGAAAGCTAGAAGATCCTGGGCAGATATAATGCAAACTCTAAGAGAACACAAACTTCAGCCAAAACTACTTTACCCAGCAAAGCTCTCAATCGCCATAGATGGAGACATCAAGGTATTCCATGACAAAACCAAATTTGCATGATATCTTTCCACAAATCCAGCCCTACAAAGGATAATAGGGGGAAAACACCAAGACAAGAACAGAAACTACACCCGGGAAGAAGCAAGATAGAAACCTCCTCTCATCAAACCCAAAAGAAGGTAACCTCTCGAATATAAAAAATAAATAAAATAAATAAATATAATTTCAAAAATGTCTGGAGGTAATAATTACTATTCCTTAATATCTCTTAACATCAATGGACTCAATTCCCCAATAAAAAGACATAGATTAACAGACTGGATACGGAAACAGGACCCTACATTTTGCTGCATACAGGAAACACATCTCAGTGTTAAAGACAAACACTGCCTTAGAGTAAAAGGCTGGAAGACAATTTTACAAGCAAATGGTCTCAGGAAACAAGCTGGAGTAGCCATTCTAATATCAGATAAAATTGATTTCCAACCTAAAATCATCAAAAGGGACTCAGAAGGTCACTTCTTACTGGCCAAAGGGAAAATCCACCAAGAAGAACTCTCAATACTGAACATCTATGCTCCAAATGCAAGGGCACCCTCATTCGTAAAAGAAACCTTACTAAAGCTTAAAGCACACATTACACCGAACACAATAATTGTGGGTGACTTCAACACCCCACTCTCCTCAATGGACCGATCAGGAAAGCAGAAACTAAACAGGGACACAGTGAAACTAATTGAAACTCTGGACCAATTGGATTTAACAGATATATATATATAGAACATTTCATCCTAAAGCTAAAGAATATACCTTTTTCTCAGCACCACATGGTACCTTCTCCAAAATAGACCATATAATTGGTCACAAGACAGATGTCAACAAATACAAGAAGATCGAGCTAATCCCATGCCTCCTATCAGATCACCATGGAGTAAGAGTGGTCTTCAATAGCAACAAAAACAACAGAAAGCCCACATACACATGGAAACTGAACAATACTCTACTCAATGACACCTTGGTCAAGGAAGAAATAAAAAAAGAAATCAAAGACTTTTTAGAATTCAATGAAAATGAAGGTACAACCTACCCAAATCTATGGGACACAATGAAAGCAGTGCTAAGAGGAAAACTCATAGCTCTAAGTGCATCCAAAAAGAAACTGGAGAGAGCATACACTAGCAGCTTAACGGCACACCTTAAAGCCCTGGAAGAAAAACAAGTTAATTCACCCCTGAGGAGTAGAAGACAAGAAATCATCAAACTCAGGGCTGAAATCAATCAAATAGAAACAAACAAACAAAAAAAAAAACATACAAAGAATCAACAAGACCAAGAGCTGGTTCTTTGAGAAAATCAACAAGATAGATAAACCCCTAGCCAGACTAACCAAAGGACACAGAGACAGTATCCAAATTAACAAAATTAGAAATGAAAAGGGAGACATAACAACAGAAACTGAGGAAATTCAAAAGATCATCAGATCCTACTACAAAGGTCTATACTCAAAACAACTGGAGAATCTAGAGGAAATGGACAATTTCCTAGACAGATACCAAATACCAAAATTAAATCAGCAACAAATAGATCAGCTAAATAGTCCCATAACCCCTAAAGAAATAGAAGGAGTTATAGAAAGCCTCCCAACCAAGAAAAGTATGGGACCAGATGGTTTTAGTGCAGAATTCTACCAGACCTTCAAAGAAGACTTAACACCAATACTTTTCAAACTATTCCACAAAATAGAGACAGAAGGGATACTGCCCAACTCATTCTTCGAAGCCACAATCATGCTCATACCTAAAACACAAAAAGATCCAACAAAGAAAGAGAACTACAGGCCAATATCTCTTATGAATATCGATGCAAAAATACTAAATAAAATTCTTGCCAACCGAATCCAAGAGCACATCAAAACGATCATTCACCATGATCAAGTAGGCTTCATCCCAGGGATGCAGGGATGGTTCAACATACGGAAATCCATCAATGTAATCCACTACATAAACAAACTAAAAAAAAAAAACACACATGGTCATCTCATTAGATGCTGAAAAAGCATTCGACAAAATTCAGCATCCTTTCATGCTAAAAGTCTTGGAAAGAGCAGGAATTCAAGGCCCATACCTAAACATAGTAAAAGCAATCTACAGCAAACCAGTAGCCAACATCAAAATAAATGGAGAGAAACTTGAAGCAATCCCACTAAAATCAGGGACTAGACAAGGCTGCCCTCTCTCTCCATATCTTTTCAATATAGTACTTGAAGTGCTAGCGAGAGCAATTAGACAACATAAGGAAGTCAAAGGGATACAAATTGGAAAGGAAGAAGTCAAACTATCATTATTTGCAGATGATATGATAGTTTACTTAAGTGACCCAAAAAACTCCACCAGAGACCTTCTACAGCTGATAAACAACTTCAGCAAAGTGGCTGACTATAAAATTAACTCAAGCAAATCAGTAGCCTTCTTGTACTCAAAGGACAAGCAGGCTGAGAAAGAAGTTAGGGAAATAACACCCTTCACAATAGCCACAAACAACATAAAGTACCTTGGCGTAACTTTAACCAAACAAGCGAAAGATCTGTACGACAGGAACTTCAAGTCCTTGAAGAAAGAAATCGAAGAAGACCTCAGAAGATGGAAAATTATTTCTTGCTCCTGGATTGGCAGGATCAATATAGTAAAAATGGCCATCTTATCAAAAGCAATATACAGATTCAATGCAATCCCCATAAAAATCCCAACTCAATTCTTTATAGATCTAGAAAGAGCAATTCTCAAATTCATCTGGAGCAACAAAAAACCCAGGATAGCTAAAACTATTCTCAACAATAAAAGGACTTCTGGGGGAATCATTATCCCTGACCTTAAACAGTACTACAGAGCAATTGTGTTAAAAACTGCATGGTATTGGTACAGCAACAGGCAAGTGGATCAATGGAATAGGATTGAAGACCCAGAAATTAACCCACAGACTTATGGTCAATTGATCTTTGATAAAGGAGCCACAACCATCCAGTGGAAAAAAGATAGTCTTTTCAACAAATGGTGCTGGTTCAACTGGAGGTCAACATGCAGAAGAATGCGAATTGACCCACTCTTATCTCCTTGCACTAAGATCAACTCCAAGTGGATCAAGGACCTCCACATAAAACCAGACACACTGAAACTATTAGGAAAGAAACTTGGGAAGACCCTGGAGGACTTGGACACAGGGGGAAAGTTCCTGAACAGAACACCAATAGCTTATGCACTAAGATCAAGAATTGACAAATGGGACCTCATAAAATTACAAAGTTTCTGCAAGGCAAAGGACACTGTTAGAAGAACAAAACGACAACCAACAAAGTGGGAAAAGATCTTCACCAACCCCACATCCAACAGAGGGCTAATATCCAATATATACAAAGAACTCAAGAAGTTAGACCCCAAAGAACCAAATAACCCTATCAAAAAATGGGGTACAGAGCTAAACAAAGAATTTTCACCAGAAGAAATTCGGATGGCTGAGAAACACCTTAAGAGATGTTCAACATCATTAGTCATCAGAGAAATGCAAATCAAAACAACCCTGAGATTCCACCTCACACCAGTCAGAATGGCTAAGATTAAAAACTCAAGAGAAAACAAATGCTGGCGAGGATGTGGAGAAAGAGGAACACTCCTCCACTGTTGGTGGGATTGCAAAATGGTAAAACTGCTCTGGAAATCAGTGTGGCGGTTCCTCAGAAAATTGGGCATGTCCCTTCCAGAGGACCCTGGCATACCACTTCTGGGCATATACCCAGAGGATTCCCCTGCATACAATAAAGACACATGCTCCACTATGTTTATAGCAGCCTTGTTTATAAAAGCCAGAAATTGGAAGGAGCCCAAATATCCCTCAAAGGAGGAATGGATACAGAAAATGTGGTATATTTATACAATGGAATCCTACTCAGCAATTAAAAATAATGAATTCATGCAATTTGTAGGTAAATGGTTAGACCTGGAAAATATCATCCTGAGTGAGCTAACCCAATCACAAAAGAATACACATGAAATGCAATCACTGATAAGTGGATATTAATGAGCCCAGAAGCCCTAAATACTCAAGGCACAATTAGCAAGTCAAATGATTCCCAAGAAGAAAGGAGAGGATCCTGGGCCTGGAAAGATTGGATCCAGTTTTGTAGAGAAACTGTGGGGGGAGGGGGAATGATTGGGGAATAGTTGGGGGGGAGAGGACCTATGGGACATAGGGAGGGGGGAACTGGGAAAGGGGAAAGCCTTTGGAATGTAAACATTGAATATAGAAAATAAAAATTAAAAAAAATTAAAAAAATTAAAAAAAAAAAGAAAAAAAAGAAAGGGAACAAAATAGTCACAGGAGTAATAAGGGAGACAATGTGTGGAGCAGAGACTGAAGTAAAGGCCACCCAGAGACTGCTCTACCTGGGGATTCATCCTATAAAGAATCACCAAACCCCGGCACTACTATGGATGACAAGAAGTGTATACCAAAAGGAGCATGCCATGGTTGTCTCCAGAGGGGCCTTCCAGAGCCTTACAAATACAGAGGCAGATGCTAGCAACCAACCATTGGACTGTGCATGGGATCCCCAATGGAGGAGCTGGAGGGTGGTCCAGAGCAGCTGAAGGGGTTTGTGGCCCCATGGGAAGAACAATGATTTCGGCCACCCAGATGCCTCAAGACTCCCAGAGACTGAACCATCAACCAAGGGGCATACATGGTTCCAGTCAAAAATGTGGCAGAGGAAGGCCTTGTTGGGCATCAGTGGGAGGAATGGTCCTTGGTCAGATAAAGGCTCAACAAGAGGCCCCAACAAAGGGAAACTGGGGTGGTGGTGGGAGTATGCTGGGTGGAGGGGCATATATGGAGGCAGGGGGAAGGAGGGGGGTTAGGGGTCTACAAGGAGAGGGGAAATTGAGAAAGGTTTTACCATTGGCAATTTAAATGAAGATGATATTCAATTAAAAAAAAAAAAGGTGTTCTCCTAAAAAAAAAAAAAAAGGTATGGGATAAGCAGGAAAGAAGAGGAAAAAAGTACAGATTCATTAAAATGTCCCAAATAGTGAATTTTTAAATGAAAAAAATATATATACAATATGAATTAAAATCTTCGACCTTTGTATAAAGAGAGTTTATAGAGTTTGCCATAATCATCCAAATAGGTAGGTGATCCCTAGTAGAAAGAAGAATAAAGTAGATTTGGTTTTTTCCCAGACAACTTTGGGGCAGAACTTGACATTTTCCACAGCTTCCTGTGTGTGACTGAGCTCATGTGTGAAAAGAACAGACAGTAGCAGCTCTAGTAAGGTTGTTAGCAGGATTAGACAGAAGGTATTTAGGGTAGATGGCATAGGCTGCATGTCAGGGCTGCGCAGTATACAGCTATTCTTGTCCCCATTGTTCATGGCTTTAAGAACTTGCCATACAACAATGATGAACAGTAGAAATTATGTTGGATGAAAAGTGAGTTAACAAAAGACTATTGCCAAAGACTCACATAGAAAATACTCCTCCAGGCCTGTGGGTGAGATGGACAGCCCTGCACTTGGGTGAGAATCATAAGCATGAGTAGGAGACAAGACTCTGGCCTCATGGAGTTGGCATTTTGAGTCAGAGATGTTGAGTTTATTTATAAATGATTCTTTCACAAAAGCCAATGGGGAAATCCATCCTTAGAAACTTGAGAAAAGAATAGTGAGAACTGAGGGTCGAACGGTTTCTTACTCTTGATACCCTAATCATCTGTGAATGTTGCTTTGCCTGTCGTTCATGGCCAAGATGTTTTTGTGACTAAGGCAGAGTGTTGTATAGGACTAAGGATGTAAATAAATGTTTAAAGAGATGGCTTTGTGATCACGAGTACAGTTGCTGAGAGACCAACGGCCAGAGGAGGGGGAATACACACTGGCAGTTGAGGAAGGGGATATGAACATACATGTTGCATACTAGAAGAATTTGTCGAAAACAAAAACCCAATCATTGTGTGCTCACTGGTGTTTCCTTCCATTCCTTATTCTGTGTTCATTAATTTTAATTTTACTTAATCTGTGACAGAAATATGTTCCTGTGTTGTTAATGTTTTTGTGTGCATCATTCTTAATGACTACATAATGTTCCACATGATGAATGAATGACTCAACCAATCATCTATCATTATACATTTGTGCATAAAGAGCCCCCCATCTTGCTATGCTTTGGAATGTCTGTTTAGGGTAGTCTCAGGGCTGAGACATCTGGATGAACAGTTATGTGGAGACGTTTAAGGCTCATGAAACATCCTACTCAACTGCTTTTCACAGTGCCTAAGCAAAGCCTGCTTACATAGTTTTCAAATATGTCTTATGGTGTCCCTTTGAGAAAAGAGAGGAGACTAAGAATTCTGCAAAGAAGACACAGAGTTAAGGTCGAGTTAATCACCATGGTTAGTATGGAATGCTAAATATTAATGTTCCTCTTTAGCATGGGTGGCACATTACATATAGTTCATCTGAATATAAATAGTCCAAAATGTGACATTACATTATTCATGATGAACCAACTGTCCATGGTCTGAATGGCACCCCATTCAGCTCTGCAGCTTGCTACTAATTAATCACCAGATAGAAAATAAAGTGTGTTCCTGAGGAAGAGGGATTGAGAGGGCATGATGTTTATTGAGCATTTATTATGTGCTGGGATTTAATATAAACCATCTCTCTTAGCAATCAGCCTTGAGCTCAATGAAGGATTTGCTGTAGACTCCAACAGGCTACAGGCAAGTCTTCCCTCCTCCACCTCGTGAGTTCACCTGGTTGGCAATATTCAATTAATAAGTCTGTGAGCTGTCCTGTGGCAAAGGTAGAAGGACATTATGAAGGTGAATCAGTTACAGTCAGGAAATGAAGAGCTGGGGGAAGGAGAGACAGGCCATGCAATTTTCTTGGGGCAGAGATTCTGGTGGCCATTTGTAATCCACTTCCTTCCTTTTCTTTTATTCCTGTGTGTGAACTCAATCCATTTTTTCAGTTGTGCATATGCCTGTGTGTGTACATATGTGCACATGCATGGAGGCCAGAGAGCTTTCTAAATGTCTATCCATCTTGTTTTTTAAGATAGGATCTCTTCAGTGAAACTCAAACTCTGGCTCAGCTAGACTGGCTACTAGCAAGCTCCAGGGGCCTTCTTGGCTCTCCCTCTCCAGCACCAGTATTATACGAGCATACCAACATCCCGGCTTTTTCTATGGTTGCTGGGAATCTGAACCCAGGCCTTCATGCTTGCTTGGCAAGTGTTTTTGTTTTTGTTTTCTAACTAAGCCACCTCCCCAGCCCTAGATTATCTTTGAGTAAGGCCCATGGACCATCAAAGAACTCTTAACTGTGTTTGAGAAGAGGCACCATGAATTCTGAATGGCTCAGTCACTCCTTCACTAACACTGAACTGAACCTCCCAGTAGCCCGAGAAGAGCAGTGATCTTATGCCACCACCAATATCAGCATTGTTACCTTTAACTCAGTTGGTAGGATCTAGATAGATAGATAGATAGATAGATAGATAGATAGATAAATAAATAAATGAGTCTTGCTTCTGTGTGTACATATAGGAGCTTATGGAATGCTGTGCATTCTTGTATTTTACCAAAGCTTTCACACAAGTTATAAATATGTTGTTAGAGTCCTGGAACCTCCCTCTCTTCCTGTTTGAGAATGGATAGGTCCATTTTTGTGCAAACCATCTCTTACTTACCTTCCTACTGCTGTGATAAAACACCTGCCCAAGAGCATTTTGGGAAGGAAAGGATTTATTTCATCTTCCATTTGTCATTCACCATGCAAGGAAGTCAGGGCAGGAATCAAGGCAGGAACTCATGCAGAAGCCATGAACGAATGCTGCTAACTGACTTGCTCTTCATGACTTGCTCAGTCTGTTTTCTTATATACCCACCCCATGACCACTTGCCCAGAGGAAGAACCACCCACAGTGAGCTGGGCTAACCTATATTAATCAACAATCAAATGTCCCGTAAGCTTGCATACAGATCAATCTTCTGGAAACATTTTTCAGTTGAGGTTCTTTCTTCCCAGCTGACCATAGCTTGTGCCAGGTTGACTAGAAACTGGCCAACACAGGCCTTGTGTAAACATCTGTAACTGCTGTGGGGTCATAAGTCAAAGGTTGTGTCTTATCTATAGGATTGCCTTAACAGGTTCTGATGGATAGCCCCAATCTAGAAGTCACATAGATGGCTCTGGTTAAAATAAAGTGATCAAAAACCAGAATCAGGTGTCCAGAATCTAGGAAAGGGGCTAGGAGAGAGGGAGGAAGTGTTGATAGAAATAAGAGAAAGATAAGAAATCTAGAGAAAGAGAGAAATTACTTAAATAGATAAAGAACGAGGAACAGAGCTAATTTTAAAATGTTGACTTCAATTTCTCACATGAGGTCATTGCAACTTTTCATTAGTTCATAGGCAGGTGCATGATCTCACAGGCTGGGTTAGAGAGCTTGGGAGTGACAACCTGTGCCAGAGGAGGGTGGACATGGAGCACTTACTCAAGAGCATGTCCACGACTCATGGGCCTTACCATAAAGCACACACTTTTGCCTTCTCAGCATCCACCAGTTTTCCATTAAGGAACAAAGAGGAGTAAATAAAGGGTAGGTGTCCCCCCAAACCACCTGGAAACTCTAAGCACATGTCTTCTACAAGGAGAGACCATATAGATGTCAGGAATAGGTAAGTCTCAAAGGCCCAGGTGTTGGTCAGCACTTTGCTGAGACTGAGAGGGTGAAAGCGTTTCCCCTGTGAGTTTCTCACAGCTGCCAGCTTCTGGGATACTTTAGGAAGTCTGGGCATCTAGTCAGACTAGGAAAAACCTTCCATTTCATGGAGGCAAGGAGTCTCAATATGGTGGTCAAAATAAGACACTTTCCTTTCTTGAGCCCACCAAGAGAGGGTCATGCTGAGCTCAGGACACTTCCGTCCTTCTGTTGGAGATTCTGACCTATGGACAACTGACAGCTCACTCCTTCTGATATTCCCATTACTGCCTTGATGGGAGAAAAGGAAGGCAAAGTCATGCCTACTGTGCTTCAATTGTTCTTCTATTTTCATATGTGATAAGTTAAAATGGAGATGAGAGAGAAACAGAGGGGACAAACAGATGAGAGGAAAGTAGAGAGGAGAAGGAAGGGGGAGGGAGAAAGGAAGGAGAGAGGGAGAAAGGAGTTGAGCATCTTGGAAAGCTACAAAATGTTGTTTACAAAGGAGGAGAATGCCACAGTTTACCCATCACCGGTGTGAGAACCATCTAATTGCAGGAGGTTAACTGTGCACACCATAACCTCCTAGTGTGTCAAACCTGTGAGCCTCTCTTAGCAACCACACATTAATCTACTTCAGCCCCATACCAACAGAAAGACCAGTCAGTGTCATCATTTATCCTGACTCTCCCAGTTCTAAATCAATAATTTATGAGATTATCATGAAACAAAACACATGAGCCTAATTCTCAGTTCTGAGAAGAGCTTCACCTGGTTCCCATGTGAGGTTCTGTCTTGCCTTTAGCCGGTGCCCTGGATGTGTCTAGTTGAATGATGCTTTCTTATCTTTGTTTACATCAGACACCTTTCACTGTTGAACTACCGTTTCTTGACTAAGAAACAACACATTCTTTCAAAGTTGTTCAAGAAAAAATAATTCACTCATTTGCTCTGAGAACAAATGTCATCAACTGCCTGTGCCCCCCCTCTCCCCTTGTGCCTGCTCCTTACTTCAGTCTCAGGAAAATATTCAACTTCCACCACAGCAAATGGTTCATCCCAGGATCCTGAGAACAGCTGGGTTCTCTCCCCAAATCTGTCACCAGCTTTGTTTAGCTTCATTTGTGACATGTCTCTGGAGTCTGCTAGGACTTCAGATTGTCTGAGACAGGATCAGCTACTTATTAACTTATACTTAATTTCTTCAGCAAACCCTTTAAACTTAATGACTATAATCAACAATAATTCCTGCCCCTACAGGATTAGAATTATGCAATGAGAAAGAACCTGAAGGAATATCTCATCTAACTACTGACCTCAGGGCATATTAAAACATACTATTTAAAACCAGACACCCTCCATTTTTAATGTTGGTACTACCCTGTACATAGTGGCTGTGTTCTCTTGGAGAATTTCCCAAATGGCCCGAATCTGTGTCCTTGCCTGAAAATCAGGTACAATAATTCCTAAACTAGAAAATGAGGTAAAAAAAAATTTGCTAACTTATGAATACATCCTGACACTCATGCTCAAGTGACAGTAACCCTGCTTAATTATTATAAGGGATCCAGTGATTGGCTTTCACAGTTGGAGGATAGGAAGGCTAAATTGGACATTAGTACACTGGGGAGCCAAAGAATCTTATAGCCACTCATTTCCTGTAATCAGAAGACTTGGAACTGTGAGGGAAGCTCCCTGGGGCGTCCCTGGTGTGATTCTGTATTGAAAAGTCCTGGGGCAATGGTGGAAGTAGTTAGCAGGCTCACACCCTCCCCCAGGAACTTACTGGCACTCACTGGCTTCCTCCTCCTGTTTATATTCTGTCTGGGTCATCTATCCATCCACCCACCACCCATCCATCTGTCCTTCTGTCCATCCATCCAATATTATTGATACATTTCAGAATAGCTTCTTCAGATATTGGCATATGTATCATTAAAGTTCAGATATTTTACTTTTAAATTAACTTTAATAATTTCCCACGCCCCTTCTTTTTTGTCTGCTCCCTCTCCTGCCAGAACCCTTCTTCTCACCAACACCTCCTTCCACTTTCAAGTCTTCCCTTTGTGTATGGTCACTGAGTTCAATTATAGTTTCTTGCCTGGGCATGGGTGGGAGATGATTTGCTGAAGTAGGGACTTTTATCATTGTCTACACCACAACACCACTGAAACAAGTGATAGCCCTGTCCCAACAGCCATCATTTTGCCAGCAGCCCCTCACTCCCATGGGCCCCTCTCCATCCATGATAACATTTCCAGGGGACAGTCTTGTGCAGGTAGTTCAGCTACAGTGAGCTCATACATGCAATGCCCATGTAATGTTCTCAGATGCCCTGTCCCTGTTTACTTCCCTGTCCTTGGTCACATGTTTTTCTGTCTCCTCTTCCATGATGTTTCCTGAGCCTTGGAGGAGGTAATACAAACATCCTATTTAGAGCCAATAATCTGGAGATATTTTAAAATACATTTTACAATCAATGGAATGGGTAATTCTAAATGTAGCACTGAATGAGTTTTGATGAAGATAATTGTGTAACCTAAGTACCTGTCAAGCCAACAGACATAACTGTCACCCTATAATTGCCCTAGATCATTCCTGTGATCCATGATCCTCAGATGCCTTGGCTATTCTGATACCTTACCCACTACAGCTTGATTTCATTGGTTTGATATTCACAGACTTCTGTTATATCTACTCCTGTATCATGACTCCCATCACTTAATGCCCGAGATTGATCTCTGTTGAGTCAGAGATCAGGACTTTGTTTCTTTGCTTACTGAGTGGTACACGGTTGGGTGAAGATGCTCCAGTTTCTTTACTGATGCTTGCATTCTTGGGTATTTTTACCAGCTTTCACTGTTAATGAATAGGACTGCTACTGTCCATGAAGTACACGTCTTCTATAAGACTCCCATTCACTTTTTGAGGGATAGTTTCCTTTTAGAGGAAGGCTGAGTTCAAAGGATAGGGGTAGATTTAGTTCTATAAGAAACTCTTTGGACTTTTTATTTTATATTCAATACAAAAATGTATGAAGTTCATGCCTACTCTGTTCTTTTGCAAATTATTGTGGTGTTAGTCTTTTTTAAAATGATGTTTTAATTTATTCTTTGTAAAAGTTAATCCTTTACACAAGGTATTTTGATCACTTAAACCCCTTACCTCTTTCTAGCCCTCCCTGGGATCCCTCAATGTGTCCCCCTCCCAATTCCATGTCCTTTGAAAAAAAATAACCCATTGAGTTTAGCCATAGACCAAAAAGAAAAAGTAAATCTTCTTTACCTGTCATCAACTGCCAATAGCTCTCAATTAGCAGTGTCTCGGAAACCCCTTTTCCAGCCAGACTGAAATGTTGACTGAATTGACCTTGTGTAAGTAACCACTCAGGGTCACTCATTCTCAGAACCCTGAGCAGTTGTGAGTCTCTGCATTGGCCACTAGCTGATGCAAAGAGAAGTAAGATACAGAGCAGAATATATCAATCAATATGAGCATAAATATTTAGAAGGCAATTTGGCAACATGACCACAATGCAAAATAATTAGCATAGGTTCCTATCCGGACATAAACTTTTGATCAGGTTTACAATGTTAGGAATGGATTTCCACCTGTGGAGGAGGCTTCAAAGCCAAGAAGAAAGCAGTTGGTTATCTCTATAGCAATCATACCACTGTTTCATTATTTGAAACATCTTGTCTGACAGGTATATGATGTAACTTCTGTGGAGAAACCCACATGACACCTCTCTCTATGGATGTCAGACAGAAGGTGGAAAGTGTCCTTCAGTTCAAGATTGACTTATCTGTAACTCTGCGTCCTGCAGCTAAAGTATGTGGTATCTTCAGCCATGGGGACTTATAGTGCAATTACAGTTGGTAGCTAAGAGCGACAGCAATAGCATGTGCTGTTTTGGGTCCTTCTGGGTCTCTAACTAATAGGTAGGTATCCTGTTATTGGAGTTGAGATTTGTTTTTTTATTTAATAATACATGACTTCCAGGAGCAGCATTGTCCACCCATGCAAGGTATTTCTGTTCAAACTTCTGTTTTAAAATTAGTATTTGAACTTGTAAATTTCCATAAGGCAGTCTTTTTAAGTTTTGCCATTCTATCAGTGAGATGACATCTCATTGTAACCTCATTGTAGTCTAAGGACATACTCCTGGCTTTAAAATTAATACCATTTGGGTTGCACTGCACAATGCATTCAGCTATTTAAATTGGGTTATTACCATTTACTCTTCCCCATCTGCAAGAATTCCTAATAAGTCAGTTGTATTCCCCCAACTCTTCTCTGAGACAGGGTCTCACTTTGTAGCCCTGGTTGGCTTGGGCTTTGCTATGTAGACCAGGCTGGCCTCAAACTTGCCGCATTTGTCCTGTACTACCTCCCAAGTACTTGGTTACATGTGTAAGCTTCCAAACTCACCAATGAGTTTTCATTCATTCAACAAAAACCAATGTTCTTTTTCATTCATTTAAGCGCATCCCGCATCTACAGTGATGCCACAGTTAGTGCCATACTTGCTGAGAACTTGAATCAAAATCCTAGAATCCATGTTAAAAAGTTGGGTCATGATCCGGTACAGTGGCACATTACTTTAATCCTAACACTTGGGAGGGAGAGAAGGAGGGGTAGTATCTTTATGATTTCAAGCCAGTTTGGTCTACATAGCAAGTTCTATGCCAGGTGGTATACATAGTAGGACCTTGTCTCAAAAATTATGTTTTTTTAAAAGAAGATAAGATTGTTTATGAAATCAGGCCTTATATATCCAATGCTGGGATGACAGAGACGGGAAGATCCCTGGGGATTGTTAACCAGCCAGCCTAGCCTACTTGGTGGGTTCCAGGCCAATGAAATTCCCTCTCTGAAAATCAATGTGGGCAGTACCTGCAAAGAGCCTCTTGAAACTGGGAAACCAGCATAATTGGAACAAAATGCAAGTCCATCATGGGAACACCCTGTAAGGAACATAAAAGTTTAGGGCAATTCCTGAATGAACAGAACAGCTCATGAATGAACCATGAATGGCTAGCAGATCATTGCCTGAACCAGGTTGGATCATCTACATGGTCAACCAAGCCTGAAAGATGCTGAAGTAGAGGAGCGCTCTATAAGATACTGCCCCTATATCCTGTCTTCTGATCAGTCTGCGTGGCCTAAGCATGTAAAGCATCACAAATCATCAGGTCATGTGACCTGCAAGGTGGAAAGGTCCCAACTTGATGGGAAATCAAGCAAATCTCATGTAGTCATAGAAATGTCCAAGTCCCCAGGAGTCAGTCAGTTGATACTTGGAACTGCTTGGAAGCTTAGGAGACTAATCACTCGGTTTTGACCCATTAGCTCAGCTGTAATGTGGCAGAGCTAATGTAGTCACGGGCAGCAGACAGCTTCTCTGGCAAAAAGAAAAAATAGAGAGAGCTCCTTTCAATTTTTTGCAATGAAAATTAAATGTGGAAATAATTCCCCACTCCTTTTTGGAATATTACTGTGCTATTAACTAGGTTAAGATCATTAAAAAGTAATGACATAAAGTTCTATGTGCCATTATTTTAAGAGAGAGTGAATGAGAATATACTGTCGATCATTTCAGAATCTTGCCTCATTCCTGGCTTAATAGGCGTTGGTAAGGACCACAGTGAACATATATTTTAATATTAAAGCTATAGCTTTGGCCTTGAAGGAGGAAATCTGCACTATTAGGAAATAGATGGGCAGATCACATTTCTTTCTGTTTTTGTTTTTAAATCAAGTTTTCATTGCTATAGAATTAAGGCAGACTATAAAGCTAAGTTGTCTAGCAAGTGAGTATAAATCTCACCCCAAGTTTGAAAGAAACAATTATGTTTTCCTTGTGACTATTTCCAGGAAAACAATGTCTGTGGTAAACTCTTAGGACCTGTTTGTTCTTTGTTGATGCCATGGCCTCGGGGTGTTGGGGAGATGTGAAGGAAGACGCATGGATTCCCTAGAAATGCAGGATGCTTTACTGTGCACATGGATTTTTCTGTATCTGACACATCTGAATGGGGCATGGGGTAAGTAGGAGGTTTCCATTTTGCAGAAGGCTTTGTTAAGAAAATACACAATCTTTTCCCTTTAGCCTTTGCACACCCATGGGGCACCCATGAGGCACACAGGGAACGTGGCAGAATCGGGCACCCAATCAAGAGCAACTACAAAGTTGCCTGGAGAAGTGCCAAATATGTACCTGATACAGAGGGTGGAGCTGTCTCCCAGGGTGGAGAGGAGAGTTGTGCTCAGATGCCAGGCCTTCGGGTGCATTTGCTTTCCACATATACTCTGCTATCTTGGAAAGGAGAGGAGCAGAGGAAATGGGTAAACAATATAGTGTCTGGTCTAGCATCAGGAAATGCAGGAACACACTGTAGAATCTTGAAAGTTCCCTCCTAAGTCAATGGTGCTGGACCTTCCTGTAGATTTTAATACTAGCCTTCTAATGTGTTGTAGTTTCTTAAATGTTTATTTCCATCTGTGACAAAGGCAACTATCTTTTTTTTTTTTATTAAACTGGGGAGAATTGGAGAAAAAAATCAATTGCTAAGAATAGAAAAACTGAAGTGTCCATTTAGTAGTGACTGCTGTTAGCATTTCTGTGTATTATCCTCAGTACTTATTTGTGCCCTGCCACACTCCCAGATAATTTGCTTAATTATGATCACACGTTTCACACAGCTTCAAAACCTGGTGTTCTTTTGTCCTTAATGTGTTTCCATGAGAATGTCACCAAATGCTCTTTATGAAATGGGAATAATCCTTTAAACTTTATACTCAAATGCAGGGGCTTTGTATAATTCTGTTTGCATATCCCAATTGTTTAGGGTTTTGAGGAGAGGATGGTCTTATGAGGGGTTCTTACTAGTCACTTAGAAACTTCTGAGGCCTTGATCATTCATTGAAGAATATGTCCCAGAAAAAAAAATCCTCAGTAAAGTTTCTTACCCATCTTTCCCACTGGAGTTTATTTCCTGTCCAAAACATAATGTCAAAACCAGAAAGTGTCTTTGGGCTGAGGGAAAGGCAAGTTCAAGAAACCTATAAGCTCAGAGACCCTTGGGAACTCAGAACCAGGCCTTTGTGGTCTGGAGCCCAACACAGGCAGAAATAGAACAGTTAAGAAAACATCACACAGAACACCGCCAGGAAGCTACAAGAAAAGTTTCCTAAGCCTTTGACATTGCTACCTGAGATTCAAGGAGGAAACTCTCCTGCCTCAGAGGCAGAGGGTTCAGTCCTTACTCATACTTACAAGCTATGTATGTGGATAAGTGGCTTAACTTCTCTTACTGATGACTAAGGAAAATAAGTACACTTAGTTTCTATGAGCACTGGAGAATGAAATGAGCCGTGATTCATAGATGGTCACAGGATGTGGTCCTGCTGCTTAAGTGCAGGACTGCTACTGTTTCTCTTAAGTGTACCAATTGTGCTGGCAAGTTTTATGTCAACTTTACGCAAGTCAAAGTCATCAGAGTGGAAGGAACCTCAATTAAGAAAATACCTCCATAAGATTGGGCTGTAGGCAAGCCTGTAGGGCAGTGGTTCTCAACCTGTGGGTCAGGACCTCTTTGGGAAGCTTCTGTCTTTAAAAATATTTACATTACGATCCATAACAATAGCAAAACTATAGTTATGAAGTAGCAATGGAAATAATTTTATGGTTGGGGTCTCCACAACATGAGAAGCTATATTGAATGTTCATAGCATTAGGAAGGTTGAGAACCACTACTCTTAGGCACTTTCTTAATTAGTGATTAATGGGGGAAGGCTCAGCCCATTGTGGGTGATGTCATGCCTGGCCTGGTGATTCTGGGCTCTATAAGAAAGCAGGCTGAGTAAGCGACGAGGAGCAAGCCAATAAGTAGTACTCCTCCATGGCATCTGCTTCAGCTCCTGTTCTAGGTTCCTGCCCTGTTTCAGTTCCTGTCCTGATTTCCTTCAGTGATGGACAAAACTGAAGCATAATCCAAATAAACCCTTCCCTCCCCTAGCTGCTTTGGTCCTGATATTTTATCACAGTAATAGTAACCCTGAGTAGGACACCAGTGATGCTCAGCACTCTCATATACAGTGGCTAAATGCAATAGCCATGAAATCTCTGTTGTCTTCTCATGTGTAAATGTGTGTGGTGTGAATGTGTGTATGCATGCTCACATCAATGTGAGTGTGCATGTGTGTATGCATGTATGGAGGTCTGGGGTTGACTTGGGGAATCTTCTTTCACTGTACCCCCACTTTATTCACAGAGGAAAGATGAGCCCAGGGCTCACTAATATGGTCAGTCTGGCAAGCTAGCTTGCTCCAAGGATCTCATGTGCACGTCAGTCCCTTTGGGATTACAGGCGGCCCATCGTCACCCTCACTGAGCATTCATGTGGCTCAAAAGGTTTGAACTCTTGTCCTCATGTTTGCAAGGCCTTCTAGTTTCTCTTCTATTGCTGGGGTAAAATACTATGCCCAAAAGCAAATTTGGGGAAGAAAGGGTTTATATGGTTTTACAATTCCCGATTCCAGTCTGTTATTTCAGGGAAATCAAGGCAGAAACTTAAATCACCCAATCATAGTCGAGAGCAGACAGGAACACCTGGATCCTTCCTGCTAGTACTCAGCTAGCTTTGTCTATTTTGGGCCAGTCCTGTGCACAGTCCATGAAGTGGTGCTGCCCACACACAGGGTGGGTCTTCTCAGCCAAGTTAGCAATCAAAACAACCCACCCCACCCCCAGAGCCAAGGACACAGGCCACCCTGATGTAGATAAGCCCTCATTAAGACTCTTTTTTTTTCCAGGTGATTATTGGTTGTGCCAAGTTGAAGGTTAAAACTAACCAACCCAGCAAAGGCTTTAGCTATTGAGCCCCTCTCTGGCCCTCCAGTCTTCACTCCCAGTCCTGTAGTAGTGTGTGTTCTTAAGGCTTGTTTTCTTAGCCCTTGTGAAGGTATGGAAGTGCACATCATAGGCTCACTTGTTGTGAGCTGGTAAAGGTGGCATGAGGTCATTATCTGCAAGTAGTCAAGGTATTCATGTCATACAGAAATCGTAGGATTGGGCTCACATGTAGGCTAGGGGCACAAATACAAACATGGCTGTCATTTATGCCATCAAGGAAGCAGATCACATACATGTTCTGGGGTGTGAGTCATGTGAGTGTGCATATCTGAACATCATTAATCACATCTTTGCATATATAACTTTTGTGAGTCCTGTGTGTTCAGCTCAGATTTCTTTGCGTTATGGGTCATAACGTGTTTATGCCTGTGCTTACCTATGGTTCCAGTGATCTATGCAATTCCTCAAAAGCATGCTTGTAGCATTCATGCAGGACTGGCATGTTCAATCAGGACAGGGGATGGAGGGCTGAGAGGGCACTGTCCAGACATTGGACAGGGATTCTGTTGTAAGGATGAAGAAGACTTCTGCAGCAGTGAAGATGCCCATCCTTGTCCACAGCACTGTTCACTGTCCTTCATGTCCTTAGGTCACCATTGCTTATGTATCTTTGCAGGGTCTGAGTAGATTTTAATTTGTTTTCAGGATTCTCTTTTTCAGAACCATACATCACTTCTGCAAAAGGATCACTCTCTCACGAAGAAGATCAGGAAAAAGAGACTTGTCTAAAACCAGGGCTTAGCTGAGAAGCAATGGCTGAATAATAAGATGGAATAAATATTCCAAATGAAATATTCATAGATGCAGGAAATAGGATCAGTGCTTAATAAAATGATCGTGATAAGTTTTGGCCTCCACATCCCCACCCTCTCTGCAAATTATGCCCTATCACCCCTCCCATGTGGGCATTCAAATATATAATTAATGCTCATTGTTAATAATGCATTTCTCATTTCCAGTTGCAAAAATATGGCTTTTCCATTTCTTGGAAGATCACCTATATTTTGTCATTAACATTTTGTCAGGAGACGCAAGAATGATTTAAATGGACAATAAATCGACAAGCAAGCTGCTGTTTTGGGTTTGGGCCAAACTCTTTAGGGAAGGGTTTCATTTATCACCTGGGATGGAGCAGGGCTCTCTGCTGATTTATATGGAGAGGAGAGGAGAGGGAGAGTAAGATTGAAAGCAAGCGACCAAGAGAGACAGACAGACAGACAGACAGACAGACAGACAGACAGACACACACACACACACACACACACACACACACACACACACACACACACGCAGAGAGAGACAGAGATGAGACAGAGACAAGAGACAGAGAGAGACAGAGACAGAGAGACAGAGACAGAGAGTCTCTTGGGCCCTGAAGGACAAGGAACAGTACATTGAGTTCCTGAAGGATCAAGTGTCAGATGCAGAGTGTCTCCAGCTGAGAAAGGTTTGGAATTTCTGATAACTGGTCCAGTTCTTGAGAATACCTGGTTCCATGCTTCATTCTCTTTCCAACTGTATATCCAATTTGAGAACCATGATAGCAGAGAAGTACCTACCACACATCCAAGACTCTGTCTCCTGAGACATGATTGCTTCCAGAGGATCATGTTCCATCTGCCTGCATACTCATGTGAGGAACAAGAGTCAACCAATGATGGCCACTGCTCCCCATCAATCACAGCATTTCCTCTTTCTTTACTTCTCTTGGTGCCCACAGAGACCTTCTGATTTCATCTCCTTTTTAAAAAATGACTTTTGATTGATTCATTGGCATACATGCTTATAAGCTATGTAATGTTCTGACTCATGTTTACATGGAATAATGAAAATCTCTCTCTCTCTCTCTCTCTCTCTCTCTCTCTCACACACACACACACACACACACACCACAAGTAATATTGTACAGCCATAGCAAAGATGAAATCCTGACAGGATTGATAACATTATGGGAAGTGATATAAAGGCACAGAAAGATAAACACAATGTTTAGATCAGTTAAAACACTTACCTTGTAGAACTTGAGTAGAATAGTGGTTAACTCTTTGAATTGAAACTTGGAAACCCAGCCTTAACTGGACTGGTAAGTAATGACTATCAGAATTCAGTGTCAGACACATTTAATCCATGCACCACAACTTGTTCGAGTGTGCTGTTTTGGCTCTGTAATTTGCTTCCTAATGTCTACTTTCTTTGTTTTGTGCCAAACAAGGCTTTCTGGGTCTATATGGCTGCTTTCTGCCTTTTATGCTGTGAGAAACTCTCTCTTTGTCCTTACCCCTTCCCCTTCTTCTTTCCTTCCTTCCTTCCTTCCTTCCTTCCTTCCTTCCTTCCTTCCTTCTTTTTTTTGCATCTCTCTCCATGAAACAGTGCCCCTGGACCTTGTGGAGCCTACATCCTATTTGCTAAAGATGCTTTGTGCGTTGGTCAATGTGGTAACTTAATGAGACTGGGGTGCTGCTAGCGCAATTTATGGATGCTAACTTCATTCAGAAGCAGTAGGAAACTTGCTCAAGATCACATAGTACAGTCACAGTGGATCACTGATCAGAATCCAGTTCTTTAGATTCTAATACAGTCTTAGAAACACCAGTCTGGAGGCACCAAAGACTGACAGTGAGTAGTGAACTCTCAGAGTAGACACAGACATGGATACAACTGGTTCTGTGTTCCTGCTCATCATATGAGCTCTGATATCTTGGAACATGATCATTTATCTCAGAATCCTTCTGTTTCTTCTCTATATAGTTGAGTTAAAGCCAACAGTGTTCTTTATTTTTAACTTTGCATGTGTTTGAAGACTCTACCTCCATTAACGAAAGTGTGAAAGTGTGGGCTGGAATGCCATGCAGATGTTTGGGTGAGGAAGCATAACTAGAGACATTTCACTTCTTCAGGCAGAGCTCACATTGGAGACATTTCACTTCTTCAGACGGAGAGCTCACGTGCCTGTAGGCATTTTATAGCAATGAGAAAGGGGATGAGATCGTGAAGGCTAGCTTTTTTTAGGATCTATTAAAGTTCTGTGACTGCAAGATAAGAAATAAGCTCTAAACAAAGCCCAGCATTTGTAGGGCTATGAGGGCATCTCAGGACACAGGGAAGTAAATGAGCAAAGGTCCAAAGATGGTACTTTTTATGTTGCTGTGATAAAATGCCCAGACAAAAGCAACTTAAAGGAGAAAGGGTTTAATACAGTTTTGATGGGTACAGCAATAGGTCTAGGCTCTGGGAGATATGGCAGTATGTGCTTCCTGTGTCAGAACAACTAAAGTACCCTTGACTTCATGACAGATTAAATGTCTTGAGATGGGATTGGGTTTCGAGGATTCTCATATACCTTTTTTGACTTTTTTCAGGAAGTTTCCTTAGGATGAACTAACAGGGATTTATAATTTCAGGATACTCACTTTGGGAATATGATAAGACTTCTCCAAAGTACTTGGACTTAAATTACTGATAAGTACTTAGAGGAGTCTGAGTCTTTTTGTGGACTGTCCTGCTCTATATTAAATGACCCCTCTCTTAATAGGCTAGTATACCCAGTGATTTTGAAATTCTGACCTGTGGATGGACAGAAGTGTCTTTTAGAGGGCTTCCTGTGATGAGCAAGTTTTTGGTTGGACTGATTTAGTAATCAGCATAGCCAAGTTCTCCTATCCTTTGGATGGAGTGTTCCAATCAAAAATCACACTGAGAATGGACTTGTCTCAAACTCTTAAATTGGAGCCTCCGGTCTCTAAAATAGAACAGTACAGACTTAGTTTTTGTGATTTCCTGGGGTCCATATGCTGTCTCATGAAATAGCCAAATCTAGAAGCAAAATTGCCCCAAATTTGGTGGCAGGGCCCTTGCTTCCTGAAGACACTTAAGAGAAGCTATCCAACGGAAGGAAGTGCAGCATGGGAGTCTGTGGAACACTCTCACTGGGGCTGGGCTGTGAGCATCCAGCACTTCTGAGGGTGACTTCCTCAGTACCCATCTTTGCAGATGCCTGCTCTATAATGATTTTTCTGAAATTAAAGAGTCATCATGTGTTGGCTTGTTGCTGCTGTTGTTTTTTGTTATTTTTTGTTGTTGTTGTTATTTTTTGGTTCTCAGATATGTGCTGGAGCCAAAGATCCAAGTCCATCTGTATTAATGAACTGAGGAGCCACCAGGTGGTCCAGGGTACCAGGCTTATGCATGAGTATTCTAGGTCCTTGGGGGGAGTCCATTGAGGATGAACGTTTAATTCCACTGGGATTTACAATTAAAAATTTGAAGGAAGCAGTCTATATTTTTACCTGCTGACCCTTAAAATAATTAAAAAAGCCAACTTGACCTGAGCCCTTATCTCTTTGATGACTTTGGAAATGTGCCCCCAAAATGAGCAAGCATTATAGGCCAAGGGGTTCAATTATGTCTTCTACACTTTAGCTTCTTCAGAAACTGATCAGAGGTGTTTCCAGGGTATGTAGAGTATGTGGCTTGGACATTAAGTCTCATGACTCATCTTTTCTGTGTTAGATGAGGAGCTCCAACCTTTATTTTGTAAGACGCTTTGGAAAGTTTTAAGCCATGGAAGCAGACTACTAGCAAAAGGGTAGGGGGACTTTAGAAAAGAGAAATGAGAGGTGATGGAGAAACAAGGCAGAAGTGAGATCACAGGTCAGATCTGAGGCTGTTCTGTCAGGCAGGCAACATGAACAGGAATAAAGTGACTTTTCAGGGTACCCTGGGCTCCAGCAAGACTGCATGAGGAATTGGTTTATGAATTTGTGTTCAGATTCCTAGATGTAAGAGTCTGATTGGCTTTGGTTAGTAGAAGGTTTACTCTTTCTTTCCCAATTTAGAAAATATCATTAAAAGCTCCATGAATGTACATTGTGAATTTTAGGCATTTTCACATCTCTTCCATCCCCTTCTGCTGATGAAACCTCTCTTCTTCCAACAAGTCGCTACAGTTTCATGGTGTGTGTGTGTGTGTGTGTGTGTGTGTGCGTGTGTGCGTGTGTGTGTGTGTGTGTGTGTGTGTGTGTGTGTGTCTGTGTGTGTGTGTGTGTGTCCCACTAACTGAGTATAATTAGGGTTACTGGAGGATCATGAGAGGGAGGCTATTTACTGGAGTGTGGGAAACAGATCAGTGTCTACATTGCTGAATCAATGGATATCTCTTTCCCTTGGCACTTTGGGAGTCCTTCCCCCTTCCTCATGCAGGTCTTGTGCAGGAAGCTGCCATATACTCTATCTTTTCTTCTTCCCCCTTGGTGTTTCCTGAACCTAGAAGGGGATGTTGTATTAGTCCCACTCAGAGTCAAGAACTTGGCAACCCGCTGTTCTCTACTTGTTGGCCAGTTATGGGTTTCTGAATTAAGACAGCTTGAGACAGACTAGTACATGAGTATAAATGTGCAGTTAGAATGGTATCTAGACCACATGTCCCTTTAACAAAGCATTAATAGTGGCTTCTACCCTAGGGACTGTATTCTATCCAGCCACCAGCTCTGATCAGGTTCAGAGTATCAGGCATGTATTCCCTGGAGCAGACCTCCAAAGTATCAGAAAGCAGTTGATTACTCATAATAGTTATGCTATATTATTGGACCAATTGGCTCATCTTGCCAGCCTGGTCATTATTGTAGTCCATGGGGTTCGCTGCTGGGTAACACTGTTGATGATATTTCTCCCATAGCAGCATGCATATCAGCTTCTGCAGTCATGGACTCTAGCCAGCACTGAAAGAATGTTTCTCACTCAACTTTGTATTTGTTCTTTTTCTACCTTTACTTATTTTTTGTACACATGCGTGCCATGGCATGGGTATGGTCACGGGATAACCTATAGGATTGGTTCTCTCCTCCCACCCAGTGGCCTCTGAGGATGGGAGGCGGGCATCAAGCTCAGATCATTCGCCTTGGCAGGAAGTCCCTTTGCCCACTGAGACACCTCATGGGACCCACCTTGATTTCCCCATGTCATGGGACTAAAGTATATGGTATCTATAGCAATAAGATCTCATCAAATTCTGGTGGGTAACCCAAAGTAATGGAACTAGCTTACACTGTTTGGGTGTCCCCTGGGGTCTCTGTGGCCTACAACTAAAAAAACAATAAAGTTGATTGTTGTTTTTGTCAACTTGCCACGAGCTTGGGCGTGGGAAGGAACTTCAGTTAGGAGATAATCTCCCATAGATGGCTCCAGGGAAATGTTTGCAGAACATTTTCTTACTTAATGCCTGATACGGGAGGTGCCTCCTGTCGATGGTGCTGCTTCTGACTAGGTGGTTCTAGGTTATATAAGAAGACTGAATTTCCTTTTTAGGAAGGTATCTAGGATCAATGGTAAGTACTAGTCAGTTCTGTCTTATTTATTTTTAAAATAGATTAACACATGTGTGCTCACACAATGTACTCTCTCTCTCTCTCTCTCTCTCTCTCACACACACACACACACACACACACACACACAGAGAGAGAGAGAGAGAGAGAGAGAGAGAGAGAGAGAGAGAGAGACTATGTCACAGAGAACAAGCCCTATAAGCACCATTCTCCTTGAGTACCTTCTTGAGCTCCTGGCCTGGCACACCTCAGTGATGGGCCGTGACCTGTGAGCTCACCCCTGCCTTGCTGTTGGTCATGGTGCTTATCACAGTCACAGAAAGCTAACTAGGTCAGGTGATATCACACCTGGCATTGGGACTTTCATTGGCTAACTTATGGTACTGCTGGGAGAATCATTACCCACCTATGGAAGGTAACTCCATTACGACTTTTAATAAGCCTGTCTCCATACAGCCTTCTCATCTATCTTTAGTGTTGGTGAAACCATCCCCACATGCCATCCCTCCCAGTCCCATCTACAGTGACTCCAGAGAGCCCTTTCCATTTCCATAGCACCAGTGTGCTTCTCTCCCTTCTCTTTCGGCTTTCCCTTCTACCCCCTCATCCTCTAATGGATCCTTCTATCTTCCTGGCATCTATTTGTATGCACTCCACACCAAACATACTGGGAATTCACAGCAAATGTATATATTATATATGTTATATATATATATATATATATATATATATATATATATATATAATGAGAGAGAGAATGCAGCATGTGTCTTCCTAGACCTGTTCACTCCACTCAATGTAGCATTCTAACCATTTTTTCTTCAAATTTCGTACTTTCCTCCACAGCTGAGCTTAATTCTATTGTACACATGTAGTGCTTTACTACAATCCTCTCATCTACTGGCACATAGCTAGCTTGCCTGCTCTCATTTCCAGGCTGTTGTGAGCACAGAGCAGCAATGAGCACGCATAGTCAGGTCTCTCTGTAATAGACTATAATCCCTTTTTGGTCTATCTCCAGGAGTGCTACATTTGGCCATAAAATAGTTGTATCTTTAGTTTTTGGGGCCCTTACACACTGATTTCCATAATAGCTCCATCAGTTCATACCCCTACCAACAGTGGATAAGGATGCCTCTTTCCTCATATCCCTTTGTTTTTTAAGGGAAGAAAGTTTTACCTTCTCACATTTTCAGAAGTTGATTCCATGGTCCATTGTCCCTAGGAACTTCAGCAGCACACATGACAATGGAATCTCATTTTAAAGTGACTAATTCTTAGAGTGGTGTGGCCATGAGTACTGAGACTGTGTTGAAGAATGCTAACGGAGGCCTTTTAGATGTGTGGCGTGACTCTTCCTGCAGAGATGGAAACAAACTTCTACTTATCCCAGATAAAACGCCAAGAGAACAAAGAAACGGTCTCACCTGGTGAATCAGTGAGGTTATTAGTTTGTTAGTGTTGCTTACAGGAATACGGGTGGCTCGGTGGCGGCTGAATCTTCTAAGTCCACTCCAGAATGAGTGACAACCCACAAAAGCAGTGGTTCTTAAGCTCCCTACATAATTTACAGGTGGCGTGGCTTGTCAGAGAATCTTCTCACCCTGGTAAAAGGCTTTGCGGATCATGCACAGTTCTTCATCTTCTTAAGCTGTATGTGTTTTGTCAGTCTATTCCAGCAGAGATTGTTCAAAATTAGGTGGAATTGCTAAGTGATATTCTATCCCCTCTTTGGCTTGCATTCTCTCTATCCCTCTTCTGCAACATCCCCAGAGCCTTAGAGGAAGTGTCTAATTATTTCCGTGTATTTACGGGCGAACATTAGACCTATGCTAAAACATTCATTTCTTCCTAGAAATTAAACCAGGTGTTAGTCACTTTCATGGAGGGTAACTTGCTAACAACAAAAAAAAATGTTTTGACAGGGCTTCCATTTTGGTGTCCAAGAGGAAGAGGACTTGATTGCCAAGGGGTAGAGTCTGGGTGGTTTCGTATTTTGATTGATAGACTTGGCTTATGTAAGCTTTCATTCACTCTACATGTTCTTTCCAATGATGCAATGATTTTAATGTCAAGCATATTTAGATATGCATAGGTGTACGATGGTAAACATAAGTTTTTCCCTAAAAGTTGACTGGGAAGACACAACTTACCTTTCTGTGTATACACAAATATCTGGTCAAACTAGCTTGAACCCTGCCTCTAGTTCCTAGAGGGAAACTAAGCATAAAATGGAAGTTACTAGTGCTTGGTAATAAGGAAAACATATTCCCTTGTTTGAAGTAGAATACAAATCTAGCTTGATGCAGGGAAGTGCCTTGCTAGGAAAGAGATTGTGTATGGATCAAGCTGAGTTGAGCCCCAGGTTGCTAAGTCCTCCCTGTACTTTCCTGTTTCAGTGTGCTATCTAGAAACACAGGCTGTGCCCTGAATTACACTACCAGACATTGGTTTTTTCCCTGTGGGATGGGTCTGAATGTTGAGAAAGCAGTTAGTTTTGCCTACAACAGTTGCACCACTGTTGTGTGCACCATGTAAGAGGTGTAAGGTGCATCCTGCATGGTATTTCGGTAGTTGTGGTGGTTTGAATAAGAATGGTCCCCATAGCCTCATATATTTGAAGGCTTAGTCACCAGGGATTAGAACCCTTTAAATGATTAGAAGGTGAGGGCTTGTTGGGGAAAATGTGCTACTGGAGGGCAGGTGGGCTTTGAGGTTTCACCCCCACCCCTTTCTCTGCCTGTGGATCAAAATGTAGAGCTATCAGTTACTACTTCATAGCCTACCTGCATGCCACCATGCTCCTAGTCATGATAATAATGGACTGAACCTCTGAAAGTGTAAACGGTCCCCTAATTAAATGCTTTCTCTTATAAGAATTGCTCTGGTCTAAGTTTTTTTTTTAGTAACAGAATACTAAGAAGTAACAATAGTATAGTATGCAAGGTCCATAATGGAGCAGGATGATGGCCCTATAATCCTTCTGACATGGCAAAACCCAACCCACAGTGAGTTAGCTTTCAGCTCAGTCTCAGCTGGGTTTCTCCATGTAACTCAACCAAAGCGTGCTATGTCTCCAACGGCATGGGCTCACAACGCATGAAACCTACAATAGTGGCAATAGCCTTTCTGTTTTGTGAACTTAAAGAGTCTCCATAGTCAAGAGCTCATAGGGCGGTGGCTCACCCCTGGCCTGAGAAGTTTCTTTCAATCATCTCTTGCTCTTTCACTGTAATTTTTATACCCATAAAGATGATTTTCTAAATCTATAAGGTACTTTAGGGTTGCCATTATACAATGAAATCATCTTCTAGATGAGCAGGATTTATGAAGTCCTGCTGATGTGTGTTCTAAGCAGGTGGGAAATTCATTTTGAAAAGCTAAGAAAACACTTTTATGAGTTTATAAAGGAACAGTAACAAGCCTCCATACAGCCTTGAATGATCCTGTCACTCATACCATTCTCAGAAGAGCGATGTTGGGAACAGAATCGTGGACAGGATGGGGGTGGGGGGGGTGGGGGGCACTGCACACCTCCCCATTCAGTCTCATCCATCTGCCCTACTCACCTCGGGTGCTGATGTTGTTGCTGCCTCTCCCCTGTCCACACCCCACCCACAATGATCTAAATGGGAGCAAGGCTATGGTCTAGCCTTCTGTCCCTGCTGCTGGTAGCTTCCCAGCTCTGATAGGCTCTAGGGCATCAGGATGTTCCTTGTACTTCCAGCAGCCATGCTGAAAAGGCCAAGGCTAGGCTAACGATGTCATGCATCTTTCTTATAAGGGAGAGGCAGACACAGCATATTCTGAAGAACTCACTACTCACCCAGGAGACAAGGCTCCTTTTTCTCACCTGTACCTTTTCCTCATGTTTGACTTTCCGGAACTTCTGCTCAGGCTTCTCACTAGCAGAGCATTTGGTTTTCTGTCAGCTGTCATTTTCCTTGAGAACTCTGACTTGACAAAAATCACACATTTGCCTTCAAGTATCCCCAACAGACAGACCTCCTATCTGCTTTGCCCTCTCTTGGCTGTTTTAGCATTTTATGAACTTGATTCATATACTTGTCTAAGTCACCCAGATCTGTCAAGGTTTTATCTACTTGGTGAGAGTCACATCCAGCAGCGGGTCTCAACAAAACCCTTAAAGCGGTGCACTAGTCTGGAGGTTTGTACTAAATAGAACTGTTTTTCCCCTTCCCTTCCCTTCCCTTCCCTTCCCTTCCCTTCCCTTCCCTTCCCTTCCCTTCCCTTCCCTTCCCTTCCCTTCCCTTCCCTTCCCTTCCCTTCCCTTCCCTTCCCTTCCCCTTCTTCTTCTCTTCTTTTCTGCTCTCTTCTGTTCTGTTCTCTTCTCTCTCTCTCTGTCTCCCCCCCCCCATTTTTCAAGACAGGGTTTCTCTGTGTAACTCTGGGTGTCCTGGAACTCACTATATAGACCAGGATTTCCTGGGACACAGAGATCAGACTGCCTCTGCCTCTTGAAAAATCTAAAAGCATGCATCACCATTGCCAGGCCTCAAACAGTTTCTTAAATCTCCTGTGAACACACTTCCATCAGGCCCAATGAACCAGATATTGAGCACCATCCCTTACACACCCAATACTTTAAGCAATGCCCATATCTTCTGCATTTTCCTTCCTGGGTCTGCCTCTCCCTCGGGATAGCCAGGCCCACTGTGTACTAGGATAGACTGGAGGGAGGGAAGCTTAGTTGGAGCAGGTGGGTACAGGCAGGATCTTGGTGGGTGGTGAATGCTCCAGCAAAGGATGCACACACCCAGGAAGAGCTTCAGAGAACTGGTCGAGTTTATTGGGGGAGGGTATTTAAATCGCTGAGGGTAAGCAGGGGCTATCTATTAGGGTAAGCATATGTAAGTGACTGGGGCCAGGACGCTGGATTTGCCTCATTTGCATAAGGAGAAATTCCAGGTGTTGCTGGATATGACCTTATAAGGGGAAAGGAAATGTAACCTGGCTACCAGGTATATGACCTCCTCCAGTGAAGTAGAGGTGGTGGGCACAGGGCTACAGACACAGGGCCATGTAGGTCACAACAGTAGGGGGGGAAGCAATCCTACTCCTGCCTGTCTCAGGATGAGATTTCTTGGGTTTAGGCACACCTCAACCCTGCTTTTGCTTCAAGCCTTCTCCTTCCAGTTCTGCAGTTCCCTGGTCCTCTTTCTGATGCTGATTTTGATGGAAATTTCCACTGTGAGTAACCTAGCATTCCTAATGGATCTTTTGAGTCAGTCTCTCAGGGATGTTTTCTTCCTAATGCCTCAGGTTGTATAGCCCTTTCCTCAAGGAATGATGGGTAGTCAGTTACTCCATTTCTCTGTTTTCACAGTACTCAGACATATCCCATGCACCCCCTGTCAGCCCCATATGCCAGCTGGGAGAGGTTTTCATTCCTTGTTTGAGAGTCTTCCACAATGTAAGCAGTTCAGAGGTGTTTCTCTGATTGTCACAGTGTCCCATGGTAGGTCATTTTCAGCCCCCCCCATTTGCATGCTGAGTCATGGATTCCCCCCCTCTCCTTTAGAGGGATTGTTCATAAGTACTGTCTCTCTTCCTTCTTCAGAGTCTGCCTTTTTCCATAAGGTGCAGGTTTCTGTCTCCTAGAAATGTTTCCTCAGTAGGATGCAGCTTTTGCCCTTTCCTTGGCCTCTCTCTGGCTGTAGGGAATGGGAAGCCAGTACCTGCACATCTTCTTCCCCCTTCCCATTTTTCTTGCCAAATGGATGCTAGAGTGGAAGATAACTGTCAGCATGGCTTCTTAACACACACACACACACACACACACACACACACACACACACACGAATGCTTTCTGAGCAGACAGCTCCACCTTAATTGTTTGTTTTATTACTCATGCAACAACTGTCACAACCTGCTTATAAAGTCATCCCATGCATGTACCTTGAAGGACAGTAATATGTTACTGTTTCTTTACTGTTAGCATTTGAGGGCGCCCTTAACACTCTCCAGGTAGACCATATTTATCCAGGTGGTTTGTTACTCCATATCACACACAAAGAGTTAGCAAGCCAGGAGTCCTGTGAAGGATGGTCTGCATTCAGATGGCTCAGCTTTCATTGTACGACTCATCACCACAGAAAGCAGGAAGCAAGGGGGCCTGGGATTCCACACCACACTTCAGTTGTATATATATATATATCGCCCATTGCTGTCCTGTGTAACAGTCCCTTGCCAGCTGACCTGTGGTTCTGCCTGCCCATTTGTATATCAGTTGTGTTGGGTAACTTTCTTCTGGAGAGGTGTGAACAAACATTCATTCACCTCAGTAAGGCACACAGGGCACACCACAGGAGTGGATCTATACAAGTCTACCTTAGTAACCAATGAGTTTCCTTGTTTTGTTTACAGGTGCGGGAATGACTCCAGGGCATCCCTGGAAAGCCCTCCCAGCATGGGTGTTGGACCGTGACAACTGGATCCCTGGGTTCTCCCTGCACTCATAGCAGATTCACTGCAAAGTCTCTTCGTAGAAATTATTCTGTTTTATTACCTTAGGGGGAGGGATGTGAATCTTGCAAATTTGATGAGCTTCCTAAACCTTTTAAGTTTTGTTACTTCTCGAGAATTATAATTTTTTCCTTCTTCTTCCAGGAGGGAATGTTTCAAGTTAGAGGGAGTAGTCATAAAACAAATAGATGGAAAATGACTAAACCATAACATCATTTTTAAATTTTTGCTATTCACTTACCAACAATAGACACTAAGCTTCAGTCATCTTCCTCCTTTTCCCTCCCCACTCAACTATTACTGAGTCTCCTCATAGTTAGGTTCACATGTCCTCCCTTTGACCAGGGAGTGAAAATCACTAGACTTCTGGCCTTGTCCATGCAGATAATTTGGACGATTGAGATGATCGGTTCAAATAAGGTAATCAAGACTGCCAAAGGATGGGGGGAGCCAAACACTTATTGATAATGATGTCGCATGCAGAAGGCACCCCTCACAGAAGAAGCTTAATGGAGGATGGTTTGAATATCCATGCTAGATATTGTGGACAAATGAATAGTCTAGACCATGCCTTAAACTGTGAGCTCATGGTATGGGGATGGGCAGAAAACCTGAAACTGCACATAGGGTTCACTGATCCAGCCATGCTGGCAGACCAGCAAGTTCTGAACATGTAATGATGAAAACTCAATTCAAAATAAAGTGTATAGTGAACCCAGGCTGTCCCAGACAGTGCTTCCCTGTGTTGCACAAAGCAACCTCTGCATTGTGCATGTCATATCCATGGTCAAAAAACTACCTGAGACTCTGACCTGGTCTTAGACTCAAGACTATTGTTTTATGGAGTGCAGTTTATACTATCCATCCAGATTGTTCTATTCTCACAGAAACAACAGTTTACAGATACTAGACTTTCGATATACCCCTACCATTGCTTGTCAGCATCTACCAAGTGGGCACACTCCACTCGATTGCAAGTGTGCTCCAATGCTTTGGGTTTTGAGTTTTTTTATTTTTGAGATTATAATTCTAACATTTCTCTCTTTCCCTCGCTCCTTCTAAATCCTTCCTGCTCTCCTTGAAATTTGTGGCCTCTGTTTTTTTTCTACTTCTTGTTGTATGCATATACACATTTACAATCTTAAGTATAACATGATCAGTCCATATAATGTTACTTCTTTGAATGTTTTCAGGACTGACTGTTTTGCACTGGAAAACCAATTGGTGTTCTCTTGGGAAGACTACTTTTTCTAATCTCACATTTCCTTGGTTGCCCATAATTCTTGATGTAAGGGTTTGGACTCCTGGGGTTTTCCATGTCCAGTTTGGTTTGTCTATTTTTTAGCTCATGTTTGGGCAGTCATGTTGGTGAGACTGTAGAGATGTGCCTCATTAAGGCAACTTCTCTTTGCAGGAGACTAAGATCAGTACAGAAAATCACAGCCAATCAAATGCAGACTTGGGAAACTTAGTCCCAGTGAATACATCTACAAAGCTCTCACATCAAAAGCTCAAGAAACATTTCTAAAGAAGAGATGAAGAAATTGTAAGAGCCAGAGGATCAGGGAGTCTGCTTTGAGATTGTGTTTCCTAGTAACACCAGGAGCAACAGTCATAAAGTCTCCCCGACAGTGTATGGTTTTCAAAGCTTCCAATTTGAATACATGATTTCATAAATAAACAATTAAATGAAATTTGGTCCAAGATTACATCAGAATTTCCACAGTTGCTGAAATGACCCTAGACATGTCTCTGACATTTTGAACTGCATTTTCTGTGAAGAGGTATTCTCAGCACTGACAATTATAAAATCAAAATATAGATCAACTCTAAAAATCATTGAAGGTTCTCCAGGTCCTGTACTAAGCTAAGATTTAATTCTTCATGTAAAAATAAATAAGCACACCCATCTCATTAGCATGCAAATTTGCTTTCCTCTTTAGTAGGTGGTAAAATTATATGTATACTAATGAATTATTTCAAAATATTAGTTTGCATGGGAAAGATAGTTAAAAAGAGCTTTCTCCTCTCACAGAGAACTTGTGTTTGGTTCCCAGGGAGCTCAAGGTTCCCAGGGAGCTCACAGCTCCCTGTAACTAGAGCTCCAGGGGATATAATGTCCTCTCATGGCCTATGGAGGGCACTGCTATTCACATGCATAGACATATACAAACAAACACATAAATAAAATAATTTAATGTTTATTATGTAAATCAGTAAATGTTTCATTTGCATACTATTTTATATATCTATATACCTGGAGGGAAAAATAGAATGGGAAGAGTTTAAGAAGTCCTGGCCCCACCTAGGAAAGCTAGAGTTGGCCAATATAAACCAGACTCTGTTTCAAAGGCATAAGGATCACTGACATTTCAAGTTTGAGAAATTAAATTGGTCTCCCTTTCAAGACACTAGGCAGATGTTCAAAAGCTAGTTGTGTATGTGTATCTCTGTGTGTATGTGAGGGGGGAGGGAGAGTCTGTGTAAGCGTGTGTGTGTGTGTGTGTGTGTGTGTGTGTGTGTGTGTGTATGAGACTGTGTGTGTATGAATGTGTGTGTTGCACCTCACTACTAAGGTTGTGGTCTACCTTGTTCACATAGCTCCTCTGAGCTTAGTGCAAAATAAAAGACCCTTTTTCCAGCAGGACTTCCTCTTCTCTGCCTGATCTGGGGAGCCGGACCCCCAATCTTCTATCTGAGAAATGTCACATAGTCCTTGGCAAACCTACAAATTCAACTTCCTCTCCACCCTCTACCCCCCATAAGAATCTTCCCAGTTCCAACAAGTACCTGGTATTTCTGGAATGCCTCTCCATGCAAACGAGCCAATCACAGTACTTTAAACTCCAGCCAATGGTTTTACATTTACCCTGAAAACTCCTTCCCGTCCTCCAATGTGTGAGAGTATGTGAGCATGAGGAAGAGAGCACATGTGAAAAAGAGTGTGTGTGTGTGTGTGTGTGTGTGCGCGCGTGTGTGTGAATGTGTTTTCAAGAAAGAGAGTGTTTCTCTTGGGCATATACCCAGAGGATTTTCCAGCATGTAATAAGGACACATGCTTCTCTATGTTCATAGCAGCCCTATTTATAATAGCCAGAAGCTGAAAAGAACCCAGATGTCCCTCAACAGAGGAATGGATACAGAAAATGTAGTATTAATGGAATACTACTCAGCTATTAAAAACAATGAATTTATGAAATTCTTAAGGAAATAGATGGAACTAGAAAATATCAGCCTGAGTGAGGTAACCCAATCACAAAAGAACACACATGGTCCTTCTTCTAAGAAGGACTAGAGTATCCATACTTTGTTCTTCCTCTTTCTTGGGCATCATTTGATATGTGAATTGTGTCTTGGGTATTCCAAGCTTCTAGGCTAATATCCACTTATCAGTGAGTGCATACCATGAATGTACTCATGGCTGAATAGTACTTCATTGTGTATATATACCACATTTTTTGTATCCATTCCTCCATTGAGGGACATCTGGGTTCTTTCCAGCTTCTGGCTATTATAAATAGGGCTGCTATAAACATAGTGGAGCATGTGTCCTTATTACATGTGGGAGAATCCCCTTGGTATATGCCCAGGAGTGATATAGCAGGGTTCTCCAGTAGTATTATGCCTAGTTTTCTGAGGAACCACCTAACTGATTTCCACAGAAGGTAATACAAAGTATGGAGCAGAGTCTGAAAGAAAGACCATCCAGTATAAGGGAATGCCAGGACAGGGAAGTGGGATTGGTGAGCAGGGGGAGAGGAGATGGGTTAGGGGATTTTCGGGTGTGTGTGGGGGAACCAGGAAAAGGGACAACATATGAATTGTAAATAAAGAATTTATCTAATTAAAAAAAAGAGTGTTTGTATATGTATGTGAGTGTGTGTGAGAGAGTGCATGTGAGAATATGTGTGAGTGTGTGTAAGTAGTGTGTGTGTGTGTGTGTGTGTGTGCACGCGCGCTCGCGCGCGCGCGCGCGCGCACGCGCGCATGTTATGAGTCTATTTGAGTGGGCACATTCCAAATGATTTCCCCTTTCCCGGCTCCCCCTCCCCATAAATCCCATAAGCCCTCTTCCCTCCGCCCAGTCCCCAATCAACCCCCTCCCCCTTCTCTCTCCCCTGCATTGCTGCATCAAGCCTTTCCAGGACCAGGGCCCTCTCCTTCCTTCTTCTTGGGAATCATTTGATATGTGAATTGTGTCTTGGGTATTCAGAGCTTCTGGGATAATATCCATGTGACTGCATTCGATGTGTATTCTTTTGTGATTGGGTTACCTCACTTAGGATGATATTCCTTCCTTCTTCTTGGGAATCATTTGATATGTGAATTGTGTCTTGGGTATTCAGAGCTCCTGGGATAATATCCAGTGACTGCATTCGGTGTGTATTCTTTTGTGATTGGGTTACCTCACTTAGGATGATATTTTCCAGTTCTTAGAAAACTGGGCATGACACTTCTGGAGGACCCTGCCATACCACTCCTGGTCATATACCCAGAGGATTCCCCAGCATGTAATAAGGACACATGCCCCACTATGTTCATAGCAGCCTTATTTATAATAGCCAGAAGCTGGAAAGAACCCAGATGTCCCTCAGTGGAGGAATGGATACAGAAAATGTGGCATATTTACACAATGGAATACTACTCGGCAATTAAAAACAACGAATTCATGAAATTCTTAGGCAAATGGTTGGAACTGGAAAATATCAGGTCTTCATTCTTATGCAACAAATATTTTGCCCACCAAGCTGTCTTCCTGGCCCTCAGAACTCCTGTTTTCATCAACCCACTGTGTTTTCTTCTCCTTGGTGTTTCATTTGCTTGGCACCCTCATCCCTACAAAGCAACCCGGACTCCTTCTTGGGATTCGATGCCCTCCTTGAGCTCACTGGTACACATGATACTACTTCTGTTGCCATATTTCTTCTTTGGTCCCAGAAACATCTTGTGCCTGGAATCAAGGGAGTAATATGCCCCCAGGTTGGAAAAATCCTAGTTTTGCTCAGAAAGGAGAAGTTGAGATTGAAGCTTGAAAATATTGAGGGTTTCTGAAATTACTTTGGTGAGATTTCATTTGCAAAATCCAGTGGTCCTCCTCCATCTAATGTTGTTTTCTATGATTTTAGCTATCTATGCTGAGCAATGGTATAGAAATACTAAGTGGAAAATTCCAGAAATAAACAGCTGATGAGTTTCAAACTGCTTACTGTACTAAGAAGTCAGCTCAGATGTGCTTGTCCTATCCAGGGTGTGACTCAGCCCTCTGTCCTGCAGGTGTGTATTGCACACTGCCCATTCATTAGCCACTTAGTCACCATCTTAGTCATCCACTGTTGCTTTGTTTTTGTTCAAACAAGCATTTATTTTACTCAATAATGGCTCCAAAGGGTAGTGACTAGTCATCCATCCTGATGTGCCGAAGGAAAGCCTGCATTGCTGTGCATTGTTATGGCTTGAGTGAGGAACGGATCCCACAGGCTCATCTGTTTGAACACTGGTTCCCCAGCTAGTGATGCTGTTTTGGAGCTTTTAGGAGGCAGGTCCTCACTGGAGGAAGCGAGCTACTCTTGGATTGACTTCTAGGCTTATAGTCCAATTTCTAAACCCAGTGCTCTCTGCTTACTGGTCTACCTCGGCATGAGGTGTTCTAACTGTTAGACCTTCTTGTCACAAGCCCTGCCACTATTCCTCATTGTGATGGACTTCACTCTTTCAAACTGTCAACCAAAATAAATCCTTGTCCTTAACATCCTTTATGGTATTTCTGTCAGGTGTTCTATTCAACCAACAGAAAAGTAGCTAACACAGGGTTCATAGAGAAAGCAAACATGGATGTTTCTTATCATCTGGGGTTTCAGGCATCCACTGGGATCTTGAATTACTTGTCCCAAAGAGGAAGACTGCTTTGTAACTTTGCTGCATGCCTTAGCAAATGTTGTCTTCTCTTAACTGTTATCTTCAAAGAGCTTCTAATAAGCAAGGGAGACCCGAGATTCTCTGAAAAGGGAGTGCAGTATATAACTCTGCTCTCATGTCTCCTTCTTGTAGCCATTCTCTGGGTGAAACACAAACTCAGATCTTATACTAAACAGGTCTGGTAAACACTCCTACACTCTCTCCTTTCTGGAAGTTTCCTGGTAGATGTGCATTCTGAAATATTTAATTGTGTCAGTGAACTTTGACCCAAGATTAAGTTATCTCTCATATTTATTTAGTTATTAGCTTCCAACTTAATGGTCGGCTTGCAGGCCTGATAATTGAGAGTTCTGGGTTATGATTCAGATTCATCAAATTGTAGATGAGGAAGTTGGAGGAGTCTCTCTGTGTGCTTCTTATCCTCTGCACTGATATTCTCCGTATTTCATGGCATCAATCATAGAAATTTGCCCTTACTGTTCAATTGATCTTTCTACAGCCACTACTATTTGATATTTGGTATACTCTAGAACATTCTAACGCCATCTTAGCACACTTTCTCCTTGATGCAAAGTTCACTGGACATATTTAATTTTGTGTTTCTCTCAAAGCAAACTAAGATAAAGTTGGCACTAAAATGTTTCTGCCCTGAAGCCCTGGGAGAAACTAAACGATTGGTCCCCCTTCCTGTGGAAAGCCCACTCTGGTCATGCCTTCTAGCAAACACAGGGTTTGACTGAAGAAAATCTCTAATAGGTATGTCCTCTGTTTCTGGATTGTAGTTCATTCCATATATAGTCAAGTTGACAACCAATAATATCATCACACTGGTTTTACTAAGAAAACAATGAAGTGAACAAATTCCTACATCACCCAGGCCTTTTTCCTGTTGCCATCATCATCATCACCTTCATTACACACATATGCACAGATGTGATCCTACTACAGTTCATTTCTAGAGGTCAGAAGAAAACTTGGGAGCTCTTCTGCTGTGTGTTCTGAGAATCGAACTGAGTTCATTACCCTTGTGCACCAAACAGTTTACCAGTGGCATCATCTCACAGGCCCTGAAGTCTTCTCCTTTGGTCTTGTTAGACCATTTACTTAGGGTGAATTTCTTGCAAACTCTTGTTCTACCATCCTGAACACAAATATTTATTTTCATATCATTTAGAAAGTGCTCCTGCTTTCTCATTTCTCTTCCTAATTTATAATTTTTAAAAAGTGATCATATACAAGTCAAATAAGCTTGTGGGGTTTTGTCATTGTTGTTGTTGTTGTTTTGTTTTGTTCTTTGTATTCTCTGTTTTGGCCTTATTTGGATTCTTTCCATCTTGGCTTTCTTCAATAGAAACCAAGATGTGTATATGTGTATGGAGGGGTAGTTAATTATTTTATTTTAAGGCGTCAGATCATATGATTATAAAGACTAGCACTGTGGTTTGGCTCCCATTGCCCCCCTCCAAGAGGCCTGCATGGCAAAGAACAGGAATTGGGGGTGGGGGTGGGGTGGGAGAGCCTTCAGGAGATGTGGGCTTAGTGGGAAGTATTTAGATCATTGGGGGCTGTCCTTGAAGAGGACCCCCTTCTCTCTGTTTCCTAGCCTTTAGGTGGGCATTTTCCTCCATTCCACACTCCTACTGTTTACAAAGCTCCCTGCACATGAGTTAGAATCGCCTACACGGTAAGTCAAAAGAAACCCCTTCTCCCTATGAGTTCATCGTCTCAGGTGTCTTTTATGATTAAAAGATGATCAGTGGAGGCTCTGAGTCTCAAGACCTTCTGTGAGTAGGTGGAGACCTGGAAAGTTTTGGAGATAAGTTCTGAGCTGAGAGCTAGAAACTGACTTTTGATGCAAGAGCTGCTCCAGCTCAAGTCTAAAGGCCCAACTTGAACTTAGATCAGAGCAATAAGAAGGCTTTGCTAACCCGTGGAGAAGTGGTCTTTCAACTCTGTTTAATGAGTTTGTAGATGGATCTGTTTAATTGTTGGTCAGAGAGCACAAATCAGTCTTTGGATGGGTGGGTTTGGAATTTTATGTATCTTTTTCACTTTCTCAAAAGTTTGAATAAAGATACGATTTGTTTCCAATTTTATTTTCAGATAAATAAGACGTTACATAAGACTAATATGTAAGTCCTATATTATATAGGATTCTCTGGGCTGCAGTATACATTCAAATTCCTGTGTATAAAGTGAGCCTCACTTCACCCACCAATTTCCATATTAATAACTAAGTAGACCCACCCACTCAAACACAGCATGTTTGACTGAATATGTGGGCACCTTGTGGTCCAACCAAGATGATACCGAATGCAAACTATAACCCTGCTTTCTAAAAATGATGCTGAGAGCTAGCTCTTTTCCCCTTAATAGGCAGGAAGTGGGAGGAAATAGAACTTCAAACACAAATTAATATCTGTCTCTCCTATTCCAGTCACAGTGTTTCTGTGAGGTTGATGTGAGAACAGAGGAGCTGTAGGCAATGTGGTGCATGGTGCAGGATCAGTATGGGGTGCAGAAGGATTAGAACCGCATCTCCTGCCACTCCATTCTGCTCTGCCTATGGTCCGCTGCACTGAGGCCAGTGTGGAGACATTTGAATAACAAAAATCAAGCTGAGCATGAGACCTGCTGTCCAGCATACACCCTTTACAAGTGGTCACATGAAGAAGGCTGAACCATTGCAGCTAAGGATAATGCAGATAGACTCTGTGGACAGATCACAAAGTATTTTGTTGTGTGCCTGTTCCCTCTGGCCAGGACAGTTCTATTGCTTTCTTAAATGGAGCAGTTGTGGCTACTCCCACCCATGCTACATGCAACTGGGTCGGTTCTCTGGTGGAGGTGGGAGCTCAGGAGGCATGTAGGGTTCACAGAACTCAAGAGCCCTCGTGACATCCTCTCATGGACCCTCTCCTCTCTGAGATCATAGGCCAGGGGGAAGATAAGCACTTGGTGGTCCAAGGGGAACTGATAACCTGTACAGCTTTTCGTGGACTGTCTATATTGAGCGTAGGATGCATCAGCCAGCTGTGAGTCACCAGGGACTTCCCAGTGATGTCACTGCCTCTTTGTCACTCATGCTCCTTCTTATAAGTAACTCCACTAAAGTCTGGTTAAAGCACCTGACCTTGGAGGGAATCCTTTGGTCTATTGGTTTTTCTCCCTATCTAGGGCAAATATGCTTTGCATCTCTTCTGGAAAACTCATGTGACACCTTAGCTCTGGGAAACCTTATGTTTTTAGAGTTAATAACATATGTTAAACAAATTCTAATTAAAGAAAGACAGAGTGCTCTCAGGGCTCAGAAGGTAGAATGACAAAGTCACTGTGGTAAAGGGAGAAAGGTTTCAGGGTGACTTTGTGTTAGCTCTATAGGAAAACCAAGAGATGGAAAATGGTTGGTTGTGTTTGTGCTGTCATATGCAATAGCAAATCTTTCACATTTTAGTGGATAGCATTCATCTAACTTATTTCTAATGAGGGGATAGGAATCAATGACCCCCCTTCACAGATGAAAAAACCAAGGCTCGGAGAATTCGAAAAGCTTTTGAAGTTTACCCAGAGGAGTTTATGCAGCTTGGAAGACTAAAGCCTCCACGGGAACCAAGGCTTTTAGATTCAAAGGCCCAGCTTCTCCGTGATTGCTCTGGGGGAGGGATGTCAAGGGCAGAGAGTACCCTCTCCCTCGAACAGCTGGAGCATGCTGCCAAGTGCCCGGCGACCTAACTGCAGGAAAGTTGCTCTTTTCCATGATGTGGCCACTGATGGATGGAATAAAACAACTGAGAAATGCAAAACGTGGTCAGAGGCAGGGCTGAGAGGCTGGGAGGAGCAATGAGGCCCATGCATGTCTTTACAAATGAAGGATGCAGCAAGCTTATAATAATCCATCAGTATGAGTGGCAGCATGGACAGACCTTGTTTTGAACCTTGGATCTGTCAGTTAACAGGTATGCAACATGGGAAGGGACTGAACATCTCTGAACCTTGGAGTCCTCAGCTGTAAAGCTTAGACCAAACTACAAGGAGTGCTGTCGTGAGACAGACAATTTACATGAATTGCTTAGCAGTGTCCTCAACATAAATTAATTATTCAATAAATGTAGTTGTAATCATTATTCACTTTCCTGACAGGGTCCAGGGCCATGTTTCTGGTTTTGTGCATTTGTTGTTTTTGGTTTTGAGGCAGAACTTCACGCAACCTAGACTGGCCTTGAACTCCTGAACCTCTTGTCATCCAAGTACTGGCATTACAGGCATGTACTACTACATTCAACTTTACAGAATCACCTTTTAAATTTTCTTATTCTTTTAAAGTCTTTTTAAATCAGAATATAGTACTTGTACAAAATAATGAGCTACATTATGACAGTTCTGTGGATATACACTGCAGTCCTAATTTAGTGGATTTAACAAAAAGACAAATTCCATAGCTCCCCTTGTGTAGTGGGTGGGTGTGGGTGTGTACATGCATGTAACCGTCTGCATTAGATACAGCTGTGACTCTCGAGGGTTTCTAGTAGCTTTTGTCAGTCCAATGGTCTGGGGTTAGTTGTGTCTGTTCTACCATCATGGCATGTTACATAACCATTTCTGCTGTTCTCCTGCAGGGTAATGGAAGTCACCTCTGTGTCCATAAGACAGATGGAGGTGAAGGTTGTGGTTCAGATGTCCCTTGATTTTAGTTGGCATTAGACTTGAACCAGCAGTTCTTCAGTGTCAGGTTCCTGAGAGAGATGACCAGGAAATCAGAAGATAAAAGGTGAAAAGTTTGAGATCAAGAGGTTTCACACAAGCTATATCTTATGTCAAGCAAGTTTACTAAGATGTGCAGCATCTTATATACAATGTGTGGGAAGGAAATGGTACAAAGTCAACAGGAAGCCATCATACAATGGGACAAAGTCAGTCACACTCATGCCAATCAAGCAATGTTGCAAAAGGGGAAGACAGGGTATCTCAAGAGGACACAGTGGCCTGGGGACTGATAACCATAGCCTCTTAGGGTGAGAAAGGTTGGGTTCTTAGGATCTGAAGCTGTAGCTCAACCTAGGCCCTAGCCCCAGGCTATACAAGCTCTGGTTTAGAGAAGGAACTATGTTCCCCCTCTAGACATCAGGCCTCAGGAAAAGCCTCAGGTCAATGTGGTCCTAAACAGGCATTGCTTGGAGGGCACCAGAGATAATGCATCTTTGATTCTCTGGATCATATTTCATTATATTTCATTTGCCAAGTACCTGGTGTCCTGGCAAACCTGAGGATCAGAATGTAATTCTCCATGTGTTACACTGACCATGTGTTCAGGAGGAGTTTCTTTAGATTCTCTGTACTCTGTCACCCTACCTGCAAGATGGGCATGATATCACTTAATATTTTCTTTATCATTTGATGATTCCATGCCTGAGTACTATACACTTTGATCATATTCACCCTCCCCATTTTCCTCTTTCAAAACCTCTTGGGCCTCCCAAACACATTCCAAATTTCATGTTTTCTTCTTAAGTCTTTTATATTCTACCAAATCTTACTACTCTTGCCCTGTGTACAGGGTATAGACCATCCACAGGAGCATGGACAACCTACTTCTCTCAACTTCCAAAAACATAAATCTCTTCATAATATCTCCTCAGCTAGGGATGGTATCTCATGACCCATCCTCAATCCATGCTGACATTCTGAGTCGCTTGGTCTTGTGTAGGGATTGTCTAGATAACCACAGCTGCTGTAATTTCACATGTTCAATAGCCATGCCGTGTCCAGAAGTTGGCATCTCACAGCACCCTCTGACTCTTGCCTTCTTTCTACCACCCTTGATCATGCTGCTCCCCGAGCCTTGAGGTCAAGGGTTGACATTCAGGTCTCATTTAGGGCAGAACACTCAACAGCCACTTACTCTCAGCACTTGGATCAGTTATAAGGTTTTGTATTGTTCACTGACCACTGCAAAGAGGAGCTTTCCTTTGACTAAGGTGGAGAGCACCACAGATCTATGGATGCAAACATAACTGTTTAGAAGGGAGCTTGACAACATAACCATATAACAAAATAAGAAGAGCAGGTCTCAAAGCTCACCTCTCTAATCCGTGAGTCTTTTGGCCAAGTTTACAGTACCAGTCATGGATTCCCTCCTGTGCAACAGGCTTCAGATCCAGTCAGAGAGTAGTTAGTTACCCCTTAATAGTCATGCCAACACTCCCCCAGGGGGTCACATCTTACCTGACAGGTTTGTTTCATACCATGCAGGGTCCAGCACAGGATAAGATCATCAATGTCTTTTCTCCCCCAAGTGATCTACATAGCTTCTTCAGGCACTGTGAAAGCTAGCCAGCAGGGAAGAGGTTTCCTGGTCAGTACAAGACTGATCTTTCTGCACCCTGCAACCAAAGTGTGTGGTGTCTTCAGCAATAAGGTCTTATAAGGTAGTTATTATGAGCTACCAAGAAGGATGGAAATAGCTGGTCTCATTTTCGGATACCTCTGGGGCCTTACTGACCAATAGCTCATAGGCAGGTAGGGGATGATGCTTTGTATAAGCTTATGTCAGTTATGAGGACTAAGATGAGACCATCACTATGATGAGTAGGATGAGTGTGAGGGGGGAGGGGTGTGCCTGTAATCACCACTCTTTGGGAGTAGGGCTTTAGGTTGGAAGATTACAAATTTGAGACCACCTTGAGTTTTACAGTGAAAATACTATCTTGAACAAAATTATCAAAACCCAAGATAATATGAGGAAAGAATGATGTGTAAACATATAGTGTGAAAGATGGATGCACCCTGAGTTACACTCACTGCTCATTCATCCACCAGACCCCAACTGCAGAAGAGGACCCACGTCTTACCAAGATTTCATCACCAGTAGCTTACATGAGCATGTCTGCTAAGTGAATAACCAGCTAAAAGCAACAGGCATTGTTCTCTTTCCATTTTATAGGCAAGAAAATAGAATCCCAGCAAGGTTAAGTAGATTATCTAAAAGTTAGACAGATGCCAGTGGGGCATAGGGGATTTAAGTTTGAGTAATGGTGGCTACTCAAAATCAAGTTATTTTCTCTTGAAATTGGAGCCTCGGTTCTGCTAGATTTAGATTAAAATTAGAATTGTGTCTTCATCTCTGCTGCTTTGAAGGGATGTTCTGATGGTTTCTGTGAGAATGTCTCCCACAGGCTCAGGCATTTGAACCTTGTCCTTGGATGATGGTGCTGTTTTGGGGGCTGGTGGGGAGGTGCTAGAGGAATTATCTCTGGGGGGAAAGTTTTGAGAGTTTGTAGCCTCCCTTACATCCATTTTTCTCTCTCTCTGCTTCCCACTTGTGGTTCAAAATTTTATTTACTTACATTTTATGTGCACGAGTGTTTTATCTGCATGTGTGTAAATGTGTCATGTGTGTTCAGCACCAGCAGAGGTCAGAAGAGGACTGATCTCCTCCCAGAATGAGTTACAGGTGTCTGCAAGCTGCTGCACAGGAGCTGGGAACCAATCCAGGACCTCTGCAAGAGTAGTCAGTGACACTAAACACTTAGTCATTCCCTCCCTCCCTGTTCTGTTAGTTCTCAACTTCCTTCTCCTGTCACCATGCCTATTGACAATAGCTGAGCCTCTCTGCCATGATACACACATAGCCCTTTGGAACCACAGCCTAAATCAACTCTCTCTCCCACAAGTTGTTTTTATTATGCAATGGTATTTTATCACAAGACAAAAAAGTAACTAATACAGATATTCACAAGAATAAATTTCCTTAAGTTCTATGCGGCTGCCAGATGCCTTGCAAGAGTTATTTAATTTGCAAAATTGTTTTTTTCAAGTAAGTATTGATTTTTCCCCCCTGCGGTCATTTGTGGAAGACAAGGTCCAAGAAGGTCAGGGAAATTAGCCTGACTGCAACAGCAAGCAAGAGGCATGACCGCATCTTGGCCCAGCACGCCAGCTTTCCATCTGAAACCCCATACCATATATTCCTGCTCCACTTAGCCAATCCTGGGTCTGGCAGTATCAGGATCTTGGAAAGGAGATTCATAGTAGTTATTTTATAAAAGCCGAGGTAGACAGACCTGGAGAGAAACACAGAGAGGCAGGGGTAGGGGCAAGGGTAGGGGCAGGGGCAGAGTTGATATGCACATCAGCATCTTCTTGAACTCTAGCAGTTTGTCCATCTCTATCAAGATACAAGTAATCTTCATTTACAACCTTGGTGATGAATGTCTTGGGGCAGAATTATTTATTTAAACCACCAGCTCCACAAATCACATTCTAGTCACTGATAAAGGTACATGATATACTATTCAGTGAGTAAGAACCCTGATTAATAATTCATGCATATATCAGATATCCTCTACTCTTAGCTTTTGACCGGGTTTGAAACACAATCAGAAAGCACTTGGTTACACTCTAACAGCCACACCAGTATTATGCTGGTGGTCATAGCTTGCCTGCATAGGTTGGTTTGGAAGCATCATAAGGTCAAGCACTGGTTAAGATGGATCTGAAAGTTGATGATAGGAAGTTGGGTCCTTCCCTTCTGTCTTTGTCAGGGTTTTATTGTAGTAAAGAAATACCATAACCATGGTGACTTTTATAAAAGAAGACACTTATTGGGAGTTTGCCTACAAATTCAGAGGTATAGTCCATTATCATCATGGCAGAGAGGGTAGTGGCATGTAGGCAGACATGTTGTTGGAGAAGTGGCCAAGAGTTCTCCATCTAGACCCATAGGCATCTGAAAGAAAGAGACGAGCCTCTGGGTCTGGTTTGGCCTTTTGAAACCTCAAAGGTCATATCTCTTAATTCTTCTCAAGCAGTGTAACCCCTGATGACTAAGCATTCAAAAGTCTGAGCCCATAGGGGCGATTCTTATTCAAACCATCACACCTTGACAGGAAGGATTTTGCAGAGCACTGAAGAGAGGTTGGGAGGTTTGCACTAAACTTTAATTCTGGTACCCAAACTGCACGGTACTGAAAAGACACCCTTGGTTTGCTCATGGGAGCTGCAAGATCAGGTGAACTCACACTGAGACCATGGGCAAAGGCTTCATGACAGTCAGCTAGAGATGTCAATCACACACTTCAGGGATGTGAACTTCTCAAGGGAAAGGCAATTGGCTTTTCCTTTGAAATTGAGTGAGGTGGTTTCAGAAGGCAAGTTGTACAGCAAAACCCAGGCAGGAAGCTGATCATTTCTGTGATGGATTCATGGCCACAGCCTAGAAGCATAGCTGGAATTTAAAGTCGTCAGTTCACGAGCCCTTCTCACTGTTGTGAGTGGGTTTCAGGCAGAGACCAAGGTAGATGTGAGCCAGCATGGTAACTGGAGAATGGCTTAGAAGAGCAGAAAAGAGCAGCAGGTGCCTACATCGCCGGGGACCCTTTGCTGTTGTTTTGTTGGTTCTACCTTTCAAAAGTGTCTTAACTAATTTGTTGAGACTTTTATGCAACATATTTTGATCATATTCACCCTCAACTCCTTCCCCTAACAGCTCCCAGATTCACCCAACTCTTCTGTTAACTTCTCCCAGATCTGCCCCATCTCCCTTCCTCCCCAACCTTTTGCCATCCTCCTTTGTCCTCTGGTTTGTGTTGTCCATATGCCTCTGGCTTACAGTGACCCTTAAGCACACACAGCACATCTATAAAAAGAGACTTAGACCACACTAAAGCCCTACACAAATACAGCTGTGTAGGTTGTTCCCTGTACAAAGTTCAGGCAGTGATTTTGTGTAGTAGTTGTGCCTGGTGGTCCCAGAAGTGGCACCTGTGGTGTTGGCTGTCTCTAAGGACACTACGGCATCTTTTCACTCATCCTCAGAGACTTTGCTCTGTCTCTCATACTGTGACACATTCATTATGCTATTTATTGAGTTCATACTGTGTGTATAGCACCTTTGCAGGCACATTGCAAGCAATGATGACAACCAAAGAGCCTAGACTTGCCCTTAGAAAGCTGGTGGCTAATGACGAGCATGAATGTTATCAAGTGAACATAGAAATGCACGTGATCATGCTAACTTGATCAGAGATACGGGAAGGAGATATGTTTGTTCACAGGGAGACTTAAACAATGGAGCTTTGATCTGGTCTGAAAAGTCAGGGTAGGCTTGCACTGAAGTCTAAAAATGACTGTCACTGTGACAAAGAGAAGGAACAGTTCCAGAGCCTGGTGGGGGCACACCTTTAATCCCAGCATTTGGAAGGCCGAGGCAGAGGCAAGCAGACTCTGTGAGTCTGGGGCCAGCCTGATATATGTGACCAGCCAGGACTACATGGTGAAACTGTGTCAGAGAGAGAGACAGACAGACAGACAGAGAGACAGATACAAACCCAGGTACAGAGAGACAGAGAGACAGAGACAGAGAGAAAACTCAGTGCTGAGGAAAGAAAGCTATGATATAAGATGGAGCTGGGTATAGTGTTTAAACTTGAAGTATAATTTACCTTCCTCATCTTTTTCTGGGAGGTGGGCTGTTTTAGAGATAGTCTTGCTATGTATCCCAGGTTGGCCACAGACTTAAAATCACCCTGCCTCATCCTCATGAGTACTAGGATTACAGATGTGCGCAGACATCTGAAGTGTCTTATACCACTTGCATCATTCCTTGACCGAGTACCTAACAACAACAATGTAAGGAAGGAAGGGTTTCTTTAGGCACACAGTGTGTGAGGGCACAGGCTGTCATGGTGGGGAAGGCGCGGCAGCAGGGGTGTGCGGCAGCTGTCACACTGCGTCCTTCAGCAATCAGGCGAATGCTGGTCCTTGCCTTGCTCTTCCCTTTCTATTCAGCCTGAGGTCTCAGCCTGTGTGATGGCACTGATCAGAATTGGCGTGGGTCATCATGCCTCAGTTAACCAACTCCAGAATCATCCTCACAGGCACCCCTGGAGGCTTGCCCTGTGGGTAGTCTAGGTTCTGTGGAGTTGATAATTAACCGCCATTCCCATCTACTCTCTGCTTTTAAACCTCTATTGGGACCCATGCGTTTGCCCTCTGCCCTCTCTGCAGCAGCTTTGTCTGTAGCCCTTACCATCTGAGGCCTGTCACATGGATCATCTGAGCCACATCGCAGGCTAAGAAGAGGCATCAAAGGAAACCCTAGTATTGTTCCGTCTTTCGGTTTCCATAGAACTCGGGCTCTAAAGCAGTATCTCCCATGGGACCGGAAGGGCTCTAAAGCAGCGAGCCTCCTCCAGATGGGATCAGAAGAGCCGCCCACTCTCTCCACCAAACATTTAAGATGCTCTGAATGCAAGCTCAGCTCGTCCCTCTCACTCCTCACCTTAGCCTGTCGAATGCGGAAGATTCTTTCACCATTCCTGTGGGACATGAACCAGAGTCAGCGGCACATGGAGGAGGGTTAGGGAGAGCACAGGATCTTTCCCGCTAGGGGAAGGTTACATTTGCTCAAGGCCTTTGGTCTCAGGATGAGAAGCTCAGCTGTGGTGCACACACATTTGTCCTAGCTGGGCTGTGCTTCCCCTATATGGCCTTTGACAGAGCACCCAGCTGCGCTGGGATTGGTTTCCCCCGTGCATAGCAGAGAAGATGGTGGGTATTTTAATCCAGAGATGCACTGAAAATGAAGTCAGGTGATACATAAAGCATGGAGCACAGCGAATACCTGATCAAATTCTAATGCATTCTCACAGTATAGGGAGGGGAGGGCAGTCCTTCACTTCATAGTGAATCATTGAAGTCTCTGTGGGGGAGGGGTGATAGCCGTTGCTCACTCCCTTAAGCTTGTCAACTTCCCTACCTCAGACACTGGAAGATGGCTCAACTCAGGACTGGAGAGCACACATCATGCTGCTACCGTGCATCTGCTGAATGTTTGTGCATGTTTGTGTGCATGAGTATGTATATGTGTGGAAGCCAGATGTCAACCTCTGGTCGTTTACCAAGTGCCAACCACCATCTATCTATTATCTATCTATCTATCTATCTATCTATCTATCTATCTATATCTAGCTACCTACCTTCCTACCTATCTATATATGGAAACTGAGCATTTTACCATTCAAGAGTGTCAAGTAGGCTAGTCCACATGGCCACTGAGCCTTGAGGACCCACTTGCCTCTGCCCTTGGCTTAGAATTAAAAGTGTTTATTGCTATGCCTGGATTTTTTACCTGAGTCCTAAGGATCAATTTCAGGTCCACTGTTAGGAAGGAGAGTACTTTACCGACTGAGCCATTTCTCCTACCCCTACCTCATTTCTTTGTGGCTGATTCTGAGCTACAGGTCCCACAAATGATGCCACAAGTATTCTAAGCATCCACTTGCTCTGGTTTTTAGAGATATGCTTGATGTTGTTTATTTCCCTCTTGTTTGAACACTTACTGCATTTATATTGAGAGACCTTAATATTCTGACCATGGTGTTTGTTGGTTGTTGGATAGGTAGTGCACCCTTTGAGATTTTAGAGGACAATGGTTCTTGGACTGCTGCATCCCTATTGATGTTCAGACCAGTTCATCTCTGTCAATCTCTCCTAATGACACTTAAATCACGGGAGGAATTGAACTCTGTGGGCAGATGGATCTAGGTGTCTTGTGGAGTCAATTTGTTTTCCATCTCTAAACCTCAGTTTCTTTATTGATATAGAGAGGCTCTCCATACTTGAGCTGTGTGGTTGGGCATAATCATTGTTACTATTCATAATCTTCCTAGTTCAGTGTTAGGCATAGAATTGGGAGCCACGCCTGAGATTGGCCACAGTAACCGTGATGGCACTAATTGTCATCCTGACTCATTCCATTTACATTGCTTATACTCTTAAAGGAGGTCTTCCATTGAGAGAGCCATGGAAGCTGTCACAACAGCATCTTGCAGATAGTGGCAGAGGAGGAGAGAATACCCTAGTGAGGCGAGAGACAATATCTGCAGATGTTTTGAGCTATTTCTGTTTCTATAAGACTGACAGCCCTAAAACATACTTACAGGAGTAGCTCATGGGGAGCCAGGGATCACTGAGTCCAGAGTGAGCAAAACTTATGCTTTCTGTCTGCACAACAGAGGTGCTGCCCACAATGGTGTAATCTCAAAAGCTAAGCTGAGTGCAAGTTTTATATTGATTGTGGAGGCCTGACAGGCACCAGGAGACCTGGGCCAGTAGCTTTGTCTATTGGTATCATTCTCTGGAACGCATGCACCGATGTAGCTATGTGTGACTCAACATGCTGGAGTAAGTCCAAACCTTAGAGATCCAGTGGGAAAGCTTCCACCGAGCAGGGATTTGTGCTTCTTAAATGCCTGGTGACTCCTAGGAAGTTGAACATATTCTTCACCCCTGCTCCCTCTAAATTAGAGACTATCTCACATCACTGATGTACTGCATGGATGTGAACCCCACAGGCACGGAATGGAATTAACACTACCACCTTCTAAGTCAACCCGAGACTGTCTTGAGGGAAGGTGCATAACATTAAACTAATTCAGCCACAAGCTTTTAAAAATGTGTAAGGAAGGTTAACATTAACTACGCCGTTTTGATGATTTCCCAATGTATAGGGGCATCAACATATCACAGGGTACTCAACATATACACATAACCGAAACAATAGCTTTTGAAAGGTAATGCAATTAGGGGTAGAGAGATTGTTCAGTTGGTGAATCATCTGACACAGAAGGCTAAGAACCTGAGTATGACCTCCAGATTTTACATAAAAAGCCAGATGTGATAGCACCTGTAATTTCAGAACTGGGGAGGTAGGGACAGGAGGGATCTCTGGGGTCGACTTGAGAGCCAGGAGAGTTGGATCAGTGAGCTGTCCATCATAGAGACATAGACTCTGTCTCAAAAGGCAAGGTGAATAGCATTTAAGATAAGATGCTTGCCAGGGTGTGGTGGCGCACCCCTTTAATTCTAGCACTTGGGAGGCAGAGGCGGGTGGATTTCTGAGTTCGAGGCCAGTCTGGTCTACAGGACAGCCAGGGCTGCACAGAGAAACTCTGTCTTGAAAATCCCCTCCCCCCCAAAAAAAAAGAGAGAGATGACGCTCAAGGTTGACCTCTGGTTTCTACACTCTAGTGCACACCCATGCACATGCACATGCATGCGTGCATGTGTGTGCATGTGCACGTGTGTGCGTGTGTGTGTGTGTGTGTGTGTGTGTGTGTGTGAGAGAGAGAGAGAGAGAGAGAGAGAGAGAGAGAGAGAGAGAGAGAGACAATCAGCCTTTAAAAATGTCCTAGACCTCTCTACCACCTCTCAGGGACGCACTACAACCTCCAGAAATTTACAATGCTTACCGTTCTTAGGCCACATCTTCCTTTGGGGACAGAAACAAATGTCAAAGTGGCACTGGGAATCATCCTGCAGGACTGTGACTACACTTCAACCTCTGTTGGATGTTCAGCAAAGGACTCCCGTCACCTCAGGGAACTCTCCTATCAGGGCTCAGGTTTGAAAGAGGCAAAGCAGAGATCACTTGCGTTCTGCTTCCCTCCTGTGATGGCTGACCTGGTTGAGGTATGTCTAGGACTACTGAGGCACCTCTGTGCGTGTCTGCCAAGGCATTCCCAGAGGAGACGGACATGTTTGACAGCAACTGAGCGAAGAGGACCGCTGTGAACACGAACACCACCACCCACTCAGCCGAGGGCCTGGAGAGGAGAAATGTTGAAAGAAGAGGAAGTTATGCTCCAGCTGCATTCTGCCTGAGCAAAGACATCTGTCACTGTGGTGCCTGGCACTGCTGCTGTCACCTGGGGAAGTCAGACTCCAGCTTCTGTGGCCTCTTCCTGTGGCTTTAATACCACACACTCTCCAGGAAGTTTCCAGGCATTTCAGCCTCAGCCTGTGACTGCAGAGGGGCCCCGTTTCTCAGACTGAGCAGCTCCTGGGGTCTCTACCCCTCCACCATCCAAAAACCATGGTCTAAAACCATCCAATAAATCCACCAGCCTGTGTATATTGCTGATTCTGCTTTTCTAGAAAACCCTGGCTATCATGTACCTACTTAAACCTCACTGGAATGACAAGAAATATTGGAGGAAGGAAGGGAAGGAGGAAAGAAACAAAGGATAGGTAACTTTGCAGAGTAGAAATTGTTAAATTCTGGCCATTTCCCCTTTCTTCTTTTCATGTGTTTGTGGCTCATGCACGTGTGTGTGTGTGTGTGTGTGTGTGTGTGTCTGTGTCTGTGTGTGTCTGTGTGTGTCTGTGTGTGTCTGTGTCTGTGTGTGTGTTCTGTGTAGTCAGGGTGCACAAACATGTACATGTGTGTGGAATTCTGAGGATGTTGAGAATTTTCCTTGATTTCTCATCTACTTTATTCATTGAGGCAGACTCTCTTGACCAAAACCAGAGTTCATTGAGACTACTGGTCTTAACAGCCATCTGCCTTCCTAGACTGGAATAACAGACAAGCTGCCATGCACATCTGGCATTTATATGAGTTCCAGGGACCTTAAATTTTGGTCCTTTGTACACCAAAGGCTTCAACCACTGAGCCATCTCACTAGCCCACATTGTGGGCGTTTTAAGGCCAGAACCAGAAATTGTATGTAGAGCTATTGACCCCCCCAAGATGGTCTCCATTACCTGATATAATTTGACAGTGCCCCCTCCTCACACAGAACTGGGGACCCTATGAATAATGAGCAAAAAACATTGGGACAATAGGGGATCCTGGAGATGGCAGATGGGGGCAATTGGGAAGGATGAGTAAACTTTTGGGCTCACCTTTCTTCTCACACAGGTGCATGGAGGGTTTTCATCTAGAGACATTGACAGCTCTGTGAGAAAAACATCCGAGATGTTGAGAAGTGCCAGGTCCCAAAGGAAGAGATCAGGTCCCCTGCTTGTCACTGTAGATAAAGTTTCATCCATCATCAGTCTTGTCCCTGTGCGCATCTCTGAACCTGAGGACAAGGAACTCACACATGTTTTCTTAGAGCTCTGCTTTTCAACTTGAGTGCCATCCTTATGGTCTTCTCCAAGGCAAAGGGGACAGACACACCCACCACAGTGTTTAAATCTGTGAGACATAAAAACAGCTACTGCAGTTGATAGAAACTCCCTCAGAAGCTGGAGTCATGACCTTGATGACTGAAACCACTGGTTTCCATCAAGAGACATCTGGAAATTTCTTGTTTAGACAGGATATCAGATATCCCAGGTTGGCCTTGAACTCCAGAAGTAGCTGAGAATAACCTTGAACTTTCCACCTCCTGCCTCTGTCTTTAAAAGAGTGCTTAGATTATAACCATGTGCCACCATACAGAGTTTATGTGGTGCTGAACTCAAACCCTGAGCTTCTCCTGTGCTAAGCAAGCACTCTACCAATCGAGCTATACTCCCAAGCCCTCAGCCCATGTTTTTTTTTGACCCAAGGTATTTGTCTCTGTGTCTGTGTCTGTCTCTCTGTCTCTGTCTGTCTATGTCTCTTCTCTTTCCCTCTCCCTCCCCTGTCCCTCTGCCATTCAGGTAGCCTTCTGTTTCGGCGATCCTCCTGTCTCCTGAATGCAGGCATGAGTCACCATGGCAGGCCATCAGGTTTGGATTTTTAAGAGCGCAGTGTGACCATGTTCCTCTAGTGGACACACAGCATATCCTAAGCAGTCTTCTTAGGAGGAATTCATGTTGCTCAGAGGGCTAGGTGACTAGTCCCTTATAACACAGAGGGTTGAGTTTGAATACACTGAAGTTTGTCCTAATGCCTCAGGAGGTTCCCGTTTCTCTGAAGGAGTCTAGGCTTGTTCTATATAATGACCAAGATTTTTAGTGCTGAGACTCAATATGGCTGCCCTCGAGGACCACCATGAGACAGTAAGAATGGAAACCCACACAGCCTTAAAATGAATCATTGATGGTTGACTTAATGGGGACCTAGGAAATTTTGAAGAATTCTTTTTAGTGATTAAAAACAAAACCCTTTTTAAATAAATAAACAAGTGTTCTGGCTTCCTTTCCACCTGCTTTGAAAATCACTCTGACAAAAAAGCAAAGCAGGAAAAGGAGTTCGTTTTAATTTTAGCTCACAGTTCCAGGTTAGAGTCCATCACTGCCAGGACACCAGGATAAAACCCATATTCATGCACCTGCCATTTCACATTCCTTTGGATTGTTCGAGGCATGCCAAGGCCAGCTTTGAACTAAGGATCCTCTTGCCTCAGCCTGGAAGTCTAGGGTTATAGGTATGCACAATTATACCCCAGACCCCTAGTTACCTTCTGTTTTAATTGTCATTTGTTTGTGGGACAGGATTTCACTGTGAAGACCTGGCTGGCTTGGAACTTGATATGTAGACCAGGCTGGTCTCAGTACAAAAGGCAGGCCCATACTCAAAAGAATGAAATGCATGTCCGCTTACTGCTCAGCTCCTGGCCTTTGCTTTATGCGATTCTGACCAGTGTTCGAAACAATGCCTCCCACATTTAAGGTGGGTCTTTCCACCTCAGCTAACACAGTTGACAAAAATCTCTCACAGAAATGTCCACAAGCTAACAGGATTTAGACAATCCCTCACTGAGAACCTCGTCATGGATGATTCTAGATTGTGTCAAGTTAACAATTAAAACCAACCTTCAGAGAGAGAGTAGATAACAATCAGCGCCAGGGTAGAAAGCCAAGCTCACAGAAGACTGTGAGCTTTAACACTTCAAATGACGGCAGGATTCCTGTGAACTTGGTGGTTGGTTGCCACCCACTTGTTCTCTGGGCCCTACTCTTGGCAGTGAAGCAGAGCAAACAAGAGGGTCATCTAGTGTAGCTAGGAAATCAAAGTCTGGGCTGAAATTTGGGAAGCTGATGGTGGGAAGCTTGTGTTATGTCCTCTGGGTGGAAAGCATCCTGGCCAGTGCCAATTTTGATTGCTGCTTCTTCCCATGGGAGGTGGTTCCCTCTGGGAACTCCCTCTGACTGCCTAAATTCCTCACTATGGCAAAGAAAATGTTTCTGGGTTTTGGAGTTGGGCTCATACAAAAGCTCTGTCCATATCACCCACACAAGCACATCAAATGCGTGCCCAAAGGAAAAACTCTTCGCACCCTGGAGATCTGTGGGTATAAAGAGGGCGAATCAAGAAAGGGGCTGTAGATCCAAGTCTTTTTTATGAAGGATATACTGTGTCCCCACTGTGAATAGTAGGACAAGATGAATAATTCAGTGGTGCTTTCTCTTCCTTGCATCAGGAAGCTCACAGTAAAGGACAATTTCACTATTCCTCCACATCAATAATGTTACCTTCATCCTTTACAAACCATGGAAGTCAGAGCCATAGCACAGTTCTTACATTAGAAAAGAACATAAAAGCTGTTTAATCCCACCCTCTATCACAGACACAGAGAGAAATAGAGGGAAGGGGGTTAGGTTGTTTTCTTTATCTACAAAGGAAGTTCAAGGCAGAACACAGCTAGGACCCATGTGTCTCGATCCCTACCTGTCTCTCTGCTTGTTTATCATAGACTTCTCAAGTTTCTCTGTGTATAAGAGATTCAATTCAAAAGGAGAATCATCAGGACTACATCACTGTAATACAGGAGGGTACATGTATTTATGCATATGTCTGTGTGATTGTATGTGTGTGCACACACATATGTCTGTGTGATTGTATGTGTGTGCATACTGCATATGTCTGTGTGATTGCATGTATGTGCACACTGCATATGTCTGTGTGATTGTATGTGTGTGATGTGCATATGCCTGTGCATATATGCAGAAGGTAAAGATTGACCTTGGTTATTGTTCCTCAAGAGGTATCTACTTTTAATTTTTGACTCTCTCTCTCTCTCTCTCTCTCTCTCTCTCTCTCTCTCTCTCTCACCTGGGGTTCACTGATTCAACTATGGTTACTGACCAGCAAGCCTCAGAATCTGTCCATCTTTTTGTGTGCATGCCTGTGGGTGCTGAGGACCAAACCTGAGTCCTTACACAACACAGCAGACATATTACAACTGAGTCATCTTCCCCACCCCCTGGTCCACATGATTGCAGTCTCTACCATTCTGCCAATGGTAGACAGAAGGCTAAACCTGTGTTGATTCTTTCTGGGAACCCTGAAAGCTCAGAGACTCAGCTCCTCACATTTTTCCCTGTGCTGTGGCACTTTCCAGAACTTGATAGGCCCAGAGGAAGAAGCAGTGCGGTCACCCAGCACTTGCAAAATTCTAAGAAAACCCTGACATGTGGATGGCAAGTCCCATGGTGTTCTCTATCTTCTGTGTCAGAATCCACAGGATGCCAAAAGACAAATGCATTTTTCTCTTCCAAATTATTCCTCCTACAAATGCTAAGCATCTCCATCTGGGAGGCATTTAACATGTCGAACAGCTATTGCTGGTCTGTAGGAGGACTCGCCAAGTATCAACTGTCTCCCTGAAATAGCTCCCCTTATTGCTGCAGGAGCCGCCAAGACTCAGCCTAGGCAGGAAGAGGAAAAGAGTATTCAGTGAGGTCCAAAAGTTAGAGGAGAGAGAGTGCAATGGGGCCCTGGTTGGGTTCACACCCCAGCTCTTCTCTCCAGAGATGCATCTCGAGGAAGGAGCATACAGGGGCAACGTGCACCCAGATGGCTGTCGCCTGTTTCAGCTCGCATATGAAGTTCATCCAGATAGGAACAAGAAAGCACACATTTTCTGCTGGACTAATTTAGAACAAAATTCCCATAAAAGATGGCAGTGGTGGAATATGTGAGCTTGGGTAATACCCAAGACTTTGTCTTTACCAATGTTCCTGCTTTCTGGGCTGTGCAGTCCAGCCAGTGAGGAAAAACCCTGGACAAACATTGAGAAGGGACCCAGGACAGAGACCCATGTTCTCCGTCATCCCAGAGGACTACCCACTGGGGAGGCTGATGCACTTTCATTTCTGCTGCCATGATAAAATGCCCCAACAATAGGCAAGTTAGGGGAGGATGGCTATGTTAACTCAGGATTCCGGGTTACAGCCCAATCTAGAAATCAAGGCAGCAGGAACGTTGAACTGCTAGTCACATCACATCCACAGTCAGAAGTAAAAGGAAATAAACACATGCTTTGAGATCATAGCTCACTTTCTGAACTCTTACACAGTCTGGGACCCAAATATAGGTGGGCTGGATCACCCTAAATTGGTTAACAGAAAGTAATTCCCCACAGATATGGCCACAGGTAGAACTAATTTAGAGCATTCTCATCAAGACACTCTTCCCAGTTGATCCTAGATTATATCACATTGACAATGAACATTAACCATCAAATGTAACATATGACCTCAACTAACCCTGAGTCCAAGTAAGGCAGATTGCTGTGGAAGCTGATACCATGGGATTTGCAGAATTGGGAGATATAGAAGTTACTCCTATGTGTATCCTCAAGTATGTAATTCCTCCTGCTGAGTTAGGATTTGAACACAGGGATATTAGTTGAGAAAAGTGTCTCCAATACAGGGATCTGCTTGACAAAGTTATAAACCTGGCTAGAGAAGAGGCTAATTCTGTCATCATTTCTTCTCTTCAGTCATTGTCAGAGACACACTCAAGAAAAGAGTGGTTTCAGGTGTTTAGAACCAGGCACTGGGCATGCTGAGGTGTGTCAGGATGTTGGGTTGCTTTCATGTGGTGGCTGAACAGAAGGTTGGGTGTAGAATCTGCGAGATAGGATTAATACCTGAAGGACCTCATGACACTGAGGAAGAACAGCAAATAAGCCCTTGACTCAGGCATGAGAGATCAGGGATGATATTAGAGAAAGGAAGAGCTGAATATTGGTGATGAGGAATGTAGAGGCTTTGAGAGGCTCAGAATGTCCTCAGGCTCTGAGGACAGGCTAGATGCAATGCCCTAGTTGTATGTGGGGACAGAGCAGGGACTGATGAAGGTGTTGACAGGGTTTGGCTAGCCTGGGGAGTCCCTCTGTTTATGCTCCTGTGTGGAGATGACTCACACCCCGCTGGGGTTCTGCTGGCAGCCTGTGGTGGGTGGGAAGGTGTAGCTTGGAAAATGTGCAAAGCTTTCGTCTGCCACTTGTTTGTCAGCATGAACATCCAAGTTTGTGCTGTTGTTCTGCTTTCCTTGGTGTGCTGGCTTTGGTTGCCGATGCCTTAGTCAAGGGCAGTAGGCTGAACTATATGTTAGCTGCTCATTGGTAAGGTGTGTGAGTATGAGAGAGACCAAGACAGACAGACACACACACAGATTCCCTGCGAGTTTGTGTTAGATTACAGTGGTTATCTAGGTACATTATCATAACTGATTCCTTATGCATTCAGTCTTTTGACCCCTTCTTCTGTTTGAATGATAATTAATTGGCTAGAAAGATAATGCTTCAAACATTTCATTTATGCATCATGTGAAGTGGAAACTTAAGGATTCTTTGTAAAATCGATTGGGTGGTGTTTTGCTAGGGCAAACACATGAAAGAACGTTTAGCTGAAGTAGACACAGGTGAAAGGATGTTCTGCTAAAGCTAAACATTCTTTCACAAGTCTGCCTTAGCCTTTAGTTTTAGTCTTCCAAGCACTAGAATTACAAACATGTGATTCCTTGACTGGGTTCTGATGTGGGTTCTGGATCTCAAACTCGGGTCCTCATACTTCTTAGGAAAAATCCTTACCTACTGAGCCATCTCCCCAGTCCTGATTTTCCTATGTGATACATACATTTATGTATGATTGACATCAGCGAGTAATCATCCAAACACTCATCTCTAGTAGATTTATTAAAAAGAAGAAAACATATTTCAAGTTTCTTTGAATTTTACATATTGGATAAAATCTTGTTCATCTTTGGGGATAAATGCTCATTTATATTATTCTTTTCATTTTGCCTTTTTATATGGTTGAGAGGTACCATGTTTATTTTACTCTACATATCCATAAAGACCAATTTCATGCCCAGTGCATTTTTTAATGAATGGTTTGTCAAGCTTTTATTTTCTGAGAAAAATATGTATGTAGACCAGACTGGTGTCAAACCTGCAGAGAACTGCCTGCCTCTGCCTCTCAAAGAAATGTGCCACTAAGAAACTAAAGAAATGTGCCTCTAAGAAATGAAAGAAATTTGCCACAAAGCCCAGCCATTTAAAATGTTTTATTTATTTTATGTATATATGGCTCTGTCTATCTGTGTGCATATATGCTATATGTATGCAGTATCCTTGAATACCAGAAGAGGGTGTTGAATCATCTAGAGCTGGGATTATGGGTTGTTGTAAACTTCCTATCATGAATGCCACTTTGGTCCTCTAGAAAGGCAGAAGGCAGTTCCAGTATATTAAGTTTTTAAAAGCACTATTGAATATAGAAAGGAAAAAAATCCCTAAGTACTGAAAACCTAATATTACTATACTTAACTCATACATCTTTATGTGCTTCTTTTACACATATTTAACCTGCATATATATGTTGACAAGTATCTTTATATTCCTTTATCTGTGTGTATAGCCATGTATATATTAAGAATGAGGGACTTTTGAGTGCAGAAGTGAGATCTCCACCTTCTCTCTGCAGGGGACCCAGCTAGGAGCACACAGGGCCTAAGATCAGTGGAGCAGGTGGGACAGAAGTTTTTCTACCACCATTTGCACCAGGGATCCGGGAGACTCCACAGCCTTCTGTGCATAGCCCACCAGGAAGGAATGATCTCCCTGCAGGCTTTCACTTTTCAGCACAGAGGTAAGATCTCTACCTTCTCTCTGGAGAGGACCCAGCTAGGAGTACACAGGGCCTAAGATCAGTGGAGCAGCTGGGACAGAAGTCTTCCCGCTGCCATTTGCACCAGGGAGCTGGGAGACTCCACAGTCCTCTGTGCATAGCCCGCCAAGAGAGAGATCTCCCAGCAGTGCTTTCACTTTTGAGCTCAGAGGAGTAAGGACACAGGCTTACAGGCCCACAGGAGGAACAAACTCCAGCCAGAGACAACCATACCAACTACCACCAGAGATAACCAGATGGTGAAAGGCAAGCACAAGAACCCTACCATCAGAAACCAAAGCCACATGGCAACATCAGAACCCAGTTCTCCCACCACAGCAAGTCCCAGATACCCCAACACACCAGAAAAACAAGAGTTGGATTTAAAATCGTATCTCATGATGTTGATAGAGGGCTTCAAGAAAGACTTAAATAACTCCCTTAAAGAAATACAGGAGAACATCGGTCAACAGGTAAAAGCCCTTAAAGAGGAAACACAAAAATCTCTTAAAGAAATACAGGAGATCATGGGTCAACAGGCAGAAGACCTTGAAGAAGAAACACAAAAATCCCTTAAAGAATTACAGAAAGAATGAGGATGGTGTGGTTATATACTGATATACTTAAATGACCTAAGGCATGTGTGTACATTATGTAAATTATTTTTACATAAACATAATTTTAGTAGCCTGATCACATACTTTGGAGACTTCAGGGGATAACAGGCATGAATATAATTAGATTGATGTGTAGAGTTTCTGCTATTGATTGGAGCAACTTCAGTTAAAAGAACTCATGGGCTCAGCAGTTTGAGTGCATGCCATACTGCACAGTCCTGAGGACTGGAGAATGGGAGTTCTGATCCAGCACCCATATAAACAGCTGGGCATCCAGTAGGGATAGTGGTAGAGGATGACACCCAAGTGGCCTTCTTTTAGCTCCATTTGAACACACTAGCATGTGCAGCACACATATAAGTGTGCATATATTTATATACACATATATATATACACACACACATAACACATATAGGATTCATATATACATATTGGTATTCTCTGGATTTCTGAGTCCCATGGTAGTTATGACTATTTCTCAGTTGGTGTTAGTGCATTTTCTAGATTTTCCACTCATCTCATTTCCACATGACACTAAGAACTGAAGTGATTCAGTCCTGACTCCTGTCAGCACCAAGATAGCAAGTCCTTTCTGTTTGCCTTTGTAAACTCACTTTGCTTTATGAGGTGGGTAACACTGTTCTTAGAACATAAAAAAAGCACGTGGGGCTGGATATGGGCATGATGCGGCTAGGACCAGACTTAGGCCTGTACCAGTGCTTCAAGTTAGCATTGTCTAAACCTCTGCTTTTCTACTATCATCTTCAATGTCCAGATCTCTTGGAAAGGCGGTGCTTTCTGTGGTTCTGGAGTTTTGCAGGAGTGTTTCCGTTGTCTGATGACTTGCTCCATTCTTAGCTGGTGATATTCTTTACAATGTTAGCAAAGGCAGCCTCTGTTTTGAAATGTCTATTTGTGTGTGAGGGAGTATCTGGGGGGGTGGTTATGTGTGGGTGTGGAGTTTGTGGGGAGAGAGAGAAGTATTTGTGCTCGGGTATTTGTGTGAGGGCAGTGTTTGTGTGGGGGCAGTGTTTGGGGGGCAGTATTTGTGTGTATGATATTTTGTGTGAGGTATTTATGTGAGGGTATTTTTGTGGGCATATTTGCATGTAGAGTGTTTATGGGGGGAAGTATTTGTATCCTGAACAGTATTTATATGAAGGCTCTCTAGGACAGTATTTGCTGGTGAGGGCAGTGTTAGCGTGTGGTGGTATTTGTGTGTGCATATGCACACACAAGTGGAGACAAGAAGACAAACTCAACATGTTCCTCTGACACTCAGCATTGTTGTTTGAGACAGTGTCTCACTGTCCTGGACCTCCTAGATTAGGCTGAACTAGATAGCAAGTCCCCATGTCTTTAGGAAAGCCATTACAGGCTCCCTCACCTGCACCACCCCACCCCCATCAGCTCTGTGCATCAAAGTCAGGTCCTTACACTTGAAAGGCAGGGATTTTACAGACAGAGCTATCTCTTCAGGCCTGGTTTTGGCATTATTAAAAAACAAAACAAAACAAAACAAAAAAACAAAAAAAAAAAGCCTAGCACAGAGATGGATATTGAATTTTATTAAAGAAAAACTTTTAATATTTGATGGTTAATTTTGGCTTTTGACCCACTGATATGATTAATTATGCTCACAGTTTTCTGAATATTAAATGATGCTTGTTATTAAATCTACCTTGGTTTCTTGGAATAAAATCTATTTGGTCATGGAGAATTATCCTTCCCAGCACAGCTGAACTGGGTCTGCTGGAGTTCCCTCAGCTTGTTCATCTCTGCGTCAATAAATAATATTGGCTTGGCGCTTTCCCTCTCCTTGGCTATTGTTACCAAGTCTTAGCAGTAGATTTGAGCCAGCATCACTGATTAAATCAGGACATATTTTTTCTTTTTAATTTTTTCTGAAATAGCTATGCATCTTGGGAGTTGTTTTCAGGATTTTGAATTAAAATTTAGATTTAGAATAAATTAGGTCTAGAACTGTCTTCAGATTTTTTTCCCTCTCCACTACTCTCTTCTCCTCTCCCCTCCTCCCCTCCCCTCCTCTTCTCTCCTCCCTTCTCTTTTCCTAGAGATAAGGTTTTATTACATGGCCCAGCCTGGTCTTGAATTCACTATATAGTCCAGGCTGGTCTTAGGCTCCTCCTCCTCCTCTTCCTCAACTTCTTGAAGGCTGAGATTTCAAGTGTTTGCAACACCCAGCTCCCTCATATTGTTTTTATATAATCATTTAGGATTTTTCCAAGTCATTGACATTATCTGTTAGGTCAGTGTAACTCACCCTTTCCTAGAAAGCCACCAGTATTATTAAGATGTCGGTGATAAGAATGTGGCTATTCATGTAGCACTCCACAACTTGTTTTTATTTGCAGCTTTTTTTTTCATCTGCCTGTTTTCCCACTGGCAAGAAGCTTAGGTGGAGCATTGTCAGTGATACTCTAATTCCTCTCCTGCCTCGTGGGTGACCTGAGGCATGGCTGCTTCCCGTTTCTCCCCTCTGCCTCTCCACCATCAGCCAGGGGTAATGTTCCCGCCTTTGCAGGACTGTTAATAGTGGAGTTTTCCCTGTGGTTATTTACTTATTTGGGAATGCATTTATGTATAGATGTGCACACGCCTGGGCTACAGCTTGGATGAGGAAGACAGAGGACCACTCTGCAGGTGATTTCTCTGCTTCTACTGTGAGAGTGCCAGGAACTGATTTAGCCATAGTAAGGCTTGGTAGCTAGAGCCATTACCTGCTGAGTCATTGACTGGATCCTGTTCATAATGGCCTTAACCAATACCAGGCACATGCTAAGTGATCAGTAAAAAATTTCATGGCTATTTTTAAAGTCATACTTATATGAAAAGCAGCATTCAGATTTGCATACTTAAAATATTGATACATTCATTCATTCATTCATTCATCCATTCTAACTTCGTCATTGAAAACCCCAGCCTCTGTTTCTTTGCTTATGTCCCTCACTGCCTTTGAGAAACCCTCACTGGATGTCTCATTGCACTTCTCATCAGCCTCACATGCTCACCATGAAGTTTAAGGTTATGACCCTGGACAGTGCCAGCCTTAAACCCTGTCTCCAAGGTTAATGCATTTCTGCCTGATAATTTTTCCTCTTTAGCCAGCACTGTTATTTAAGAGAGGGATTTTTCACTTTGTAAAGTTATGGATTTTTATTTTTGTTTTAATTTGCTACTTTAATGGTTCATTCACTGGATTTGAAAGACATTTTCTGAGCTAGAGAACTGGCTCAAATGTGTTGAGAACTCAATGCTCTACCAGAGAGGCAGCATCAGGATCCCAGAGACAATATCAAACAGTCCAAGGGACCCAATGCACCCCTTCTCACCTCTGTAGACATACACACACATACACACATGCCACACATTCACACACACACTTAAACACACACACACTCACACACACACACACATACAAATACATACACACATGTACATACAGTAAATCTTTTTTAAAAAATTTAGTATTTTTCCATTGCACAAGCTTAGAGAATAGTATTATATACTTTACATATAGCTTAAATTAATATTTCATACACATGCCCAGAAATGACCTGACCTATTGCTGATTGCTTTGAATGTGTGCCTGAATTAATTTGTCATAAAGTTTTAAATTGTATTAATTAAATTCCTGAAAGGAGTTTCATTGTATTCTAGATGTGATGTTTAAAAATGTATTCAATCAGTATCAATTACATTATGCAGATTCCATGTGTCCTTGTTTATTTTTGCCTCATTATTCTGTCAAAAAACACCGAGTGTGCAGACCTTACACCCCAATCTGTTTGTGTCTATTAGTAGTCATTTTAGCTCGAGTTATCTAATGAGTTCAGCAAGTAAACATTTATGACTGTCTGCCCCGTGAGCTGCATATCTATTAGTACAAACCCTGCTGGGGTTCTAGCTTAGAGAATTTCGCTTGCATTCGGTAGCACTTGATATTCATCGAAGCCCCTGGTTTGATTTCTGTTTACACTGGACTGGTCACTGTTTGTCCACTCCTTTGCATCAAACCAAAATGTATACTTTTAATTTGAGCCAGGGTAGACACAGCACAAAATGGCATTTAAGATTTTGATTAAAGCTCATATTTTCAATTGGGGAGCTTAAAAGCTCTACGTTTGGATGGTATCCCAGAGATGTATTTAAAAGATAGCCTAGACTACTGTCAAGTCCTACTCTCTGAGGCTATGCATCTAATAACCAGGGGCACAGCTTGAGGCATGTTGCTTACATGGAGTATTGAATGTAGCTGAAGACCTGTGGTCCGGGGAAAATTTGCAGCATATTGCTGCTGGTGGTTGCTAAGCAAATAAACAAAACAGACAAAATGAAGTTGAAGAGCTCCTTGCCATGGGGTAGGTGAGGTTTGAGTGACTCTGTGGAACTTCTGGATCAGAATTCTGAACATAACTAGTCTCTGGAACTTAAGCAAAATAAAAAAAACACAAAAACAAAACAAAAACAACAACAACAAAAAAAAAAACAACAACCCAAACTTGAGCTCCACGCCTCCATGAAGCTGTGAATTTACAATTGTTCAAGACATGAAAGGAAAAAGAACTGGACATCAGGACATCAGGTATGCTGGAGATGAATCGTGTTCTGAGCAGAGGGTAGCCCTCAAGTCTTTCCCCATCAGCAGAGTGTGTATTTGCTTGTGAAGCAGCAGTGTTGACAAAAGTCTTTGCAGCTTTTGGGCTTGGAATTTTGACTTCGGTTCTGTCAAAGACCTATCTAAGGAAAATTCCCCCCAAGCATCCCCCATCTGGCTGAGTGGTATACATGTCCACTCACGCAGGGTTCTTAACTCCGGATGAACGGCAAGGTTTCCTGAATGTTTGTATAATTACTTAGGTCCAGTTCTCAGCACTGGTATTTTTTTTCTAACATGAGAACCCAGATATCATTTTATAAAGATTTGTTGATTTATTCATTTATTGTGTGTATTGGCTAGATATCATTGGCAAAATGATGCTGTCACTGACTTTCTCAACTCTGGTGAACAATGTATTTCTCTCTCTCTCTCTCACTCTCTCTCTCTCTCTCTCTCTCTCTCTCTCTCTCTCTGTGTGTGTGTGTGTGTGTGTGTGTGTATGTGTGTGTGTGTGTGTTCAGCCTCCTGTTTCATTCACCGGGCCATCCTTTCTATTTCCTTTCCACACTTCCACATTCGAAAAGGGTGCAGACCTTTTCAAATGATTGCAAGTAAAAGGGCTTGTGAGTGTCAAAGAGCATCCACTTATGCCAATCCAATGTCAGGATCACACACTAGGACCTGTCCCTTCTAGAAGACTAAAGGAGCTGAGGCTATCTAAGATCCTGACGTAGGAACATGTATCATAAGGTCGGACTGAAAGCCAGAGACTATGACCAATATCTTCATTACAGTGTAATGAGTTGTTCTAAACTGCAATGTCCATCAGTAGAAGAAAGGAGGTTTACTCCTAAAGGTCAGATATTAACTTACTTGAAATAACTTTTTATACATTGCTCACTGTTTTAACTAAAAACATCTACCTCTATGTTCACCTGAGTAATTCTGAGGTTGAAAAGTAGCAGAGATGGCAGGGCCTGGTGATACAAACCAGTTATTCTACTTTGAGTTCAAGGCCAGCCTGGGAAATTTAGTGAGCATTCTGTCTCAAAATTAAACACGTTGACACAAAAGGATGGAGATTATAGTTCAGTGGCAGACTGCTGCCTAGCATGAACGAATCTCAAGAAGCACCAAGGAAAATCAAGAAGAAACCAACTGGTGTGAATTGATTCTGCTGAGGGATTTCCAGTTTCTTAGACAATGCTTGTATTCCAGGCAACCAAAACTCAGTCTCAATTTTCTGGAAAAATTCAAGTTTTTATTTGTGCTATTTCTTACTTTCAACAACAACAAAAGACCTTATTATCATAAAAATGTTTATCGCAGGACCCTTTCTTTGGGTGTTTTCTTAAGGTTTCTAAAAGTCATTGCCTAGCAGGTAACAAAAAAGTTCTAGAATGCTGCAAAAAGGTGAGAAAAAGCAAGCACCTTTCAAACAGTAAAATACAGACCACTCTTGTGTGTGCATGAGTGTGTGTGTGTGTGTGTGTGTGTGTGTGTGTGTGTGTGTGTTAAATGGAGTTATGCCACTTGGGTGATAATACTTCCCTCAAGAGCCATAGCCTACCTAAAAGAATTCCCAGTGCTACACAAGGGAAACCTCCCTATAAGTTGTTTGTCTGGCAGCCGGCATGGGGCTGGAGGACGGTTTAAGAGCATTCCAAACAATATAGGCTATTGCTATCTCCTGCCCTTAGTTGCTGCCCAGAAATTGAAGGTTAGACTCCATTGGTGAAGACACCACATACTTTGGACACAGAGTTTGGGGAAATTGAGCTGGAAGTGACCAGAAAGTCTCTTCCCTGAGAACTAGCTCTTGTTATGCAATGCAAGCTGCCATGGGAGAAAAACAACCAAAAGTTCTACCAATCTGTAAAGCCCGTGAACCATAACAGTGACCAGATAGCACCAAGGGCACAGTAGTAGCACCTTCATCTTAAGAAGACCTATGGACTTACAATCCACTCAATGGGGGAGAATTCAAACCCAGCCCAGTATGCATTGCTGTTGAGGTCATGAACCCTAGAGGAAAACCTACTATTGCCATTTTCCTAAACCAGCATCAATTCTAACTACACCCTAAATACTTCTCCTTGTACATGCAGATGAGTGGAGATTTCACCCCTCATCAAAGAAACTTAGTTTTACAGCAGACACAGAACAATATGGAGATCCCCAGGGATGCCCAATGCCAGCTGATACATCTGCAACACAACCCCTATTCTTATGACTCAGGGAAGAGGGCCCAGAAATGCACACACTGTGAAGTACTTAGCATCTTCCAGACATGACAGAGACACTGTATCCATAAACTCTCAACAATATGACCACTTACAAGACCTGTACAATGACAAAGCAGTTAGCATGCCAACATAAATGGGGAAAAATTCTCACAAGGCCCCACTTCTAGATTAAGAGTTACAGGCAATTAATGGCTATTGGGAGAGAAAGAATGAGTATTTTCTAGGGATGAAGCCTCTAATAGGTTATTTAACCCCAAAATATCAGCCCTAAACACAAATAAGCCAATAAACACAAAACACTAAATAAGCCAAGTAGCGTGTATGTATGTGTGTGTTTGTGTGTGTGTGTGTGTGTGTGTGTGTGTATACACACACACAAGTATAATTAGAAGAGGTCATGAATTTAAGAGGTACTGGGGGCCCTGGAAGAGTTAAAGGGAGAGCGGGGGTTTAGAAATGAAGTAAATATGGTTTTCATGTATGGAATTCTCAAAAATAATTAAAAATAGCTAGTGTGGCACCCTGGCTAGGTGAGGAGTGACTGTTGGCAGGATTTGATTTCCATACACGCAGCTCTCTGTGACTCTCCATGACTATAAACGCCCCTCGCTTCCCAATGTCTGCTTTCCTGATAAGCAGAGGCATTAGGGTTTTAAGATGCCGTGAGTCACCTAGAAGGTTATCACCTGGGTTTTCTGTTCTTCGGGTGATGTTTATCACACAACCTTAGAACTACTTGGACATGGAAGCCAGGTTGTTCTAGGAGACTAAGACCTTGGAGGCAAGCCTGAATATTTGTTTAAGCTGGAAAAAATTCAATTCTGAGAGTTTCCAAGCTTTTGCAGACTCATAGTGTCTAATTCCAGCATAGACTCAGATACAAAGAGAATATTTGTATTCTGTTCCTACATGTCCTTTATCGGGCTCATCTGGTATTCCATAGGAATAGCCTCAACCTGGGATGATCTTGGAGGCTTCTTTAGAGAGGTTGTTATTAAAAGTCAAAGAAGCAAATAGAAGCAATAGCATGCACTTACAAAAAAGGAAAGCAATTTAATTAACATGGGAAGTCATGGGAAACTTCATGCCAGCAGCTGGTCAGCAGGACAGCAGGAAGACATGGTTAGCCAAGGAAGTGGGTAACGGAGACCTGGACCCCAGAGGCTGAGTCTCAAATCCCAGCCAGGAGACTGCTTGCCTCTTCAGGTCTAATTGCCTCCATCAGTTTAATCCTTAAAGAATTAAGTCCAATTGGCTTCCATCTGTCTGCATTTGTAAATGTCATTCTACCCAGCATGTGTTATAAAGATTAGCTGTGCCCCTTCGTTTTGTTAGCATGAATCAATACTGTAGACTTCTCGGCTTGCTGGATTTTTAAGTCATGTGAATCGATGTCAGCTATTTGTGCAGCACCCTCTATAACATGCTAATTTGATATTGGATAAAATGCCTAGTTTGGGAAGACAATTATCGAAAAATTTCAGATACACTTAAAGGTTAGCTGGAGCAGTATAGAAAAGAGAGGTGATGATACTTTGTTGGTACCCAAGCATGCCTGGATGTCATTTCTAAGGGAGAGGCTCTGCAAATGGAAGCATGGGTTAAGAAGATGCAGAAGAAAAGCCTTGATGTGGAACTTCCATGGTGGAGCCTGGATGCTACCCATTGATGATTTCAGAGTACTGGGCATGCTCTCGAAAACACAGCACTGATGCTCAGAAGCACATCCTAGGTGGAGAGCAAGAAGCACAATGCATTTTCTGAAAAAAATGCTGTTTCCAGGAAGATGCAATCTTTGTTCTTCAGAGTAGAGAGAAATTAAGCGATACTTATGCAGCAACAAAAGTCTCAGACAGATTACCTAAGGGCCAGTACTTCGATAGAGCCAGCTCAATGCTTTGTCTTCAGCCTGTGCAAATGCACATTAATATACTGATATTAGTAAGTCTAAGAGGACCCAGAAAATCACTCCATTTCATTAGTTATGAAAAACAATAGAATTCTCTCTCTCTTTCTCTCTCTCCTCCTTTCTCCCTCCCTTTCAATCCCTGCATCCCTCCCCTCCCTCTGTCTCACTTTGTGTGTGTGTGTGTGTGTGTGTGTGTGTGTGTGTGTGTTTGTGTGTGTGTGTGTGTGTGTGTGTGTGTGTGTGCATGTTCTTGTATGGGTGCATGTGTGAATGCAGGGTACACATGCCCATGTGTACATACATGCTCAGGTAAGAGGTGAATGTCAGATCTCTTTATTAATTTGTTTCTACCTTGTTTTTAAAAACAGGGACTCTCACTTGATCTGGAGATCACCAATTTGGCAAGACTAGCTCTGGCCAGAGAGTTCCGGTAGTCCCCTCGTCTCCATTTCCGAACACTGGGCTGGCAGCTGTGCATCCCACGCGGGCTTCCTGGGAGTTCTGGAGATCCCGACTCAGGTCTTTGTAGTCGCTTGGCAGGTATTTCATATTCTCAGCCCCTTAAAGCAACGATTTTTAAATTTTACCTACTAAATTAGTAAATACTGGAAAAAATACCAAAGCTTATAAATATTGATTGGAAGCAGCTTGAAGGTTTTAAAATACTACACTCTTTCTGACAAGTTTTGATAAAATGTATCTGGTAACTTAAAGTGATCTTGCCCTTGGAGTAAAGCCAGTTTTAGAACATCTAAAATGAACAAATGTACATACTTCAGAATATTTATTGCTGAGTTCATCCAAATAACGAAACTGTAAATAATAAAATAGATGACCACAATATTTGGGACAAATAAATAAAGTATTTGGAATCTCTCTATGGTAAGTTGTGTTGAATTGGTTAAACAAGCAGAAAACCAGAGGGTTTGTGAAGAAAGTTTACTTCCTGGAAAATGCTTAACTAATAGTCCAAGATAATGTAACCAAGAAGCAAAATTATATACAGACCTGCTTACCAATGAGGACGGCTTCTGAGAGGTGAGACCTTAGGCAATTCTATCATGGTGAGGACATTCTAGATTGAATGTACTTGGACTAAGGCAGACAGAGCTTCTGGGGATGGCACTTGAGGTTTGCATGTTTGGATGCCTCTGAAATAGTGATTGCCCTGGGTACTGCTTGTGTCCCTGGTGACCTAAAGTCTTTATCTTAGTATTTTATTATATTTTTGATTAGTACATAATAACTGTATGCATTTATGGGGTATGCTGTAGTTTTATATGTATGGTGGGTGTGTGAATGTGTGTGTGGGTGTTTGTACATGCCTGTGTGCACATGCGGGCCTTCATGTTCTGGGCTCTGTAACCCTCCCCCTTATTCTCCCGTGACAGGGTCTCTCTCTGGCCTTGGAACTAGGCTACAGTCAGGAAGACCCAGTGACACTCCTGTGACTGTTCCCTCACAGTTCTAGATCCACAGGTCTACACATTCATGCTTTGCTTCTTATGGAAGTCCTAGGGATTTGAACTGGGGACCTCATAAAGGGGTCTTACCAACATCTGCTGTGATGCAACATCTGCTGTGATACATCCAAGGGTAGTAGTCATATCAGAGTATTTACATATCCGTCACCTCAGACACTGCTCGTTCTTTGCAGTGATACCATTTACAGTTTTTTCTTTGAATTATGTACAATTATTGCTAATTGTAGCCACTCTATTATTATAACATCATAACTCATTTTTCTAGGTAACTGGAGTTTTGTACTCATTAACCCATTTCTCCCTGTTTCCCTCTGTAACATCCCTGCTCAGCCTCTGACAATCACTGTCCTAGCCTTTCCTATGAGATTCGTATTGTAGGTTTCATAACAGGGAGATATCATCCAGTATCTGTTGCTTTATGCCTTACTTACTTCTCCTAAAGCAATCTCACATACAAGTCCATCCATGTATTTAACATGTTTTAACTACATTTCACCCTTTCATGGCTAAATAATTTCCTGCTGAATTACACATATGTAATATTTTCTCTATATATGTGGAGAGAGGAATACATGGCTATAGATACTCAGGGCATTTATTATATCTATTGTGTGTATCCATTGATCAACATTTAGGGGAATTGTCTATATTATGTATCATAGATACTTTCAAAATAAATGTAAGAGTTCAGATGCCTCTTTGACAAACTGATTTCATGTCCTCTGGACACATACCAAGTAGTCATATTACTGGGGTTTTATTAATTTTATTTTTAAATTTTTTTTTTTAAGAAACTTCTGCGGATGAATGTAACTTGCATTCCCAACAGTGCATACAGTATTCACTCCTCCCCATGCATGCATTTACCTCTCTTTTGTCTGTTTAATAATACAGCCATTAGTGTCTTTAGTAACATTCTAGAAGAAGGGTATGAAAAGGGACAGAAATTACTGAGAAAATGGACACGAGATTAAGCCAGGGTGACATCAGGGGCAAGGGACATCCTAGAATTCTTTTAGAGGCAGTGAGCTTTGAGCTAATCTGAAAAGAAAAAATTTTAAAAAGTGAAGATTGTGCCCAGTAGCAAGCTAAATCATCGCAAAGGCAAAAGGAATGAGAATGTTCTAGAAATATAAATACCTGAGTGGACACAGTCTAGAGAGAGCAGGCTCTGGGGGCCAGAGAGAACCCTTGAAATCCCACAGATCTGCAGCCACTGGAGAGCTTTGTGCTGGGCAGGAACTAACTTTACATTTAAAAGTTACCCATCCCCCACTCCCACAGTGGTTCTGACTTACATGCCTTTTCCATGTTCCCTTTGACTCAGAATCCTACTGTGGGTGACTTTTCACCTGCAGATAATGGCATACATAAGACAGCTCAAGAGACAAGGCATCATGGGATTATGTGAGGCAGCACATGATAGGAAACAACCTAAGTGTCACAGAACAGATTACTGCTTGAATACAATCTTATATCTATATAACATAATACCAAACGCCAATATAAGGTAGACGTTCTCATGTAGTATCCTATAAGAAAAGCTGTCTCTTTAGATGAGCGGTACAGAGAACAGAGCAAAGTGGACCATGTGGTGACACCTGCACAAACACTAAGTGGCCACTACATTGTTTGATTGTGCAAAGAAAAGAACAGACATACTTAAGCTTAGTTACCACAAATTGTAGGGATGGGACCCGTAGTATGGGGTGGGAATGTACATATTGGTTGACTTTTGAACGAACATAGCCTAGCCACCTGTGGCTAATAGAAAACAGGGCTTCACGGAGGTCTGTGCGGGAGGTGACGATTACAGAGTGCTGACCTTGAGTGTGGTGGGACAAGCATAGAAGAAGGCATGCTTTGCATGTTGATCTGTGGGAGCTGATGGGATGGTGGCTAGGATTCTGACTCGAGGAACAAGCTGGTGGTGTTCTCTCCTGTTTCTTCCCAAGTAGGAGAAAGTCCTGACATGAAGCCTTCTCAGATATGTTCAGTTTAACATAACAGGCATCGGAGAGGGGACTGGGACATGCGCACAGCAGTCTGGAGATCCGAGCTGCAGAGGCATCAGCATGTGGATGGATCTGGAGCCCCGAGGTTGGGTAAGACCATTCAGTAGATGAAAAACAAAGTTAAAAGTTTTGCTAGGATGGAGCCCAGGACTCTAAATGTCTTAGGTTGAAGAGAAGCAGAGGATCAAAGGACAGGAAATGGCAGCCAAGGTTGCCCAGTGAGGAGGGAAATGAGGGTGTTGTGGCATCCCCTCTACTCACCAATGGGGACTAAGTGCCCAGCACAGATAACTTAATGGAGGAAGGAGTGTCAGAGGGGCCTGTCGATCATAGCAGGAGGAGTACAGTGGAGCACAGCAGCTCACATCATGACAGACAAGGAACAGAGAAAGGAGTGCACAAGAGTCAGGGCAGCATGCTGACTGCCAGCGACCTGCTGCCTCAGGCTGTACCTGTTTTTAGTACTTCCTGAAGATGCCAAAGACCCCAGGACCTGTGCTTTTCTGGAAATACCATCATGGACAACCTCAGAGGCATTCCTCTGTATCTCCTGCGTATCCTTCAGTCCAGTGCAGTTGGCAATTGAGGTTAACTGTTAATGTTACAACACCATAACCACAAAAGTAACTGTTTAGGGATGAAGGAGGTGGTTATTGGTGACACATACTCCTGGACGATAAAGCTTGTGCTCAGAGACTGGGAGACAGGATAGCCACAGGTGCCTGGATAGGGCCACTTGGGGACAATTAGGTGAAAGTATGTAAAAATAAAGATGAAAATGTAGAAAGAGTGACCACACACACACCCTTTGAAGTTGCGTTCTTTGAAAACAGAATGGATGAGAGCATGGTGAGGGGACAGTGGGTCAAAGGCTCTGACTTCCGTGCTGTCAGATGAGAAACAATGGACCATGTTTGTGCTGGCGGCTTGTGCAGCTGAACAAAGATTTGCATAGTTAGAAGGTGGGGAGACCGTTGAAGGATTTCTCCAGTCATGTTTCCAAGGGCAAGATGGGGCCAAGCGTCGATAGGCATCTGGTTCTTCTTAGAGTGGTTGTCATCTGCCTCAGGTTACCAGTTACCTCATCTGACAAATAAAGAGAGACAGCCTGCACCTGAAAGACATGGGTGCCTGATCCTGTTCAGTGTGAATAGTAGATATGAAGGAGTCACCCAGAGTCTCTGCACTCTGGGATCTCAGGACTGAGAACAACCAAACTTAGCAGAGAATACACACTGCATAACGAATGAGTAAGTTTGGATAGAGGCTGTGGGAGCTCCCACTTCTTCTTTGTGAAATGCAAGGTTTATCCCCCCTTTACAGTGTCTCTGCTGTGCTAACACACAGTTAGAACTGTGAGTATTGCCCTGGTCATCCCTTGGGGCCCAGTGTGCTTGTGTGGGATTAGAGACAAGAGGACAAGAGCCTGGAGAAGCAGACTTCCTGATCCAAGCTTCTAGGGTAGCTATGACGGGGAAGGATGGACCATTGCATGGGGATTAGGTGTGGTCCTGAGACTTATCTTTTAATAATGCATTTCATTAGGAGTAGAGCCTACTAATGTACCTGGCAAGCACAACACATCTTCCCAGGCTGCCTTGCTCTTTAGTAGCCCCATCATCAGAGGCAGCCTCGCAGTTCTTTCTCTTATTAAAGACTGCCCATCTGTGACTCTGGGGAAGGGATTAGAAATGTGAAGGTTGTAGACGGAACAGAACCGAATGTTACTGAGTGACACATTGTGTGTGTTAGTGTCAGGCGATTCCCTGTAGCTCAGCTTGTTTAGTCCTTTCTGTCACAAGTAATAGGTAGGCATCAGCCTTACTAAGACCCACAAGAAAACTCAAAGAGGTTCTGACATTTACCCAAAGCCACACAACTACAAAGTAGACTGCTTATACGAAACCACCAGCTTTCTTCTTGTGTTTATCTTACATTCCTTCACACCAGGATTTCCCAGCCTGGGTACCATTGACATCTTGAGTTAGATGATGATTCTTTTGCAATAGAGAAAGGAGCACAGCCCTGCATCTTACAGGGATTTGACATCATTCCGAGGGCAGTATTGTCACCCAGCTGGCTGAGATCATCTCACATATCTCCAGCTACTACTGCTTGACCTCAGGGGTCAGGGAGGTCTTCCGGGGTTGGGAATCCCTGGTCTGTATCACGTCTTTATACTCACAGCACACTGGTCGCATTTCTAGAATGTCAGATTTGCAGTTGCTGTGTTTATTCATTCTCATGTTTATCCCTTCATTTGTCTCGCTGATAGTGTGTCTGCTCTAAGGTGGGCCCTCTGCAGGCATCTGGAAAAAGGAGATGTGTGATGCGGTCTCTGAGTCTGAACTGTGCAGTCCAGAGGGACAGTCAGACACACAAGGAAGCTGTGTCTTGGGCAGGTATTTATGCCAGCCTTGGGATGGAGATTTGGAGAAAAAGAACTTACTTGGTACCCAGGCTTCAGAGCTGATTTAGAAGATAGTCTTATCTGTGGCCTTAACATGGAGGGATTTGTGGTGCTGATTCTTAGCATCCTTGGTGTATCCTTAGTGACCGAGCTGGCAGGATTTATTCTACAATTTTTATTGTATTTATTTATAGAACAATGCGCACATTTACTTCTTACTGTGTGTATATGTGTTTGTGTGGGTGAATATGGGTATGTGCCCACCACAGCACGCACCTGAAGCTGGAGAACCTTCCAACTTGCTTGAGATGGAGTTTCTATTGTTTCAGGCTCACTGGTATGTGAGCATCTGGCTCTGCCTTCATCTTGCTGCAGTAGCGCTGAGGCCATGGTTGTGTTCTAGGAACATGAACTCAGGTCCTCATGTTTGCACAGCATCCACCTCATCTACTGAACTATACCCCAGCCCCTGGGAGCATTTTTAAAATGTAAAACCTAATGAAATTTTACACATCAGGCCTGCAGAGATGCTGCCCTTTCAATGTTATGTTTAAAACATCTGTATCACTGTAGAAGTCTCTCCCTAACCTCTTGATAGCTAGCACACACACACACACACACACACACACACACACACACACACAGAGAGAGAGAGAGAGAGAGAGAGAGAGAGAGAGAGAGAGAAATACACAAATTAGTTTTTAAAATCATAATTTCAAATTTCAAATTGAATCACAAGTCTTCTACACCATCATAAAGTCAGAAGGACAGCCAGGCACTGAGTTAGGAGGATTTTCAGTTTCCGGTCAGCTGGGTCATATAGAGATACTCAGACTCAGTCAATGAAACAATGAATTGATTGATCAATCATGCAATAAGTTCAGCATGCCCTGGCAAACAGTTTCGAACAGACCCACACAGTGTTTTCTGTCTTCTTTGCTCTCTTCACCATTACTATGTGGGATGGGTCCGTGCTGTTGACTGCAGTCATGTTTTATTCATTTTTTTAACTGCTGTATAAAATCCCATTGAGCGAATATTACTATAATAGATTTACCCATTTCCAAGCTGATGAGCATAAAGGTTACACTTTCTGCTTGTTATTAATAAAGCCATCATAAACCTTTTAAGTTCTGCATTTGGATGAACATAAACACCCCTCCTTCCTGGACATGTACCCAAGAGTGGAAACGCTGGATCATGGGCTTGTGGTATATTTAGTCTTAGACGATACAGCCAGGCTTCTTTCCCAGAGGTTGTTCGCATCTGCAGGCAGCAGCTCTCCAGAGTTACAATTACTGTCTGGTGTCTCAGGACAGGATAGGGTGGTCACCATACAGAGCAAGGCAGGCAACAGGACTGGGTTGAGAAGAAGGACTGTATTACTGCTGTGATCTCTGTCACAGCACCTACATATGGCCACCCAGATGCCAGAAAAAGGACAATTAGCAAACAAACCTCACTGAGGAAGAACTGGACAGTATCTCTATTCTGCTCAGAGAGCTGGAAGATCGGTGTGGGGCAGGGAGAAACTACTGAGGCCACACCCAACAGCATAACCACTCCAGGCCTGAAAGAGACATCTGCTATTGCATGTTCACCTTGACAGAGACACAAAATTTTTGGGAATAGGGTGGGTCTCTGTAAAGTCCATGATCATTATGAACTTTGGACAGAGAAAGGATACCTCTCTCAAGCTCTTTATTTGTGGTGTCTGCTCGACTCCCCCCCCACCCCCCCACCCCACCCCCGCCGCCCCCATGGTGCAAAGTGGCCTCAGGATAATATAACCCGGAGGAGTACAGTTCCTGGAGGGGGTGATTGTTTTTCAAGGTTATTGTAGCCTAGTCTACCTGTTGTTGGTCAAAGACAATCAGCTATGACAGCCCACACAGTGATGGACAGAACATATTAGGAACTGTAGCTACTCATAATGGGGAGCTCTGCTTACTCAGGTCCGTTTTCTGCCTTCATTGTCCCCATCCATGCAATTAAATCTTGGACCAGCTCATCTCAGGTGGAATTCTAGTAGATGAGCCAGCCCTCAGGCAGTCCCATCGTTTGCTCAGCTAAAAATGCGGATGTACGTCCTCCCCGAGTGCCGGGGACCATCTGATAGCTTGGTTGGCATCACACCTTATGAGAAAGACGTCATCTTATTCCCATGTTGGAACTGAGGAACAAGGAAGCTAAACAAAACCCATCTGAAGTCTCAGAAATGGTGAACTGAGTGGAACTTTCCATCCAGGCCGAGTGATTTCCAAGCCAAGTTTCTGTGGCTATGATAATGTATCGTACTCTGACGGTTCATCCTACATGAAGAAAGAGACACAGTGCTGTGTCATTTAGTGGCCTTGTTAGCATCAAAAGTCAGCTCCGTCTCAGTTTCTCCAACACTAAAATGAGGACACCATTTTCATCTTCTGGGAATAACAGGTAGGGCTAAGAGAATGGTGAGCACCACAGTCACTAGCTACTGTCTACATTTTCTATTGCTGTGTAAGTCCAGGTAGAAAGGAAGGATGCCTGTGGGGATGACCTTGCCTTCTATCTCTGCCCTAAGACAACGAACGTTCTTAGAATTGTGCCAGGCTTAAAGTTGAAACCCTGTGTAATACAGCCTTGTGTGTGTGGCGGCAGCATGAGTCAAACTGGACTTTTATTCTTTATTAAATCCCCCCATACTTCCCTCCCCAGTGAAAAGGTAATAACTGCACACTTGAGGAAATTGGAAAATACAGGAAAGGGGGGCACATTGGTAATTTCAGCATCCAAAGCAGTGGCTACTGATGCTACTGCATTTCTTTCCATTGTGAGTGGGTGGGGTCATTGTGGGTATGGAGTTTCTGCTTTGCCTTTTCTCACTAAATAATCCGACATAAGCATTTCCCCAGGATAATGACAATCTCTGCAATCATCATTAAGTGCTGGATAATGCCTCATTGTATCCATCATGATTTAGTTGCTCCCATAATCTTCCTAAATTTCTCACTATTATGACAACAGTAAAATGACCGTGATTGTGTGCATAAAACTTTTTATTGGAGTTCTGAGCCATTTTCCCTAGATGCAGGCATTTTTCAAAGTTCCTGATGCAAACTGCCAAATAGCTCTCTAGAACTGTGCGGCCACGTGATGCTCTTGCCTAGAGAACAGAATCTCACACTGCCCTAGTACAAACCACAGCTACAGGATTTAACATCTGCATTAATCCATTGTTAATGAGCTGCTGTTTATTTAAATTTACAGTCCTAGGGATGCAAAATATTGTTGCACATTTGCTGATATAATTGGATAACTTAGATTTTTCTCCTTATGTTTCTTGCTCCTCCCCCAATTTTTCAAGTTCACTGTGATGTATGCCAAAAGGAGAGAGAGAGAGAGAGAGAGAGAGAGAGAGAGAGAGAGAGAAAGAGAGAGAATCTAAACAACGATCCAAAAGACACTAATTTTCCTACCATCCAATTGATGACCCAGAATACTCCTATATACTCCTATATCAGCTGGGAAGATTCATCAATTGGTAAAGAAAATAGCATGAGGACCTAAGTTTGATCCTTCAGGGCCCCAAAAAACCAAAAGCGAGGGTCTGTGATGCTTAGCACGGGGGAGGAAGAGAAATGCACATCCCTGAAGCTTGCTAGCCAGCCATCCTAGCAGTGCCAGTCAGCAGGCAAATGATAAACTGTGTGTCAAAATAAAATGGAGAGACTGGGAAGATGGCCGTGTGGGACAGGGCCTGCTACACAGGCAGGACTACTAGTGTCCCAGCCTCCGGAAGCCATGTGAAAACGGGGCATGGCAGTGCATGTTTGTAACGTCAGTGTTAGAAGGGAGGAGACATGCAGACACTGGCGATTCACTGATCAGCCATGTGAGCAGGGATGCAGGCTTAATGAGGGACCTTGTATCAAAGCATACTGTGGAGGACGGTTGGGTCGAGAAAGGGAATTAACATTAACCTCTGGTTTTTACATATGCACAGGTGAGTGCACCTGCATACACATATGCACACATAATAATCTTTAAAATAAAGTATATGACTTTCTGAGGAATCATACCTGAAGTTGTGGCTTATGTGCACACATGTGCACACATGTGCGCACACACACACACACACACACACACACACACGACATCATCTGGATATGTCTCTTATATTCTTCCTTCTGCTATATCCACAATTCTGACATTGTTTATTCAGTTATCTTCATGGCTTTGTCACCCAGCTATGTTTACTTAAGAAGTTGTGTTTTCGTTTTTGGTTTCGGGACATAAAATAGATGGAATACCATTATAATTTTTCCCCTGTGGAGTACTTCACTCAGCCATTGTTACTGAGATCAAGTCCTTGTGGTTTCATCTGGAATATTTTCACCAAAGGTTCATATGTTGAAGGCTTGGGTTCCAGCTGATGGTAGTGATGTTGAACAGTGCCTACCTGGAGGAAGTAGGTTTTTGGCAACATGCCCTTGAAGGAAGGGTACTGGGACACTACCACCTCTCCCTCTCCCTGCTCCATCCTCTTCCTCCTTGACCACCAGGAAGTAAAAAAAAAAAAAAAAAAAAAAAAAGCCAAATGACTATGGAATAAAAACTCTGAAACCGTGAGCCAAAATGAATCACTTGTTAAATTGTTGACCCAGATATGTTTCTATCTTAGTGACACAAAGCTGATTGTCACATCCATCTTGATGTGTATACTAAAGGTTTTGTGATTTCCCTCCTGAGTAGCATCCCATTGGGTAGATATGCTGAGCCATTTGTGTGTGTATGGCCCCACCTTTACTTGACAGTCTGTTAGGTTTTAAGCTCATTTATTTTAATTAATTTATTATATATTTATTTTATTTTAATGTATTATAACTATGTTTTAATTTTTATATTATATAATATATTATAATAAATAGCGTATATTATAAATATGTTTTAGATTATTTTTTCTTCATCATTTCTGTGACCATTAAAGAATAAAACCTTGTGGTGGTTTGAATAATCATGGTCCCCCCATAGGCTTATATATTTGAGTGTTTGGTCCCCAGTTAATGGAACTGTTTGGGAGGAATTAGAAGGTGTGGCCTTACTGGGGTATGTGTATCATTGGACTTTTAAAACTTTGAAGTTTTAAAAGTCCATGCCAAGACCAATATCACTTAGTGTCCTCCACTCACACTCACAGCCTGAAACTTGCAGATCAGACCTGAGCTCTCAGCTCATACTCCAGTCCCATGCCTGCCTGCCTGCTGCCATGCTCCCTGACATGATGGTCATGGGCTCACTCTCTGGAGCTGGAAGCAAGCCCTCAACTTTATTCTTTATTTTATAAGTTTCTTTGGTCATATCTTTTCTTTACAGCAATAGAACAGTAACTACGACAACCCTCTTCACCACATTCTGTCTGTTGGATCTCAATTCTGTGCCTGTCCTTATATATGACCCACCCCACTAGCACAGTGAGATACTCGAAAACTACATTTCCCAGAATCCTCGGTAACTGGGTGTTGGCTCTTAGCAGTGGAGCTGTCATTAGATTAATGGGTGTAAAAATATAGAAGTTGTTTTTTTGATTCCTGGACTCTAGATAATATCACCTATATTTTAATTCTCCAGGGCTGCCTTTTCTTCTGCATCTTGGTGAATCTAAGAGGGTGTAAGGGAATCTGAGCTTGTTTCTCTTTACTGTGGGGGCATGGACCATCCCTCCCTCAACATCTCCCCTCCAGCGGGCACAGTGGTCAGTTGTGTCCCAATGCACAGGTGATGAACTACTGTCCCTTCACACTGGTCCTTCCTGACACTTTGGGGTCATCTTGTTTGGAGAAGGCATTGCAAATTGTCGTAGGGACCTTGCTTCCTTGTGTCACTACAACTAGCCACAGCCAAGGTCAGAAGAAACATTTTATCCATTATGTTACAATTCCTCAATAATTCTATTTGGGCTTGCTCCTGAATGGGCAGCAAGAAAACGACCAGGCCATTATTTTAAACACTGAAGCAATCATGTCAGGAGCACACAAACCACTTCTGCCTTGGTAACTACTGTAAGGGGGAGAATTGAGGGCTGTGCCTTGTGTTTCTTCTTTTTCACTTTTGAGGAGTGAAGATGCCCTCAGGATCTCCCTTCCCTGCCTTCTGTTCAGCCTGGTTAGGATGCAGGCAAAGGCTGACCCAGTTTTGAAAGTTCAGCCTTGGAGGGACCCCCCTGGCACTTGCCCTCATCATCAGGTATTTGGCTTTGTGTGTGAAACCGCTTTGGAACATAAAAGCTGCTCCTTGTGACCTCAGGGCTAGGTGCCCCGGGGGAGTCAGGCGCATTGAGTGTACAGAATACAGAAGTTATTTTAGAAGACCGTGGGCAAAGCATCAGGCTCACCTGGCAGAGAGCCAAGCAGAGGGCACTGTGACTTTGCAAGGCTCAGCACAGAGGGGACTTCCTTCCCTCACTTCCCAACCATGAGTCTGAGACTCTGAATTCTCAATTCAAATTCTCCGAGAGCTTTGATGAATTCTGCCTGATTCAGCTCCAGTTAGGTGGGCTCATTTTGTGCCTCAGTTTCCTACCCTGAATAATGCTGTAGGTAACAACAACCGCCTAAAGGCTAGAGTAGACCAAGTAATCCATATAAGGGCTGTGGAATAGCATTCGGATGCTACAAACGCTTAATACCACTTAGTAACCGTCCATCCCCATCCTTTCCTTGGCTTCCTGCCCTTATCCACTGGCAGTTCCTTACGTAAATACAAAAGCCTAGTTCACGTCTCCATTCTGCTGACTCCTAGTTGTGTGACTTTCAGGGGGCTTGCCTGACCTCTTGGAGTGTCACTGAGCTTATCTATAAGTCATATCAGTTAGACAATAGTACATTCTTCTAACACTGCTGTGAGGAGTGAACTAATTAATTTATAGTAAAGGACTGGGCCAAATGTTTCCCACCGGGAGGACGCCGAGTTCTTCCAGAGGGATCCTTTGTTCACATCCACAGCCATTTTGGTGGTGGCACTAGTGTTGTGACTAGTGTGTGGATGGAGGTCAGGGAAGGCTGCTAAACATTCTGGAAAGTTGGGACGGCCCGGCAGCAAAGAATGGCCACTGGCAGGTCACACCTGGCAAGATGGCATCCTCTAAATGTGGGCTGTAGCCACCTGGACAGGTTTTCACACGTGTGCTGTCCCAGAGTCAATACCCTGACCCGGGACTGGGATGACAAGTCCCATGTGGATTCCATGTAGCCCTTTGGGCTCAGTTTGGAGGGAAGGTTGGGGCTTTGGGATCAGGATTAGGATTAGGATCAGAGAGAGCATCATCAAGGACAGACTTCTTATTTAGTTATTCTTCCCACTATAGAAGAGCTGAGCCCCCAATGGAATACCAGGAAACGGTTAATGGGATGGTTGGTATTGAAGTGATAGCGATAGAGAACTTAACAGAAGCTAGAATGGCCCAGAAGGTAAGCCTCTGGCCATGTCTGCCATGGAGTCTCCAGATTAGGTTAGTTGGTGTGGGAAAAGCTATTGGAGTGTAGCGGCAATGGTCTGTGGGCTGGGCTTCCGGACAGAATAAAGGGGAGGGTAGCTCAGCAGCAGTGGCTGGAGCAGCACCAGCAGTCATCATCATCATCATCATCATCAGCAGCAGCAGCAGCAGCAGCACCAGCACCAGCACCAGCACCAGCAGCAGCACCAGCACCAGCACCAGCACCAGCACCAGCACCAGCAGCAGCAGCAGCAGCACCAGCACCAGCACCAGCACCAGCACCAGCAGCACTCCTCTCTGCCTCTTGACTGCAGGCTGCTTTGCTTTCTCTCCTGCATGCCTTCCCTGCTGTGACAGACTGTACCCACAGACTGTGAGCCAGAACAAAGCCCTCTCTGCATAGCTTGCTTTTGTCAGGCATGCTGTCATTGCAGTAAAAAACAAACTTTTTGCCCCAACCCCAGATGAAGAGGTAAAGGCAGGCATTCTGGAAGGCTCCTGCCTCCTGAGGGATGGAGAGAAGTTAGGGAGTAAAAATGGGAAGAGTGGGGCCGAAAGAACGTCTTCTATATAATGAGTATGTTTCATCAAGCACTTCAGGTGTCAGGCCTCATTCAAACACTGGGAAGATAACCATGGACCAAAATCTACCTCCTGGTGGAAACTCACACTGAGACGATAAGTAGCTGATGCTCTCCTGTAAATAAATAAATCACAGGGATGGGGTAGAGAATTCGTGGACAAGGGCTACAGTACTAGATGGGCGGTTTGGGGAAGGTGTTGATAGGCATTCTACCTTACCCCGGAGATGGCATAAAGCAAGCCAAGAAGGGAGTCTCATGTGTGCATCTGTGTTGCAGCAGCGCATACCACAGTCCCAGGGCCCTCAGGCCTGAGGATCAGCAAGAAGACAAACAGAATAGGAGGAGGAACTGGACGGATTGAGAACTAAAGGGAGAACAGGGAAGTATTTGGAAACCACAATAAGGCAGACAATTTCTCCTGAAGGTATTAGAGAACTTCTCAGCTTCAAGGGAAGCCCAGGCATCTTTCATGATACTCACTGCCAAGACTGTGTGCTGTTTCTCCAGAACGCAATCTGTTCTTCCGGAAGGCTGTGTCCTTTGAGCACTGCTCTGAGTACCCAGGACAAACCCTCATAGCCTTCACGCGCAAGGCATGCTCAGCATCCAATGCTTCGTATCCCACACTGGTCAAGTTTCAGGGTTGGCCACTGAGCCCTGCTTCCAGTCTCTGATGCAGCGTCAGACCCATCACCCTGGCCTTTTGAGTCTCATTTCTAACTCAGAGAGTGGAGACATCCCAGGATCCACACCTGCCGCAGAGTGCTCTAAGATGCCTGGTCAGGGCAGGGATACTAAATGTGCACTTGTAACTCCTTCACCAAAGTTCCAGATAAGTCAACAAGTTCGCATGAACTCCTCTCTGCAAGACTCTAGAGGCACCCTGGGAGCTACGTGCTATCGTCACCATGTGACAACACTCTTTTCTCTAGGATGGGGGACACAGATAGAGACAGGATGAGTAGCATGCCCGAAGCACATGGCTTACACAAGTCAAACAGACCCAGGCTGTCTGACTGGCTCCTTGTGAGCTTATGAACAGGAAGGACAGTATGAGAGGGAAGGTCCCACTGGACAGAGAAGGCAAGCAGCCTGTTTCTTCTGTGCCCAACTCTCACCCTGCTCTCTTGATGTACCTCAGGGCTCAGGAAGATGGAGCAGGTGTTGCTGGATTCTTTCTGATAAGACCATAGCTAGGGCATTGAGAAAGGCTGGAGTTTTACCAAGAACTCCCTGAGAAAGCAGCCTTGAGTTGAAAACAGGGGAGCTATGCATGGAAACATGTGGGACATCCCAGGCCTCTGGTAAGGGTCAGATGGGACCAGCCTTCAGCCCCAGACTCTGTGAGAGACTCAAACAACAGGACAGAAAACACAGGCTGACATGTTTGCCTTCCTGTTCGGGGTTGCCTAGCAACCACAAGTGACAAGCTGCCAAGCCAGTGATACAATCACAGCAGGCAGATCAGAGTTAGCCAATTAAAACTTTCTCTCTTTTTTTTTTTGCATTTTCCTTTTTTGTCCTCATAATTTCATTTAGTCCTGACTGCCCTCAGACACGGATTAAAAAGCCTGCCAAAGGAGGAGCTCACGCATATGACACAGTCAGAAAATATACCCTTATCACACTCTGCTAATGAGTGGAGGGGAGAGAAATTTTATTAAAATGAAGATGTGGGGACTTATGAGAGTTTGTACCTCTCTGAAAATAAAACTCTGGCCCTGGTGTCGGTACCAAAGCTCATGTTTATCAGCAGGTCTGTTAGGATGCCGCCTGGAATGGGGGGGGGCCACTCAGTAAGTGGCTGAAGAGATGAGTGACCCTAGGAACACTGGAGCCAGCAGCTATTTCAACATCCTGGAATGATGAGATGATAAATAAAACCTTAGCAGCTGGGCAGTGGTGGCGCATGTCTTTAATCTCAGCTCTTGGGAGGCAGAGGCAGGTGGATTTCTGAGTTCGAGGCCAGCCTGGTCTAGGACAGCCAGAGCTACACAGAGAAACCCTGTCTCAGGGAAATAAAAAAAAAAAACCTTAGCACCTTTCACTTGTTTGCTTTCCCCTCCCCTCCCCTCCCCTCCCCTCCCCTCCCCTCCCCTCCAGTCTCTTCTCCCCTCCCCTCCCTTTCCCTCTCCTCCCCTCATCTCCTCCTTGTCCTCTTTTCTCCCCTCCACAGCTCTGTTCCTTCTGCCTCTCTCTCCAGTCTGTCTTTCCGATAAGACCTCTGTGCGGTTCCGGCGGGTTCGGGCAGACTTCAAACCCACCATCCTCTTGGCCTCAGTCTCCTGAGCGCTAGAGATCCCAGGCACCCACTGTCACACCCTGCTTTTCCACTTTCTTTTGGGCGTTTTCTGAGTTCTCTCCTCGGATTGGTGGGTAGATCTTAGTAGCAACAGGAAGAGTCGAACTTTGGCTGGAATAATGGCTGGTTAATTAAGAAGAATGACCATTCCCCAGTCCATTTTATTCTCTTCCTTTTCCAAGTCCCTCAGCACACGTCTGCTGGCAAATCTCTCTGGATGCTCTGTCTCCCCCACGACAGAGACAGAGACAGCAGATGGCTGCCTGCGGGTCCCAGTGGTGTGATTCTGTCCCAGCACGGCACTTGCTTCAGTTCCAGAGTGTCTGCTTCGTGGGTCATGGGGAAACGAGTTCTCAGAGGCGGGTGCTGTGCTCCCATAGTCTTTTTCTCTCTCTTTTTTAAAGACACATTAAAACTGTCTTGACCTATCTAGCCTCTTCCCTAAAGTTCCAATGCATCTGTCAGGCAGCCGTGAACATAAGGTTCCTCATCACTGGCCTTCAGAAGGCGTGATTAGTTTCTCTTATCTCTAACCTTCTGTGGTCCAAGAATCCTTATATTTCATAATTGTACCTTTTTGGAGTTTCACTATATAAGTTACTGTATGCGTGTTTGTGCATGTTCACAGAGGTTCATGTGCACGCGTGTTCCCCCCTTCTGTGTTTATATAAGAAAGATTCCAAACCCCCCCCCCCAGGAATCAGCTTTTATCCATTTGAGAATAGAACAGCCTCCCTTGAGAATGGAACCTGTAAGACAAAAGCCTGTCTTTGCCTCTATCAAAGCTCAGGAAAACCAGCCAGTCCGTGCTTTATAAGACGGACTGAAATGCATTGAGGAAGGCCTACCTGCTTTTTGAGGACAATCTCCTTGTCCTGGGTCTGTGACCCTGCTGCAAAATTCACCATGGATCACCCCAGGCAGCACGACCTTCTTGTCTGCACTCCAAGCTAAGTCTTCCTTGTTCACATACAGAGCCTGGTGACTCAGCTTGTGCCCCTTTGACTGGACTATGGGCGCCCAGAGAGCTGCTTCTTGCATGGCCTCTGAACAGATATAAAGAAAGTCTATGTACTCTGCATAGAGAGGGCAAAGGCAGAGCAAAGACGGGCTTCCACTGGAGTCCACGTGGTGAGTCAGTACGTTTGATGGGACTACTTAGAGGAACACAAGCCATTGTGGGGCAGCAGCATCTAAGTCCCACTTCAGTGTGGATGACTCCTGTACGGCTCTGCTGAGGAGCCCAACCGCAGTCCACCTCCCATCTCCTATGGAACTCCCATGCCCTCCCAGTCCGTGAGTAGCAGCGAAGGAGGCAGTGGTGGCCGGAAGGCCAGGAGCATCTCCTGGCCTTCCCACCCCTTTCCATGAGGGAACGTTAATAGCCTCTTACCATCGCCATGGAGCTGACTGTCACCTATATATTCTGATTTGGGGGACGTCACGAATAAGGTCTAAGACCTTCTGTAGGTCAACACAGTTACTCTGCTCCGTGACACCGAGGGTCTCATCTGTCTCCAGCTTGTTTTGTATCCTTAACATCTCCGACTAAAAACTGTTCTGTACCACTAATGGTAATTATTGTTTTGTATTGTTCTTCAAAGACATAAAACAAAATAAAAAATATTGTATACTGCTCTTACACATAACATTCTCTGGCTATAGTTCCTGAATAAATTACATATATATTTCATTTCTCTGTTCTGTAATATGAATATTCTTGCCACCTGCCTTCCTCCTCACTACAATATCTGAAAGGATACAACAATAATCCACCAGAGCACATTGTTACCAAATATTAGATGTTTCTCATGAAGCCTTAATAAGATCCGCCATAACTCTCTCTTTTGTGGTGTGTGTGTGTGTGTGTGTGTGTGTGTGTGTGTGTGTTTGTGTGTGTGTGTGTACATGTGCATGGAGGTTCATGTGTGTTTAGGTAGAATTTAGAGGGTAACATCTGATATTATTCCTTGGGTGCTGTCTGCTTTCTTTGTTTTTTAAATATAGAATTTCTCACAATCAAGACTGACTGGCCCGCAAGCCCAAGAGATCCCGCTTTCTCCACTGTCCCTTGCATTGGCATTACACCAGAGTGCCCAATTTTTATAACGTAGGTTTTTGGGATTGAACTGAAGTCATCCTTATGCTTAGAAGACAGTCACTGAACCCTCTCCCTAATGTCCCTCTTGCATAATGATTTAAGAACGTGTTGCAGAGCCAGTAGCTTCTTATTTTCTAGGGAAAGCTAAAAGTTGTACCAACAAACCACCTGACAAGAGTTGACAAATATCTATCAAACCCGTGGGGAGCATGGAGTCATTTTTGACAACTCTATTATTTTTCTTCATCTTTAAATCTTTGGGGTCAACCTTCCCTGTGGGGAGATCAAGCTCTTCCTTCTTTCTTCACTCTCCGCGAGAAAATAGGAAAACACGGTACAATTTGTAAAGACCTTTCCAGATACAACTCTGCAGACAAGTCTCTGAGGTATGTGCTACCCAAGAAATCTCTGAAGCCGCCACCTTTTCATTATGACACACCCTGTGTGCTCAGAGTCAGCCCCATTAGGGATGCTCGCCATTTCTCTGTAATTAGATTTCCCATTATCCAGGCTTTCGCAGCCATCTTTTATTTAGTTGTGAGATATAGCTAGGCATTGTCTCATATATAATAATTATACTGAATTTGTTGCTTAGTTACATATGCATTTTAAGCAAAAATATAGTTTTTAATTTTTAATTTTAATTTGTGAGGCTGGTATGTGCATTTTGCGTGTGGAGGCGAGAGCAGATACTCGGGCACATTGTTCCATCTGCCTTGTGTCCCTGAGATGGGGTCTCTCAGTGAACTGGGAAATGACTCGTTTTCAGCCAGGCTAGCACATAAGTGGCCCCGGCAGTCCTTCCATCAGTGTTGGGGTTACAGAAGCACAGGACCCAGCTGTTTTGTTGTTTTTAAACAGGGGTTTTAGGGATCCAAACTCAGGTTCTTATGCTTCCACAATGGATTCTTACCCATCTTCCCAGACCCCTAGGTTTATATTCTAATGATGAGAATTTTAAATTAATAAATTAAATGTGTGTGTGCATGTGTGTGTGTATGTGTGTGTGTGTGTGTGTGTGTGTGTGTACATATATGTATGAACACCGCATGCATGTAGAAATCCACAGGTCAGAAGAAGGGATCAGATTTGCTGGAACTGGAGTTTTAGACAGCTGTCAGCTGCTTTGTGGGTGCTGGGAACTGAACTCAGTTCCTGTGGAAGAGCAGCCAGTGCTTTCCTCTGCTAAACCATCTCTCCAGCCCAGAATGAGGATGCTTTTTATTCATATTTCAAAATATAATTTCACCTACACTTTCCATAAACATTTTCATGATTTTTCTCTAGGTGGCAAAGGTCACTTTTTGAAAAACACTATGCAGTTTTCCTGGGCGTATCAAACTCGTGCCCACCCAAGATCTGAGACCCACTAACTTCAGATCACAAACAATGCCTCAACTACAAGCTTTACTCCACATCACTAACAGTAATTCACACAGTGTGGTACACTTCTTCTATTGAAAAATTGAACAAAATACAGAGAGGTATGTAACACATGTGTGAATGGTTCAATGCACAATAATAAAATGTGCCTACCCAGGCAAAGGCACGGGATGTAACCAGGTCCTTCAAAGGAAATAACTCTTTCTCCTTACTGGAGGCACCACTGACTTCATTTCTGGATTAGAAAGAGCCAAACCAGACAACTTGAGTTCAATCTGTATGATACACATGGCAAAGGGAGAGAGGACACACACACCCCACAATGGATAAATTTTATCATATATATACATATATATATGATAGGTTTTATATATATATATATATATAATGATAGATGGATAGATGAATGATAGATTACAGATAGATGATAGATTATAGATAGAAGGTAAGTAGATGATAGATAGATACATAGATACATAGATACATAGATACATAGATAGATACATAGATTAAATGATGGATGGTTAGATAGATAAATGAATGATAGATTATAGATAAATAGATCATAGATTATAGATTGCTAGAGGGTAGGTAGATGATAGATAAATAGATGATGGATAGATGAATAATAGATTATAGATAGATGATATATTGTAGGTAAAAGTTAGGTAGATGATAGATAGATGATAGAAGAATGATAGATAGATGATATATATGATAAACAGATAAATAGATTGATAATAGATAAATAGATGATAGATGATAGATGAATGATAAGTAGATAGATTATATATATACATGTATATGATAGATAATAGATAGATAGATAGATAGATAGATAGATAGACAGACAGATAGAATGTGAGCATGTTCAAGGTTTTATTTCATTTCATTTTCGTTGCTTTAGCAGAGTTTTACCTATCTGTTTGTTGATGGTAAATGTAAGCCCTTTGTATGGTGTGTTGTCAACTGACTTTATAGATTTTATTTCATGAAGCAATTCTTGCCAAGTCAAGGACACATTCCCAGGAAAGAGAGCTAAGAGTGTGTTAAATTTCCTTGTTTACCAATCTGTCACGTGGCCTCCATAAATTCCCACAACTAGCATAGACTGGGGTCATTTCAGGATGATACATTTTCTTCCAGAAGTAACCTTTCTTCAAAGAAAAGCAACTGGTCATGGGTCCTATATTTTGAGAGATTATAAAATTATAGGTTTGTAGGGTGACTCACATGTTTCTGAATTATAATCTTGTCTTGATGTCTCTTACATTGTTGGCATGTATCTATGACATTTATAATTGAAATTTTGTCTAATGAGAATAAATTTCAAATATACAAGGAAATAATAATATAGCACATGGATACACTGTCCACAGTCGTATCCAGTAGCAACAGAAAATGGACCGAGATGCCCATTGTCTGGACTCAGGTGGTGATGAACCCTTTCTGAGTTTGCTACTGAGAGTTTCAGTGTTTTGCAAAACATTCTATATGAGGGGGGGAGAAGGTACAATCTCTACACTTCGGAGCAAGGCTGGTGACATTTGAGAGCAAGGTTGCTGGCATTTGATGACACCCACCTGCTTCTCTTCTGGCCAGTGTGAGAATAACTCATGAGCTGCCCTATGAACTGTCTTCAGTGCCTTTATTGTCTTACTGTCTTTCAAAGCAGGATACATAGCATATTGGGCAAAGCTGTGTCCATGTGGACTCATGACTACCTTTCATCTGTGGTAGACATTACTAATCAATCCTAGAGCTTAGTCTCTGTCCTGGCAAGGGTTAATCAATCAGAGCTGGCATGTGTGATCCAGTTTTTGGCAGGAATGACTGCTTGAGGGGGAAAAGCCACTTGGGACTTTGCCTAGGGACTTCACACTTTTTCTTAGAATGACATTGCAATTATATCTGGTAGAAGTAATAGGAGGAAATGCGAATTGTCTTATACAAGTGTTAGCATTTTTAAAAGTGGATGGCTGGTTGGTCATATCTCTCCATCAAGTCCACAGCCAGCATTTCAGAATCTTTCCATGAAATCCTGTCAACCAGTCTGACTCGTTCACACCACAGCGTGTCAGAGAATATCACCAGTAGATGTGAGCTGACACGTGAGGTGAACCTTTGATCGCCCCGGCGGCGTCCCTGGGCTTTGATTGAACAATATGCTTCCCTTCATCTGTGCAACTTTCATCCTTAAAATCAATGATGACCAATTTTCTCTGAAATAAAAGTGGAGTTATATGTTCTTATAGATGTTTGAAGAATTTATCCCTTTTCTCTTTAAGTCATCTTCTGGGAAGAGACACTAAATCACTGGATTTTAAAAAAAGAAATTGGGAAAGGAAATCTTAGACATGCTAGAAAAAAGCAGAGAGGGCAAAGCCTAATTACCAAGGATGACGTTTCCCAACAGGACAAAATGAGACTCCCCACAGAAAGAAATACACACTGTCCCCTCTCGGCAGTGAGGGTGGCAATGTGCAGCAGATGTGAGAAGAGGGCACAAGACATCTGGAATCTGGGAGAGTGAGGCTGGGCAAGAAGCTTGCTGTTGCTGGGGGCTGAGCAGGAATCCTTCTCTAGCGTGAGAGGCCAGCAGAGACGTGGACACATCTGGCCGCTGTTTGGGACCAGACATCCCTTACACAGGCTGTCTAAGTGAACCATTTCATACAATGCTCATACACCCTGGATTGCTTCTAGAGCACCCTTCGGGAATGAGAGGGGAGGGCAAATATGGGCCACGTGGAAATCGAAGTTGAAAGCACATGACACCAATGGCCTCTGACAGAGTTTATCAACCAATATAGAAGGTAGAAATCAATGAAGACAGTCGGGCAGCAAAAGAGTTGCTTCGGGAACTACTGGAGCTAAGTTAAAAGGAAACACCCACATCCATCCACGCTACCCCAAGACTATTCAGTGGAAGCCTTTGTGTTATACCCAGAGCAGACAACTCAAAAAGGTCCAGTCTCAGAATTAGCTGGAAGCATGGGTCCCTTCTTCTGTTTCTAGTTCCTCCCTAGTTCATGATGTATTTCTGGAGAAAAAAAACCTATTTTAATGATGCCAAGTTGCCTCCTTTCAGCACATTAAAAAAGGGAACGATTGGCTGAGGCTGTCATGCTGATGGGAATAATTTTGTCGCTGTGCAATTTGGCTCTTGCTCTAAAGCGAAGCACACATTTTCCTCCAGTGTATTTTAAGCTGGAGACTTCTAAGTAAATGGGAGGTGGCTGATTTTATTTCTGCGTGCAGCCAGCCTTCACTGGCATGGGCTCTGATTTGGCCCAATCAATTTTGCATTCATGCTGAGAGGCGAGTTGATCAAGTTCAAGGAACATCTGTATCCATTTATCTGGGGTTGGATCAAAACATGGGAACCTCTCCTTTCAGAAGGTTTGAGCCCTTTCAGGGACTGATGCAAGACTCCTGGACAAGGATCCTTAAAACTTCAACAACTTCAGGCCTGAAGATAGAGCTCAGCTGGTGGAGCGCCAACCTCGTGTGCACAAAGTCCTGCATTTCCTCACCAGCATTGCATAAACCAGGCTTGATGGTGCATGCCTATAATCCAAGCATCTGGAGATGGAAACAGAAGGTTAAGGCTCAGGAAGAAGTTGCTCTCAGCTTCACAGCAAGTTCAAGACCAGCATGGGACAAATGAGACCCTGTATCAAAACCAAAAATGAACCACCGGCAGTTTGATTTCCTCTGAAATTAACTTCAGAAAGTCTTTAACACAACACCATCTTTGTAATTTATGGAGTTTTCTTTAGGAGTCTATCTTTGCCAAGATTAGGCATTTATTAAGAAAATCTTCATTATCCGGTTAAATAGTCTCCAAAAAGTGACCCGACTGAGTACCACGGTGTATATGAGCCAGAGTGTCTTAGCATCGGATGCCAACGCACCATCAAACATTCCTCAGTTACATCTGGCTTGGCCTCCACCAACCTTTTTTTTTTTTATTTCCACTTTCCTTGCTAGCTGCCATAAATTTTGTGTGCCAGCGACTCGATGGCTTGAAGAGGGTTGTAAACATCTTCTTGTTCAATTACATCAGAGTTTTTTCCTTTTATGTCAGCAATTAAATTTATGAGAAAAAAAATGAGTTCACTCTCTAAACCTAAGGAGACACAGTCAAGTTCAAAGTAAATAAATAAAAAAAGCAGCGCAATCAACTTAAACAGTCGTTAACTACAAATGAGGAAGTGTGTCTCAGAATCCACGGGAGTGACTCCGAGCACCAAAGCCTGAGGCCAGGCAGCCAATGAACTGTCATCTCCTCATCTCCAGGGTGAAGTGACTAGGTACAGTCTCATCCTTGGGAGAATTTAAGGGAGATGGATGGCCAGGTTCTTCTCATTTTCTGCAGAGAAACAAACTGATTGAGTGCTTGTATTCTGATGTAGATATCTTTGTTCTCCTGGCCCTTGAAACATGAGGCACTCACTGGGTTGTACTCTTACTCTGGGGTTAGGCCCACTCAAATCCTAGAAGAAAGTGGCCAAGGGAGACTCTTTGAGAGCAGGTTGATGAGTCAGCAGAATGGGACTGTCATGGGGACATAATTTGAATCACAGGATCCTTGGTTTTACCTAATCGCTCTCTCTCTCTCTCTCTCTCTCTCTCTCTCTCTCTCTCTCTCTCTCTCTCTCTCTCTGTGTGTGTGTGTGTGTGTGTGTGTGTGTGTGTGTGTGTGTGTGTCTATGCATGTATACATGCATGAGTACAGAGGCCAGAGGTTGGTCTTGAGTGTTTTCCTTTCTTACTCTCCATCTTAGTTTTGAGTCAAGGTCTCTACTGAACCTGACTTTTATCCTGGGGCCAGAGAGCCCCAAGGATTACCTGTACCCACCTCCCCAGTACTAGGACTGAAAGAACATGTCACTAGAGATAGGACTCAGGTTCCGACACTTGTGCTGTGGGCACTTTACCCACCAATCCATCCCCCAGTCTCTGGCAGCTATCTTAACAAGATTCCCAGAGACTCCATGTGTGCATTTAAGTAGAACCTAGGGATAAAACCAAGACTATAAATTGATCTCCCACATAAGTCTAACTATCTTGGTAACCATAAATGAACTTCACCTTGTGTTTAGACTTTGAGGAAGCCCAATGGGAGACCATGAATAATCCACAGAAGCACATGCTTTTCTCCTGAGAGACTGGGAAAATCAACCCAGGTCACCATAGACCAACAGTGTCACATTGTTCTTGTCATGTTCCCCACAGTGACATCCTTTCAGGTAGCACACCAACACCCAAGTCCAACAGTGTGAACCAATAATGGGGTTTGTTCCCACTGTTCACCCAGTTCTTGTTTTGACCAGCTCTGCAGGTGGGGCTCTTGGAGGATTACAGGGTAGCTTAAGTCCACACTCTTGGGAAGGGAGAGCTGAGGTTTAAGACCAGGGTTCTCAGACCCTGAAGGGGTTCCTCTCAGCAGCTCTGCCACTTACACCCCCACCCAGGGAGGCCACTGGTGAGCACTTCCTGACAACACTGCTAGGGAGAGTGGCAAAATGTTTCTCCCTCCGCTGTCTCCCCCACACTTCAGCCTTTGCATTGACCTGATCAACCCAGGCTGTACCCTGTGTATTGGCTCAGTTAGACTCCCCAAAGCACACCAATAGTCATGAGCCTGGCGAAAGGGCTGGTTTTGGTGGGGGAGTGTTGATATGGCCGGGAGGAAGACCAAGGGGGAATGCACAGAACATGCTCTACACAGGCACAGAAGTATCCAGATATAAAACCATGTCCCTCAGGGGCCGTTCACCTTGCTGCTTTTGTTTATTTTTATTTATCTTGTCTTATTACTTTTGGGTTGAAGTACATTATAGAAGTGTGGTCTGGAATTCACCAATGAGTCCAGTATGGCTATCCAGGCTGGACTCCCTAGGGACCCACCTGTCTGCCACACGAGCCTTACAAACACATGCCACCCTACATGGCTTTTTATATAGGCCCTGGGGAATCAGACTCCTGTCCTCCAGTTTGTACGAGTACTTTGCAAACTGAGCCGTCTCTTCAGCCCTTGACACAAAATATTTTGAGGCATGGTAGACTACAACTTTAATCTCAGTGCTTGGGAGGCAGAGGCAGGTGGATCTCTGTGAGTCCAAGGCCACTCTAGTCTATATAGTGAGATGATCTAAATAAAATAAAACAAACCAACTACCACCAAAAAAAGTCCAGTGCATCATATCTTGTTCCTTATCTTCAAATCCCAGTTGCAAATACACTTAGCAATGTTCATAATGTGGTTTTCAGATGGATGGATGAATGAATGAGTGAATGAATGAATGAATGGATGAACAAGGACCGCGGCACTACCTGTATCGGTTCTTCGTACAAAAAAGCTTGAACTAAAACTTTAAGGATCAAATAATGTTTGCAAAAAAGGTTCTCCTAGATGCTTGTGACCTCTGTCCTCTGGTGTCCCCAACACAAGTCTTTCCTTCTCGTCCTTGCGCTCACCCACCCTGCGTGCCGATTAATGACGGTATCAGTACATTCCTACCACAAACCTCACATTTTCTTAAGTCTGTATAAAAACATGCAATTTAGCCAGATCCTCCCTCTCTCGGGTTAATGTCAGTGCAGGCTGATGCATCCGGAATGTGTCAAGGCAGGTGTGGGGCGGCAGACTCTGGGGCTCCTGAAATAACAGGCGCCTTCGCAGGCACGTGCGCAGGTATCTCGCTCGCTTCACCGAACAGCTGGCCTTTATTTCTGTCCGTTGCTGCCTCTCTTTTCATTTTGAAGGGAAGACAGCCTGTCAAAGCAAACCAGGGGAGCTTGGCTAGCAGCGAGCATTTGAAAGGGCAGAGGGTTTTTTTTTTCTTTCTTTCTTCTGGCTTTCAGAAAGAAAAAACAAAACAAAACAGAAGTCTTGCCATATCCGGAAATGGGCAACATAGCATAGTAATTATGGAATTTGAAGGTAGGCACAGACACACATTTGCTTGAAACCTCAGTTCTTACTGATCGCCAATACAGTGTGGTTGAATGTTGGATCTGGGACTCTCAGGGTTTCCTTTCCTCTGAACTATCAAGAAATTCTAGTAGTTGCAACCTAAAACATCTGAAGTCTATAAGCCCCATTCCTCCAGAGTGCTCACAAGTCAATCCTATAATTTTCCAGGCACATATTTGTATCTCAGAAATCGTAAGTCGGGTTTGATAGCGGATCTTTTAATCGTTTCTCTTTGATGTAAATGCTTGTCGCGGGGCTACGGCTGTATCTCCGTGGCAGAGCACATGCTTAGCATATGCGAACTCCTGCTTCTTCCGCAGCACTGCAGACAGGAAGAAAGCTCTGCTGCACTGTACAGTGACTGCCACACGTGACAACCGCCAAATAAGTAAATGATTTAGTGAACAAATCTTTTTATAATTACTTCGGAGACAGAATCTCTAGTTCAGACTTCCTGGAACTCATGTAACAGCTGAAGATGAACGTCTCATTGTCCCATCCCCACCTCTGGAGTGCAAGGATTGCAAGCATGCATTACCACATCTGGCTCATTGGATTTAGGGGGAATCGAACCCAGGGCTTTGTGCAAAATAGACAGACATTCTACAAACTGAGTGACACCCCTTGCTAAAATATTTTTTTTATGTGTGATAAATATCATACTGTCAGTCAGGATGAGCTGAGTTTTGCTGTGATGACAAGTGTCTCATTTCTCTCTCTCTCTCTCTCTCTCTCTCTCTCTCTCTCTCTCTCTCTCTCTCTCCTTTTGGTATTTATTTATTTAATTTTATTTTTTACTTATTCACTTTACATCCTACTCACTGCCCCCCTCCCACAATCCTTCCTTACATCCTCCCTCCTCTCCTCCTCTGAGCAGGTGCCCCTCCAAAGGTATCCCCCCCACCCCGCACATCAAGTCTTGCAAGGCTAGGCATCCTATTCCACTGAGGCCAGACAAGGCAGCTCAGCTAGAAGATCATGCCCCACAGACAGGCAAGAGCTTTTGGGATAGTCCCCACTCCAATGTTTGGAACCCACATGGAAACCCAAGTTGCAGTTAAAGAATGATCCCTTGGAGTCAGTTGTGGGATCTGCTCCGTCTCCAGAGCCCTATGCGAGCATTACAGAAGAAAAGAAGCGTGCACAGCAAAGCCGCCCTTCAGCTCTCACGGCTTTCATTCAACACTAAAGATATTCTTTTATGCCCAAATCTCACTGAACGGAACGAGTCATGTGCCCAAGACACTGAGGGAGCAGGATATCCCATAATGCTCTTGGGAAAACCCAGCAACATTTAATGCACATCTATGTCTAATGAACCTATTAGACTGGTGTACCAATGAGACCTCATGATCATCATTTTATGGGTCTGCTGGTGTGTAGGTGCTAGTTGTATATTACCTACCCTCAGACAACTGTATTCCACATACCCCACGCTGCAGTGATCGGGAGCAGTGAGTGCAGGCTACCTGTAATTGCTTTAGACCTTCCAGATCTAGAAAAATAGAAAATGGCATGAGAGCAACAGAGGAATGGTGTGGCTGTTTCTCTACACAACAGGAAGCCTGTTTACTAACTCTTCTCAGGCAAACACAGGCAACAGCTTTCAGTGAGTTCCAGAGAAGAAAAATAAAATTCTGTGGGAAATATTCTTATGTAGAGAAGGACAGAAGGATGTAAGTTTTAATCATGTCTACCACCCACACTGTTTTGAGACTCTTCAGAAGCAAAGCTTAGAGTCTCAACATAAAAGCTATAGTCAGGCCTGATAGCAAAGATGAAAATGTTGAATCAGATTGGCTCTCTTGGCCACACTAGGAGCAGCTTTTGCCAAGTCCTCAGCTGAGATCAAGTTTGGGAACATCTGCTTAATTCTTACAATCCTTACAGGTGACCACCAACCTCAGACCATATTTAGTAGATAGTGTTCTTTGAATGGCATGGCTCATTTTGTGATTAATATTGATAAAATCATTTCTTGGATGAACTCTCTCTCTCTCTCTCTCTCTCTCTCTCTCTCTCTCTCTCTCTCTCTCTCTGTGTGTGTGTGTGTGTGTGTGTGTGTGTGTGTGTGTGTGCTTGTGCGTGCATGTTTGTATGTGTGTTGTTTAAATGTAAAGTAGATATATGCATTGCTTTATCTGTGGCTCATATAGAATAATTTCATTCACCCATTCTGCTAATGTTTACTGATTCCTAACTTGGGGGAATGGCTCTCTCAATTCATGAAACCACAGCTTCTCTCAGTGGCTTGGATCTCCTTCAGAGTCCACTCCTGCTTGTTCACAAGGTTGGCAGAATCAGTTGCATGGTTTTTACAGCTTGGATCCTATTGTTTGTAATTGCTTTTCTATATTGATAAAATTTATGGACGGGTAAGATGATGCAGCTAATATACATGCTTGCTGCCAAGACCACTTTTACCTGCTGATCCTGAGTTTGATTCCCAGAACCCGCATGACACAAGGAGAAAATAAACTACCCAGGGTCATCCTTTGCCCTCCACACATAAGCTGTGGCATGTGTGTACACTTAACTGCACAGATACAGGTAAAGGATACAAAAGATTAGATGAATGTAACAAAGAAACACTATTTAACATTTACAAATGATGACATTTCTTTGGGTACCAAAGGCATCCTGCTAGACTAGTTCTCCTCTTGTTATTTCAGTAGAAGTCTGGAGCAGGAAAAATCCAGAATCTCTCAGGATATCTGCCCACTTCTCTCATAATTCTGTATTAGGCTCATTTATACCTGGAAATTCTGTTTCCCGGGAACAAAGGCACTCGTGGGTTTGTGTGTTATCTCCCTTCCCCATCTCTCACGAAGCACCAATCAAACATGCCCCTTGGCAGATGAGTCCTGTGTGTGAGAAACACAGAGAGAAAAACACTAAATGCCACTTGTGTGGGAGGCTGGAGAGTGAGCCCCCGCCGCAGTTGTCATCGGCTCCCGTCTCAGATTGTCTGGGGGAGTTTCATCTTCAAACAGCCTTTCTCACTGTCCTCAAAGGCACTTGTGTCTGGCAGACTGTATGTCCCGATTTCTGATGTCGGAAATGCTCACATTATACATACTGTACACTCAATGATACTCTGGAGAGAATCCCAAACCAGCTGGTCACTTTCTTGGTGAGAGACTTTGTCTTCTGAAATTCCATCTGCAATAAATAAATAAATTTAAGGATGGGAGACATGTGGGAGACATGTGAGGGGAATGCAGAGTTTGGCTGAGGTAGATTGCATGTTTTAAAGATTTATTTATGTATTTCTCTTTTATGTGTATACATGTTTTGTCTGCATGTCTGTCTGTGTTCTCTCTCTCATGTGTGTGTGTGTGTGTGTGTGTGTGTGTGTGTGTGTGTGTGTGAAGTTTCACAGAAGCAATGAAGGGAAGAACTCACTCCAGAGAGCTGGTAGCAACCATATGGAGTTGGGAAACAGAACCGGAACCAGGTCTTCTGGAAGAGCAGCAAATGTTCTTTATCGCTGAGCTCTGTCACCAGCCTCATCCTGTTCACTCAATAATCTCCAAATTCCTAGAAAAGATCACTCTGTAGTGACTTAGAGATGCTGTCTCCTTAAAGAAGCATGGTATTTCTACCTGATTAGTGTCTTTTTAAATTTTATTCAATGTATCCTTAATTTACATTTCATATGTTTTTCTCCTTTCCAGGTTTCCCCCTCCCCGCAAGTCCATAAGCCCTCTTCCCTACCCCTGTTCCCCCATCCACCCCTTCCCTCTTCCCTGTCCTGGTATTGCCCTACACTGCTGCATTAAGCCTTTTCAGAATCAGGGGCCATTCCTTCCTTCTTCTTGGACATCATTTAATATGTGGATTGTGTCTTAGATATTCCAGTCTTCTAGGCTAATATCTGCTTACCAGTGAGTGCATACCATGAGTGTTCTTTTGAGATTGGGTTACCTCACTTAGGATGATGTTCTCCAGCTCCATCCATTTGTCTAAGAAGTTCATGAATTTATTGTTTCTAATGACTGAATAGTACTCCATTGTGTATATATACCATATTTTTTGTATCCATTCCTCCATTGAGGGACATCTGGGTTCTTTCCAGCTTCTGACTATAAATAGGGCTGCTATGAACATAGTGGAACATGTATCCTTATTACATGCTGGGGAATTCTCTGGGTATATGCCCAGGAGTGGTATAGCAGGGTCCTCTGGAAGTGTCATGCCCAGTTTTCTGAGGAACTGCCAGAATGATTTCCAGAGTGGTTGTACCAACTTGCAATTCCACCAGCAATGGAGGAGTGTTCCTCTTTCTCCACATCCTTGCCAACACCTGCTATCTCCTGAGTTTTTAATCTTAGCCATTCTGACTGGTGTGAGGTGGAATCTCAGGGTTGTTTTGATTTGCATTTCCCTAATGACTAATGATGTTGAACAGATACTTCTCAGCCATCTGAAGTTCTTCAGGTGAAAATTCTTTTTTTTAGGTCTGTACCCCATTTTTTTAATTTTTATTTTCTATATTCTTTGTTTACATTCCAAAGGCTTTCCTCTTTCCCAGTTCCCCCCCCCACCATCCGTCCCATAAGTCCTCTCCCCCCCAACTATTCCCCAATCATCTCCCCCCAACACACACCATTTCTATGTTCTGGAGCTACAAAACTGGATCCAATCTATTCAGGCCCAGGGTCCTCTCCTTTCTTCTTGGGAATCATTTGACTTGTTAATTGTGCCTTGAGTATTTAGGGCTTCTGGGCTCATTAATATCCACTTATCAGTGATTGCATTTCATGTGTATTCTTTTGTGATTTGGATAACTCACTTAGGATGATATTTTCCAGATCTAACCATTTACCTACAAATTGCATGAATTCATTATTTTTCATTGCTGAGTAGTATTCCATTGTATAAATATACCACATTTTCTGTATCCATTCCTCCTTTGAGGGATATTTGGGCTCTTTCCAATTTCTGGCTATTATAAACAAGGCTGCTATAAACATAGTGGAGCATGTTTCTGAGCATGTGTCTTTATTGTATGCAGAGGAATCCTCTGGGTATACGCCCAGGAGTGGTATGCCATGGTCCTCTGGAAGTGACATGCCCAATTTTCTGAGGAACCACCAGAGCGGTTTTACCATTTTGCAATCCCACCAACAGTGGAGGAGTGTTCCTCTTTCTCCACATCCTCGCCAGCACTTGTTGTCTCTTGAGTTTTTAATCTTAGTCATTCTGACTGGTGTGAGGTGGAATCTCAGGGTTGTTTTGATTTGCATTTCCCTGATGACTAATGATGTTGAACATCTCTTGAGGTGTTTCTCTGCCATCTGAATTTCTTTCTTTCTTTTTTTATTGGATATATTCTATATTTACATTTCATTTCCCTTTTTTTGTTTCCCCACCCCCCCTAAGGTCCCACATGCCCTTTTCCCTCCCCCTGCTCCCTCATCCACCCCTTCCCACTTCCCTGTTCTGGTATTCCCCTACACTGATGCTTTGATCCTTTCCAGCACTAGTGTCCATTCCTTTCTTCTTGTCAGACATCATTTGGTATGTGAATTGTGTCTTTGGTGTCCCAAGATTCTAGGCTAATATCCACTTATCAGTGACTGCATACCATGGGTATTCTTTTGAGACTGGGTTACCTCACTTAGTATGATGTTCTCCAGCTCCATCCATTTCTCTAAAAATTTCATGAATTCATTGTTTCTAATGGCTGAATAGTATTCCATTGTGTATATATACCACATTTTTTGTATCCATTCCTCCGTTGAGGGACATCTGGGTTCTTTCCAGCTTCTAGCTATGAACATAGTGGAACATGTATCCTTATTGCATGCTGGGGAGTCTTCTAGGTATATTCCCAGGAGTGGTATGGCTAGATCCTCTGGAAGTATCATGTCCAGTTTTCTGAGGAACCGCCAGACTGATTTCCAGAGTGGTTGTACCATCTTGCAGTCCCACCAGCAGTGGAGGAGTGTTCCTCTTTCTCCACATCCTCGCCAACACCTGATGTCTTCTGAGTTTTTAATCCTAGCTATTCTAACAGGTGTGAGGTGAAATCTCAGGGTTATTTTGATTTGCATTTCTCTAATGACTAATGATGTTGAACATTTTTTAAGGTGTTTCTCAGCCATCTGAATTTCTTCTGGTGAAAATTCTTTGTTTAGCTCTGTACCCCATTTTTTGATAGGGCTATTTGTTTCTTTGGGGTCTAACTTCTTGAGTTCTTTGTATACATTGGATGTATCCTCTGTCGGATGTGGGGTTGGTGAAGATCTTTTCCCACTTTGTTAGTTGCCGTTTTGTCCTTCTGACAGTGTCCTTTGCCTTACAGAAACTTTGTAATTTTATGAGGTCCCATTTGTCAATTCTTGATCTTAGAGCATAAGCTATTGGTGTTCTGTTCAGGAACTTTTCCCCTGTTCCCATGTCCTCTAGGGTCTTCCCCAGTTTCTTTTCTATTAGTTTCAGTGTGTCTGGTTTTATGTGGAGGTCCTTGATCCACTTGGAGTTGATGTTAGTACAAGGAGATAAGAGTGGGTCCGGTTGTTTAACTCTCTGGAGTCTAACTTCTTGAGTTCTTTGCATATATTGGATATTAGTCCTCTGTCAGATGTGGGGTTGGTGAAGATCCTTTCCCAATTTGTTGGTTGCCATTTTGTCCACTTGACAGTGTCCTTTGCCTTACAGAAACTTTGTAATTTTATGAGGTCCCATTTGTCAATTCTTGATCTTAGAGCATAAGCTATTGGTGTTCTATTCAGGAACTTCTCCCTGTGGTCATGTCCTCAAGGGTCTTCCCAAGTTTCTTTTCTATTAGTTTTAGTGTGTCTTGTTTTATGTGGAGGTCCTTGATCCACTTGGAGTTGATCTAAGTACAAGGAGATAAGAACGGATCAATGCGCATTCTTCTGCAAGATGATCTCCAGTTGAGCCAGCACCATTTTTTCCACTGGATGGTTTCAGCTCCTTTGTCAAAGATCAAGTCACCGTAGGTGTTTGGGTTCATTTCTGGGTCCTCAATCCTGTTCCATTGATCTACCTGCCTGTCGCTGTACCAATACCATGCAGTTTTTAACACTATTGCTCTGTAGAGTTAGAAAGAACAATTATCAAATTCATCTGGAATAACAAAAAAACCAGGATAACTAAAACTATTCTCTACAGTAAAAGAACTTCTAGGGGAATCAGTTTCCTGGACCTCAAGCAATACTACTAATTAGTGTCTTATATCTCAGACGAATTCACCACTTAAATTATGTACATTGATAAGACTCTGAGCACCTAGAATCACCAGGTAATACTGTGCGGTATGCCCTGATATGGAACACATGAAATATTAGTGTAGGGAATGGTGGGTGACCAGACATCAAAGAATAAAACCAAAGATAAGCCTTGCTACACTTCATGTCCTTCCCCCCCCGCCCCGTTCCTTTACTTCCCAACCCTTGCTTACTCTTCATTAAAAAGTTTCTTTGTATGTGTGCATGTGTGCATGTATGCATGGGTGCATGTATGCATGCATGCATGTGTGCATGTGTGCATGTATGCATGGGTGCATGTATGCATGCATGCATGGGTGCATGTATGCATGCATGGACGGTTGCATGTGTGAGTTCTAGGAATCAGAATTTGGTCCCAGGAAGAGCACCAAGATCTCGCAGATGTTGAGCCATCTCTCCAGCCCCCAATTTTGCTTGTTCTTATTTTTCAAGAAGTTTTAATGAATCGGGGAGCTGGCTCAGTGAAGTATTCTTTGACTTTGCAGAGGGCCTGGTTTCAGTTCTCCTTACCCACTTGGAGGCTGGAAACCTCCTGTAACTTCAGTTCTAGTGAATCTGATAGCCTCTTCTGGCCTCTGTGGGCATATGTTACACATAAACTCAAGCAGGCATACACACATACATACACACATATAAATAAATATTTTAAAGAGATTTAAATCATTCTTGGGAGAAATAAGGAAATTTGAATCCGCATATTAGGTATTATGGAATATATACATTTTTCTAGGTGTGATAATGTAATTGTATAAATTATTTGCCTTTTTCTGAAGAGGTATATTCAGAGGTGAAGAGCCACAATGTCTTCAAATTTAAATAGTTAATAAAAGTATGCAGAAATGATATGATTTACATATACCTATATATAGATATGATGGGTAAAAACGTAGATGGATGACAGATAATGTTATCCTAGGAAAAATACTTATTATAGTCTATTGAATGAATAGTATTATACTAAACATCATATATGTATTTACTGATAGAATTGATAGAAAGATGTTATATATGGATAGGTAGGTGGATGAATAATGGATGGGATGGATACTAGATACATGGATGGTTGGAAAGATAAATGAATGATAGATAAATGTATTAATACATAGAAATAATATAAATGGATGGATGGATATATTAGATAGATAGATAGATAGATAGATAGATAGATAGACAGACTTACATAATACATGGATAGATAAGACATTACATTAATATACAGGTAGACAGATGTTAATACATATTTTCATGGATGGCTAGAAAGATATAGAGATGGATGGCTAAATAGAGAGACAGGGAAATGCTAAACAAGCAGGTAAATGGATAGTGATGTTTAGATAAATACATGAATAGAAAGATATTATATAGGATGATGCATGAATAGGTAAGTATGTAGATAGATAGATAGATAGATAGATAGATAGATAGATAAATGGATGGGTGGATATGGATAGATGCTAGATAGTAAATAGATAGATAGTAGATAGATGATGGATGGATATATGGAACAATCATAACAAAACATGAAGTGTTGAATCTAAGTAGTAGTTGCCACATCACTTTTACAGCTGTTTCTGAATATTTGAGCAGTATTTTCCCAATTTTAACTTGGGAGAAGTAAGGCAGAATTTATGCTTCTAGCAACTCTGCCCTGCTCCCGAGTGTTCTCAGAGAATCTGTGCTCTCACATCTCCTTAGTAGCAAGGCAAGGGGTCCTATGGATGAGGGAATGTATTGGGGCTGCAAGGTTACCATGTCATTTCTTCCTGGAATAGGGACAATCCAAGACACCCCCCCACACACACACCTTGGTTTTTTAGGGGGAGGGGAGGTATGCTCAGAACTTCACCCTTTGCTACAGAGATCTAACTCTCTTTGTTGCCTTAATCACCCATGCAGGTCTCTGTACCATCTGCATCCTGTGGCTGCAGGTCTCCCTTACCCCCAGACAGATTCCATATCTGTCAGAGGCCTACACCACAAGCTAGGAAGAGACCTTACAGCCTCCATTCTAAATTACCCTTCCTTCCTTCCCCCTGAGGCACAGGGACCAGCTGTGACATTCATTTGTTGATAATATGCTGTAAATCTGTCTGACCTGAGCCTCAAGGCAGTGCTGTGTGGCAGGTAAAAGGTGGGTACTAAAGGCTCTCGGAATTGGAAGTTAAGGCCTTGTGTCTGCAACCTGGATAGCTATCATGAATCTTTCTATCAGAAAGCTTTCTCTGGGATTAGACTGTGTGCCACCAAGCATACGCCTCCCTGAAATGTCTGGGTCAGAATCCAGCCAAGCGTCTTCTGGAAGCTTCTGACGTCTGCCATTCAGAATCCGGCTGCTGCCTCTGTTGGGGATCATGGTCATAGGTGAACAGAGCCCAAACCAAGCCAGTCACTGGAACAACCAGTAGGCGACAGGGATGTCTTAGGAGAGATGCTGTGCAGTGCAGCCTTGCTCCTTCCTGGGGCTCAGGTCTTCCTGTTATTGTGTAAAAATCTTAGCCACTCTTGGCTTTTGTTCAGCATACAGGAAGTCCTGTATGAAAGCTGAACTCAGTTGGGTAGTAGCTTGAATCTATTTCTGTTTCCATTTTTGAAATATTTTCATTTTATCTATTTATTTGATTGGGTTGATTTTCCAGACATTCTTATGTAGCCCAGGCTGGCCTCCAGCTTGCTGGGTAGTGAGGATAGATTCGAGCTCCTGATCCTCCTGCCTGTGTCTTCCAAGTGGCAAAATTACAGGTATGTGCCACAGTAGCTAGTCTGAATGAAAAGTTATCTTCAGATCCTCCATCGGGGTAACTACATCTGAGTTGCCTAGGATTTGCCTAGTGTTGCCAGTGATAGCATCATATATGAACACCCTTTAGTTCCAGGGCGGTAGAGCAAGCAGCTGTCCCTCTTTGCTTCCCTCTGTCCTTCTCTTCGTTTTCTATAGATTTTGCCCCCTATTGCAATCATGATCATTGTAAGCTGTTTTCTAGCTTCCTGCTTCCCATCTCACCTGGGAGGTACCTGTAGCATCTACAGCACAGGTGGAGCCTTGCCCCATAAACATCATCAGGCTGCCAAGGGTACCCATAGTCTAGCTTAGTCCGCTGCTCTTTGGATTTAGGTAGCATTCTATAACCTGCATGTTTAGAGAGGCCCAAAGTGGGATACTCCTGCCTAGGGTCCCACAGATAGGGACTAAGAATTGAGTCTCAAATTCAGATTAGAGGAGACAGAACACAGACCCTTCTTACTCAGCTAGCTCCAGACGCAAGAACTAAAGGCCCTGACCAAGACCTAAGGACAGGACCATGTGGATACACATGGATTACTGTCTCTTTGTGGGCAGAAAATCAACCCCTCCATCTTTCTCATTCCCTCCAGGGCTCCCTTCCTGTTGCCTCCCTCCTCACCCTGCTCCACTGCCCCAGGTGATACTTGAATTACTCTTGGCTGTGCATCTCTTCCCAAAACCCTAGTCCTTTCCTGTCAGTTGTTGGTTTTTTCCGCGCGGGCGGCCGGCGGCCGGAGTGAACCGCGGCCCCAAGCCGCCTGGTCCGCAAAGCTGGGATCCGCAGGCGGCAGGCACGATCCGCGGCGCTCGCGGTGGAGCCGGGAGGTGTGGGCTGAAGCAGTTAGACCAGACCAAGTACTCCAGGCGGGTTTATTTAAATGGGGGTACAAAGGGGAACAGGGTGAGGGGAAGGCTGGGGGTGATGAGTAGAAAGAGAGAAAGAGAAAGGGCAGCTGCTCCTTCTTATAGGCATTATTATTCAAATTACAGGTGGGCTAGGTGGGCCTATTGAATTCTGGGTACATGGTGGCCGTTGCCTTGGTAACAGGAATAAACCTGCAGGGCTGCATTAGTGTCGCCTATATGACGTCATATGTCTCAGGACCAACATCAGTGGAATCCCTCTCTCCCTTGATGACACTCCCTTATGTTCTACAACATGTCCTTCAGTGGGTTGACTGTCTCCCACTTACCATTCTACACGTATCCCCTGCACTAGGCCTAGGGGACTCTGACTGCACCTAGCCTCTGTGTAGGTCACTCATTCTCTCGGGCTTTGTAAATGGGGATGGAGAAGATGAACTTCGTTTTATGGGGCTGTATTACTTCTTTCACAGACACTAAGACCAAGAGACCTGGCAGACACCACTGAAAGGAAAGTGGGTTCTGTGGCTCCTGGTTTCAGCGGATCCTTCGTGATCCAGGTATGGCAGAGGTCACGGCTGTGGGGGCATGTAGCAGAGACTCCTCACATCGTGGTGAACCAAGAGAAGCAGAGCGAGGGGAACAGGAAGCAGATACAACTGCCAAAGTCTTTCTCTTTGTGACCTCCTTCTGCCAGAAAGCCCCTACTTTCTACAGGCTCCGCAGTCTCCCCAAATCTCACCACCAGTTTGGGACCAATCATACTCATGGTGAGTCAGAAGGAGTCATTTCAGATGCAAAGTCTGACAGCAGCTTACAGTGAAGGGAGAGAGGAGAAAATGGGTCAACTTTAGTGTAGTGGCCGCACTGAGTGCTCATGCCATGGTGAAGAATCTTCTGGGCACGCTGCATTTGTCTTCTCCTTGAATCTGTATCAAGATTCTTAGAAACATTATTCCCAGTCTTCCAGGAAGGGAAGAGGACACAGACAGTTGACAGCAAGCTTGGAGGCTCCTGACTAGGTTCCTCGTCAGTGCTGCGTTGGTTTGTTCAGTGGTTTGGTTTAATTTGATCTTGGAGACATGCTCTCACTCCTGATCTCCTGAGTGCAGGGACGCCAAGTGTGCCCTCCCTCACCTGGCTCTTGCAGGCGTTTCTTGTAGCTACCTGTGTCTTAGCTACTTTGATTTTTCTGTAATAAGCACCCTGACAAACACCACTTAAGGGAGAAAGGGGGTATTAGGGCTCACAGATCCAAATGGATGCAGTCCTCCAAGGCAGAGAAGACAAGGACTCAGACAAAGCATGGCGACAGGAGAAAGATGCTGGATGGCCAAGCAAAGGAAACAGTATGGACAGGCCGGAAGTGGGCGTGCCTATAAAGCTGGAAGGCCCGCCTTCCATTCCCGCCTCTTAAAGCAAACTGGCTCTCTCAAACAAAGCCACCCACTGGGAACCAGGTGTTCAAACACAGGCATCACATTTAAATCACAGTAGAAAATGACCCAGGTATTTGGGAAAGTTGACACAAGGAAGGGAGACTCATCAGGGAAGACCGCTCAGAGGAGGCATCACCTGGTTTAAGACCTCAGCAATGGCAGGAATGCTGGGAGAGCAGGTTTAACACAGCTAGGCCTGTCTGCTCAAGTCAGGGTCCAACAGAAGGTCTTAAAAATGCAATGCTTTGGCCCCATCCCATGACAATTGTATGCAGTGCTCTGGGTACGAGTCTGGGACTCAGAATCTGTATAAACCTCCAGGGAGAGCTTACCCTGTAGCCAAGGTAGAGATGGGCCAGTGGGGGGCAAGGTACTGCAGGGTGCAGGGTCTCCCCATTTTTCATTTGTATCTTTTATTTTTACTGTTTTGCTGGTAGCCACATTCCCTGTTCAGCTTCCACTGGTGGCCTGGACTTGCTGTTCCTAGCATTGCTGTGCTGATAAGCAAAGCGAAGACCATGATAGAAGGAAAGTCTGCGGCGGGAAGATGATAGGGGCAGCTTTGCTTCAGGAAGTAAGGGAAAGGCTCGTGTCACCTTCTGACTCCCAGCTGACAAATGACATTCTGGGGCCCTATCTCCTCAGAGGCTCCTAAGCTGACCCTTGCAGATATCTGAGAAAAGACCAAGCTGTCCTCTAAGATTAATGACTCTGGAGAAAGAATGAAGCAGGGGCAGGGGGTGGGGCCAGAGCTCCAGGGATATGAGCTGCTCCTAGCTGCCTCTGTGCTTGCTGCCACTGGACCCCAAGGACCTGCCCATCAAAACCATCACTATGCAGGGTCTGTGCCAGTGCACTCCTCTCCTTGGTGTCACGGTGCCCACGCTTACATTAGGAAGCATTTAAACAGCTCGTGTGCCCCCGAGTGCCCACCATGTTACCTCCCTCCACACAGCTTTCCTGGGGCTCACTAAATTTTCCTCGCTGGTTTCTCTTAGTTGTGAGGTGCCCTCTGGCTGTCTGCTTGTTTCTTTCCCATGGACACGCCTCCTCTCCTGCTGTGTGTTGCCACTGACTCCTGGCTCCTTTGCATCGCCCCATCCTCCATCGCTGTGTTCTGTTGTGTCACAGCCACATGTTTTTCTGTATCTCCTTCAGTGTGTGCACAGGGACTTGGATTTCTCTGCCTCCATCCTGGCCCACTGCCTCGTCTGTTTCTCTCTCTCTATGTCCCGGTCTCTCCTGTCCTGTCCCTACATCTATCTCATCTTCCCTTTCTGTGACACCGTCTCTGTGTCTTCCCAGAAGACCCTCTGGTTTCTGATACCCATGCTTTCATGTCCCCTTCCTCTTTCCTGAGATTGCACTGCTGTCTGGTCTCCCTCTCTTTTCCCTTCTTCTCTCTGTCTCTCTATTGCTCTTTTCCTCTTTCTGGCATGTCTGCCGTCAATAGTAGATGTGTCTGTGAGGTGGCAAGAGGCAGCCTGCGGCCCTGCTCATCTGCCTTTTGCCTGGTGGCAAGATGCTGGAATGAGCCTTCCTCCGCTCTTCTGTCTGACCTCTGCAGAGCCGCTATCCCTCCCTCCGAGTCGTAACGCTGTTGTCCTTTTCCCACAGGGTACAGAGGAGTCTCCTCATTTCACAACTTCGATCTGCCCCGGTATTATTGAGAAGCTGTGCCCACAGTCGAGAAAACCCACTCTGAAGCTCCAAGATGTGCTCATGACTTGATAGCCACAGCTAAGATTTAATAAACCCACGTGTTCTGGGCTTGTTCTGCATTCCGAACACATTTCCACAGACATCCTAGCGTGTAGATGTCACTATCCTATTTTTCTCCAGAGGAGAATCGGAGAAGGAAGCTAGGGAGAATAAGACACCTCCCCAAAGCCACAGCACCAGCCAGTCGTACAGACAGTACCCAAGCCCGTCTAGAGCCGTGCTATCCAGTGACGGCAGTAGCCACTCTAGCGATTTTAGCTATTTTAAGTGCACTAAAATTTGTAATAGTTTCTGTGTTGCAGTAGCCCACATTTCAAGGACTTAATAGCTACCTGGGGATAGTAGCCACCGTCTAGGATGGTGCAGTGATAGGCTGTTACCAACACTACAGGGACAGTACCGTGTTAAATCACGATGGTCAGCAATCACCTCGGGATAAAATAGAAGCATATTGAAATAGCCCTGGGTCATCCCTTGGTTTCCAGCCTTGTTATATCTGAGCTTGCTCGTAAGTCCCCAAATAGCTACAGATATCCCGTCTCCAGTATCTACAGGCGGCCTTCCCTGAGCAGCACACACCTGCCTTTACAACCCAGTTTGCTCCTGAGTTACCACCAAGGAACACTGTAGCTTCATTACAGGAGAAGGAGGGTGGATGTATGTATTCTTCTAAACGGCAGGGGGAAAAAAGCACAATCTTACGGCCGAAATTGAATTTTCTTATTTCTTCTGGTGTCCAGGGCTTTGAACCCTTCCACAACATGAACGGCTTATCTTGTTCCACTTGATCAAAAACATTTCATAATGCTGGCTGCTTCTACAAGGTCACCTTGAAATCTCTTTTCTTCTTGAAGCCTCCTGAATCTTCTCTAGCCTGATAGAAACATTCTTGGGAACCGAGTGAACTAGACCTGCTTAACCCTGTGCCCTCTCTAAGAAAATGGCATCTTACCTCTCTGCAGCAAGTTACCCAAGAGAGGAAAGTAACTGAGATGCACTACAGTCTAGGCAACACCAATATCCCAGCATCCCCTGGTCCCACCAGGGGTGAAGGGACTGGCTCTGTGCAAAGTCCTCTGCAGGCAGCTGGTTCATCAGTGGTTTTCCTCAGCTAACTGGGAAGGAGTTCTCTCCCACAGTTTTGTACTCTTCCAAACTTTTCTGCATAGTTATTCATTCCTGCTGGCTCTGTCCCACAACCTGAGCTTCTGAAAGTCCCTCTAGTTCTAATGGCCGCCATTTAAAATTTATAGATTGTCCCAATAGCTTATGGTCCATGGTAACTTTGGCTAGCAGAGAGACTTAGCTTGGTAAACCGTGAGGAGAAAGCTGGAGTGGGCTGGGGAGCAGCTCAGTTGGTAACGTGCCTGCCGTATAAACATGAGGATTTGGGTTCAACCCTAGGGACCTACAGGAAAAATCCAGCCATGGTTGTATGTGTCCAGCTCTGGGAAGTTAGAGAGAGGTAAATCCTGAGGTTCACTGGGTAGCAACCCTAGCCAAGCAAGAAGAGAACCTGTCTCTAGAACTAAAGATGGATTATGCTTAAAAAAAAAAAAAAAAAAAAAACTGAGGACGACCTTAGGCAAACATCACACACACACACACACACACACACACACACACACACTCAGAGAGAAAGTCAGACAGAGACAGAGAGGCAGAGAGACATAGAGACAGAGATAGAAACTGAGAGACAGAGAGGAGGGGGAGAGAGGGAGGGGAGGGAGAGGGGGAGCTGGAAAAAGGGAGACGGAGAGGGAGAGACATGAGATCTGTTTTATGGGTCTTAACCTTAGGTTGATGCCATTTGAAACATTATTAAATGAAAAGAGTGTTTGGGACACTTGATAAAGACATAAGGAAAATGGAGTGTCATTAACACACTGGGCCTTTGAAGTAGCGTAGAGATTGGGCTGAACTCCAAATCAAAAAGTGAGTATTTTTAGCCAAAGAACGGAGTGGTAGAAGGCTGGATGGAGGCTAAGAATACGCTCAGGTGTCCTGCGAAAGGCAGAGCAGGTGTCACAGTAGTGAGGGTGTGATATTTTCTTTTCTTTTTTTAATGATTTTTGTTGGATATTTTCTTTATTTGCATTTCAGATGTTATCCCCTTTCCCAATTTCACCACCTCCCTGAAACCCCCTATCCCATTCTCCCTCCCCCTGCTTCTATGTGGGTGTTCCTCCCCCCATCCCACTCCCACCTCCACACCCTCAATTCCCCTACACTGGGGCATCTATCAAGCCTTCATAGGACCAAGAACCTCTCCTCCCATTGATGCCTGACAAGGCAGTCCTCTGTTACATACGCATCTTGAGCCTTGTGTACTCCTTGGTTGATGGCTTAGTCCCTGGGAGCTCTGGCGGGGCTGGGGTCTGGTTGGTTGATATTGTTGTTCTTCTATGAGGTTGCAAACCCCTTCAGGTATTTTCAATAAATAGGTTCTTCCTGGAACTGGAAGAAAAGACCCAGGGAAAGAACAGAGAACCAAAGTCAAGGCCTAATCAGAAAGAGGATCTTTGCTAGAGTGAGGTGAAGGTAAGTCTTTGTGGGATCACAAGTTATGGTCCTAACTCTTTCATTTTCTGGGTTGGGTGGCCATGAGGTACAATACTTAAGTAGCTGTGACTTGGCTTCTTCAGTTCCTAAGTGCGGAGAGCCAGTTAGAAGCTATTGTTGAAGGTAGCCCTTGGGACTGAGAAAAGTTTTGTCTTAGGTTCAGTCATTATCATGGTGAGTGATGCTCCAGCCACAGATACCTTTGACCTGGGACCAACTGCTCCAGCTGGCTTCTTTTGCCACATAATCTTCCCCACCACAGGTTCTTCCACCATGTCTCCATTTCCAGCAATAGCTAGACACAGCCATAGTCCAGCATGGTGGAAGAAGGGATAGTTTGAATACATAAATTATCTTTTCTCAACCACATTTCACCCCACACTTTGGAGAACCTGAAGGTGAATGAACTATGAAGCCACTTGCTTAAGCCAGCACAGGTTCAGTAAACAGTGTACAAACCAGCCCCAAATCCACCAGACCCTAGCGTATTCTCTTCATGACCAAAACCTCTCCCTTCACACAGCACTGTGATGGGTGGTACATCTTGGAATGAATACATAGACACTCAGAGAATTGTCCCAGTAGACTTTCCAGGCTGCCTGCCATCTGCCTTTGGCTGGATCCTTCCATCTTGACCCTTTCCAGTGCATTCGGTTCCCTCTGATGATTGCAGCTCATGTCTACCTCCCTTCCCAGATTTCCCATTCTTCACCAGATGTCCCACTCAGATCCTAACACTCTTCACCCCTCCTTGTTTGACGTCCTTGGGTATATATTCCTCTAGCCCTCAGCACTTTGCTCTGGACGTGAGAGCAGCATCCATCTCTACCAACATCAAAGCTCAGAAAGGGGCTTCTGTTCCAGCCTGGTCCAGGGGATGGAGAGACCAGCCCCCATTTGACTTCTGTCAATTGAGAAGTGACAGCCCAAGCCTGGACATAGGAACTCTGCTTCCCAAAATGTGCTCCTACCATAGAGAGCTGAGGACCTCGTGATGCTTTTAAATTGTTTTGAATGGTAACCTCTAAATCCCTTTCCACGTTAAAGGGACTCATGACTTTTTATTTAGGATCTGTTCTCCTCTCTCCCTTTCTCGGTTCACTGGCTTCAGACTTATTATCTTCCATTTGTCTGCATTACACTGCCTTTCCCACTGACTGCCCGAATCACCTGCAATAACCCAGGTCAGTTCTATCTAAGGCTTTCATTGGGATGGGTGTGAGTACATCATGCTCCTAATAGCCTATCAGAACCATACCCAGGACAAGCTGGCTGAGAGATTACCCCAAACTCCAGAACAGGCTGAGGAGAGAGAAGAGGGGATTACTGCTGCAGAGACAACAGTTTTCTACTCAGGTTTTAAAGTGTAAATTTGGGATAACCAGTCAATGAAGGCGTAATGATTGGTAACCATGTGGAAGAGATTGGTTCTAGAACCCCTGCCAACACTCCTGCCTACCAAACCAGGGATGTTCGAGTCTTTTAGGCAAAATAGCCTAATATCTCCACATAACCTACCTTCTCTTCCTGTGTACTTGAAATCACTAATAAGTCACTCAGTGTGCCCGATACAATGTCAGTGCTTTGAGTGTGGTTACTGAGCTCTGCAGTTGAAGGAACAGCAGCAGGGAACATCTGTACACACTCGGCACTGACAAAGTTTTTGTGAATAGTTCCTATCCACTGTGGGTTAGATTCACAGAGGCCATGGAATGAGCACGAGAGAAACACTTGCTGTCTGTGCTGCTGATAAAGCAGTAAAGAGACCACTGCGACGAAACCCCGCCCTGAAATATAAGATGAAGCATGCTAATTATAGGAGAAAAGATACTGCGAACACTGCTAGTAAATTAGGAGGATCAGAGTGCCCAGGACAGCATCTGGGGACCGGTGAGAACTTGATAGATATTAGTCAGACATGGGTATTTCTGAGGGATGGCTACATAGCGGTCCACATCCCCTACCCGGAAATCCACTCTGCTCAGCCAGACATCATTCTATGCTGAGTTATAAACTCTTTTATTCTTTTATAGGAGTGTAGTTGCATTGCACACGATGAAGTGTGAATTGCTTTTATTCTCACTAACCTATTTATTGTGCTTATTCCCATGCTGCTGACAACACTTGGAAGGACACTTTGTTTCCTAGTTCTCCAGGGTTGGTGACATCGGACTAATGACAAACTGGTGTTTTATACACGAGATATCAGCTGGTTGGTTCAAAGGAAAATATAAGATTTGAGTTTTAAAAAAATTCAAAGACACGAACACTCTACTGGTGATTACCATATATTTGAATTAAGTTATTGCTTTTACATACATGTGTGCATACACACACACATGCACACATACACACACTCACTCTCTCACTCGGATATTTATATGAACTCCCATAGTTCCACAGATAGATGCATGCATAGACACTCATATAGTGTTGGGCAGTCAAATGCATTTGTGAAGTATAGAGAGGAGGCTGTTCAATGAGCATTTGCCCAAGCAACTGCATCACACTGGGAGATGGTAAAAAGTGCTAATGGGATTGAAGAATGGACAAAAATCAGCCCTTGACCTCTAGTCTCATGCTGTCTTGTTGAAAAAAAATCTAGTAACTAAATCTTTGTCACAAGATATATATATATATATATATATATATATACACACACACACACACATATACATATACACACACATATATGTACATATATGTATGTGTATATACATATATGTATATATGTATGTGTACATGTATGTATATATGTATACACATATGCATATGTATACATGCATGTATATATACACATACATAATAGACACATATATACACATATGTATATATATATACATATATATGCATATAGTCTAGGCTTTTCCTGACCCACCCTCCTGTGTATACACAGAGCAAACAAATGCACGCATATTTGCCTGAGCATAATGAGAATGCACCCACCCACAGGCAAGACTGCAGGTGCCCTGTGCTCAGATACCCATGCATCTAGGTCCCCATCTAAGTTCAAAGAAAACAGGTTGTGGCAGTTACACGCGCAGCTACACAATGCAGAATAAATATGAAGGGGATGACTACCACCTTACAAACAAAGGAGCCCTCTGAGTACTAAGAGATTTATTAATTTGAGCTTTACCATAAGGAACCTCCAAAAGCTCCTGCAGGAGGTTCTGTAGCAGCCACAGTGACCATCAAAAGGGAAGGAGTTGGCTGTAAAAGCCTTGATGTTCAAACTCCATGTCTCCCACCCAGGCACATTGACAGTGATTATTAGGATCTCTGAAGCACTGAGAGCAGTTGCTCTGGCCAGTAATCAGGTCTTGGGTGGGCTGTGGGGGAGGCTGCTTCCTTCCTATACCCAGGACTCTGGCCTGTGTAGCTGACACACAGTGGAGTGACCCTGCTGCCAGCTGGTGTGTGAGCCGGAGGTAGACAAAAGGGCTGAAGCGAGGTGGGAATTGGCCTCTTCATTGCCCTCAAGCTACATGCTGAACTTTCTGAAATTGCCAAAAGGTCTTACTGTGGGTCCAGCTGCCTCCATGTTGACCTTTTCAGTACAGTGAAAAGCGCTCACTGCATCCCATTTGGGTCCATAATGGATTAGTCCTTCAAGCCGGTCATCCATTTCTATTTTGCTCCTGACCTTGGGGAGCCACCCCTCTGCTCTGATCTTATACATGTGATGACAAATTCATCCAGAAAGTACTTCTCAGCTGGAGTGGGATATTGCATGAGTTACTTTTCTTGTTGATGTGACCAAATACCCAGCCAAAGGTCAACTTAAAGGAGCAAGGGGATTGTCTTAGTTCACAGTCCAGAGAAATGCAGCCCAGGGTAGAGGTGGTGGCGGTGGCAACATCTTGGATAGTAGTGTGGACTGGGAACCAAGAAAGGGAGATGAGTGTTCATCTGGCCTCCTGCCTTGCCCCCTTTTTATTCAGTTCATAAGTACAAGTCAGAGGATGGTACCTCCCAGATCTTTCAGGATACATCTTTCCTTCTCATTAGCGTTCTCTGGATACACTCTCACACATGCCCATTAGTGTACGTCTTAGGTGATTCCAAATCTAGTCAATTTGACAATGAAAATTCAGCATCCCAGAAGCCTCCAGGATGCTGCATGGGTGGAGATAAGTTGCCATACTCTTTGCTCTTGATTGCAGAGGAGGCCTTTACCTGATTCATAACTGGGATTGAAGCTATGCCCAGCCAATACTTGTAGCCCATCTGTAATTTAATTCTTTCTCACTAAGCTTTATTTCTTCATTGACAAAATGAACATGAAATATCATGTTTTGTGTTCCCTTTGGAAAGATGTCAAAAACCCACATGACTTAGGTTTTAGCCTTTCGGACACATGTGAATCTGTGGCCCCCTTCAAGAAGTCCTTCTGTCACCCAGGTATGTGTGAGCTATTAGCATCTGTTTGCCAGAGTCCAGGCTTTCTGGCTCAGTAGATTGGAACCAATTTGTTCTGCTCTGTCCACTAGGCTTTTGTATACACCCATGATAGACACCGATGTAGATGAAGCCTGCCTTTTGGGACTCTGAGTTCATTAGACAAGACAGATGAGCAAACACAGTGGTGAGACAAAGGAGGGAGGGGTACATTCTGTAAACAGGGGCAGAAGATACAACATTAATGTTGACCAAAGCTCTTCCAATTAATTTCACTAGAAGAGTGTATCTCCTGCAGTGTAATATCTCTGAGTGCAGGCAGCTTTGCCCCAGGGGACCTTTGAAGTATCTAGAGACATTTTGTCTTCTCATAAGTGGGAACAGATGCTGCTAGCATCTAAATAAACCAAGGATGGCACTGATATCCTATGATGGTGGCCCTTTCTCCAAAAAAAAAAAAAAAAATGCTCATTTCCAAATACCAAGAGTGAAAAACCCCGCTAGTGGTAGGGTGCAGTGGAAACAAGCATGGAGAGTTCTCAAAAACAAACAAACAAACAAACAAATGCAAAAGACAAAATCTAGAAACATGCTTAGCATATGACCCCACTCTACCCCTCAAGAATATTTGCCCAGAGAATGCCAAAGAGGGGCAGTTACAAAATGCAGAATAAATATGAAGAGCGTCACTACTATATCACCAGCAACAAAGGGACTCTTATCCACTGTGCCACCTCACTACAAACAAAGGAACTCTTACCCACTGTGCCACCTCACTACAAACAAAGGAATTCTCATCCAACTGAGCCTCCCATTCACCTAACAACACGTATCCTAGCCAGGTGGCAGCGGCTCATGTCTTTAATCCCAGCACTCAGGAGGCAGAGGCAGGTGGATCTCTATAAGTTCGAGGCTAGCCTAGTCTACAGAGTGAGTTCCAGGATAGCCAAGGCTACACAGAAAAGTCCTGTCTTAGAAAATACAATACAATACAATGCAATACAATAAAACATAACAACAACAACAACAACAACAAAAAAAAAAACCCAATGTGTATCTCTCCACATCACACTGGAAAAGTACAATTCCCTTTTACATATGCAAAATTAAGAGCCAGAGGAGACTCTAACACAAGAAATAGGACAAACCATTGAAACTCCATAATTCCCAGTATTTATTTGCAAATGGGTCAATCTCCTGCAGGTAAGGTTGTAATTTGTCTGCACAGAAATAGTTTCGTCATAACAGAGGTCAGATGTGTAAGCTACTAGCCTCTGTTTACTAGAGAACAGAAACATTACCAATCATCCTACAATTCACAGGATAGTGATAGGCAGGTACCCTAGAAACTTCTTGTCCCATATGTCAGTTGTTCTGGAGTGTAGAATCCTGGACTCTACCTCAAAATCCCTTACTGGTCCATTCTGCTCAGAGCCAATTAGCTCCTTACCATGTGACAGAATTGAAGAATCCTATGCTATGTTGAGTAATTTTTTTTTTAAACACAGAATGCCTTGTCTCACAGCTTAAAATGTAAAGGAACAGCTTGAAAGTCAAAAATGCATTTTTGACTTATTTTGACAATAAGATGATTTGTGACAAAATTCTGAGAAAATACAGGGATATGGGCATTGCAGACCTACCTGTTTACACCTGGTGATGGGGTCTTTGTTTTTGTTTTTGTTTTTTTAAGATGGAAATTGGGAAGGCTAGCAGTGAATCCTAGTGAAATATTCATGACCCCATCTAATTTCTAATTCAATTAAAAGGTGCTAATGTAGTTAACTGTGACAACAATTATTTTTGTTAATGAATATATTTAAATGCTTATCAGCAAAGGTGATAAGGAGTGTCCACAAGACCCAGGCACAAACTTGAATTTCAATTGGTTTCTGGAGTATAAAGGTTGTTCTGTCAAAGCTGTGAACTAAATTCTGAATTACAAAATAGATAATTTCAGGATTAGCTGTTCAGTTGCAACACTAGTCTTCCATTTTCTTGAGAATCCAAGATGGGATTCTTTTAAAGGTGATTTCTTCAATTGCATTTATAAAATAGATAATTTCAGGATTAGCTGTTCAGTTGCAACACTAGTCTTCCATTTTCTTGAGGATTCAAGATGGGATTCTTTTAAAGGTGATTTCTTCAATTGCATTTGAAAACAGGGTTTGATTTATAAAGATTCAAATTATACTGATGGTGCAAAAATCCAGGGATGAGAAACTGGGAAATTCCAGTGTTTGTTGTTAAGCAAAGGACGGCCTCTCTGCAGCTGAGATGTCACACGCTTGTTCCTGGAACATGAATTTATTTACTGAAAGCCCTTTGTACCAGACATTGAATAGAGTGTCTTCCTAAAACCTCATTTTCCCCCTGGGTAGAGGGTTGAATAGCAGACAAAATATTAGAGCTGGTATACCAGATGTCTAGACATTGTCTCTTGTCCTTACACCGATATTTAAGTCACAGATTTGATAGTGCCCTATTTCAAACTGTGCCATTAAAATGTGAAATTACCTATTTTAAATTTTACAGTGTTTGCATGACTTTCAAAAAGCGGCCTTCTGGCTTACAGATGAATAATGTCTCTTCATGTTCTTGATTTGAATCTTTCTCTCTTCCATTAGCAATGAATATCTGCAGTGTTGGATGTGAACCCCTTATTATAAGCAAGTCCTGTGTTAATCCTTAACTCAACGACCTGTAAACTGAGAGGTTTGGAGGAAGTTATTTAACCTTGCAGAACTAGTTTCTTCATCTATTTAGGGAGAGTTTAATATCTTGCATAATTTGCTAGGTTGTTGGGCAATTAGACAAGTAACACATTATCTGATAGTGGTGTAATATACATATGCTGATGATTTGGAAATGGCAGTAACTATTGTAATAATTAGTTCCTAAACACTTTAATCTCAAAATATCCTACAGAGTTAGTAACACTTTTTTTTAAATTTTTAAACAATTCATCTTTTAATCTCTTTTGAATTTTAAACATTGTTTAATAATTTTATACAGGCATATGTGTGTTTTGATCAAGTTTACCTCCCATTGCCTCCCCTACAGTTCCCTCTCCATACCTCCCACTACTTTCCCCTCCCAACCTGATGTGCTATTTTTCTCCCTTTTATTAAAAATAGGTTCTTTTCTCATACAATGTATCTTGATTACAATTTCCCCTCCCGCTACTCCTCCCAGTTCCTTCCCACCTGCTCTCCTGTCTAGATCCACTCCCTTTCTGTCTCTTATTACAAAAGAGCAGGATTTTAAAGAAACAACAACAAAATAAGGTAAAATATAATAAGATAAAGCAAACACCATCACGTCTAAGTTGGACAAGGCAAACCAATATAAAGCAATGAACTTTTTCCAAGAGAATGCACAAGAATCAGAGTCCCACTCATTTAGACACTCAGCAGTGCCATAAAAATACTAAGCTGAAAGCCATAATATATCTGCAGAGGACCTGATGTAGCCCTGTGATGTGCTCTGTTCTTAAAACCCCTGATTCCACTTAGTGATGGATATATGTGTAATGGTGTAACACCATCTAATGGCACAGAAGTAGTTTCTCAGGGCCCACATCTCTGAAGACAATTGACTTTTCCTTTTCCAGAAGCTACTAGTTGCCAACAGCTCCTTAACTAGAGGGGAAACTTCATGAGCACCCATGCCAGGATTTTGGCTGGCTTCATATTATCCAGGTTTGGTGCATGACCTTGCCAGTCCTGTGAACACTGTTTAACTTCAGACACCCATTGTTTCTGGCTCTTGAAATCTTGCGGCTTCTCTTCTCAGATGATCCCTGAGCCTTGGGAGGAAAGGGAATGATAGAAATATCCCTTTGAAAGCTGAGTATTTCTCATCCTCTTATTCTCTGCACAGTGACTAATTATGAGTCTCTATATTAATCATCATTTACTGCAAAAACAAGCTCCTTGATGAGGGTTGAGATATGCACTTATGTTGGGGTATAAAGATATGGACTTAGGGACAGTTTACTGCCATATACACTTAACAGAATATTAGTATTAGATTATTTTCTAGGAGCTAAGGCTGGCCTAGCTAGTCAAAGGTTTATCTATCCAGTTAAGAGAACCAAGCATAAGCTCCATTTTGTGGAGTTGTCTTATTTCTTGCCAATGCTTTTTGATTCCCCTCCAGAACTCGATGGACTAGACGATATTGTTTAAGATACCACATATGCTAGAGTCATAGAACATGGGGAAATCACGCTGCTCCTCATCCAGAAGCTTCATCTCTCGCTAGCTGTCACAGTACTAGAATGTCCTATGCACACTAGACAGTAATAGATTTGCTCAGCTGTGAACTTGTGAGCTATAATAACTACTGTCAGGCAAGACATGGCCACTGGTATAATAGTACAAATGCTGTGGGAGAAAACAACCACTTCCTGTTTATTTAAGTTTAGTTTTTTTAATTTAAAAGTTTTTGTGGTGGTTTGTGTATTTGTGGTGTGTGTGTGTGTGTGTGTGTGTGTGTGTGTGTGACACAGAGAGAATTTATAGTATATGCACCTTTGTGTGTAAATAGGTATTTGTAGTGTGTGTGTATGTGTGTGACTGCTCACATATGCATGTGTGTTTATTTGAAGTGTGTGCACCTGCGTGTGTGTGTGTGTGTGTGTGTGTGTGTGTGTGTGTGTCTGGAAACCAGAGGATGAAGTCTCTGGTATCACTTTCTGCTATATTCTCTTGAGACAGGATCTCAGATTGTCTCAGGAGCTAGGCTAATAGTGAGCAAGCCCCAGAGATTCCCCCTGTCCCTGCCTCCTCTAGGTCTAGGATTATAGGCCTCCAGACAACCAGGCCAGCATTTTCTGGAGGACCAGTGATCCAGACACGGGTCCTCAAGTGCTTTTTACCACACTGAGCCATGGCACAACCTTCTTAGCCTTGTTTCTGTTTTGCTGATGAAGAAACAGAAACTCAGGGAAGCTTGGTGACTTGCCTGGCCTCATGTGTTTGGTCAGAGGCAGCATTAGCAGTTGAACCTAAAGAACACACAACACTCACAGGCCATATTTCTGTCACTTACAGTTCTTATTCCGCACCTGGCAATGCATGTTACCTCTAATTCACTTATGGGTCCTTAAGCAACATCATTTGTCAGTGACTTGTTACCTCTGTTGCATCAAGTAAAATCTATTTTCTCTCTATTCTATCTATCTATCTATCTATCTATCTATCTATCTATCTACCTACCTATCCATCTATCTCTAATCTATTATCTCTATGTAATTCTCATTCTCTCTCTCTCTCTCTCTCTCTATATATATATATATATATGTATATGTATATGTATATGTATATGTATATGTATATGTATATATACATATATATGTATATATACATATATATATGGAATGATATACATGTTTTACTTTCTCTTTACATATTGTATAAAAAATAGTACCAAAAACATGGGATATCCATCAGTAAGCATGCCCTCCAGGCTGTTTGGAGAGAGATTGGAAACACAAACTTCCACAGACCTAGATCACACTCCACAGATAGATACTTTCAGATACCTGAGGTAACTGGCTCTATTCCTAAAACTCAAATATTCCAAGTTCCCAAGAAGACTGAGATGAAGAAAGGACAGATTCAAATATTTGCCCGGTGGCCTTGATTCTGTAAATCAAATCAGTAGACTCTAGCCAGACATACTTGCTGGTATCCTTTACCATGGCAAAGGAAGGCTGTAGTCATTGATTTGAAGAAGTTTGCTAAAGTAGTTGAAAGGCAGAGAGAGAGAGAGAGAGAGAGAGAGAGAGATTTTGAAAGTCATTAAAATCTCAAGCCATGGACCCCCAAATATATGCTAAATGAATGAAGTCAGTTGCAAAAATACAAAACCCCATTTTATGATGAAGTCCATGTAGACAGACCATAGTTTGTTGGCTCCATAGGGAAGATAGGGAAGGGAATGGCGGGTGATAGGATACAGGGCTTCGTTTCGAGGTCAGGAAATGTTCTAAAATTGGCTGTGGTTAGAGTTGCACATACCGGAAAAAAAGTACAAACAACACTGAACTATAAATTTTATATGTGAAAACTGTGTAGTGTGTGAATGACATTGTCAAAGAACTGTTACAAAAATAAGTCCCAGCAGCCCACTCAGGCAATCAGTTGCCAAGAGTAGCGCTGAACTCCTATTCTCAACGTCCACACACGCTCAGTGTTTCCTCAAGGTTTGAGTGTTCCTCCCTTCCTTTCTCTTGCCATCCTTAGGCAGACTGATGGCATCCATATGGTCGCCAGTACAAAATGATAAAGATCTTGGAAGCCAAAGACTCTCTCTCTTTCTTTCTTTTTTAAAGTGTGCTGACTTTCCAATCACGCTAATTTGTTTTTGTATATTCAGGATATACATTTGAAGGGAATTTATACACCACCACCCAACAGCCATCTGCTCCCATGCTTTTTAGTCCACCCTGGGAGTGGCTGGAAGTTGGGAGAGGAAGTTATTTCAGCTTTCTGTTGAACTTCCTACTCAGAACCTTCAAGAGAGAACAGAATACCACAGCGAATGGGATGTGTGTGTGTGCTCATTCTCTGGTAGAATTCAGATGTTACTATCTATGAGATCCTGAGTCAATGACTTAACCACTCTGAACCTGTTGCCATATCTTAGATAGAGGATAATCATAGTTGCAGTACCTACTAGGCTCATAGAGAAAATGAAATAAAAGGATATCTATAAATCACTTGTCTTGACACACAGTATACACCATGTGGATCAGAGCTATTCATTGTAATGGCTGTGATTCCATTAAAATTGATTTGTGTGGATAGACTTTGGAAGATCAATCTTTTGTCTCTTCTAGCACCTCTACCCTAGAGAATGCCCTAGAAATACCTGCATTCCTGTAGGCCTCCTACTACCTAAGGTGATTACTATTCTAGCTGGACCAGGATGTAGACTATAGCAGTTCCTTTGATATGAATTCAATTCTGGTGTCCAGAGGGTGATATCCTAGTGTCTTGATATCTGAAACCTCACTTGAAACATTTGTCTCTGTTTAGGTTCTCAAGACCCTCTGACCTCTTGGCATCCCCTCTCATCTCTGAATCTTGACAGTGATTGCTACAAGAACAAACGGGATCTAAGGAGAAGAAATCTAGGAGAAAAAAATGCCTGTAAGAGTGGGTTACACACACGTTTCTCCATGTATTAATTGCTCACCAGCAGATGTGAAAAGTCAGACTTTTCCTGGTGTCTGGTTTTCTGGTGCTACAGGAAGAACCAAGTACATAATTCTACAGGGACCTAAGAAGTGTCTGTCCCTTTAATAAGGGTGTACCTGCTCATGTCCTTTTTTCTGCCTGATGCTGCAGCTGCAGGGACCTAAGGGGTGTCTGCCCCTTTAATAAGGTTGAGCCTGCTCAGGTGACCTTCTCTTCGTGTATTGATGACTTATGCTCCATGTCTCCACTAGAGTTTTTGGTCTCCACATTCAGACTTTGTGAGCCACAGAAACAAACTTCTACTAGGAAAGATGTCCATAGGCTTTAAGGGTGTGCCTAGAAAAGTCATAACCTACAAGACCAGGTATGGTGGTTTGAATATACTTGGCCCAGGGAATGGCACTATTTGGACATGTGGCCTTGTTAGTTAGAGGATGTATGTCACTGTGGGTGTGGGCTTTGAGAGCTTCCTCCCAGCTTCCTGAGGATGACAGTCTTTTTCCTAATTGCCTTCAAACCAAGAGGTAGAACTTTCAGCTCCTTCTCCTGCACCATGTCTGCCTGGATGCTGCCATGCTCCACCTTGATGATACTGGACTAAACATCTGAACCTGTAAGCCAGCCCCAATGAAATGTTGTCCTTTAAGAGTTGCCTTGGTCATGGTGTCTGTGCAAGCAGTAAAATGCAAACTTAGGGACACAAGTGTTTAGGGATTGGAGTAGTCTATTCTGATTCCCATAGAAAGAAAGACCCAAATAGTGTTGTTTGTTTGTTTGTTTGTTTTAAACAAAACAAAACAAAAACAAACCCTGCTCAGAACCCCATGCTGGAGTTTATAGGGAAACAGACTGCCTGCTGCAGCCATGGCTATGGTGTACATAGAACATTTCCAGGGTCCTCACCCATCTCCAGTCCTGAAGCACACCAGACTTCTAGAATCTCAAATGGAAGTGCAAATGAGGTTTATTAGCCATTAACCTTAAGTCACTTTTCCAAAGTCTCAGAAACATTCAAGAACAATTAATTACCTGCTTTACTGAAAACAGATTGTGAACCTTGCAATTAAGTAGATGCTGGGGGGTGGGAGGAGGCCTTAAATGGTCAGTGTGGCCCCACCCCAGGACTTTCTGAGGACACAGCAAGCATAGCTCTCAGTCTCCCACCCCTGCAGTGTCCAAGCTGCTCATGAAAAGGAACATGGTTCCTATATAATTCATATATGTGTATGGTTTTATTGGCCTCTGCTGAGAATCTCTTTTAGGATTATGAGTCCTTCCTCTGTTATTAGGAAATTACAAAAGAGCTACAGCTATGGTTTGGAAGTGGTAAATGCCTTTCCCTATCATTGAAGGCAGTGGTTCTCAACCTGTGGATCTCAACCCCTTTGGAGGTCAGGTTACATATTAGATATCTTGCATATTATATATTTACATTACAATTCATAATAGTGGCAAAATTACAGTTATGAATTAGCAATGAATCAATTTTATGGTTGGGGGGTCACCACAACATGAGAAACATTGTAGCATTAGGAAGGCTGAGAACCCCTGGTTAAAGGTATTTCATCCAGAAACGTATGTGAAGAAAGTTCAGCTATGTGTTTAATGCATTGCTGGTTGTATGAGATCTGAGAGCTTTCCGAACACTGTTCAGGGTTGGGGAATTGGCTCCTTTTGTAACACGCTTCTCTTCTGAGCATGAGGACCTGGGTTCCATCCTCAGAACTGATCTAAAGAGACTGTGTGTAGTGATGGCACTCACAATATCAACGTTGGGGAGGAAGAGTCAGGCAGATCCCTGGGCTCGCTGGATGGCCAGCCTAGCCTACATGAGGACACTTCAGGCAGCAAGGGACTTTGTTGCAGTAAATAAGTAACCCAATGTGGACCTTTAGCCTCTATACATGCTTGCACATATGGGTACCATTTGCACATATGGGTACCACTTTACACACAAACATGCAAATGGAGCCCAGTAGAAGGTGATTGAGTCCCAGGCATGAGATAGTTAGATAGAACTAATAGAATTATCAATGAACACTCATTTGTGACAAGAGAGTTGTCATGAAAGACTAAGACCAGCACATCCTGATCCCTGCCTTCCTGTCTCATTATGGGATTTTCCTTTATTGCCAAACAACTACCATGATATTTTATGTATAGGTGGGGTGGGGTGGGTCATCAGAACCAGTACTGTGCTGTTTGAACTCTCAGCCTCCAAACCTGGGAGCTTGTCATCTGGTAGGGCTCTGACAAACCAAAGAAAAAATTCCACCCTGGTCTCTCTTGCTGAGCCCATGATTTTGTTCAGGTACCAGGCACAATGGTTACTCACAAGTAGCTGCAACACAGAAAAATCCTACTCAGCATGGGTGAGAACACACAAAGAAATCTATTTATTGAGAAGTCTACAGTGCCTACTGTGCTGGGGAGCAGTGTCCTGTTCTGAGCCTTGAGTCCATTTTATCACATCCAGTTCATGGATACCTTTGTCCCATTTTGTCCTAGCTTTGTTATTAATAGGCTGTGAAGTCACTTCCTGATATAAAATATATGATTGAATAGGCCTCAGATTTGTGTGTGTGTGTGTTTGTGTGTGTGTGTGTGTGTGTGTGTGTACCTTTGCAGAGGCCAGAGGTCAACATTAGGTGTCTTCCTCTGTTGTATTCCACCTTGTTTTTCAAGGCAGAGTCTCACTATCTAGCCAGTGAGCTCCAGGGATCCAACCTGCCTTCCAGCATGGCCCCGCTATACTTCACGCATACTTCAATAGATAGCGGTCAGTCACTGTACAGTCAGGGCAGGAACCTAGAAGCAGGAACTGAAGCAGGCACCACAGGGAATGCTCCTTACTGGCTTCTTCTTGCTTTCTCTCAGGCTCATGCTCAGCTTCCTTATACAACGAGGTTCCCAGTGGGATGTTTTCTCCTACATCCATTAACAGCCATGAAAATTCCACACAGGTCTATCCGATGAAGGCAATTCTTCAACTAAGATTCCATCTTACTAGGAGTGTCTGGTTAGCAACCAAGATCAGCACCACAGTGGCTAAGGACAGAGATCTGTGTACCTGCTCCTAGAAACTTGCTCTGAACACAATTGGGGTAGAACAACCATGTCCCCTGAAGCTGTCCTTCACAGCCTGTCTGATGCCCACTTAGATGTGGCTCTTCTTCACTTAAGGAAGCTGCCACATGTATGTACAAGAACCATTTTGGCTGCCAAAATGAATCAGTCTAAACCAACAGCATTCAACAGACCACTCCCTGGTAATAGATGTTCTCTGTAACACTGTCTTGCCTAATACCACCATTTCTGTCCATGAAAAGTCCTGGGCTCTTGAAATATAGCCAGTGAAGTGAGGAAACTGAATTATAATTTAATTTCATCTGGATTAATATAAATTGAAAAGAGGATCACCAGAAAGGCTAGCGGTTGCTACATGCGGCCCATTGAATAGCTTCCATATTGGATGGAGGTCAGGAGCCTGCTTTCACTCTCCTAAATAAACAGCCACGTCACAAACTATCTGGAGGCAGTAAATGCCATGAAAGAGAGACACAAAGCTGAGCAGACAGACTGTGATCCTAAACCCTGTTCAAACTTAATGCAAGACACAGGAGTTGGTTTGATGGAATGCTAATTAGTAGTTTCAGGGCTAAGAGAACACACTGCGGGTACACAAACCTGGAGGGATTAAAAGGAATATTTTAATAATACAAGAGAAACCATGGAAATTAAAATATGATTGGCAACATTAAAAACTAAATAGACGCACTGAGTGACAGAATTAAAACTTAAATGAAAAAAACTGGCATTGTGATCTTGAATTATCTAGCCCAGGTACTCTCCCAATTCACAGAGCAATAACATAAAAATTACAACAGAGAAGCTGCCACATGAAGGAGAGATCCAAGAAACACTAGGTTCGTCAAAGGAGGAGTCTTCCGAGAACACACCAGAACTAAAGGAGAGCCCAGGAAAGAGTGGGAGAAAAAAATCTAGTCATTGCTCAGAATACTGAATCCAACTTCCAATGCTGCTGTCAAGTAAGGGTTAATCACAGGGTAAACACAAGAGTTTAAATGTCATAAGATGCGCTCTTGTGTGAAATACTGACCTGAAAATGAATTTTTATTTAGCAAAACATGGAACACAAGAAGTAGAGGGTAGAAAAAAAATGACAGTACCTTGCAAGGATTGCCTCTAAGGAAGGAGGTCTGAGGAACGAGGATTTAATGGTTGGTGAGATAGCTCAGTGGATAAAGCCACTTGACCCAGAGCGTGACATCTGGGTTCAATCCCCAGGACCCCGAGGGTAGGAGAAGAGAACTGACTTCAGCAGGCTGTCTTCCATCTTCAACATGTGCACAGTGGCAGGTGAATGCCCACACACACACACACATACATACACACACACACACACACACACACACACACACGCGCGCGCGCGCGCGCACACACACATATACACTCATGAACAAAAACCACACGTTTCACACAGGTGTGAGAAAATATTTAAAATCTATGTTTGTAAAACTTTTACCATACATAGTAAAGAAGGCAGACACTCTGCTTTACTAAGAACAAATACTTGATCAGTTAGCTAAATTCTAGAAGACAGAGAAGCCTTAAGAGATGAAAATAAGCACTCCACAAAAAGTTAAGATAAAAGTTGGTTGAAAGATCCATACCCAGTGTCCCAGTACTTCGAGACTCAGACATGAAGATAATGAGTTCAAGGTCAGCCTTAACCATAGTGAGACTCTGCCTGAAAATACAACTGATAGGAATAAAGCTAACACAGGGTTAGAGTAAACAAAGGAAACTTGATTACCTACTACAAACAAACACTTGGTGCTGCGGAGGCGCCTCCGAGGTTCAGAGCACAGATGACTCTTGCAAAGGACCCAGTGTTCCCAGTACCCACATTGGTTGGTTCATTATTACTTGTAACTCTAGCTCCAAAGGTTTTCAGTGCCTTCTTCTGACCTCGGCAGGGGATTGTATTTACACCAACACACATATAACTAAAAATTAAATTAATCAAAATCTTTTAAAAACACTATTAGAGTTTTCCATCAGAGAAAGTTGACTGTGTATTGAGCAGGAGATGACACAGTTGGCCCAGAAATGAAGATCAAAGTACAAATGGCAGGAAAGTTTGACAAGATCTTTTCTAAGGGAGGATTTTCTTTGGTTAAAGATTATGTCTCGCTGTATTTTATTCCTATTCTATTAAAATACTCTTGTTTTATGAAATGTTAACCTTAGGTCAGTTGCAAATTATTTTTGAAATCTTCACTCCTGTAAAAAGAATCTTAAAGTCTAGCCTCAGGACATTTTAGTAAGCCAGATCAGATATAAAGCTCATATCAGGAATTTTAGCAATTATAATATCTATGGTTCCAGAACTGTAATTACATTTAACCCAAATTTTTATATCTTTTTTTTTTTGCATTAAGAAGTCAAACTTGATGGTGAAGGAAATTCAAATGATTAAAGCTCTGTAAAACACATGAACCAGTGTGTGTGCATGTGTGCGTGTGCATGTGCGCGTGTGCGTGTGCGTGCGCATGACACACATGGGTCTCCAAAGACAAAGCTGGCTTATGGTAGATTTGGAACAAAACTCAAGTATAGAACTCTTGTTTGTTTTAGGTATTGGAAAACTGAAGCCAAAGTGTCCTGAACACCCAGCCATGTAAAGAGAAGGGTGGGTGCAGACATAGGTGTCATTAGAATAGAGTCTGCCTTCATTTTTGAAAATGCCTTCTTCGCTGTTGGCTTGGTGCTTAGACTCCTTGTGGTGGGAAAATGGCATCTGGTCACTAGGTTTAATCAGCGTAGTTCAGGTCTCATTGTAATGAAGCTGCACCTCCTTCATCCTTACCTTAAAGATCTCACTGGCTCAGCTGAAGTTGTATGACCCTCCCTGAGCCAATCAATAACCATAGCAGTATACACTCTTTTGTGGCTGGTCTGAGCCTCATATCCATCCCCAGCACAAGAAGCTGATTTGATTCTACCCAAAATACTTGGCCTGAGCCTCACCAAGCAACTAATTAGAAAAATCTAGGCATTCCACATGAGAAAAGGACAAATGTTCGCTTATTGGCCAACACCAATCTTTTTCCTTTGGATCTGGTAAAAATATACAATATTGAAATGTTATCAATCTTCTGTCTCAGAAGGTCACATCTCATCTTCCTATGTCAAAAGTAGGAGCCATCAGGTAAGAGAATTTGGGTGCATTTTTTTTCTATATTCTATGTTTACATTCCAAAGGCTTTCCTCTTTCCCAGTTCCCACCCACCATAGTTCCCATAGTTCCTCTCCCCCCCAACTGTTCCCCAATCATTCCCCCTCCCCCCTCGGTTTCTTTACTAAACTGCATTTTTAATGAAAAAAAAAAGAATTTTTGTTTGAGTACTGTTTATACCCTGGCTGCCTGGGCGACAATAGCAAAGTCCCTGCTCTGTTCTTCATCATTTATGGCATTCACCACAGACAAAAGCAGCCACCACCCAGAGTGACAGCCTTTGATAAACTGAAGCCTTCAGGTTTTCATGAGCTGACCCTGTTGCAGTCATTGATTGTGGAAAATCAATGGAGACTCTGAGACCAGAGACAATGATCTCAACTCTGGACTCCCGCTGAACTGGCTAACTCTAAACACTAAATTCAGGCTGGAACTGGTGCTTCGAATGTGTCTGCTACCACTTATGGAATGGTCTTCAGGCTCATCTGGGAGAGATCAATCAGGAGGCTAAAGAAAGGGTGCCCTTCCTTTCTTGAACTTGGAATATAGCAGAGATTATGGCGTTCAAGGTGAAAACCTCAGCTCTACGCGTGTTCAGAACTAGTCAGGGCATCTAGTTCAGACAGCTGCCAGTCCCAAAGGTGTCTCTAATGAGCGTGCCATCTGCGTGGCACACTTTAGGAACTGCATGGAAGTTGGTATTAGTGGGAGGTACCTTGCCTTTCTTTGGATGGGGAGCTGCAGTAGGCTCCAACGGTTCCGAAGGCTCAACGCTGGCTGTCACCTTCTAGGAAAAAGCATCCACTTTTATCACATGTTTTTTGTTGTTTTGTTTTGTTTGTTTGTTTTTATCACATGTCTTAAAAGACTTATTTTTCCTGGACTATGATCATGTAAATTTTTTTATTTTGCACCTTGCTTTTTAAAATGATGCCCAAGAAGAAGGAAGGAGAGGCCCCTGGTCCTGGAAAGGCTCAGTGCAGCAGTGTAGGGGAATACCAGGACAGGGAAACAGGAAGGGGGTGATTGGGAAACAGGGGGAGGGAAGAGGGCTTATGGGACTTTCGGGGAGAGGGGATCCAGGAAAGGGGAAATCATTTAAAATGTAAATAAAGAATATATCGAATAAAAATGTTATTTTGTTGGTTTTGTTTTTGGATAATAATTGCATGTTACATTAATTGCTCTTCTTTTTACTTTTTAATTAATTAATTAATTTTTTACACTCCATATTTTATTTCCCCCGCCCCTGTCCACCCTCCGACTGTTCCACATCTCATACCTCCTCTCCACCCCATCTCCACATGGATGTCCCCACCCCCACCCCACCTGACCTCTAAATTCCCTGGGGCCTCCAGTCTCTTGAGGGTTAGGTGCATCATCTCTGAATGAACACAGACCCAGCAGTCCTCTACTGTCTGTGTGTTGGGGGCCTCATATCAGCTGGTGTATGCTGTCTGTTTGGTCATCCAGTGTTTGAGAGATCCCTTTTTGTGAGCGCTCCATAGCCTTAGTAATAGTGTCAGGACTTGGGACCACCCCTTGAGCTGGATTCTACTTTGGGCCTGTCAGTGGATCTTCTTTTCCTCAGGTTTCTCTCCATTTCCATCCCAGTAATTCTTTCAGACAGGAACAATTATGGGTCAGAGTTGTGACTATGGTATGTGATGCCCTGTCTTCCTGCTGGAGGTAGGCTCTATAAGTTCCCTCTCCCTGCTGTTGGGCATTTTATCTAAGGCCCCTTCCTTTGAGTCCTGAGAGTCTCTCACCTCCCAGGTCTCTGGTGCATTCTGGAGGGTCTCCCCAACCTCCTATCTCCTGAGGTTGCCTGTTTCCATTCCTTCTGTTGGCTCTCAGGGCTTCAGTCCTTTTCTCTCACCCAATACCAGATCCCCTCTCTCCTCCACTCTCTTCCCTCCCCCCAATCCACTTTCCCTCCCAGACCCCTCCCTCCTTCTCCATTTGTGATTGCTTTTTTTCTCTCTTCCAAGTGGAACTGAGCCCTCACTTGGGCACTTCAGCTTGTTGACCTTTTGGAGTTCTATGGATCGTATCTTGTACTCCGGAAGACACATCAAGCAGCTGAAAGAGTCAGATGCAGATATTTGTACCCAACCAACGGACAGGAGCAGTGAACCCCTGTTCTTGAATTGTTCTTCTTGTTACTGTGGCTAACTCCATTGTGAGGAATTAAGAGTTTGTCTTGATTCCTGGTTTGAGAGGACACAATTCATCAAGGCATGGTGGAGAAAGTGTGGGACCACTGATCACATTGTGTCCCAAGTCAGGAAGCAAAAAGGTGGATGCCGAAGCTAATCTATCTTCCTCCTCTCTTTCCCCTTTTATTTTATCTGCCAATGGCTTGGTGTTATCCATATTCAGGATAAGTCTTCTCTCCTCAGTTAAACCTGTTTTGGACACAGCTCCACTGCATGCCCCGAAGTGTGTCTCCTAGGTGATTCTAAAGCCAATCAAGTTGACAATTAAGATGAACCATCACATACATTTGCAATACAATGTGATTTTCAGTGTATGTATACATTGTGATTTAAAAAAAAATAGTCACAACCATGTATTTTAGGTGAACTTTAGTGGAGTCACATCTCTGCTACAAAATACGATCCAAGGTTGGACTGCCATAAATTTCCATTCTTCCTGGTCATGGAACTGGGTCCAAATGGAGTCCATTAAAAATGAATAATGGGGTTTGTATATGGAACTTTGTAGGAATATTAATCTTTTTCTTTAGAAATGAGTTTGTGGATTTCTGAATCCACAGATTTTATTTATTAATAAGGGTGGAAGGAGGAATGAGAACAAGAAAGCAAAAAACAGTAGCATGAGGCAAAGCATATAGTTGCTTTCAATGTTATTTATGCATGGGTTTTAATACGAGAAAAACATGAGCACAAGTTAAAATTGGAAATTACAAAAGAATATTTGTAAAATCTTTCATTATAGGTGACTGGAGGGATGCATCAAGAGTTAAGGGCACCTACTGCTCTTACAGAGGACTTGAGTTTGGCTCCCCATGTCTGGTTGCTTACACTCACCTAGAACTCCCACTTTGGAAAATATAATGCCCTCTTCTGGTTTATATGGGCACTGCATGCATAGATAGATAGATAGATAGATAGATAGATAGATAGATAGAAAATTACAGTAAAATAGATCTTTAAAAGATTTACTCATTGAGAGTTGGGCATTGGTGGCACATGCTGGGGGCAGAAGCAGGAGAATGAGTTTGAGGCTACCCTTGTGTACAGAGTGAGTTCCAGGACAGCCAAGACTACACAGAGAGTCCCTGTCTCAATGGGGAAAAAGAAGCCCACAAGAAACAAAATAGATTCTTCCATTATAAATCCCACTTCAACATCAGATGTCAAATCCTGATTAATATCAAGGGATGTTAATTATAAACTACAATTTAGCTTATAATGTTAAAATTGGGGGAAATGCAAATGGGTGATTATAAAACAGCAATCTTTTTTCCTCTGTAGCCATTCTTCTAGGGGAAGCATGTTGGAGGACAAATTGTCATCCCTAGATAGCAAAGCTCATCTTGTGAATGCAGGAGGGGCGCTAAAGAGCTGCTGTCAGGGCTAAGATGAAAAACTCAGGGGACAGCAGATGCTGGAGAGGATGTGGGGAAAAGGGAACACTTCTCCGTTGTTGGTGGGATTGCAAGCTGGTAAAAACCACCCTGGAAATCAGTTTGGCGATTCCTCAAAAAATTAGACATAGTACGACCTGCGGACTCAGCTATACCATTCCTGGGCATATACCCAGAAGATGTTCCTACATGTAATAAGGACACATGCTCCACTATGTTCATAGCTGCCTTATTTATAAGAGCCAGAAGATGGATAGAACCCAGATGTCCCTCAACAAAGGAATGGATGCAGAAACTGTGGTATATATACACAATGGAGTACTATTCAGCTATTAAAAACAATGAATTCATGAAATTCTTAGGCAAATGGATGGAACTAGAAAGTGTCATCCTGAGCGAGGCAACCCAATCACAAAAGAATACACATGGTATACACTCACTAATAAGCGGGTGTTAGCCCAAAAGCTCAAAATAAACAAGTTACAATTCACCAAGCTCAAGAAGAAGGAGGACTTAAGTGAGAGTGCTTCGGTTCCTTTAAGAAAGGGAACAAAATAGTTACAGGAACAATAAGGCAGACAATGTGTGGAGCAGAGACTGAAGCAACGGCCACCCAGAGACTGCCCTACCTGGGGATTCATCCTATAAACAGTCAACAAACGCTGACACTACTGTGGACAACAAGAAGTGTATACCAAAAGGAGCATGCCATGATTGTCTCCAGAGGGGCCCTGCCAGAGCCTTACAAATACAGAGGCAGATGCTAACAACCAACTATTGGACTGGGCATGGGGTCCCCAATGGAGGAGCTGGAGGATGGTCCAGAGGAGCTGAAGGGGTTTACGGCCCCATGGGAAGAACAATGATTTTGGCCACCCAGATGTCCCAAGACTCCCAGGGACTGAACAATCAACCAAGGGGCATACATGGTTCCAGCCAAAAATGTGGCAGAGGAAGGCCTCGTTGGGCATCAGTGGGAGGAATGGTCCTTGGTCAGGTAAAGGCTCAACAGAGGCCCCAACAAAGGGAAACCGAGGGGAGGGGAGTGTGTTGGGTGGAGAGGCAAATACGTGGAGGCAGGGGGAAGGAGGAAGGGGAGGGTTTGGGGGTCTTAGGGGAGGGGGGATAACGGAAAAGGTTTTACCATTGGCAATGTAAATGAAGACGATATTCAATAAAAAATTAAATTAAAAAAAAAAGAAGTGATAGAAAGCTGTGTTCCCTCAATGTAGAGAGCCTTATTGAGGTGCCATGCCACCTGGCAGGAACTTGACATTGACCGGTGTGAAGCTCCTCTCCCAGCCTTTGAGTGGGAACTCCTGTAAAAAAAAAAAAAAAAAAAAAAAAAAAAAGCAGTTGTCATAACCATGAGAAGGCTATTTTAGGTAGTCTCTAACTAACTTTCTCTCCTTCTCTTTCTTTTCTCCCATACTGACTAGGATACCCATATAATACCCTCAAAACCCACAAAGTACCCCCATCCCCCGAATGCTCTATTGAAATCAAAGTTCTAGCTGATGGTTGTCACTGAGAATAACTCCATGAAAACCACCTATGGGAGTTGTCTCCCATCATGTCTTTGTTTACTGTTTCAGTGATGGCTTTCATATATTCTCACAAGCAACGACTCGCTTTTTGGATGTTGTTTGCCATCCGCTTGTGTGCTTCGTTTTTTTTGTTGTTGTTGTTGTTCCCAGTCTAGCCCAGCTTGCCCTTCCCCAGCGTTCCTGGCTCTGTCTCTCCGAGCTGTGACTCTAGAGCATTGCATATTTAAACACGATTTTAATTCTGCTCAGGTGATTTTTTTCTGTGTTATTTCTTTTATCTCATCATTTGGCATAACTTTCTCTTAGTGCATTACTCCTACCTTGGTAGTACATCCTTGTCAGTTTATATATTTTTGCTCTTCTTTCTAATAAAACACATTAAGAAATAGCTGAAATTTTCTTTGAAGCATTTAGGACCTTCTGGATCCACTGTTTGTCTAGCTTTCCTTTCACTTGAACAGCAGACAACTTTCCACACTTCATGTCCAGAACCACGGCAGACTAGGCAGGTGCTCTGTGCATGCGTTCTCTGTATTTGGCTTTTACTGAGAGTAAAACATCTGCTTCTCAACATCTGTGTGTGCATCTGTGTGAGCATGCGTCAGGTGCCATGACTCGGGGATCTTCCTGCCTCTGCCACGCCAGCCCTGGGATTGCAGGGTTTTGTGTTGTTGCTGTTTTGTGTTGGCTTTTAATTTTTCTCATGCACGGGTTCTTGGGGTGGAACTTGGGTTCTTATGCTTCACTCCTCAGCCCTATTTCACTACTTCTAAAACACGTTACTAAAGTCACCTGGGGGGCTTTTACAGCATGTCTTACTAAGCCTCCCAGTTTCTGAGTCACTAGGTCAGAAGAGATACCCCAAGAAGGTAGGTTTCCAGCAAGTTCCCATCTAGCAGTGGGAAAAGGCCCACTGTGGGGCCTCACTTTGAGAACAGTGATCTAGTTAAGCCACCAACTCTCTGACTTGTTGGAATAGGATACATAAGATAAAAACACAAACCACGACATGCACTGCTGCTGCAATGGATTGACAGCTCTGTGTGTGTCACTGTGTGTATGTGCACATGTGTGTGTGTGTGTGTGTGCGTGCATGCATGCATGTATGTGTGTGCCTATCTGTGTTTAGTGAGTTTGCATATGTGTGTATGTGTATTTATGTGCCTATATATGTACATTTGTGTATGTGCCTGTGTGACTCTCTCTCCCTCTCTCTCTCTCTCTCTCTCTCTCTCTCTCTCTCTCTCTCTCGTGTGTGTGTGTGTGTGTGTGTGTGTGTGTGTGTATCATGACACCTCTTAAAGTGTTGCCGTTCTCATTTCCTAACCAGTGCCTGTTCTTGGAGCTGAATTCTGAGCAGTAGGTATGCTGGGTGATGACCTGTTGATGCTTGTGTTTAGCACTGACCCTTGCTTAGCTCTCTGGTGCTGAGGTAAGCATGTAGACCAGATGAGCAGGGGGGAGCAAGGAGGCAGAGCACAGGGCTTCTGATGAGGGACCAGCATTACATTTCCCATTTTTATTCATGAACCTTGTTAGTGGAAGCAACCATCTGGCTCTGGCAGGAGGTTGATGTTAAGTCCTGGTGGAGTGAGAGAAACCACCAAAGCAGACTTTCCCTGTCTTTAGCTGAAGGACCCACCAGCTGCTCTTCATCATATTGGAAGGAAAGGGCACTTTCCAGAAGAGTTTATGCTCTATGTTTTATGCGAGTTGATGATGAGCCCACTCTGAGGCGGGAGCTATGAGGAGGTCTTGTGTCTGGGGTTGAAGCAGCCACTTAAATACTCCTCCTTGTTTGCAAAGAAGAAAAGGCTGACACTAACTTTCCCATTACTATGCCTCCAAGTGTACTTAGAGAGGTCTATTGGAGGAGGACTGGGAGTGGTGGGGTGGTGAAGTAACCTTGGGCAAAGATCAGAGCAATAGAGTCATTGAAAAACAATCCTAATCATGGAAAGATCCTAAAGTCATTATTATTTCCTGCCTCTGACCTAGAAATAAAAAGGAGGAGCTCACAGTGGTTCTGGAGTCCTGAACTGTACAAACAGACCTTGGAAAGTGAGTCTGGGGTTGAGAGGCTAGATGGTAGCTGGCGGGTGGGCCGTTATACTACAGATGTTTATAGGAGGTGGGTACAGTGGTGTGTGGCTGCAGAGCCAGGGACTCAGGCAGGATGACCTCGAGTTCAAAGCCAGCTAGGGCCATGTAACAATATCCTGTCTTTAAACAGTGGAGAAGGTGCTGTCTCCCTGCACCTTCATCGCCAGCCCTGAAGCAACCATCTGTGTACCTGGAACTCAGCTACTCTTAGATATCTAGTGATCTTAAGTTTGACAATAATCTAAGAGTCAATGCAAGTGACAGGACCCAGTTAGGAGGACACCCATATCTAAAGATACAGGATGGAGGCTGGTGACATGAAAGGGAATTCAGGTCAGAAAACATGATGTGGTCCTGACTGTGAAACACGGTGACTTCAGGTCTCATTTCATTATCGGAACAGAGCAGGGCTTGTTAAGCTTCCCTAATGTGATCATCAGGCTTTGCAGGGTCTTTGGCTTCTATTTGAATGCACTGTGTCTAGATTTGTGAATGAAATGGCCAGAGGGATGGCTGGTGAGGGTGGCAGCGGAACTGTGTCTGTACCATGTGAACATGGCCACTGTACATGACGGCTGCACCGTGTTAGTGTCCTATGTGCATGGATCCTGCGAGGGATGGCTACATTGTGTGGGTGCCCTGTGTGCATGGCTTCTGTATGTGTGGACCCAGACAAGAATGAAGAATAATACAGTAGTCTTTAATTAGCAGGTAGCTCACCCACCTGTCCTGATCCTTGCTTTCCTCTTCTCATCCTCTTTTCTTCTTCTCGTAAAAGGCTGGAGGAGATTGCCTGTAAGATCCACAGAGATTAATTTAAGAGCTGAAGTCTCACCCCTTAGAAACGGTTTCTCGTCCTCTTCCCACTTCGGGAACTAAACCTCCAGAGTGGTTTTTATTCCGGTGTTGCTAATGAAAGCAGCTAGAGGTTGAACTCTGAGTCCTTTGAAGGTAACTTGTTATCTTCTATATTTTAAAAAATTTTCTCTTGGTATTCTGTGTTCTACGATCTCATTCTGATATATTAAAGCAAGGCATTCTAAACTTTTTCGATTGAAAACTCCTTTTCATTTCAAAAGTTTTTACATGACCCTGTTCATGTAAGTATATAAAATAGAACTCTATAATTAAACATTGACAGTCATAAGGAAATTTATTTTAAAATAATCTTGTGGTATATGTATGATTGTGCCATTTGTTAAGGGCTAAGGAAAATTTGTATGCTAATGAGGTGGATTGCTCACTTGTTTCTATTTTAAAATTAAATTTTGACTGATTATTTGATACTACAAGATACTGGGCATCTTCAGTACTTCAGAGCTTATCTCTATTTTGATTTCATGACTGTCCATGCTGAGAATGCTACTTCACATAAATGTGCTTCAGAAAACAACACAAGGATATTTAGGGCACTTCCAAAATTGTTGGGAGTTCTCTCCAAATCCCAGCCCCCAAACTCATTAAACTGCTTCTTTTTATGAAACCAGCAACTCATACAGAAAAATTTAAAGGCATCAAGTAATGTGACATGGTGCAATCCAAAGATGTGCATATGTAGCAGTGATGGTAAGAATGTGTTGAAAGCCTTTGTTTCTGTGTGACAGGGAAGCTTTGTAGATGTAGGAATAACACAAAGGATGTTCCTGGACCTTCGATGAGGAGTCTCAGGCAGAGTCTAGTGGCATCGTGCCAGGGGACACCATTCAAAGTGCCAAATGCACATACATGTGCTCAGCACTGTGCTCTCAGAGATCCCCCAGCACCTCATTTGGTGTGCCCCCCAGCTGCTCTTTTAATATGTCTGGCCTCCCAATTCCCTAATTCTTTTTTCATGTATGCTTAATTTGCTGTCGAAACTGTTTATTGAGTTTTAAAACCAATTATTATATTTTTATAATAAACTTGTCTACTCCTTTTAATCTAAATAATGCTTGCTAGTTTATTATGGTTGTTTTAAGACTCTTGTTTTATTAAACAAAACAGTAGACTTGAAAACACAGATATAGAAAAACACAGTGATCAACCGTATGGCATATTTAATTTTTATAAGATGAACATATTCCAAGGAAAAAATAAAAATAAGATCGTTGAGCTGAGCGTGGTGGTGCATGCTTGTAACACCAGCCCTCAAGAGGTCAAGGCAGGAGGTCCAGGAGTTCAGTGTCAACCTCAGCTATATGGGAACCCCAGGCCAGCCTGGATACAGGAGGCCTGTCTCAAAAACCAAAGACAATAAGGACAAAGACAAAACTGCTTTGCTAGCTGCTCCTAAGAGCTAAGAGCGGTCCCATACACCGTCCCTCCTGTCCTTCATATTTTCCCCCAAAGCTCACCATCTTGTTTCATTTTGTTTTCTTCTTCAGTAACTGCTTCCTTGAGTTGTCTTTACACAGTTTACCAGAAAATGTATATATCTGGATCATACACACTGATTTTCCACAAATATTAAAATTTCCGATACCATTTAAGCACCTCTGTTGCTATAGCTCCCTTCTCCACCCCTTCTTTTCCTTATAATTTACCTAGGACGGAACCCAAGCTATTTAGCTTACAGATTTTTCCACAGTCTGGGGAGTCTACCTGTTTACTTTTGGTACAGTCCAGGAATTTCTGTCTTGTCTATTTTTTGCAATTAGAAGCAAACTCAAAGCTCATATGACACTGATTTATAGCCTTAGTGGAGAGGCCAGACATAGATGGAATTTGACAAGACTGGAGAAACCATGACATACCTTGGTGAGTCTCATTGTCTCAAATCAGCAACGGTTGATGCTTAACAGTTGGTGCAATTATTATTATTATTATTATTATTATTATTATTATTAGCATAGAAATCCATCTTGTTCCCTTCCAGTCAGTACACACACATGTACACACAAACACAGAGATACACACACATGTGCAAATGCATACCTACAGGTATGCACACACTTGCACACACACGAGCAGACACATGCACATGCACATACACATATATACACACATTCAGGTGTGTGTGTGTTTACAGAATTTGATATTTCCCTTTCAGTAGCTGTTGATGTTGAGTTGAAACAAACCATGTAGTTGAAGTTATCATAAGTCATTCTCTTAAGCTCAAGAAGCTCCCACTGCTTGAAATTAGGACTTAGCGGCCTCATATTTTCTTTCAAGTTCCCAATGAGAAATGTGCTTTCTGTCCTTTTCCAGAATCTGGAGCTACATCACTGTTCTCATGCTCTTTCTTCCATCTTCAAAGACAGCAGCCTAGCATCCTCATCTCCTGCTTCCATTATTATCCCAGCTTCTGCGTTTTTCTATAAGGTTCTTCAAGTCAAATCTAGTTCAACCAGAGAGTTCAAGAGACTCTCCCACATCAGGTGATTGTGTCAGCGGTATGTGCTGAGAATCTAACCCAGTGTCTCATGTATGCTATACACACATTCTGCCACTAGACTGCCCCTCTTGCAGGGTATAAACAGGTATGAAAGTCCCTTCCCTATCACGTAGTATTGTATTGCTTGATCTAGAGATTAAGGAGTGGGACTTTAAGGGACTGTCATTCAGCTGAGCACTATGATGTCCTGACAGTGTTATTTGGTCTTTATTGTCCATCAATAATGCTTTGATAATGAGACATGCTCATCTGCTGAATGATCACTAAGATATTCACAAGGGGAATGAGGAAATGTGTGGTTGTTTTCATTTGTTTTCTAGTTTTCATGATAACGAACTGGTTTCCTGAAATGCCCAGAAGGTGACCATTTTTAAAACATCATTATGAAATCATAGGCTTAAAGATATTTGCATTTTAATACAATGCAATTATTATCATCATTATTATTATTATCAAAGATCATTTTGCTCCCTCTCAACCAGTTCATATTTGCTTCTGCAACCATCCTGGTCTTGGACATCTCTGTTGCTCTCCTTGGATAATGATAATAAGAATATCATCTCCATGGTTGTTAATGAAAACAGTAACAGTTTTATCATATGCTTGTGCTTTAAATGTGGGATACCTCCCATAGGATCCAATGTTTAAACACTTGTTTCCCAGCCGATGGTGCTATTTGGGAAGATCATGGAAGTTTTTGGAGGTAAAGCCTTGCTAGAGGAAGAGAGTTACCGTAGGGTAGGCCTTGAGATTGTGTAGCCTGGCTCCATCTTCTGTGTTTTCTCTGTGTCCTGCCTGACTGCAGATCCTATGTGATCAGCTGCCTCATTCTCTGGCCGTCATCATGGACTGGGTTCCTTCTTAAACCATGTGTGGAAATAAGCTCCTCCTCATTCCTGAAGTTGCCGTTCTCAGGGGTTTTGTTATAGCTGTGAGAGTTACTAACAGAATGCTCTTCACACATTGTTACTCAGATTTAAAAAAAAAACCTACTTTTAAAATGGGTCCTTAAATGCTTTAATCTCCCTTCTAGCCCACCACCCAACAGAGGTAGTGGAAAAGAGGTTATTAGGATACAGGGGAAGTGGACCTGACAGAGGGCTAATATCCAATATATACAAAGAACTCAAGAAGTTAGACCCCAAAGAACCAAATTACCCTATCAAAAAATGGGGTACAGAGCTAAACAAAGAATTTTCACCAGAAGAAATTCGGATGGCCGAGAAACACCTTAAGAGATGTTCAACATCATTAGTCATCAGGGAAATGCAAATCAAAACAACCCTGAGATTCCACCTCACACCAGTCAGAATGGCTAAGATTAAAAACTCAAGAGACAACAGGTGCTGGCGAGGATGTGGAGAAAGAGGAACACTCCTCCACTGCTGGTGGGACTGCAAGATGGTACAACTGCTCTGGAAATCAGTCTGGCGGTTCCTCAGAAAATTGGGCATGACACTTCCAGAGGACCCTGTCATACCACTCCTGGGCATATACCCAGAGGATTCCCCTGCATACAATAAAGACACATGCTCCACTATGTTCATAGCAGCCTTATTTATAATAGCCAGAAGTTGGAAGGAGCCCAGATGTCCCTCAAAGGAAGAATGGATACAGAAAATGTGGTATATTTATACAATGGAATACTACTCAGCAATTATAAATAATGAATTCATGCAATTTGTAGGCAAATGGTTGGCTCTGGAAAATATCCTCCTAAGTGAGTTAACCCAATCACAAAAGAATACACATGAAATGCAATCACTGATAAGTGGATATTAATGAGCCCAGAAGCTCTGAATATTCAAGGCACAATTAGCAAGTCAAAAGATTCCCAAGAAGAAGGAAGGAGAGGACCCTGGTCCTGAAAGGACTGGGTCTAGTTTTGTAGAAGAGTACCAGAATAGAGCAGAGAAATGGTGGGGTGGTGATTGGGGAATAGGCGGGGGGATGGGGTGGGGTGGAAGAGGACATATGGGACATATGGTGAGAGAGGAACGGGGAAAGGGGAAAGCCTTCGGGATGTAAACAAAGAATATAGAAAATAAAAAAATGTAAAAAAAAAAAAAATTGTTCTTTGGAGCAAATCTCATATGCATTGAGAGGAAATCAGCAGTTCAGTTCACAGAAATCAGCAGCAGTTCAATCCACTCACGAATACTTCATGGATACACCAGTAGTCCAGTTTAGTAGTGCCAGGATAGCAAACATGAATCAGCAACAGTGGCATGACCCAGCAGAAACCAGCCGCCAGGCCTCAGTAGAATCTGAATGAATCAGCGGGAGGGTTGGGGAGCAACAGAGATGCCAGGAGAAGTCCCTTGCCAGGCTTCTTTCAACAGAGTGAAGGTCAGAGAAGATGGGAGACCAAGAAGCATTGCAAAGCTAGCTATGCAAGCAAGAGCTTGTTTGTGCCTGTGGACTCCCATTTACACTCCCTCTAACAGCACTCATCCTCAACTGGTCTTGCTTCACCAAGTGTCTTGCCTCAGCACTGAGTCTGTCTTAGCAAAACTCCAAGGGAGTCTGTATCAGCTGACATCATAATGCCAATTGGCCAGAATGCTCGGAAGTGACAAGAAGCCACCAGCACACCCTCAGTAGTTTTTTGGTGTGTTTCTCTCTATGGAGTTTCAACAGAGTTCAGCTATCCAAAGTAAGGTGAACCAATACAGGCATCCTTTCATGTGCATGGTTTAGCAAAACACCCTTTCACCTGTGTCCACTTCAGGAAAACGCTCCTTCATGTGTTTGCCCCAGCAAAACACCATCCAAGACAAACGACTTTCCAAAGAAGCCAAACTTTGAACTTCAACACACTCCTTTGTCAAGTTTATTGAGAAAAAAAGTATGTTTAGCAAAATTACACATTTTAGGTATATAAACCTATGAATTTTAACAGTATAAAGATCCCCTACCCTCAGTAGTTTTATTTGTGTTACTCACACAAAACTGCAATATTACATACATACATATCAGCCATTTCACAGTGTTGTCTGTTTCTCTTCATTTTCCCCTTGTTCTATTTGTCCCTGTAGCTATTTATTTGATGCTCATTAATGGCCATCATGCCGCTGACCCTGCAATTAATTTATTGTCTGAAACTCATTCTACAGTAGATGACTCAGAAAAGGCTTGTGGGAATAACATTAGTTTAGTTCATGTGGTTCAATAAGTTTATCTCTGCCCTTTGTACGTTAAAAAATACTTTTTTTTACTGGATATAAAAATCTTTGATGTTCTCTCTTCTCAAATCTCTTAAATACATTACTCAATTCCCCTCTGGCATAAAGCGTGCCCTGCAATGCCTGGTCCTAATCTATGGCATAAAGCATGCATGCCCTGCAATGCCTAGCACTAATTTATGGAATAAAGCATGCCCTGCAATGCCTGGTGGTGATCTAAGTCTTTTAAAGTCACACACTCAGTTTTAGTAGGTGCTGAAGGATGACATTGTAGTAGAATCTATCCTGACATGGATTATTCTTGGTCAATAGTCATTCATGAACACTTTGTATATTTTCTAGATATAATCTTGATTTTCTTCTTTAAACTTTCAGGAGTGAGGTGTGAGATATGGCTGAATAGTTAGAAGCACTTACTATTCTTATAGAGGACTAGGTTTTAGTTCCGAGCACCCATGTCAAAAGGCTTAAACCATCCAGCTCCAGGAGCTCTGACGCCCCCTACTGGCTTCCCCGGGCATCTGCACTCATACTTACATACCCAACACACATACGTCTAAATAAAATTATTCAGGAAAGTTTTTAGTATGTCCACTTGCATTTTCTATATGTATTTATTTTTAACTGATAGAGAAGGACATTAGCTTTTATTCTGTCCACTGGTTTTTATTTCCATCTTCAAAATTCCTGATATCTGTGTGCTTTGTCTTCTCTAGGATTGTAAATGCTTTGTACTATTTCAATGCTTTTTTTCAAGTCTTTGTTCTCCTCTTAGGATTTTATTTTATGTGGGCTGAAATATATATAACATAAAAATTAACCTTTGCACTACTTGTTCTCTTTTATTATTGTTGAACTTTTGGAGAATTTCATACATGAGGACAATCTTCTGTTTCCATCATATCTACCCTCATTCCCCTCTCAATCTTCCTATCATCCCACACACATCTTCCTCTCAAATCCATATATATATATATATATATATATATATATATATATATATGTATGTATATGTATATATATATACACATATACATATATATGTATATAAATGTATGCAAGCATAAGTGTGTGTGTGTGTGTGTGTGTGTGTGTGTGTGTGTAAAATCTTACCAAGTCCAAATAGGACTGTATAACCATATACATATATGGGTATGGGTCTGACCACCTGGGCATAAGAAGCCTATTGGGCAGCTCACCCTGAGCCTGCAAATGGGCTACACTGATTAATCATCTGGGGTTTTTAGACACAGTGAGTGTGTCAGCTTGTGTTGCAAACTGTTTGTGATGCCTGGAGTTCTCATAGGAGGTGATTTCCTTCTGCTTTGATCATCACTGAAGCATTTCATTAAGACCTGGAAACAATGCATGGCCTGCATCCCTGAGGTGCCTTCACACTGACATTGCTGTTCTTAGAGTCCTCTACTCTGAGAGTCTGGGTCTGATGTTTGACACTGGGGCAGTTCTGTGCTCAGCATTTTCTCCATGTACCTATTAAGCTGTGGAAACAGAATCCTATGCCATCAGCTCCAGGAAAACACTTCCCAGCGAACTGCATGCCACTGTGGATTTCTGATTCCCATTGATTTGAAAACAGTAATTCCCTGCCCTCTGTATTTGTACCTGTTTTGAGTGGAAGGTTGGTTTCCATCTGACTAGAAATAGAAATCTATAAGACACTTTTCCGTGTAACTTGTTCCCCTTTTGCTCAACCTCAGGTGCCTCTCAACTGGTGATGAGGTCATGTTCTGCTGAACTGATCCTAAGTTATAAACACTATAAGCCTGAAATATGTTTTATATACCAAAGTGTCTGAACTCAGTAGTTTACACAATACAGTGTGGTGGAGAAACAGTTCTTTACTCTCATGATCCAATACCCACCATCATGAAAATGGTCCATAGTTCAGGTCACTAGACTAAGAAAAATTATCATAATTCAAAATTTGAAATATGCCAGTGTCACTTTTACATCGTCAAAGGCTGGAAGTCTGTGAGTTGAGCCATCGTAAGCTGGGCCCCTCTGTAGATGTTAAGAATTGTGCTAGGCATAGTTGGCTACCTCACTCAAATCGTGTGCAGACCAGGTGTGGGTGCTTAAGGGATCACACAAGAGTCAAGGAGACCACACATCTCCCAGAGCTCAGACAAGGTCTATACACAGGGCAAGCCACACTGAAAGAGTGCTTTGTCCTAATCAGTGTCTGAGCTGATATAAATGCGCTTTTCTTAGCTTGTGGGTCTTAAAATCAGACTGCTTGAGTTTGAGTCAAGGCTCCCTGCTTAAAGAATCATTACGTTGGACATGTCATTTATTCTCAGATCTCCTTTCCTCATTGAAAAAATATTTGTGTGTGTATATGTGTGTGAGAGAGGGTTGGGGAGAGGGAAGGGGAAGGGGAGGGGAGGGGAGGGGAGAGGGATGGAGAGAGAGAGAGAGAGAGAGAGAGAGAGAGAGAGAGAGAGAGAGAGAGAGAGAATATGAAATGTGTGAGTGCAGGTGGAGGTCTGAGGACAACGTTCAGGACTTGGTTCTCTCGCTCTACTGTGTGGGTCCTGATGATGAACTTTGGGCCATCTGCCTTGAGTGCCAGTGCCTTTAGCCCTGAACTTTCTTGCCAGCCTCACATCTCTCATTTTTAAAGAGGATAAAAATAGTACACATATCATTGAGATGTCCTAGAATTGTGATTAACAGGCTGCCTAGTACATCTATAATCCCTTAGAAAAGCAGTTGTAATCTTAATATCCTCTAATTGGAACATTTTGTGGCATTCTTTCTTCTTTCTGATGTATACTAAACTGCCTCATCCCTCCCCACCCACTTCTTCTGGAGGGTTTGTTTAGAACACTTTCTCTCTGAAATAATAAAAGTCCTGAACCAAAGTGTAGCGATTGACGTGGAGAGAGAATGTGGACCATCTAGGATGAAGGGTTTTCTGACAGAATGGAGAAGGACTGATGGATGAAGAATCCACACTACAGTGACTCTGTGTCTGTGAGAATAACTGATGCAGGTTAAGATGAGTAGGGAAAGGCCGCGGCACCTGAGAGACCATACTGCTGGGTCTCAGTATAGTCCCATCACAGTATGGGGCTATGTGATGAGGCTTCATGCTTTCTGTGCTGTTAGTTGCAAGGATTCTACAAAGAGTAAGTTGAGCGGTCTGCAGAGGACCAGTCTAAATTCATGGAGTTCTCGAAGTTTTCTTTGAGCTTCTCTCAGCATATGTGTGTATGTGTGTGTGTGTGTGTGTGTGTGTGTGTGTGTGTGTGGTGTGTATAGTGGTTTGCAATGGGTGTTGAGTTCTTCAATCATAGTCAATCTTATTCTTTGAAGTGGGGTCTCTCAGTGAACCTGGAGCCCGATGACCATGTGACTGCAGCTGACTAGTGAAACATGAAGATCTTCCTGTCTCTACTTGCCCAACACTGAGACTATAGATGTGTGTCACTCTGCTGGCTTTTCTGTGGGTTCTGGGAAATGAAATCATGACAAGTACTTACTGTCTGTCCTACTTACTTTCCTCTTGCTGTGTTAAAAAAATAACCAAAATCAACTTGGGGAGAAGAGGATTTGCTTGCCTTACTGGCTACCATCCAGCATCTCCACCATTGAGAGAAGCCAAGGTAGGAATGTAGAGGCCATGGAGGGATGCTGATCACAGGCTTGATTCCTGTGGCTTGCTCCACTAAGCTTGCTGAGTTTGTATACTTATACATGAGGACCACCTGCCCAGTGGAAGAACCACTCTCAGTGGCCTGGATCCTCCCACATTTACCATTAATCAGAAAAATACCCACACAGATCTGCCACAGGCCAATCTGATAGAGGCAATTCTACAGTTGAGGTTCTGTCTTCCCAGGTGACTCTAGTTTGTGTCAAGTTGACAAAGACTAACTGGTATACCACAGAGCCATCTCCCCACCTAACTCTCTGTTCTTGTTCCCTTGCTCTAGGGCCCCAGAGTCCTTCCCATAGCACTCTTTGTGAAACTAAAAGAGACTACTCACTTCTGAATTCTCTGTCCTCATTAAAACTCAGTAAGCTCTGTGGTCTGCTCTTTCTGAATGCTCACAGGATTACAAGTCGATCCATTCTGTAATCATGTAAGGAGGGGATTCACTTCTTCTAGAAACATTTCCATGAGAATTTTCTAGAAATTTCAGTGCTTTGTCTCAAGGATGGAACATGGCCCGCGATTCCCAATCTGATCAATGCTGATGTAGATGCCAGGAAACTGCATTATCCACACATTGCCTATGGGACTGTGAAGAGGCATGGCCACTCCAAAAACACTTTGCCAGTTCCCTAAAACATGAAACATGCAAATAACCTATAACCTAGCAACTTGACACATAGCAATAAATGAAAATGTACATTTACATAAGTAAATTTACATAAAGTATCAAGAATGTTGATATTTTGATTCATACTTCCAAACAGTTAAAGTGTGGTACTGCATGCAAGCAGGTGCAGCAAGAGATTACAGAGCACCACCACTCTGTAGAGAGAACAGTTTAATAAAACAATAGCAAAGCAAGCAAACAAAGAAAACCTGTTGAGCTGCCTCAGACAGTAGCTGCAAAAGCTGGTTGGGTTTTCTATGTGTACAGGAAGGACAAGAAGAGACTGCTTTCAACTGGAACAGCTATGAAGTTAGCTTGAAGATTTTCTCAGACAAATGAGGCACTGACAGTTGAACTTAGCAGTACTCAGCCAGCATTTAAGGGATTCTGAGAAACACTTTAGGTTTCTGTTTCCTGGCAAAACACAGCTCAGGTGAAGGTTAAGCTGTTACCCTAAGACATTGCCATCGGCACTGCCATTTTGGACCTGCTTTGTGGATCTAACTAGACCTATACCAGGGAATTCTACTGTACTGGCTGGTTTTGTGTATCAACTTGACACAGGCTGGAGTTATCATAAAGAAAGGTACTTCTGTTGGGGAAGTGCCTCCATGTGATCCAGCTGTGGGGTATTTTCTCAATTAGTGATTAAGAGGGGAGGGCCCCCTATGGGTGGTGCCATCCCTGGGCTGGGAGTCTTGGGTTCTATAAGAGAGCAGGCTAAGCTAGCCAGGGGAAGCAAGCCAGTAAGTAACATCCCCCCATGGCCTCTGCATCAGCTCCTGCTGCCTGGCCTGCTTGAGTTCCAGTCCTGACTTCCTTTAGTGATGAACAGCAATGTGGAAATGTAAGCTGAATAAACCCTTTCTTCTGCAACTTGCTTCTTGGTCCTGATATTTGTGCAGGAATAGAAACCCTGACTAAGACAACTACTTAGCAATAAAAAACAGAAAACTGTTGGTGAAGGCAAAATTTGGACAGGTCTCTAAAGTGCTGTGCTGAGTGGAAAACAAAGAAACAAACAAAGAAACAAACCACTGCCATTTTAGGGCCTGCTCTGGGGTCCTAACATTCCAGGCCTGTACCGATGATTGGGGAAAGTGTATTTAAAAGGCACTGGGATATGTGGGTTCTTTCCAGCTTCTGGCTATTATAAATAAGGCTGCTATGAACATAGTGGAGCATGAGTCTTTATTACATGCTGGAGCATCTTCTGGGTATATGCCCAGGAGTGGTATAGCAGGGTCCCCCAGAAGTGTCATGCCCAGTTTTCTGAGAAACCGCCAGACTTATTTCCAGAGTGGTTGTAGCAGCTTGCAACCCCACCAGCAGTGGAGGAGTGTTCCTCTTTCTCTACATCCTCGCCAACACCTGCTGTCTCCTGAGTTTTTAATCTTAGCCATTCTGACTAGTGTGAGGTAAAATCTCGGTGTTGTTTTGATTTGCATTTCCCTAATGACTAATGATGTTGAACATTTCTTAAGGTGATTCTCAGCCATTCAAAATTCTTCCGGTGAAAATTCTTTGCTTAGCTCTGTACCCCATTTTTAATAGGGTTATTTGGTTCTCTGGAGTCTAACTTCTTGAGTTCTTTGTATATATACCCAAGACCCAATTCACATATCAAATCATTCCCAAGAAGAAGGAAGGAGAGGGCCCTGATCCTGGAAAGGCTTGCTGCAGCAATGTAGGGGATTACCAGGACAGGGAAGTGGGAGAGGGTTGATTGGGGACCGGGAGGAAGATGGAAGAGGGATTATAGGACTTATGGGGAGGGGGGAACTGGGAAAGGGGAAATCATTTGGAATGTAAACAAAGAATATAGAAAATAAAAAAAAAATAAATAAAAGGCAATGGGAGTCCTCTCAATCTGCTTCCTTCTAAGTCAGGATGTTGAGAAAGGGAGGGCTTAAAGTGCTGGTTGGAAGCCTAAGCTGTGAGCTGACAGAATTTAGTATTGGAGTAGGCTTCTACAAGGTTGACTCCACACCAACTTGTGTAAGTTTTTAATCTGCTCTCCTACCTGCTCAGATCTGCTTACACAACGATAGCATCCTTCATTAAGAGACAAGTGCCTCCTTTCTTAGTAGTCAGAAATTCAAGGGCCCTCTGCGTTTATAGGACTACTGAGGCTGGTGATGTGAGCTGGTCCTGGAGCAATCTAGGACTGAGGTTGATTCCTGGATAGTGTCTGTCAGCTGAGTGGAAATCTACTGAGTCAGCTACAGACTAGGGGCAGAAGGTGAAGTTAAGGACCTCTGTGGATCATTATCTTTAGATATAACAGCAGGACCACTGTCTATAATCTGTACTGAAACCCTCACTGTAGAAAAAGCTGTAAACAGCTTGAGCAAATACACATCTTTGAGCCGGAGCTCCAAAATAAAGGCTGAAAAGGTGTCACCATGATAGAAGCATGCACATTCATCTGTAATAGGATAGAAACTTTCTGGCAGGAAAGAGAAAACACGGGAGAAGAAGAGCTTGAGAACCCAAAAGATGGTTTGAGGATAAAGGCATGACCACTCTTTCCTCTTGGACAGAGGACTGGATAGAAATAGACTGGACAGAGATTTTCCCAGCACAGTGAGAACTTTTAAAGTCTATATTTAGAAAATAAAACAAGCAAAGGGAATTTGAATATTTTGAGATGGTGACTATTTTATCAGTCTGTTATTATTTTTTTAATAGACACTTCCTAGATGACCTTGAATCAGAGGCTGGATAGCCCAGAGACCTAGAATAGCAAAAATAAATCAATACAGTGCTTCCTAATGGTATTCTCCTATACTCATAGACTGGTGTCTAGCCCAATCATCATTAGAGGCTTCCTTTGGCAGCTGATGGGAGCAGATGCAGAGACCCACAGCCAAACATGAGGTGGAGAAAGAGAGCAAGTTGGGGCTCCATTGGGTTCCTCCCATTGGAGCTTGGGGAACGCTGTGAAAGAGGGAGGAGAAAAATTGTGGGAGCCAGAGGGGGATCTACTAAACAAGGTCCAAAGAGGCTCCCAGAGACTGAAGTGGCAGTCATAGAGCCTGCATGGGTCTATGCTGTGTCCTCTGTGTGTGGTTTATGGTTGTTAGCTTGGTGTTCTTGTGGGACTCCTAACAGTGGGAGTGTGTGTGTGCTGGGGTGTGGGAGTGTCTCTGACTCTCTTGCTGGCTCTTGGTACCCTTTATCTCCTACTGGGTTGCCTTACCTAATCCTGACCTGAGGGTTTGTGCCTCCTCTTAATGTATTTTGTTATTCTGTCTTCATGTTCAGTTGATCTCCTTGGGAGGCCTGCTCATTCTGAATTAAAATGGAAGAGGAGTGGATTTGGGGGAGAGGAGGGGTGAGGAGCGGGTTACCAGGAAGAGTACTATGAATGTATGTACTAGAGAATAAAAATAATAAGCTTTAGTAGTCAATGCTTATAACTGTTACCAAAACTAGATTAATATAGTAAATATTACAACTCCATTGATAATTGATTAACATGATAAACTGAAAATTTGATATCATATGTATCATTTTTAAGTCTCATTTTTACATACTTTACTTTCTCAGACCTTTACAACTCGCAAAAACCTGTATTTTTCTTTTTATTCTGGAAACATTTAATCATTTACTATGAGATGCAGGTTCTTAATTATTGAGAATAGTCACTGAAAAGCAAGTTCGCTTAAAATCCTAATTGGAGCATAAAGGATAGCAAAAAGCAATTCTGAAGTCAGTAACAACATTGTAGCTGTGAGTTTGTTTGGTTCTTTTTTAATGAAACATTTCTTGTGGGTTTACCTATCTCAGTAGGAAGCCTGTTAGCTCTAGGAAAAAGCAAGGGCCTGACTTTTATACTTGAAACCAATTTAGGCTGGCAGGTAATTAAGTCTCAGTTTCAATGCATTTTCAGTTAAGAGACTCATGTAATTTAAACTTGCCTTTAAAGCTCTCAAATTTGTGTCATCAGCCAGCAGCATGTCCGTCCTTTGCAACGGAAGTTATTATAAAGCCAGGATGTACTTTAACGTGAAAGCCAACTTTTTAACTTTGACCAGAAGAATGTATATGTCAAACTATCTCTGAAGTTGTTTTGCACATGGTTGGAATAATTTATTTACTGGATATACAAGGTGTGTAGCAGTAGGGAATGGGGAGCTGGGAGTAGCCACTAGAAAGTTCCAGATGCCAGGGAAGCAAGATGTTCCCAGAACCAAGCAGGGAGGCCATTAGCCAAAATACCCAACAAAGGGAAGATAGAACCTGTAGAAATCATATCCAGCGGATAGGCATAGCCCCTGGTTGAGGGATGGGGCCACCCGCCCACCTCAAAAATTTTAACACAGAATTGTCATGTCCCATATAGTCACCAAACCCAGACACTATTGCAGATGCCAAAAAGTGCTTGCTGACAGGAGCCTGGTGGTATAGCTGTCCCCTGAGAGGCTCTGCCAGTGCCTGACCAATACAGATGCAGCCAACCATCAAACTGAGCATGGAGACCTCAATGGAGGAGTTGGGGGGAGGGCTGAAGGAGCTGAAGGGGATTGCGACCCCATAGGAAGAACAACAATATCAACTAACCTGACCACCCAGAGCTCCCAGGAACTAAACCGTCAACGAAAGAGTACACATGGAGTGACCCACAGCTCCTGCTGCATGTGTGGCAGAGGATGGCCTTATCTGGCATCAACGAGAAGGGAGGCCCTTGGTCTTGTGTAGGCTCGATGCCCTAACACAGGAGGCAGACGTGGGTGGGTAGAAGAGTACCCTCACAGAGCAGGGGAAAGTGGGGGATGCAATGGGAGGTTTGTAGAGGGGAAACTGGGAAGGGGGCAACATTTAAATAAAATACCCAATTAAGAAAAAAACAGGAACTATATTTAATTTTTATTTGAAAGAAAACTAAACTAGAAGGGACTGGTCCTTAGGCTAGGAGGGAAAAAAAAAAACAAAAACAAAAATAAAAAACAACTTTGGGAAGGAGTTCAATGAAAGAAAAGGAAAACTGTTTGGTCATGATATTCCCTGCTCAATTACATACAGGACTGGGCAACTAGGTATAAAGAGGGATTGGTGAGTAGCCAGGTGGCCCCAGAGGAAACAAAGGAGAGATCCCTGCAGCCCCAGGATGGCAGGACTGGCTATCAACCCAGCACAGAGAGCCAAGAAGGATAGGTTTTATTAGAGTGAGCAGAAAATATTGATCAAGTCACCTCTCTATCGATTAAAAATGGCACTTACCCAGTGTCTGGACAATCACTTCAGGCACCCAGGCTACCTCCCAGGGTAGCATCAGTCTTTGGACACCAGACCCAGAAGATCTGAGAGGATTTTCTGTGGAGAAAACTTGGAGAGGGAACTTGGGGGACTGACCTACCTCAGTGAGGCACAGAGGGGTGGTCATCCCCTCTAGTGTCCTGCCTGTGCACAGTTTGAGAAGGATTCTGACAAGGATGATGTGAAGGGCAGTCTTATCCAATGACTGGTGGTGTCACATGTGAAGCAGGTTTCAGTGGAATCTTTTGGTGCCCCATCCTCCTTGGAGGTGACCTCAGGGCTGCTACCAAAAGCTGGTATTTCTGTCTGTCATGGAAATCCCTTTTTTGTTCTGTCCTGTTCATCCCTATACTAAGCACCTTAAATGCTGTGTTCATCAGATCTCTCTGAGAGGTGTGAGGGACATTATCTAGTTCCTGATTTTGAGCATTACTTTAAAGGAACTATTTATTTATTTTATGTATGTGAGTACACTGTAGCTGACTTCAGACACACCAGAAGAGGGCATCAGATCCCATTACAGATGGTTGTGAGCCACCATGTGGTTGCTGGGATTTAAACTCAGGACCTCTGGAAGAGCAGTCAGTGCTTTTAACCTCTGAGCCATCTCTTCAACCCTGAAATAGTACTTTACATTAAGGAAACTTTATTTTGTTACTTGTTTCAGGCTTAACTTTGAAAGCATATACAGAAGGCTAAAGCCTGTCCCTGTAAATGAACCACATTTGTACTTAGCATGACAACAAACACATTGAAGAATTTGATCATTTATAAGGTGACTGATCATTTTCTTGTCTGTCTCGATTATCTGTAGCGGTTTACAGTAAGTTGGTAGCTTTTTTAAAATTAAAGCTTGAACCTAAAAATGTGTACATTTTGAACTGAAGATAATTTAGTATTAAAATAAAATTTAAACTATAAATACAGTTCATAGAGAGACTGGGACCTTCCCTCTTCTGATCCTTTTATAGTATATTTTTATAGAATATCAGATCCTCCCAATAGCTAAAGTTTAAAAATATTAACAATAACATAAGGAATTATGTCTTTAAGTCAGTTTCTGTTAGTCTGAATAGACATTTGTTACCCAGGAAATTTATAAATCCTAATCAACATATGTGGCTAGTAAGCTCTATTTCCCATAAACAAGAGTTAAATCCAAGTTACATATATAGTGTTCTGTATCAAATTAAGATCACTTATAAATAGATTTTCAACTATCAACCCTTTTGTTAAAAGTTTTAAGCTAACCTTTTTTAGTTTGCTTGTTTGTTGGTTGGTTGGTTGGTTAGTTTGAAACAGTGTTTCCCTCTGTTGCCCCAGATATCCATCCTGGAACTCTCTCTGTAGACAGGCTGACCTTGAACTCAGAGATACAACTGCTTCTGCCTCCCAAGTTCTGGGCTTAAAGGTTTGTGCCACCATGCCTTGAGGACAGATTTATTTATTAATCACACCATCAGTGAGTTTTAAAATCCTGACATAAAGAAAGTTTACATTTCAACAAAAGTTTTAAAGATAGTAATCAAAACCAGGCTTGGAGGTGGGGTCAGTTTTAGAGATGCAAACATCTGCAATTACATTTTGTTAGTCATAATCGCTGTGGAAGTAGTAGCTGCTCTCAAGGGCAAACTGTTCTCTTCCTCTGGATTCTTCTGTTTTGTTCTCTTTCTCCTTGGCACAGTCAGACGGTCTTACTCAGGACAGATGTTTTGGAGGAAACCTTTAAACAAACCTGCTTGGGGTTAGAATCCCAGGCCAAATCTCATCTTCAGAGCCAGGTCTTTCAATAATGTAGAATGCCACATGATAATCCTTTAATATTGTCCACACCCAAAAGACATTTCAATCTCTTTGAGTCTGATCAGAGGGAGGGATAAGGATAGGAAGCAAAGAGGTCTTAGAGATAAGGGGATTCTGGACCATCAGTCTGTGTGGTGGGAGAAATTTTCACAGTCTGTGAGAATTTGGAAATTCAGTGTGCCATCTTTTGACCATTGAGACTGATTATCAAGTTTTACTGAGACAAAGTCAAAACACAAGATGGCAAGGCTTATTAGTATCATGGAATCCAAGAGAGAGAAGAGATTTGAGGAGACAGCTAAGACAGGTAGTAGAATCAGGTTTGACCTCAGAGGACCCCATGGTGAAGGAGATGAAGGATTCTTGGAACAGGGGTAACAGAAAAGAAATCCCAGAACTGGACAAAAGTAAGTAGAAAACAGGAAGACTTCCTTTCAAGTCCAGACAGTGGGGAGTCTAACTAGAAGTCCTGCTAGAACAGTGGTTCTTAACCTGTGGGCTGTCACTTCTGGGGGTAAAATGACCCCTTTGCAGGGGTCAGATATCCTGCATTGCAGTAGGATTCCTAACAGTAGCAAAATTGCAGTTGTGAAGTAGCAACAACATTTTATGGTTGGGGGGGGGATCACCACAACATGAGGAAATGTATTAAACCAGATTAAACTATATTAAAAGGTCACATTAGTGGTTGAGAACCACTGTGCTACGAGAAGGTGACTATGAGCATATATAAGCCAAAGAAAATGGGGATTACAGGTCAAAAGTATGCAGAAGGAGGGAACAGTGAGCCACCGAATGCAGGGAACCATCGGACAGAAACCCCACCCAGAAGTGTCCCCAGGTGGACTGAGGTTCATCAAGACAAGCCCAGATCACAAGACACAGGCTTCCAACCAAGTGATGAGGGCCCGGGGGAGGGGGAGGGTGAGAAAATTCTTGGAATCCAGCATGACTTTCTGACCAGAGAAAAACTGAAAGGGAGCAGGCAGTTCAAAGTGAAGTAGTCCAGTCAGTGAGGAGAGGTGAGCGGGCATGCAACAGAAAAGCCGTGAGAGATGAACTCAGAATCTGGACTCAAATGTAATGGAAGGCAGAGGCCAGCAGAGGCAAATGCTCCATGCCACAGCAGGAACGAGTCACCATGTCCCTAAAGGAGACCTCAGATATCCTTTATGGGTTTCTGTACCAAATGTAAGTAGGCACAGTAATTAACTATCAAACACTGCCTGCCATTCTCCATAGAGAGAATAGTTTAATAATAATAGTAACTGATGATGGTGGTGGTGGGGATGATGATGATAGGATGGGGATAAACCCAAACTGCCTCAGACAGCAGAGGGCAGCAACAGCTGCAGAAGCGTCTTAGCACTTACAAGGGTGATTGACAGGAGGTTACTCTAAAGCTGTGAAAGCCATGCAGAGCTTGGGGACTTTCTCAGACAGATGGGCTCTGACAGTTGAGGTTTAGCAGTGTTCAGACAGCTGTTAGGGACTTCTAAGAAATGCTTTAGGCTTCTGTTTCCTGGCTGTTACCCTAAAACATTTCCATCAGCACTGACATTTCAGTGCCTGTTTTGGGGACCTAACACTACACCTGACTCATGGAATACTATTTAGTGCTGAAAAATAAAACTGTTGGTGAATGCAAAATTTGGACAGATCTCTAGAGTACAACGCTGAGTGGAAAAAGAAAATCTCAAAACACTACATACTGCATGATTCTACTTAGATAAAATTCTTGAAGTGGAAAGTTCTAGGAATATAAACTTGTTATTGACAACCAGGGGTTGAGATGGGTTTTGGATGGAAGGAAAGTGGGTGTGACTGTCTAAAGCGACAGGAGACATCCTTGTGGTGTTGAAAATAGTCTGTAGCTTGATTGTTCTGATGACAGCTTCCTGGTTTTGTTGTTGTTTTAGAGTTTGGCCATACCTTATGATCAGAAGAAACTAAACAAAGAGTGTATCAGCTTTCTCTATAATTTCCTAAAATGTGAATTGATATTTATGCCATAATAAAAGGGCAGTGTTTTTTAAATGCCATTATATATCAAGAGCTTGCAATAATGATTGGCACAAAGCACAAACATTTAAGCATTAGCTATTATTAAGTCTTAACTTCCATTCCCATTATGTGGTGGCCCTACATCCAAACCAAATGGTTAGACATACTTGCTCCTATTGAAGCCTCTGGCTGTGTGGTCATTGAGAAATATCTTTGCCCTCTTTCTACCAGTCCTCATTTGTCTTTTCCCCTCTCTGCACATCTCAGTTCAACTTTCTTCTCCTTCCTCCACTAACCCTATTCATGAGAGAGACAGGGCTTCTAGTGACTGATCTCTCCTTCCACGAGAATCTTCCCCACACACAGTAAAAGAATGTATTTCCCTATTCAAAGTATTTACATTAAGAAGGTCTCCAGTGACAGATTAATGAAAAAAATTATTTATTATGTAATATACAGAAACTTTGAGGCTCTGGATGAGGGCTACCATGGAATGTTCTGCATGTTGCACCCTGCACATAAATGTCTAAGCAAGAAGGTAGATACAGAACAAAATATAATCAGTTCCCTAATGTCCAGGATACATGTCTGGATTCACTCATAAAGGAACTTTTCTTGGAGTTAGTAAATAAGATAAGAAGACCTTAGTTTTTGCTAGGACCAGGAAGGTGGAGGTCTGTTGGGGTAAAATATTAATAAAGAGCAACACCCCACCAAGCTCCTGCACTAACTCCTGGCCGGGTCTTTCCCAGCCAATCTTTCCCAGCTAGCTCTCACAGCATCCCAGCTGTGTTTTCTCTCCGCCATAGACTCTGTAAACAGTGGGAGTCCCATGCTTCTGCCCAGCACCCACTCCTTCCAAGTACCCGATAAAAGCATGACTCTTAAACTTGAATAGTTAACCAAATATAATTATGTATATAAAACTCCCAATTACATAATGCCAATTTACAGTAATAAAGTATTACCCCAATATTTCTAACCTCTCCAAAACACCAGAAATACGTCTGAAGCCATATGAATATTTGCATCTCCCCTCCCCCTGCTCCTGTGGTCCACTGAGCCTCTCTCTCTCTCCTACCCTCACTTCTCTTAGCTCCTCCTTCTCTCTCCCCTCCAATCACTGGCCTCTCACTGCCTCAATGTGAATGGATAGGAAATATCTTGCAGCAGAGGTCATGGTGGTCTCTCCAGTTTTCCCATTTAGAAGGTGCATCATCTCCTGTTTGTCACACAGGCGTCATATTTGCTATGGCCTTGATTGAAGCATGGGCAATCAAACTTAGTGTATCAGAGCTCTAAACAGAAGTAACCCAGTGCTGGTAACTGAGCAGGAGCAGCCGTGGAGCTGTGTCATCTGGAGGAAAAGACATCGGTGGCTCTCCCTCAGCTGTCACAGGGAGACATCATCTGCATTTCAAACAAATATTTAAAATCAGTCATGCAGCAAGAAGTCTCTAACATTGCTCCTTCAGAGTGACAGCGAGACCCAAATGTGTCTCTAGGTGTGCTCATCCTCACGGCAGCCATGTGTCTGAAGCTGTGAATAGTTTCTGTGATGAGAAGTTCTATTGGGGTCAGGAAAGGGAAAAGGGCTATAATAAAACAGAGCAGAGCAGATAAATAGGATAAGATAGGGTAGACTAGACTTGACTAGACTAGACAAGAAGATTGACTTGGGTTGGTGATATAGCTCAGCTGGTGGAATGATTGGCTAGCTAGCACACGTAAGGCTCTGGGTTTCATCCCAGCACTGCATAAAACCAGGTGTGCTGCTGCAGCCTAGTAATTCCAGAACTCAGGGTGTGGAGCTCGAGGCAGGATGATTAGGAGTTAAAGGTCATGTTTAGTTCCATAGTAAGTTTGAGATCAGGCTGGGTTACATGAGACCCTGTCTCATTTCATTGCACACATATGAAATTGTTTCTTTATAGGGTATCTGGAGAGAGAGGAGGGGCTTATAGCAGTATATGCATGAGAACAAACACCTCAGAGGTTAGTGGAGGCAAGGGGCACACTGACAAGCTGGATTCACATTCATGTATGCAGTCATCCAGGCCCTGTGCTCAAGGCTCCCTCTTTGCACACACACACACACACACACACACACACACACACCTGTACCTGAAGCTCCTGACCATCCCTCTTACAATTAGGACAGGAATTTACTCTGGTTTAGTGGCTGTAAAAAGATGCAGTCCCTCCCACTGGTGTGTGACTTAGAACATGGGCGGATCCCAGGGGTCAACTTTCAAGGCTCTCCCTCCTTCCACTGAACTTTGAGCAGGGAGTTGCTGAGAAGTAGGGAGAAATAGAGTCAACACTTCCTCTGGACCAACACATGTCCAGCATATCAGAAACATGTCCTCCTGCACCCTTAAAGCAACAATCACCAGCATCAGTTGACAGATGAGCAAACTCAAGACTCAATGTGTTTAAATCAAATGACAGCACCAGAGTTTGAACCCAGCAGTGACATGCTGGACTCCAAAGCCTGTCCTCTCAGCCAGCATGTGAACGATCACATGCAAGCCAGGCAGCCCATCTGCTGTGCCATGATCACAAAGGACATGTTAATACAGATTCTGAGACCTGTCTTGGAATCACAGAATCAGAACCAGAATATCAGACCAGGAATCTATTTTTCTTTTCCTGCCAAATACTGGAGGTTGTTTCGGGTCTACAAACAAGCTTTCAGCTGACTTTTGAATATGAGCATCCACGTGGTTGTCTAAGCACTTTTTCTTTTTTCTTTTTCTTTCTTTTCGTTAAATTCTTTTCTCTCTTTTTTATTCGATATATTCTTTATTTACATTTCAAATGATTTCCCCTTTCCTGGATCTACCCTCTCCCAAAGTTCCATAAGCCCTCTTTCCTCCCCCTGTTTCCCCATCCACCCCTTCCTGATTCCCTGTCCTGATATTCCTCTACACTACTGTACTGAGCATTTCTAGGACTAGGGGCCTCTCCTTCCTTCTTCTTGGGCTTTATTTAATATGTGAATTGTGTCTTGGATATTCCAAGCTTCTAGGCTAATATCCACTTATCAGTGACTGCATACCATGAGTGTTCTTTTGTGGTTGGGTTACCTCACTTAGGATGATATTCACCAGTTCCATCCATTTGTCTAAGAATTTCATGAATTCATTGTTTTTAATGGCTGAATAGCACTTCATTGTGTGTATATAACACATTTTCTGTATCCATTACTCCACTGAGGGACATCTGTGTTCTTTCCAGCTTCTGGCTATTATAAATAGGGCTTTGATGATCATAGTGGAGCATGTATCTTTATTACATGCTGGGGAATCCTCTGGGTATATGCCCAGGAGTAGTATAGCAGGGTCCTCCAGTAGTATCATGCCCAGTTTTCTGAGGAACTTCCAGAGTGATTTCCAGAGTGGTTGTAGCAGCTTGCAGCCCCACCAGCAGTGGAGGAGTGTTCTTCTTTCTCCACATCCTCGCCAGCACCTGTTTTCTCCTGCGTTTTTGATCTTAGTCATTCTGACTGGTGTGAGGTGAAATCTCAGGGTTGTTTTGATTTGCATTTCCCTGATGACTAAGGATGTTGAACATTTCTTTAGGTGCTTCTCTGCCGATTCCATATTCCTCAGGTGAAAATTCTTTGTTTAGCTCTGTACCCCATTTTTAATGGGGCTATTTGGCTCTCTGGAGTCTACCTTCTTGAGTTCTTTGTATATCTTGGATATAAACCCTCTGTCAGATGTAGTGTTGGTAAAAATCTTTTCCCAATTTGTTGGTTGCCATTTTGTTCTTTTGACAATGCCCTTTGCCTTACAGAAACTCAGTAATTTTATGAGGTCCCATTTGTCAATTCTTGATCTTAGAGTATGAGCTATTGGTGTTTTTTTAGGAAATTTTCCCCGTGCCTATGTCCTCAAGGGTCTTCCCCAATTTCTTTTCTATTAGTTTCAGTGTGTCTGGTTTTATGTGGAGGTCCTTGATCCACTTGGAGTTGATCTTAGTACAAGGAGATAAGAGTGGGTCGGTTTGCATTCTTCTGCATGTTGACCCAGTTGAACCAGCACCATTTGTTAAAAAGGCTCTCTTTTTTCCACTGGGTCATTGTAGCTCCTTTGTCAAAGATCAAGTGACCATAGGTGTGTGGGTTCATTTCTGGGTCTTCAGTTCTATTCCATTGATCTACTTGCCTGTCACTGTATCAATACTATGCAGTTTTTAACACTATTGCTCTGTAGTACTGCTTGAGATTGGGGATAATTATTCCCCCAGAAGTTCTTTTACTGTTGAGGCTAGTTTTAACTATATTGGGTTTTTTGTTATTCAGATGAATTTGAGAATTGCTCGCTCTAACTCCATGAAGAATTGAGTTGGGATTTTGATGGGAATTGTATTGGATCTGTATATTGCTTTTGGCAGGATGGCCATTTTTACTATACTAATCCTGCCAATCCAAGAGCATGGAAAATTTTTCCATCCTCTGAGGTCTTGGATTCCTTTCTTCAAAGGCTTGAAGTTCCTGTCATACAGATCTTTCACTAGTTTGGTTATACTCACACCAAGATACTTTATATTGTTTGTGGCTATTGTGAAGGGTTTCATTTCTCTAATTTCTTTCTCAGCCTGTTTATCCTTTGAATATAGGAAGGCTACAGATTTTCTTGAGTGAATTTTATATCCAGCCACTTTGCTTAAGTTGTTTATCAGCTGTAGGAGTTCTCTGGTGGAGATTTTTGGGTGGCTTAAAGTATACTATCATATCATCTGCAAATAGTAATAATTTGACTTCTTCTTTCCAATTTGTATCCCCTTGACCTCCTTATGTTGTATAATTGCTGTAGCTAGAACTTCAAGTACTATATTGAATAAGTATGGAGAGAGAGGGCAGCTTTGTCTTAGACCCTGATTTTAGTGGGATTGCTTCAAGTTTCTCTCCATTTAGTTAGATGTTGGCTACTGGTTTACTGTATATTGCTTTTTATTATGTTTAGGTATGGGCCTTGAATTCCTTTTCTTTCCAAGACCTTTACCATAAAAGGATGCTGAATTTTGTCAAATGCTTTTTCAGCATCTAATAAAATGACCATGTGTTTTTTTATTTGAGTTTGTTTATATAGTGAATTACATTGACAGATTTCCATATATTGAACCATCCCTGCATCCCTGGGATGAAGCCAACATGATCATGGTGAATGATCATTTTGATTTGTTCTTGGATTTGGTAGCAAGAAATTGGTCTAAGGTTTTCTTTTTCTTTCTTTTTTTTTTTTTTGTTTTTTGTTTTTTGTTTTTTGTTTTTTGAGACAGGGTTTCTCTGTGTAGTCCTGGCTGTCCTGGAACTCACTCTGTAGACCAGGCTGGCCTCAAACTCAGAAATCCTCCTGTCTCTGCCTCCCAAGTGCTGGGATTACAGGCGTGCGCCACCACGCCCGGATTAGGTTTTCTTTTTTTGTTGGATCTTTGTGTGGTTTTGGTATCAGCGAAATTGTGGCTTCATAGAACGAGTTGGGTAATGTTCCTTCTGTTTCTATTTTGTGGAATAGTTTGAAGAGTATTGGTATTAGGTCTCCTTTGAAGGTCTGATAGAATTCTGCACTAAAACCATTTGGTCCTGTGCTATTTTTTTTTTTTGGTTGGGAGACTGTTAATGACCACTTCTATTTCTTTAGGGGTTATGGGACCATTTAGATGGTCTATCTGATCCTGATTAAATTTTGTTAGTTGGTATCTGTCTAGGAAATTGTCTATTTCATCTAGATTTTCCAGTTGTGTTGAGTATAGGCTTTTGTAGTAGAATATGATGATTTTTTGAATTTCCTCAGGTTCTGTTATTATTTCACCCTTTTCAATTTCTGATTTTGTTAATTTCGATACTGTCTCTGTGCCCTCTGGTTAGTCTGGCTAAAGATTTATCTATCTTGTTTATTTTCTCAAAGAACCAGCTCCTGGTTTTGTTGATTCTTTATATAGTTCTTTTTGTTTCAACTTGATTTCAGCCCTGAGTTTGATGACTTCCTGCCTTCTTCTCCTCTTGGGTGTATTAGCTTCTTTCTGTTCTAAAGCTTTCAGGTGTGCTGTTAAGCTGCTAGTGTATGCTCTCTCCAGCTTCTTTTTGTAGGCACTCAGAGCTAGGAGTTTTGATCTTAGCACTTTCATTGTGTCCCATAAATTTGGGCATGTTGTGCCTTCATTTTCATTAAATTCTACAGTCTTTGATTTCTTTCCTTATTTCTTCCTTGACCAAGGTATCATTGAGTAGAGCATTGTTCAGCTTCCATGTGTATGTGAGCTTTCTGTTGTTTTTGTTGTTATTGAAGACCACCCTTATTCCATAGTGATCTGATAGTAGACATGGAATTAGTTCAATCTTCTTATATGTGTTGAGGTCTGTTTTGTGGCCAATTATATGGTCAGTTTTGGAGAAGGTACCATGAGGTGCTGAGAAGAAGGTATATTCTTTTGATTTAGAATGAAATGTTCTATAGATATCTATTAAATTCATTTGGTCCAAAACTTCTGTTAGTTTCACTGTGTCTCTGTTTAGTTTGTGTTTCCCTGATCTGTCCATTGAGCAGAGTGGGTTGTTGAAGTCACCCAGAATTATTGTGTGTGGTGTGATGTGTACTTTAAGCTTTAGTAAAGTTTACCTGATCTGTCCATTGAGCAGAATGGGGTGTTGAAGTCACCCAGAATTATTGTGTGTGATGCGATGTGTACTTTAAGCTTTAGTAAAGTTTCCCTTACAAATGAGGGTGCCCTTTTATTTGGAGCATAGATGTTCAAAATTGAGAGTTCTTCCTGGCAGAATTTTTCTTTAATGTGTATAGTGTCCTGTGTCTTTTCTGATGACTTTAGGTTGAAAGTCTATTTTATTGGATATTAGAATGGCTGCTCCAACTTGTTTCCTAGAACCATTTGCTTGGAAAACTGTTTTCCACCCTTTTACACTGAGCTAGTGTTTGTCTTTGACACTGAGATGCATTTCCTGTATGCAGGAAAATGTTGGATCCTGTTAACATATCTAGTCTGTTAATTTATATCGTTTTATTGGGGAATTGAGTCCATTGATATTAAGAGATATTAAGGAATAGTGTTGTTGCTTCCTGCTATATTTGATGTAATTTTTATGTTTGTGTGGTTATCTTCTTTTGGGTTTGTTGAAAGAAGATTAATTTCTTGCTTTTTCTAGTGTGTAGTTTCCCTCCTTTTGTTGGTGTTTTCCATTCATTATCCTTTGAAGGGCTGGATTTGTGGAAAGATATTGTGTAAATTTGTTTTTGCCATGAAATACCTTGGTTTCTCCATCTATGGTAATTGAGAGATTTGCTAGATATAGCAGTCTGGGTTGGCATTTGTGTTCCCTTAGGGTCTGCATGACATCTTCCCAGGCTCTTCTGGCTTTCATTATCTCTGGTGAGAAGTCTGGTGTAATTCTGATAGGTCTACCTTTATAAGTTACATGACATTTTCCCCTTACTGCTTTTAATATTCTTTCTTTGTTTAGTACATTTGGTGTTTTAATTATTATGTCATAGAAGGAATTTTTTCTGGCCAAATCTATTTGGAATTCTGTAAGCTTCTTGTATGTTCATGGGTATCTCTTTAAGTTATGGAAATTTTCTTCTATAATTTTGTTGAAGACAGTTACTGGACCTTTAAGTTGGAAATCTTCACTCTCTTCTATACCTATAATCCTTAGGTTTGGTCTTCTCATTTTGTCCTAGATTTCCTGGATGTTTTGGGTCAGGAGCTTTTTGCATTTTTCATTTTCTTTGACTATTGTATCAGTGCTTTCTATGTATCTTCTGCATCTGAGATTCTCTCTTCCATCTCTTGTATTCTGCTATTGATGCTTGGATCCATGACTCCTGACTTCTTTCCTAGGTTCTCTATGTCTTGAGTTGTTTCCCTTTGTGATTTCATTATTGTTTCTACCTCCTTCTTTAGATCCTGCATGGCTTTGTTTAATTCCTTCAACTTTTTTGTTGTGTTTTACCTTAGTTCTTCAAGGAACTTGTGTTCTCCTGTATTTCTTTAAGGGAGTTATTTATGTTTTTCTTAAAGCTCTCTATGAAGCCCTCCATCAGCACCATGACCTGTCATTTTAAATCCAAATCTTGCTTTCCTGGTATGTTGGTGTATCCATGACTTGCTGTTGTAGGAGAATTGGGTTCGGATGGTGCCATATTGCCTTGATTATTGTTAGCAACGTTCCCAAGTTTGTCTTTTGCCATCTGATTATCTCTGGTGTTAGTTGGTCCTGCGCTCACTGGCTGGTTCTTGGCCCTCCTGTGTGCTTGCAGTCCTATCTCAGCAACCCTGGATGACTTGCTTTCCCTTGGCACAAATAGCTGTGGTGCTGCCACGTTCCTGGGTGCAGGTGGAGTCCTGGTAGAGTGTGTCCCAAGCGATCCTCTACTCTGGTGATCCCTGCCTACCAATCTGTTATACAGTCACAGGAGCAAAGATGGTGGCTGAGACCCACTCTCTTGTAGTTGTATTTGGGTATGTAGCTCGGTAGCCTTGATCAACTCTGGATGCAGGCTGTGCTGGATGTCTCCTCTGTGCAGCTGGGTGTATAGCTGGCTTCCTGAGCCACTTGGTGATGGCACTGTGGCAGGGGATGTTCCTGATCCAGAGGTGGAAACCAGAAGGCTCCTGCCAGAGGTCTCCGGACAGGATCCTCAGATCTGCAGGGCTGGTCTCACCTGTGCAGGCTGCCTCCTCCACGCTGGATGCTGGGAGGATATCTGTCTTCCTGTGCCTCTTGGAGATGGTGCACTGTGGCAGGGGATATTCCTGATCTGGAGCTGGAAACCGGAAGGCCTAAGCACTTTTTTTCTCAGTATTTAAATGCCTCTGTTGTGACTATGCTTCCACGTGTTTCCACCTCCTCACTTCTTGCAGCATCCTGTCCATTCACTCAAGACTTCCCATCAACAAGATCACTGAGAGCTTTGTAGGCATGGTGCTGAAGTCATTGTTCTCATGGGTTTTTTTCTTTTATATTAGTATATATTAACTGCACATAATGGAGTCCTTATGATAGTTTTACACATGTACATAGTACATTCCAAGCACAATCTTATCGCCCTCTCTGGTCCCCCTGTTAATCTCATTCCTCTTCCCAGACAGTTATTTTCCTATTTTCAAGTTTTTGAAACATGAATCAATGAGTTTCATTGGGGTTGCTTGCAGGAGCCTGGGTGACTTTGCAGTGGCTGAGGAGAAAATCGTCCCCCTCCTTCAGCAATCATTAACTGCATATGAATACACAAAAAGGGTGGAGCCTCATGCGTCCATCCCATTCCCCTGATATAATGTTGGTGGGCACAATCTTGTCCAGTCCTTGTGCAAGTGGAGGGCATGATGACAGGCCCTACCAAGGACTTTGAATATTCATGTATCGCCCTCATTAGATTGTCCCCTCCAGAAGACAAAAAGAATGACTTAAGTGTATTTACATTGTCAACACAGTTAAATGTTCATAGAACTGAACCTAGGAATGTATCTCAGTTGATAGTGTTTGCCTAATATAATGAAGCCCTAAGAGTCACTCTCAGCACTGTGTAAACTGGGTGAGGTGGTGCCCGTAGCCCAGCATTCAGGAGAATTGAGAAGCTCAAGGTCTTTGGTGACTGTATATTGACTTCAAGACCAGCTTGGGATACATGGAACTTTGTTTAAAAACAAACAAACAAAAGGCAGGGCTAAAGAGATGGCTCATAGGTTAAGAGTGCTTGCTGCCCTTGCAAAGGACCCAGCACCCCTAATGCGGGGATCACAACTGTTTGTAACTCCAGCTCCTATAGATTTTGTGCCCTCTTATTGCCTCCAATGGCTGTGTGTGTGTGTGTGTGTGTGTGTGTGTGTGTGTATGTACAAAAGCACAAAAGGAAGAAACTTTTTTAAAAACATGTTTATTAAATTTAGTTATTTTCAATTATGACTATGATATTTTTAAATTTGCAATTTTTATTTTATGTGCATGGATATTTTGCCTTCATGTATGGCTATGCATTGCATGGGTACCTAGTACTCCTGGAGGCAAGAAGTAGGTAATGAACCCTGGATTGAACCTAGGACCCCTATAAAAGCAATTAGTGCTCTTAACTACTGAGCTCTCTCTCCAGCCCTATGACTATGAGGGTTTTGGCTCATGTGTATTGTAAAGGGAGTGTGTGAAGACTGAGCTACCATCAAGAAAGATGCAGAGCTGATCCCTGGAGCCTGAACATAGATGTGAACTGGAGAATTCCGGGATATGATTCTGAACACTCCAAACTTGGAGAGACTCCGAAGCTCTGACAAGGCTGCAGGAGGAATTGGGATGCTCAGGAAATAACAAGTCCTCAAAGAGACACTTACTCAACTTGAGGTGAGTTAACCTAACAGGAGGATTGCTACAGGCTCACTTATCACATCCTCTAAAGAGAAGAAAGAGACCCGCGGGTACAAGTAAGTCATTTTCAATTGTGTTGTAGCCAAGGCATGCAGAAAAGACATTAATGTCTCAGGAAGGAACCCATTAGGCCAAATAAACGTCACAGTAGCCAGACATTATTGGCTCCCATAGGACCAAGACACTTTAGAGTTGTTTGCTTCAATAAGAATCGGGGCCTGGTGTTTTCAAGAGAAATAAATTGCACAACCACTAATATGCTTAAGAAAAAAAATATTTTGACACTCCATTCCAATAACAGATAACAGAATCATCTGCTGAGTAAATCAGCAGTAATCCCCTTCATCACAGAAAGACTTCTCCCCTTGCCCAAAACTCCCTTTCCGGGATGTTTTCTCTGTCAAGCCCCTCTCTTATTGTAAATGTGGCTTGTCACAGAGCAGTCTATATACCTCTGGCGTGAACACTGGTCAAGCTTGTTCACCAGGTTCTTATGGGAAAATCTGAGGATTTCTAACTAATTAATCTCTTGATCATGGCAAAACAAGGCTTGTAATAGAGGAGAGTGCACCAGTGCTGAGTTTGGTCTGGAAGAAAATCAAAAAGTAGAGTTGCAGCTAGACAGACTCCGAATGTGGGACAGAAATCAGGGCAGAACAAAGACAGACAAGCAGACTCCACCTTGCTGCTTGTTGACAAGACTGCCAAGTTGATGTCAACCCTTCAAGGAAACTCATGTGGCCATCCATGAGCTTCCTGCCAGGAAAGGAAGGCAACATAATCTTTTACTGTTGGGAGATTCCTAAATGAGCTTGTGTTGGGTGGGGATGGGGGTAGCGGTGGCAGTGGGGTAATAGCTCCTGTTCCTCAAGGAAAAGCAACTCTGGCAGAAAGGCATGCATTGCTCAGACCCCCTGTCCCTTCTGTTCTGATTGTACTCCTCAGCAGAAAACACAGAATCCCACAAACCTCTGCTTGGATAAAGACGACTTTCCTCTTGTGACAGCAATCAACTCTATGTTTTTATCCTCTTTCCAAGCATTGTTCCTAGATAGTGATGTCACTGGATTTGCTGATGTCCTAGGAATCTTTCAGAGATTTCTCAACAAGGAATCTTTCCTAAGTGTCTAGAGAAGCTAATGTCAAATGAGTATCAGCTAAAGATAAAAAGAAATGCCAACAATTTCACTGTTGTTTTGCATCCTGATTCAATACATCACTTTTCTACTTTGTATCTGCCGATCGGCTTATGTTTAGAAGATCTGAGTTCAAATCCTACTTCTATCCCCTCTACCCTAGTGGTGCTGAGAAAACCCTTGATAGATGTGAGTATCCATAGTCTTAACTTTAGAAGTACAGGTGTGTGTGGTGACCGTTTCTGTCTAATGCTATTGGGTTCTCAATGAGTTGGAAAATAAGATTCTCAAGATTACCTCATCTTTAACTATATGTTCTTAAGGCAACTCTGGAAATTCCCAGAGCTCTCTTTATATCAAAGTCCCTCAGGACAAGGCAGCAGTGATCTTTCATCAATACAAGACAGAAATAGTTCATGAGGGTAAGATAAGGCAGACATCTTGACGTCTGATTCATAATGGTGGCCTTTTGTTGCTTGCATTTGATCCAAAAACATACCTGTTCCCAGTTATTACCTGTTGTTAAAAAAATCTTCACACAAATCAAAAGATGCGCACAAATTCCTGACAAGACAGAACAACATGCATCATCCCATATCTAAGCACAGTTGTGCAAGATGTCCTGACCCTGTCATCACCATCATCATTACCGATATCACCACCACCATCACCACCATCATCCCCGCTCCCTTTATGATCATCACCATTGCCATCATCATCACCATCATCCTTATTATCATTACTTTTAATGATATGCTTGGGATGTAGGCCAAAATAGAAAACCTCCAATTTCAAGATGACTATTTGAAGGGACTGCAGAGAGGAGACTCTAAAATGTCATTCTCCTGGGGCACATTTACATCTATTCTATAAAGAAACTGTAGATATAAAGAGATTTCCTCTGAGGCTTCATTTCTGCCTCATCCAGATCCATCCTGAGATGATCTCAGGATGTCACATGCAATTCTTAAGTTATTACTAATAAGATGTGGCCTTCATAAAGAGATGACTTCGGTCACGGGACATTTCTCTCCCTTCAATCTCACATCACTTTCATCAGCCCCTTACTCAATAACCTTAAACCTTGTTTCTTTCAGTAGCTCAAGATTCTATTTAATTGTCAAACATCTGTGTAACTTTAATTTTTTCAAGGCCTATTTTTAATGATGGCTCTTAAATGCTTTAACCTCTCTTTTAGCCCACCACCCACCAGAGGCAGTAGAAAAGAAAAGATAGGGGGAAGTGGACCTGTTTAGGAAGGCTCTTTGGAGCAACTCCCATCTGTGTTGTCTAGAAGTGAGAGGTTCAGTTCACAGTGGCAGCTTGATCCACTTGCAAACACTTCGCAGATACACCAGCAGTCCAGTTCAATAAGTCAGAATGGCAAAGAAGATTCAGCGGAAGTCGCATGACCTAGCAGAGGCAGTCAGGCCTCAGCCTCAGCAGGAGGGATCTGGAAGGAACACCGGGAGAAGTTTTCGGCTGTGCCTCTCTCAGTGAAGCAAAGATCAGCAAAGACACAAGACCAAGAAGTATTTAGCTATGCGAGCAGTCCGCCCTCCAAACATCATGTGTCCTCCACAGGTCTCGGCTCAGCACCTGTCTTGTCTTAGCAGGTGCATCTGTCTCAGCTGATATCACTCCACTAATCAGCCTGAGTCTGCAGAAGTGGCAAGAAACTGCAGCATGCCACCAGAAGTTTGTTGGTGCATTTCTCTCTACAGAGTGCTGACAAATGAAGCTCAACTACGCAACGTAAGGCCAACCAATAATGCCAATAGTGAAAAGTCCTTCATCACGTGTCCTTTCACGTGCTTGCTTTCGCAGAACATCCTTTCACTGGTGTCTGCTTCAGTTCCTTCATGATCCTGCCTTAGTCTTTCACCTGTGTCCACTTCAGTGAAAATTTCCTTCATATGTTTGCTCCAGAAAAATACCATCAACCGATTTTCCAAAGAGCCCTTAGTTTCCACTTCACATCTGGAAGTTGCTTTGAGCCTTATTCTTTGTATATGACTCCCATGTTTGTGAATAATAATACATATGTATGTTTTCCTCATGGTAACCTCTGCATTCGCCAACTTATTTTTCAGACTAAAGTTATCCAAACTCGAGAATGGAAATTTGAACCTACATATGATGGGGAGGATGTGTCTCCACCTGTCTTGTGACTAGAGGATTTTCAAAGCAACGGAAATGTGATTTCCAGATCCTAGGCATAAGTTACGTTCTTGAAATCCGAGCTCAGAGTGAACATGAACATATTTTACATTTTCACAGTCAATTTTATAAAAAGAATCACGAGACCAACATAGCACAATGCTGAAAAAAAAAAAAGGGACAGTTTAAAAATAGCAATTATTTATTTATTTATTTATTTATTTATTTATTTGCTTTTGTTTTCCTGGATCAAGGGCTTTCTCCCATCCAAGTACTAACCAGGCCCGACCCTGCTTAGCTTCCGAGATCAGACGAGATCGGGCGCGTTCAGGGTGGTATGGCCGTAGACAGGGGCTTTCTCATAACATTTTCTGCATCATTCTGTGCTCTTTCCACCCCCCCTTTTAATTTTCTATATTCTTTGTTTACATTCCAAATGATTTCCCCTTTCCAGGTTCCCCCTCCCCATAAGTCCAATAAGCCATCTTCCCTCTACCCATTCCCCAATCAACCCCCTCCTATTTCTCTGCCCTGGTAATCCCCTACAATGCTGGATCAAGCCTTTCCAGGACCAGGGCCCTCTCCTTCCTTCTTCTTGAGAATCATTTGATATGTGGATTGTGTCTTGGGTATTCAGAGCTTCTGGGCTATCCACTTATCAATGACTGCATTCCATATGTGTTCTTTTGGGATTGGGTTACCTCGCTTAGGATGATATTTTCCAGTTCCAACCATTTGCCTACAAATTTCATGAATTCATTGTTTTTAATTGCTGAGTATTATTTCATTGTGTAAATATACCACAATTTCTGTATCCATTCCTCCATTGAGGGACATCTGGGTTCTTTCCAGCTTCTGGCTATTATAAATAAAATTGCTATGGACATAGTGAAGCATGTGTCCTTAATGCATGCTGGGGAATCCTCTGGGTATATGCCCAGGAGTGATATAACAGGGTCCTCTGGAAGTGTCATGCCCAGTTTTCTGAAGAACCGCCAGACTGATTCCCAGAGTGGTTGTACCATCTTGCAATCCCACCAGCAGTGGAGGAGTGTTCCTCTTTCTCTACATCCTTGCCAACAGCTGCTATCTCCTGAGTTTAATCTTGACAATTCTGACTGGTGTGAGGTAAAATCTCAGGGTTGTTTTGATTTGCATTTCCCTAATGACTAAGGATATTCAACATTTCTTTTTGTTTGTTTCTTTGGTTTCCTTTGTTGATTTTTTTTTGTTTTGTTTTTTGTTTTTGGATTTGGGTTTTTCAAGACAGGTTTTCTCTGTATAGCCCTGGCTGTCCTGGAACTCACTCTGTAGACCAGGCTGGCCTCGAACTCAGAAATCTGCTTGCCTCTGTCTCCCAGAGTGCTAGGATTACAGGCGTGCACCACCACCGCCCGTCAACATTTCTTTTTTTTCTTTTTTTTTTTGATTTTTTTTATTGTATATATTCTATATTTACAAATTATTTCCCTTTTTCTGGTTCCCCACCCCCAAAGGTCCCACATGTCCTTTTCCCTCCCCCTGCTCCCGCATCCACCCCTTCCCACTTTACTGTTCTTGTACTCTCCCACAATGATGTTTTGGTCCATTCTAGCATTCTTAAGGTGCTTCTCAGCCATTCAAAATTCTACAGGTGAAAATTCTTTGTTTAGCTCTGTACCCCATTTTTAATAGAGTTATTTGGCTCTCTGGGGTCTAACTTCTTGAGTTCTTTGTATATATTGGATATTTTAGCACTCTGTCGGATGTAGGATTGGTGAAGATCTTTTCCCAATTTATTGGTTGCTGTTTTGTCTGATTGACAGTGTCCTTTGCCTTACAGAAACTTTGTAATTTTATGAGGTCCCATTTGCCAATTCTTAATCTTAGAGCATAAGCTACTGGTGTTCTGTTCAGGAAATTTTTCCCTGTGCCCATGTGCTCAGTGTTCTTCCCCAGTTTCTTTTCTATTAGTTTCAGTGTGTCTGGTTTTATGTGGAGGTCCTTGATCCATTTGGAGTTGAGCTTAGTACAAGGAGATAAGAATGGATGGATTTGCATTCTTCTGCATGCTGATCTCCAGTTGAACCAGCACCATTTGTTGAAAAGGCTATCTTTTTTCCACTGGGTGGTTTTAGCTTTGTAGATGATCAAGTGACCATTTCTGGGTCTTCGATTCTATTCCATTGATCTACCTGCCTGTCCCTGTACCAATATCATGCCTTTTATAACACTATTGCTCTGTAGTACTGCTTGGGGTCTGGGATACTGATTACCCCAGAAGTTCCTTTACTATTGAGAATAGTTCTAGCTATACCTACAGAGCTTAAAAAATAATGCCCAGGTCTCCTCCCCACATTGGGAATCCTCTTTAATTGTTGCTTTGAAAATCCCAAGCTCCTATAAGAATGAAATTCCCAACAGGAAGCTACCCTCAGTCAGGATTGAGAGGCACTCTCCAAAGTTCATGGGGCCTTTCTGAAGGTACTACATGCTGGTGTTGATGTACCACTTTCCAACTCTGATGTCCACTGACAAATAATGAGTGTCATATTACCTGAGGACCACACCCCACACCTGCAGATTCAGAGAGCAAGTGCATATAGCCACCACAGTTAGCACAGGTAGAGAGAGTGTTTGGGTTCCTGCTGTCCAGTGGGAACCAGACTTGGCCATGCCTAAGGCTGTGTTCTGGTGGAAATATCTCCTTCAAGGTGTAAGAAGTGGTATGTGACAGGGGCACAAATCACTCTGCACTCTCTCATGCTGTTGCCCTAAGAATGCAGAGACTTTCTGAATGCAAACTGTACCATGTCTTGAGATGGCTGGTTTGGGCTCAAAATATGGTAACGTTGGGAATGTTTCTAAAAACAAATGATACCTGAACATTGCTTCTTAAGCTCAAACCTCACCTCCCTGCCGATTTGTAGCTGCCTGGGTGGTGTGGCTATATGTCCAGCCTCACTCCTTGCTAAGCTGTCTTTAGAAACAGCCATGTTTGTTCATCTTCCTGTCCTTCCAGGCCACAGAAAATCAACTTCTGCACTGTTGGCTAGCTATTCTTCCCAGAACACATTGTCTAACAGAAAACCTTAAGGAAAAACATTGCCTTGGCCCACAGTCCAGAGACTTTAACCTGCCCTCAAAGGAGGGTGTGGGGAGAAGAGGAATGACAATAATGTAGGCAGGAAATGGTGGATAGGGGATACGGGTGCTTGGCTGGCTTTGTCCAACCTCTTCCAATGAGCTCTCTTTGTCCTCAATACAGTGCTATTTCAGTGCTCAATACAGGGTGGGTTTATACCACATTAGTTCTCTATCTACGTTCCAATATGCTCAGAGGTAAGCTTCAATCATACAGGTGATTCTAAATCCAGTCAAATGAATGGTCAAGATCAACCACCAAAGTGGCTTCTGATGCATTTTGTTAAACTTCAGTGCTCTCTTCCCTGTTTTCTTCCTCCTGTATGAAAAAAAAACAGGGTCTCAAACCACCCCTCCTCCTCTATGGCATCCCCTTACATCATTATAAATCTGGCTAAGTTTATCTTTCAAGCCTGTGGTGGGTTTAATTTTTCGTCATAATTCCTTCCACGGCTGTGCTAAGGCTCTCAATGCTCTGGCTCCAAGGACACTGGGCTTTGTTTCTTAGTTACTGTTGATCATCAACTTGGTATAACCTAGAGTCACTGAAGAAAGGAGTCCCAGTTAAGTAATTGCCAAAATAAGATCTGTTTGCGGGACTGTCTGTCTTAATTGTTAATTGATGAATGGTGTCAATAGTCGGCAGTGCCATTCCCTAGGAAGGTCCTCCAGGAAAGCTAGCTGAGACTAAATCTGACAGAGTCAACAGAGTTCCTCCAGGCTTCAGGCTTACACCTAAGGTCCTGCTCTGACTTTCCTTAATGAGAGACAGTGACCTAGAATTGTAACCTAAAGAAATTCATTCCTGTATAGGTTGGTTTTGGTCAGACTGTTTGATCAGAGTAACAAAGGAACCTGAACACCATGTGAGTTGCTTTGGCTTATGGGACACTTCCTGACAAGCTATGAATGGAGGCTTAATACATTTTTATAACAACCTGGTGTTGCCATTGACAGAACATAAAGCTGCCTTGGCCTGATAGTCCACAGGGGAGGAAGACACGAGGAGGCAACCAGTACAAAACTTGATGCTTGTTGCTGCTTGAAGAGGGGATAACCTACTCATCCAAAATCCAGCTGTTCCACACATCTGTGAACACACCAATGCTCGTTGAATACTGCTGTGCTGTAGTCTAGCTCTTCACATCACATTGCTGTGACATCTAGTGGAGACACCTTTATCTGTGTGCCTAGCCTTTTAAATAGGAGCTATTCTTAATTTAATACACGTGGGTCAACCTTTGGTGCCTTGTATTAACCTCAGTTTGTTCTGGCGTCTTGCATTTGTCCTCTCCCCTGGTTGATGTGCTTATGTATTCTGATCTCTAATAACTGGCTATTGATGACTTCATCCTGCTCTGTGGACAGAATGCCTTTCGCTGTGTCTCTCGTCTTGCAATCTGTTCCCTTTCAAGCACAAGCTGCATTTGGTTTCTTCTCTTATGCTTTCATTTTTAAAGCATCTTTTCCTTTGTGGAAATTCTTTATATATTAGTCAGAATTCACTAAAGGAACTGAAACAACAGGATGTGTATGTGTATATGTGTATGTGTATGTGTGTATGTGTGTGTGTGTGTGTATGTGTGTATACATATATGTATATGTGTGTATTATATACATTTGTATTTAATATTTTTGCATATTATGTAAACATTCATCACATATAATCTTTGTATAATATTTGTTAATTACGCCTAGTGTCCGGGTGGTACAACAATGACTGGCTGCACACTGGAGAAACTGAGAAACTGTCAGTTGTCCAGATAACAAGGCTGGCTGTCTCAGCAGTCTCAACCTGCACCAAAGGCTTGTAAGTGTCCTGGAGAGCTTCTGGTTTTCATCCCACATCAAAAGGCAGAGAAGCCAGGTTCCCATATAATCAAAGAATAGCAGCGGCAGCAGCAACAACAAAACAGATGCAATTGCCAGCAGGGAGCAATGGTGGGCAGGCCAAGCAGCACTGTTTCACCTTCAGATTGCTGTGCCTCACAACCTGTGTTCCATCCTATAACCCACATGAGAAATAAACAACACCACTTGCACAAATGGTTCTGAGAGCTCCACATGTATGCTCTGACTCACTTGTGCACACAATTGCATGTGCATGCACAAGTGCGCACACACATTCACCCATGCACACACACACATACACACACCACACACATGCATTCATACATACTCAGGCATATACACATAATCAGTTAACTAATATAAAGAATAAAAAAGAATTTATTTAATCTTGTACCTGAATACCAGGGTTGTGTTGGTTTTTGAATCAGTCTTAATTGAGCATACAAATTATTTATAAAGGACTCAGCCCGTTGTCTCTCTTTGTCTCTATGGCGTTTGCTTCACACTTGGGGTATGGCGGCTTCTCTCTCTCTAGCTCTGGTTCTCTTTTGTGTTAATAAGATGCTAAAAACAGTTTCTATCTTACAAATGTTGTTTATAACACTGGAACATAATCTCCTTTGCTATGTCTCCATGACACACACCCTCTTTCTCTTTTGCCAGCCCCCAAATGTGCAAGCAGGGCCAAGTTCTTAAATGGCCAATCACATTGGTCAGGAATCTTGAGCCTCTCAGCGGAAGTCTATTAGAGTCATTTCCTACAACTAGGGATTGAGGTTAATTCCATCCAAACTATCAAACTGGGCACAGAGGAAGGAGTGTGTTCCTTAATGATTGTTCAGGACATAATAGGAGAAAAGGACATTATTATATGTATGATAATCCACAAATGTCCAACACACCAAGGAGAGATGAGAAAATAACTTTGCACATGATAAATGGATTCAATTTTACACCTGATAGTAGAAAACCGACTTGTAATGAGGTGTGTGTGTGTGTGTGTGTGTGTGTGTGTGTGTGTGTGTAAGAAAGAGAGAGAAAGAGAGAGAGAGAGACAGAGAGACAGAGAGAGAGAGACAGAGAGAGAGAGACAGAGAGAGAGAGATTGTGTGTGTTTTTGGATGCATGTTTGCTGTTAAATGTGTTCATAATGTGTAATGTAAATGCTTTTTTTGTATTGGGCCACGAAATGACTAACAATTACACAAAGTCAGGTTTTTTGGACTTTACTGTTATAAAATATGTATAGCACAGACATAGCAAGAATGTAAGTTAAACAGAGACTGGCGAGATGGCTCAATGGTTAAGAACGATTGCTGATCTGACAGAGAACTGGAACTAAATTCCAAGCATGTACATTGAATGGTTCACAACCTCTTGGCTCCACATTCAGGGAATACCATGATCTTTTTTGGCCTTTTATTGGCACCTGGACACACATATGCATACATGCACATATACACCTGCACACATAAATGCAAATAAAATAAACCCTGAAAAATTAAAAAAAATACATTATATAATTGTTGTTAACCAGATAGCCAATTGGTTCTTAACATGATGCTCTGGGGTTTCACAAAGATCTTATGTGGACAGGCTGATTTGACAAAATCCAAATGCAGTACATATTTGATTGTAAGTGTAACTCCAACAGGAATGTTGGCTGACACGTTCTCCCACATGAATGACAAGACACGAGTGAGACAGAGATGACACGTATTACTTAGTATGTCATTCATTTATCCATCAGAGTCATTTATTTGCTGAATCAGATAGAGATATTCCAAATGCTAAAAATATATTCAATGTTTATGTTATTCATACTTTGGTGGCTACAGGTGTGACATAATTCAGTTCCAGTAGCCTGGGTAAAGCCTTCTCTGTTAAATGTTTAAGTCTAGACAGCTATCAGAATTTAATCCAAGATGTGAACAGCACCACTATGGTCAACACGCAGTCACTATGCACAGAATGGAGAAAGGCCTGCGGGAGCACCTGGTTTGATGGTGTAGCTCCCACAAACACACATGGGCAACTTCAGGAATGCAAGCAATAATTAAATGTAGTAAAATTAAATAGTGACAAGCACCCAGTAGTTATTACTTTTGCAAGTTATGTAAATTCATTAAGTGTGTGTGTGTGATGTTGAATACTGACAGTAGTGTAATATTGAATGATAACCAGATTGCAAGATCCCTAAACATCTGACAGCTGGATTTTGTTGAATCCATACAAGGCACATCATCGCATCCATGTTCCTCCCCAGGATAATGGTCCTCTGCAAGAGAGAACCATTAAGGTGCAAAAATAGACTGAGATCTTGTCAGGGTATGTGGGGGAGGGTGCTGAATGTGGGCTCACTTGGCATGAAAAGGAAGTAGAGATGATCCCCATGGTAGAAGGATCCCGAATCAGACCACAGCAAGCAGAAGCAGAAGTTCAGAGTCCACAGATGAACTGAGGACGTAAGTGTCCTCCCCGACCCCACAACCCCTTGCAGTGACTGTGGAGAGCTTGAAAAAGTTCCCCTGGTCCTCTAGTGAGAACACAGCTGCACTAGTCCCTGTAACAGGGCTATTGGGTGCAGCCGATATCCAGGATATATGTGTACATAAATGCATGAATTTTACACATAAATGTATGTATATGTTTTAGTTGGAATTGAGTCTAAAAATTATATCAGTCTTTAAGATAAATAAGATTGCACCTTCAGATCAGTTCCGCTGTGAGGAGCTGTCAGTCAAAATCTCCAGCCTTTCAGGTGTGCATGTTATGCTGTTCTGTGAGACACAGAGCACTTCTTTGAAAATGTATGTTTTTCATCACAGCTCAATATTTTAACCAGATAGTTCCCATGCATTTCTAGTTATCAGAATCTCCTGGGTGGAAGGTGAGAGACAGATCTGAGAATATGACTACTGTTAGTTATGAGTCAATAGTTCTAGAGCTCAGAGCCCTTAAGGTTATCCTTGTCCCAGTAGCTGGGCGGTGTGTGGTAGAAAGATCCTGGGCTCTTAATGAGGAATCAGTCCTGTTCTACCTTGTGTCATCTAGAGGAAGGCCATGTCTCCTCCTTCAATAATTTTATCTTTATAGCTGTGCCCTGTGTCAGGTGCCCTGTGTCAGGTGCCCTGTGTCATGTGCCCTGTGTCATGTGGTCTGTGTCATGTGGTCTGTGTAATGGTGGTGGGGGTAAGAGGACCTTATCACCCTGTTCTTCTGGAAATCTCTTGTTTTCTGAACAACTTTCCCTACACATCTGGATTCCATCCAACAGGGGGAAGGGGTCTAATTCTCTTTCTACAGGGAGATGTCTTGATTGAAATAAATTCTTCAAGTTTCTTTCTCAGAAGGAAAACTCTAGCTTTTACCTAATTTGCCTGGACCAGAGGCCCCTGCACCTTAGACTACTTTCCAGATGGGGAAAAGAAATTGGTGTGAACTTTTACCTCAGTGAAAGGGAGGTGATGCTGATGAATCGGATCATGGGACCAAGCACACTTTGACTGAAGGCAGAGAGAGTGAGGGAGCTCCGCGGATCTAATCTAACACACCTGAAATTTCTAAGGATGGTAATGGCACACACAGAAGACATATTGAGGATGGTAAGAAAGACTTTAATAAAAATGTAAATGGAAAAGGCCATAAAACCCAAATGAGCCTCATTCCCTGGGCCATAATGAGCTCTGTGCACAGACCTGGTTAATGGCTTTTTTCAAAAAAAAAAAATAATAATTTTATTGTAGCTTCTATTTTTTCAGTCAGTGTAATTAGAGCTTAATTAATTCCCCCCTAAAGGGGAAAGAGAGGACAAAACGGTGTTTGATCTGAGTCATATAGAGCGGGCAAAGTAATTAGGCTCACAAGTTACCTCCCCTCACCTTTCTTCTGGTACAGATTCTGGAAGATAGATGAGAACTGTTGCCGTTTCCCCCTGGCGTAGAAAATAAGTTGGCCAGCTGCAATGGGGCCAGAGGACTTTACTGAGTCAGAGATCTTACTTTTTTTCCTGAAAAAGAAGGAAAGAAAGAAACCATATCTGTAAAAGCCTCCTGCATGAATTCTCCAGTGACAACAAGTTAGTTAAATTTTGGATATAAAAAAGGATAGTTCAAAGTATTAGAAGTACAGTTTATGTAGGGTTGGCATGAGTGGTTATTCGTCAGGACATAAAGTCCTAGATTTACACCAAAGCCATAGGAGTTTTACCCTCTATCTAGAAAGTGCAGTGGCAGGGACTGGGGAGGGCCTCAGTCAGTGAAGTGCTTGCCACAAGAGCACAAGGATCTGAGTTTGAGCCCAAGCACCCATGTAAAGAGCCGAAAGTAATTATACACAGTTGTAGTCCTAGTACTGGGAAGGCAGAGGCAGGAGCATCACTGAATCTCTGATGCCAGTTAGAGAGCCTGTCTCAAAAGACAAGGAATAACACCTGGGATTGACTTTAGAAGTTGAAATGTATAGACACTGTGCGTGTGCACATACACATACATCAATACACATCTATACACACATTTATACACATGCACTTACATACAAGAAAACAAAATGTAAATAATATTTTCAAGTTATGCTAATTTTGAAAGAGTTAAAGAGGCCATATTATAAATATTGCTACGATACATGTAGAGGTTGCCAGATAATTCTATGTGTGTAGGAGTTGCCAGGTAGTACTATATGTGTAGGGGTGACCAGGTAGGGTTACCAGGTAGTACCGTGTATGTAGGAGTAACCAGGTAGTACTTGGTCTATAGACGTTGCCAGGTAGTACTATGATTTTAGTTCATTTTACCCTAGATTCACAGTATAATCTAGTAGAATTAGTTCTGAGCAATTGTCCCCACTCCTGTTTGAGAATAAATCACCTCTGGCTTTCATAGCAAAGACTTGTTGCATGTTAATACAACCTCAGGCAGCCCCACTAGCAATGAAGGTGCCCAGGATAATGAGAGAAGCAATGACTCGCTCAAGAAAGCCCAATTCATTTGTTGGGTTCTCAAGAATAGCACGTGAGAAACCAAGTACCGTGGACACCTACCATGTGGCAAAAAGGGCATGGACCATGAAAACACCGCCACATTTGGTTTTGGGAAGCAAGAGCAAAGCCACCATTCTAGTGTCTCCATCATGGTGTCCAGGGATGCAAGACTGCAACAAGAATACGGTCAAGAGGAAGCTGTCCTTGTCCCTCTGCCTTCCTGTTACATATATCCCATGACACTCTCTTCCTCTCACAAACCACCTCCTGCTTTCATGTTCTACACATATGTGCATGAATAGATGTGTATGTGTGCATGCATGCATGTACATTCAGTACCTCCAACAAAAGTATTCTAGAGCCAGGTGTGGCTCACACCTAGCACTCAGAAGGCCAAGGCAGGAGGACGGCTGAGAGTTCAAGGCCAGCCTAAGCTGCAATGTTCTCAAAAACACACAAATACCTCAGGTGGGTAAGGATTACTCACATTTCCATGCGCACTCCCAGGGCCTCTAGCCGCCTCAGATCCTGAGCCTGGGTTCTTAGAGAAAACGTGAAAGAAGGCCAGTTTCCACATTGACTCCTTGGCGGCTGGAGTTTGTATCCTCAACCACATATTCCCGAAGGACAGCTTCCTTTCTTCTTGAAGCACAGCAACTGGTCCAGATCTCCTTTGCCCGAAAGCATCTGCAGTGACTCGTAAGGTATGGAAGGAAGAACTGGGATCTGGGGCTTCAAGTAGACCCTTGCTTGGGATCCCTTTGCTTGGAAGCCACACTTACGGTGGGTGAGAGCCTCTGACACAGTTGTGCCTCACAGTCTATTTCCAATTATATTTTGAATGCTCATTGCTAGTTCTTCAGATGCGACAGAGTAGCAAAAGCTGGTTTTACTATCACAGCTAACAACAGAGGCAGATGTTACATAGGCAACGATAGCTGTGCACACTCCTGACAGTGGGCAACATAGAGCAGAAAGCGCAGGGGCAGGAGACACAAATGAGACCACTCTGTGGCTGTCCTTGGTCACAGCCCAGAGAGAATTTTCTAGCTGTAAGGCAAGATAGAAAAACAGCGGGGACAATAGGACATGGGGAGGGAAAGGAGTCCTACACAGAGTCTGGTTGAAGTCTCTTGCCAGCAGAGAACCAAGAACTTTTTTTTTTTATTCTTTTTTTTTTTTTGATTTTTTTTATTGTATATATTCTATATTTACAATTCATTTCCCTTTTTCTGGTTCCCCACCCCCAAAGGCCCCACATGTCCTTTTCCCTCCCCCTGCTCCCGCATCCACCCCTCCCACTTTACTGTTCTTGTACTCTCCCACAATGATGTTTTGGTCCATTCTAGCACCAGTGTCCACTCCTTTCTTCTTGTGAGACATCACTTGATATGTGATTTGTGTCTTTGGTGTTCCAAGCTTCTAGGCTAATATCCACTTATCAGTGACTGTATACCATGGGTATTCTTTTGAGACTGGGTCACCTCACTTAGTATGACATTCTCCAGCTCCATCCATTTCTCTAAGAATTTCATGAATTCATTGTTTCTAATGGCTGTATAGTACTCCATTGTGTATATATACCACATTTTTTGTATCCATTCCTCTGTTGAGGGACATCTGGGTTCTTTCCAGCTTCTGGCTATTATAAATAAGGCTGCTATGAACATAGTGGAGCATGTATCTTTATTGCATGCTGGGGAATCTTCTGGGTATATTCCCAGGAGTGGTATGGCTGGGTCCTCCGGAAGTATCACGCCCAGTTTTCTGAGGAATCGCCATACTGATTTCCAGAGTGGTTGTACCAGCTTGCATTCCCACCAGCAGTGGAGGAGTGTTCCTCTTTCTCCACATCCTCGCCAACACCTGATGTCTTCTGAGTTTTTAATCTTAGCCATTCTGACTGGTGTGAGGTGAAATCTCAGGGTTGTTTTAATTTGCATTTCCCTAATGACTAGTGATGTTGAACATTTTTTAAGGTGTTTCTCAGCCATCCGAATTTCTTCAGGTGAGAAGACTCTGTTTAGCTCTGTACCCCATTTTTGGATAGGGTTATTTGGTTTTCTGGGGTCTAACCTCTTGAGAGAACCAAGAACTTTAACACAACTGACAACATCAAACTGTTTTCTCCTGACCTAGGTAAAGGAACACATCCTAAAGTCCATGGACAATCCATCGAAGGCATCCCTGGAGTCACCCTGAAATCTCATTTATCAAAAAGAAAAGAGGAAAGAGCTGAACAGGTTTCTTAACAGCTCTTTAAGATGTAACTTGATTTGTCCTTTTGACAGTGTCTTTTGCCTTACAGAAACTTTGTAATTTTATGAGGTCCCATTTGTCTATTCTTGCTCTTAGAGCATAAGCAATTGGTGTTCTGTTCAGGAATTTTCCCCCTGAGCCAATGTCCAAATTGGCAACCAACAAATTGGGAAAAGATCTTCACCAACCCCACATCCGACAGAGGGCTAATATCCAATGTATACAAAGAACTCAAGAAGTTAGACCCCAGAAAACCAAATAACCCTATCCAAAAATGGGGTACAGAGCTAAACAAAGAATTTTCACCTGAAGAAATTCAGATGGCTGAGAAACACCTTAAAAAATGTTCAACATCATTAGTCATTAGAGAAAGGCAAATCAAAACAACCCTGAGATTTCACCTCACACCAGTCAGAATGGCTAAGATCAAAAACTCAGAAGACATCAGGTGTTGGCGAGGATGTGGAGAAAGGAACACTCCTCCACTGCTGGTGGGACTGCAAGATGGTACAACCACTCTGGAAATCAGTCTGGCGGTTCCTCAGAAAACTGGACAAGATACTTCTGGAGGACCCAGCCATACCACTCCTGGGAATATACCTAGAAGATTCCCCAGCATGCAATAAGGATACATGCTCTACTATGTTCATAGCAGCCTTATTTATAATAGTCAGAAGCTGGAAAGAACCCAGATGTCCCTCAATGGAGGAATGAATACAGAAAATGTGGTATATACACACAATGGAGTACTATTCAGCCATTAGAAACAATGCATTCATGAAATTCTTAGAGAAATGGATGGAGCTGGAGAACATCATACTAAGTGAGGTAACCCAGTCTCAAAAGAATACCCATGGTATGTACTCACTGATAAGTGGATATTAGCCTAGAATCTTGGGACACCAAAGACACAATTCACATACCAAATGATGTCTGACAAGAAGGAAGGAGTGGACACTGGTGCTGGAAAGGATCAAAGCATCAGTGTAGGGTAATACCAGAACAGAGAAGAAGGAAGGGGTGGAAGAGGGAGCAGGGGGAGGGAAAAGGGCATGTGGGACCTTTGGGGGGTGGGGAACCAGAAAAAGGGAAATGAATTGTAAATATAGAATATATCCAATTTAAAAAAAAAGATGTAACTTGAGTGAGCACCACCCAAATGGTGTCTATGTTTAATGCCAAGAGTCTTAATTATGGCTTTCCTTGGGAAGCCACACCCAACGGGGCAGGTCTTATTTTTTTCCTTGAACATCATGCACAGTCCTGAGTTCTCTTTCACTGAATTTTTTTTCTCCTGCTTCGAACAGAGCCAACTCCACTGCATACCGGCTCCTCCTGTGATTCCTTTTCTGCCTTGACTTTGTGATCCCCCTTGGCCTGAGTGCAGGCTCTGAAGAGAACTCCTAGGGCTCCTGCTAGTGCCAGTGTAGAGCTGAGCCTGAGTCCCTGCTGCTACTAGAAGAGGCGCACAAAGGAAGAATGCACACAGGACACACTGAGTCCTGGAGATGAAGACATTCCTAAATCCTTAAACTTCTGAGAGCGTATGAAGGGCCAAGAGTCACCATGGCAGACAAGTTCACAGAGAACCCAGAACACCTGCGGAGGATCAGCCCTGACTGTGGGTGGAATACTGACCTGGCCATGTGTAAAGAAATTGCTTGAGGCCAAGAGAAGAAACTGAGTTCAAAGAGTGCTTTGCAGAGGGATTAAGGGTGTCTTGCCTCTGTGATAAGCTAGCTAATATGCTAGCCTGGCCCCAGTACCAAATTTCCAATGCAAGACTCAAGAGTTTCAACTGCTTCCCCAAACATAACTTCCTCCTGGAAGAAAATTCCAGAATGTTAATGGAACCAAATACATCCATTACCAACAAAGATGAAGCACAGAGAGGCTGATATCCAGCCGTAAGTTACCAGGAGGGGCTGGAGAAGCAGAGCCGCGATCACAGTTGAGGGAGCTTGCTGTGAAGCATGGCAACTGCAGCTCGTTGGCATCACTGCTGTCCTCAGTGGCAGAGCCTTACCTTACAGAACGTAAATAACAGCCGTGACAGTCGCCTGCGATGCTGGCCGGTGGGGTCTGTGGGACCTCATCGGCCAAGTACGGAACACAGTCTAGCTGACTTCTGGCAAGAGGGGTTTTACTTGGTGTTGTAAGACATCTTTTTGGGGCACTGTCCCTGTATTAGTCAGGGTACTCTAGAGTAACATAATGAGTCTCATATATATATATATATGTGTGTGTGTGTGTGTGTGTGTGTGTGTGTGTGTTAGTATATGTGTGTGTGTTAGTATATGTGTGTGTGTGTGTCCCTAGAAGTCATCATTTCTACATTCCTTTAGTAGAACAATAGGTATTAGGTTTTCCTCTAGGCCCTAATATATATATATATATATATATATATATATATATATATGGAATGTATTATATTAATACATATGTGTATATATACATATGGGAATTTATTAGAATGACTTTGTGTGTTTCAGCTAATCCAACCATGGCTGGCTGTGAACAGAAAATTCAGGAATCTGGTAGTTGCTCAGTCCACTAGGCTGCATGTCTCATCTAGTCCCTAGTATATGCTGGAATTTAAAAAAAAAAAAGAGCCAATTCTAATGCCAGTGAAGGAGTGAACTTGCTAGCAGGTATGAGCAAGCAGGCAAAGCATAAAAGCTTGCTTTCTTTTCCTATATCTTATATAGGCCTCAAGCAGAAGGTGTGATCCAGATTGGATCTGAACTAAAGATGTGTCTTTCTACCATTGTTATCCAGAGCAGAAGTAGATCTTCCCACTTCCAATTAAGCAGAAATCCCTTGCAGGTGTGCCCTCCATGTTGGGCACCAAATGGCCATTAGAGTCTCCCCCATTATATGATGCTTCTCTGAGAGCAGATTTCCATGTGGCTTTTCAAAAGGTCATCAGCTGATAAACATCTAGGCTGTTTCAAATTCCTGCTACCCAAAGAGAAGCTTCACCCCTACTGACCGATGTTCATGGTACTAGTCAGTACTTTCCAGGAGGAGGAAAAAGGTAAACACCAATATCACCCTGTGACCTTGACAACATCCTGCTTGCATGACACGCCCACTGGCATGATAGTGGGATGCGTTTTATGGAGTAACAGCCACTGTCTGATTAAGGCCCGCTCCATGAGATGGAAGCCATGCCTTACACTGCTAAAGTGGCCAAGAACCTGAGACTAGATAGGACCTAGAGTAAGGCATAATTGCCATTGTTCTACTAAAGGAACATAGAAACGATGGCTTCTGGGAACACATTGCAGCTTTCGCCTCACACAGAGCACTGCTGAATCCTCATCAGAGAGCCTTCCTGCAGCTCACGACAATTAATAAAGAGGCCCACAACTCGACAACGTACAGAGAGTGAGACTTGAGAACACTCGGTCCCTAATGAGACATCATCAAACTGCTGCCCACGAGGCTCGGGGAGCTCCACAGAAGGGGAGGTGGAAAGACTGTAGGAGCCACAGACCATAGATGGCTAAGGACACAGTGTAGTCCAGACACAATAGGACTGATGCACACAGGAACTTACAGAGACCGACAACACACATGGGGACATACACACACATACACACACACACACACACACACACACACACACACAAGCAGCATAGATTCAAAACAAAATTCCAACACAGAAAAGGGGAAGTGGATCTAAAGGTCCACTCCTAACCAGGGGGCTATTTGTGATTGATATCTGCTAGAGAAGGTAAAATCAGTTTTTCTCCCAATGGTGTGTCTGTCACTGGGTCTATAAAATATACTCCAGAGCAGGCCCTGTGACCATGAGGAGTTGGCCAACACAAAACAGATCTGTGTGTGTGTGTGTGTGTGTGTGTGTGTGTGTGTGTGTGTGAATATACATGCATGGGTGCCTGTGCTTTTTGTTTTGTTTGGTTCAGTTTGTTTCTTTTGATTTTGATTTTTAAAGACAGAGAAAAAGAATATGAAGTTGGATGGATAGGGCTGTGGGGAGAATCTGGGAGGAGTTGAGGGAGAGGAAAGATCAAAATATATTATAACAAAACATTTTAAAGTAATAAAATAAATAGAAACGCTGAAGCTTGGGTTCCAGCATGAGCATAAGAGCTGACCGTGGCCCCCTGCACACCTACGAGCTCCAGGCTCAGAGTGACAGTCTGCTCCAAAAGACCAAGGTAGACAGTGACAGAGAAGGAAAACCAGTACTCTCTCCAGGCCTCTACATGACTATCTCCTCACACACACATATGCATGTACACTGTATACACACACATATGTGCACACATGCATATATGCATACACATGCACAGCATAAACACATATACACATGCAAATAAAAAGAGACAGAATCACAGGGGACAGAAAAATACACCTTTACTGAACAGGAAAAGGAACCTTATTAATATTAGCCTCAAAATGGCACAGATGTTAGAATTCACAGGATAATGAACTCTAAAAGCTGAAAAGAAGGACTTTCTACTATGTATTCGATAAGATGGAAGTTAACAAGTAAAAGAAGTACGCATCCAGCAAACACTGTCGCTTGAAAATGGAGGAGAAATGAGAAGTCCGAAGAGCAATGAGAACTGGGAGGTCTGGGTACGCTTGGGTCCGCCTTACAGGAAAGATTATTGGGAGCTTGTGATGGAAACAAAGCTACATTCGACAGTGCCTAAACTCTTCAGGGAGAAAGGACACTGATTAGAGCAGCCACACGGCCCACAGGAACAGGGTGTTCCTGTGTCTTTGCAAAGCCCTTGGCTTGGGGTTGAGATGTGAACCTAGCATGATGCACAGCACTGGGAAGATGGCACTGAGCCTCGCCCTCGCCTATCTTAACAACACTACAGAGGAGCAATTCCAGACTGTGCCGAGGGGCACGTGCTGAGTAAAGGCTATGTCAGTACAGCAGCCAGGACAGAGAAGAGATAGAAAGACATGTGACCATACAGCTACAAAAGGTTCCCAGCTGTTGTAAGGCATAGACAGTCGCCGGGACATCCTTGTGGGACTCATACTTTTGGTTGTGAGCCTAGCCTTTAACGGCTGAGGCATCTCACCAACCCCCCCTTTGTGGGAATCTTTCTTTGTTTTATTCAAAGATCTAAAGGTTTAACTCAACTCTTGCCAAAATCTCTGCCAGATTATTTTTTCATAAAACTGACAAGCTGATTTTAAATTTCATATGATACAGAATAGCCATAATAAGTTTGGAACAAAGCTGGATTTATTATAGTTTGTGATTTTAAAACTTACTTAAAAGTCAGAGTAATTAAGTCAATGGAATACTAGGACATAGAAAGGTAGATGATAGACTGTCATGCAGGCGTGTGTGTGTGTGTGTGTGTGGTGTGTGTGTGTGTGTGTGTGTGTGTGTGAGAGAGAGAGAGAGAGAGAGAGAGAGAGAGAGAGAGAGAGAGAGGAAAGTAGATAGATAGATAGATAGATAGATAGATAGATAGATAGATAGATGGGTAGATGGGTAGATGGGTAGATGGGTAGATGGGTAGTTGAGTAGATGATAAATAGAATAAAAATTAAAATCTAAAAATTAACCCTTACATAAACTCACAGTTGAAACTAAGGTACCAAGATAATCTAATGGGGAAAGAATCTTATCAGTAACCTATGTAATAATGGGATGTTCAGAGTCAAAAGAGTGAAACCAGACTCCCTGAATCATGCTGTAATAAAAGTAGTTCAAATGTGCCATCTACATGATGCAAGAGTTCACACACTAAACTCATAGAAAAATACTAGAAGTATATATTTGTTATGTTTTATGGGCAACACCTTGCTAGATACAATACCAAAACACAATGGCATAAGGAAAATGAATAACTTGAACTTCCCATCTGAGCATCATTTTGCTTTGATGAACACTATTAAAAAAAAACTAAAATTCAGCCCATGAAATGAGAGATATCATTTGCAAATCCATAAAGTCAGAAAGGAGAGTAGTGCTTGCTGCTCTTCTGGGAGATGGCTTGGTGGTTAAAGCCTATGCAATACAAGTGTGAAGACCAGAGTCCTGGTCTACCTTACCTATGTAAATGCCAGGCTAGTGTGACAGTCCACCTGAAATCCCTCCCTGTACTCAGGAGGATGAGACAGGGAAACCCTAGAGTCAGCTGACAGCAAGACTAGCTGAATCAGTGAATGTGGATGCAAGTGAGAAACCCTGTCTAAACATACAACAGGAAGAAAGACTGAAGAAGATATTTGGCATCAACCTCTGGCCTCCATACAGGCATGTGCAAACATGCACACACACCCAAACACACACACACACACACACACACACACACACACACGAACGTATACACACATAACACATACACACACACACGAACTTGTACACACATAACACACACACACACGAACATGTACACACATAACACACACACATGAACGTGTACATACATAACACACACACACGAACATGTACACCCATCACACACACACACACACACACACACACACACACACACTCCACATCTTCAGTGATTTGCTTCCTTTACCTCCCAGCAAGCCCTTCCACCTCTCATAGTCAAATCCCACCTCAAGAGAATCACCAGTGGAGACTAAGCCCTTTAAGCTTTTAGGAACAGCTTTTATCAAGCCACAGTGACACTGAGGGATTGTTTAGCCAGCCAATTCTCAGTTCCATGTTCCTACTCTGACAGTGTCATCTGTGTGGTGCTGGGCAAGCGGCATCACCTCTCTGACCCTCGGGTTTATCTATAAAGTCAAGACACTAGCTGTACCTAGCAGCTAGGGGTTTAAGTGAAGAAAAAAATTAGATGATATATATACAGTGTTTTTAAATAGTGCCTGAGCATAGCGGTTCAATAACTATTAACTGAAACAAGATAATATTGTTGTTAAGAGGAAGGAGCATGTGCCTTTTGTGGTATGAATAAGTGTTTGTAGCCAGCAGTTATTCTTTGATCAATGAAGCGGTTTAGAAATTGTTAGTTTTCCTTTGCATTTATAAAGAGAAATCAAGCCTTTGGTGACTACTTACATAGCTTACCTCTTGAAGAGCAAACAGTAGTAGCTTTTGCTCTTCATTTCTACTATGGAAGGAAGAAATTTTTTTCTGCTTCATTCCAAAAATTCCTTCCTGCCGTTTATGCTCCTGTTGGCTGAGGACTTATCTCCCCTAGAGCAAGCTGTCACTCAGTCAAAGCAGAGATGGAATCCAAAGAAGTTTGACTCCCAGAACTTACTGGCTTCCTCAATTCTGTGTCTTAGAGCCTGACTGAGCAAAGTCTGTTAGGAGGAGAGCTTTTGGGAGCTCTGAGAAACATTCACTCCCCAGAGAGTGGGAATAAGAAGGAAGAAGTGACCTGGAAGGGAAAAAGCAATATTTATCATTGTTTACGTATGCCTCATGCTCAAGTTAAGCAAGATATTGGTGAACAAACAATACCAAAGAATATAGAGCAGATGTGGAGTCCACTTGGCTAGGAACTCAAAGCCAGGCTCCCAGGGTCAGCAAGAGGCAGCCTCTTCCCACTCCTGTGCCCAGCAAGGCTGCCCTGCCTATTATTGTCAGTGCATGCACAGGCAATACAAGGGGAGGAAGAAGCCTTGCTGTGTCTGAGGGTAGATGAAGCCAGATGATGAAGGTGGCCTCTGGAAACGATGCTTCTTAACACTTATTGAGGAACCTCAACAATTGCCCCAACTCTGCTATGGGAGGACCCAGAAACCTGATAGAAAAGGAGACCAAACCTATAGCTGTATTGTCTTCTCTATGCACATAAAACAGGTTTCTCTGCTGCAACTCTATTGATATTTTTGGAACAGGAAAATCCTTCATTCTGAGAAAGGGCTGCCCTGTATATTATAGGTTGCTTTACATGTCCTGGGCTGCCCTGTGTGTTGTGGGCTGCCCGGGGTATATGGTCTGTCCTGCATACCACTGGTGATTTTGTAGTATTCTCAGCCACTCCTCACTAGATGCCACTACTAGTCCCTTTCCAAGTTGTCAGGGATGCACCAGCTCCAAGAATACTAGTGTCTCTTGTGGTTGGGGCAAAGTCCCCTGGGTTTGGAAGCTGCTGAGCAACAGGAAGACAGAGGTAGAAAGCCATCTTGTGGTCACTGTGTGGCTTATCCAACAAAGAGATTGAGATTAATCCATAAAGTGTGTACAGTAATCAGTGGGAGGAGGCGTGTGATAGCCAGAGCTCCTGCGCTCCCAGCTACCTTTCACATGGCTGATAATGTCCAAGTAGAAAGCAAATGATGGCTATCTATAGCTAGAACAGAGCGAGACTATTGTTTTTCAGGGCATCCTACGTGGACCTGTTTTGGAGGATCACTGAGCTATTTGACACTGATAGTATTCTATCTCTGCTTCCCATCACCTCTATTAACAGAAAACACAGATTTTGGTACCATAAGAATAAGAGAAGTTATATGGACGACCATGATCCAGGAACATGGATTCAGCTGGAGGTTTTCCATTGGTCTCAGGTGCTACCTAATGACATTCTGGGCTTTCAGATTGGTGGAAGCCAGTGCCCTGTTAAGACATTGCAAATATTTTCATCTGATAATGCAAGGCTTTGAGGTCAGACACAGAGGTGGGTGGTAAATGACTATTGAGGGATGTAAAGATACCATAATGTGATTTTGATCTTGAATATCCAACATTCTACCTTTCCTCAGGGAACTTCTGCCTATAGCTCCTCTCCTTAGATGTAAAGGAACAGGAAAGTAATGTGGGCCCAACGAAGAAAAGAGGTATGAGAAAGACATTTAAATTCTTTTTTGAAATTTGCAGAATGACAGGGGTATCTTCTGTTATTTATGATGAGCAGCCAGAGTTTATGCTAATGAATGCATGGTGAACCCTTGGAGAATTTCCAAGGAGGGCTGGCAAGGGTTGGAGTTTTCAGCTTTGCACGATCTCCGCCTGGGAGAAGAGAGGGGCTAGAGATTGGGCTTAGTCATGATCCAGCTGATCATGCCTGTTGATAAAACTCAACAAAGCTCTACAGTTCAAAGAGCATCCTGATTGCTGAGCACACTGACGTTCAGGGAGGGTGGGGCACCCTGATTTCAGCAGCACAGAGCATCTATCTGCACAGGGGTGGGACAGAGAGGGCTTCCAGACCACAGCCTGGAGCCTCTCATCTTGGTTTGTATGTTTCCTTTACAATAAAATAGCAATTATAGGTAATACTTGTGAAAGGATGAATTCAACTCATAGCATGTCAAAAACCTTTCAAAAACACAATGGCTCCTATATTAAAAAGTCAGACTTTTCATCTCATATTCCATAAACAATGTGATTTGGTGATTAATTATGTACAATCCACATTGCATGAGTGTCCATAATCCATGGCCATTTGAAATATCCAGGAGGATATGGGAAGGTTTTGCGCAAACACTGTGCCACTCTGTAATTTTACCTGAGTTCCAAAGGTCATTTCAGCAAGGTAGTGAGCCTGAGGTGGATTGTGAGCATCCCCAGACTGATGCCCAAGCTGACCAGTTAGGAACACTCAGACCTTGTAAGGAATATCAACCAAGTGGAGGTCTTGTGGCTCTCAGACTCTGTGTGTGTGATGCTTGATAGTAATTCAGGAAGTTAATGCCAGGATGGAACCAAAGAGTTGGACATGAGACTGAGCATGATGCTGGCCTCTAACCTGCAACTGATTGTATGGCCTTGGGGAAGCCACATGTCCTCTGTTACACCAGCAAAGCGAGTGAATGTATTAGGCTCATGAACCCAAATATATATATATATATATATATATATATATATATATATACATACATACATATATACATATATATACATATATGTATATACACACACATACATATATACATATATATACACACATATGTATATATGTGTGTATGTGTGTATGTATGTGTATGTGTATATGTATGCATATGTATGTGTATATGTATATGCATATATACCCATACACATGTGCATGTATATGTGTGTTACTTATTCTAAGTGGGCATAACTTACTTTGGTTCATTCATATATGTACATACATGTGTATGTATATAGTGTATATCTGTATTTATAGTTATATTCTGAGTTCCTTTCAAACCTACTTTTTCTTTGTCCCAGGAAACACTTATTGAGGACCCTGGCTTTGCCCATTTGCCAGGGGGGTCACTGACCTGGGTCATCCAGCATCCTCTCTCCTCCCAGGAAAATCTATTACTCATTTTCCGCATCTAATAAAGAGAGGTCTGATTTCCCCAAGGCTCTGGATGCTTCTTCAGGAGTCCTGCCCGCTCTTCCTCTAGCAATGACTGGTGATTAAGTAAGGATTCCTGTCGGGTTGCAAATGAGCACCCAGTCCTCCTGAGGTCCTCAACACAGTACACAAGGTCAACTGTGTGTGGTCACAAAGCCCAAGTCTTGATAATCAGAAATGAAATAAGTTCCTTCTCCTCTCTCCTCCAGACACCAGGCAGCAGGAGGCACTGGCCCTGTGTCTGGCAATATCAGGTTTATAAGCACAGTTTCTCACTTTTATTCATTTGAGAATTGAATTAGTTTTCACATTTGCCTCCACAGCTTCAAAGAACATCTCCCAGCCATCATTTACCACACTATTAAATCGAGAAGCATCTTGTCGGTACATCTGATAATTTGATTCTGAGTGATGTTTGTGTTGTTGCTAAGCATTTTAGCCAGCAACAATAACGTTAAGAATGTGTAGCTGGGCCTTTAACTACCAACTCAAAGGAGATTTTGACAACAGGATGTACCACTGGTAATGAAGAGACCAGATTACTTCTCAAGTTATTATGTTTCAATAGGGAGAACTGGATTCAATTTAAAGATATGCCCAGCTCTGGCCAAAGTAACATCTTCAGTTTCTCAGATGAAACTAGGTGAATCTGTGATGCTGAAGCAAGCTGGAAATTTCTGAGCGCTGCAGAGCGAGCTTGGAGTAAGCATCCTCAAGTTCCAAATACCGAAGCCAGGACCTTTATGGAGTTGTGGAATAGGAGCTGGAGGTACAGAATTTAGAGCCCAAAGAGAAAAATTCCAGGTACAGCTACCCAAACAAATTACACATGTGTCAGTTTCTTCTCCTGTAAAATCAAGATGGCGGTGTTGATGGTGGTGTTTAGTGATGGCAGCTGAGGTAGTGGTGGCGGTCAGTCAGATTGACTCGTAGCCATATCTTTGAAAGATCCTCTTAATGATGATTGCCATGGTGCGCCCAGCACCATTCCTAGGGAGGCATGCCTGAGAGGTATAGTGAAAGATCCCCGAGCATGAGCTGGAGAGCAAACCAATAAGTCCCATGATTTACGATTCAGTTTCTGCCCTGACTTCCCTCCGTGATTGATTGCCACCTGGAAGTAAAAGCCAAATGATCCCTCCCCTCCCTTTTTGGTCAGTGTTTCATCATGGTAATGGAGATCTAACTAGGACAAGGATGATAATGATAATTATGGTAATGGTGATGATGGTGGTGATAGTGATGGTGGTGCGGTGATGATGATTAAGCTATGGAAAGGATTAACTTGGCATTCCCCAATATTAGCCTTAGTGAAACTGGGGCCTGGGTTGCTCTTTGTCTTCCCAACTGCCCTGGGCTCTGGGTGATTTTATCAGAACCCGTTTCCATTGTCCCAGAGGTACCAGCTGCAAATTCTTCCAGAGTGCCAACCAAGATTGCTTCAAAACATTGCCAGGTACCGTTTGCAAGACAAAGTCAGCTCTAATCAAAAAAGACTGTTTGGGGTAGCATTTGAAAAGCTCAGATACACACACTGAGCATGTACTTAGTAACTGGTACTTGTTATGAGAATAAAATAATAAGGTTAAAAGTAAAAAAAAACTATGAACAGTGGACAGTGAGAACTGTTCTCATTGGTACTGGGTTGAGCACGGGGGTCTGGAGCTTTTGCAATGTTTGGTTTATGATTCACTTCTAAAGATGCAAGTGGGAATTCTAGGATCTGTCAGACTGAGCTCTCTGTCCTCTGGCTTCACATTGCAGAAGTTGACAGTCTCTCTCTCTCTCTCTCTCTCTCTCTCTCTCTCTCTCTCTCTCTCTCTCTCTCTCTGTGTGTGTGTGTGTGTGTGTGTGTGTGTGTTTGTGTGTGTGTTTGTGTGTGTGTGTGTGTGTGTGTGTGTGTGTGTGTGTAATGGACTGGGATGATCTTCCCAAAAGTTTGCCCATTTCCTGGTGTTTCAAAGGCTGCCTGTCCCTCAGCAGGAGCTCTTAGGGCCATGAACTGCTGCATGGGCTGAGTGCCTCTGAGTGCCTGTCCAGGAGAGAGAGGCACCCATAACAGAGGCTGAGGAAGAGCCAGGAAGTCCTAGAAGCATGTCAGCTGCAGGAAGGAGGACTTCACTCCGTGTTAAACTTAGTAAATGACAGATACTCTTCAGAGTGATATTTGAATGAATGAAACCGGTGTGGAGGAAACAAATAAATGAATAAGTAGATTTCAAACAAGTGAAAATGATGGGGCTGGAGAAATGGTGCTGTGGTTAGAAGCATTTACTGCTCTGCAGGGGACCCAATTTCAGTTCCCTGTATCTACACCAGGAGACTCACAACTTGTAACTCCAGCTCCAAGGGATCTGACAACCTCTTCTGGCCTCTGAGAGCATCTTTGATCACATGTATAACCCTCCCCCATATATATATATATACACACACACATATATATATATATATATAGATATATTCAGGTGCCTATTCCTGGGCTAATCAGCTTCTTCCAAGGCATAGGAGGGTACTACATCTCGTTGCAGGACAGATGCTTACTCCTGGATCCATTAACCCTGGCTAGAGATGCCAATGAATATGAATATATATACATATATATATATATTATATTCAAAAGTGAGATAAGAGTCTATGGTCACTGCTCAGAGAAAGGTGTCATGCTCTCCCGTGATTTCATCCATCCATCCTGGAAATTGTTCTTCCACCAATAACATCTGGCTGATTTTCTTTTGAGGAACCATTTCCTCAAATGGCCCTGCATCTCAAGCCAGTGTTAATGGATTCAGGAGTAAGCATCTGTCCCGCAGTGAGATGTAGAACCCTCCTATGCCTTGGAAGAAGCTGAGTAGCCCAGGGATAGGCACCTGAACCTAAATAAGCCCTATGGTAGGAATTTTGGACTTGGCTTTGAGAAAATGAATGTGAGTATTGACTCTACGTGGGAAACGCTGATGAAAGAGTAGAAGTAGGAAACAAGCAGGCGACTGCTACAAGAAAAGGGGACAGCATCTTGGTTCCTGCCTTCCAGCTCCCTCCCTTTGCTTTGGCTTGGTTTTACCATTCCTTCAAGATAGCTCTCATGTTCCTCTAAGTCCATGTTTGCTTAAGTGATTTTAATGGTGTACCTATCACTTGCAGTCCTGGCTAAGTACACAGGCTGGACGTCCTGATCAGCCATATCCCTGTGCCCAGTCTCTGCTCTGTGGGTAATACCAGCCAGGCACCTGTGTCTTTAGAGTAATCCATAAACACAAGGCTTGGACCCGTAATGACTGAACAGTCTCCTTCAATGATATTCAAATCACCTCCCAAGGTGGCTAACCTTAATGGTTAACTTGATTGATTCACAGTCAACTAAGAGACACAATTCCCCAGAGTGGGCAGCACCTCCTGGTGGTGGCTCAGACACAGAGTTCTGAGGAGAACACAGGGCTGACTGACTCTCTGCCTTTCCTTCTTGCTGGTTGGTGCACCTGTCCTGTGATTGCTGTTGCTGCTGCAGTCATCCTTTGCTGCATAGAAAGACAGTTTCTTCAGACTTCCCATGTGGCCTACAGAGCAACATCTCTCCAGGAACCCCTGACACTGCCAGCACCAGACTGGACCATTGGGGTACCCACCTTCAGTAGATGAGCACCTAACCAGTTGTCACCATCTCCAGTGGCAGACAGTCATTGTTGGAGTATTTAGTCCATATGTACATGCCTACCCAATAAATCCCCTTTGTAGTATATGCCCATTTATTGGTTCTGTTCCTGGCTAATCTCCATAAGAAATAGATCAGATGTTATTTCATAACAAAGATACCAATACCATAGAAACTGAAGATGGACAATCTACTGGAAGAATGGTCTCAACTGTCCTTACTCCAATATTCGTATTACCTCAAGTCTCAATTTTCCTGTCTATTCTGTGAACATTCATCTATATAGTTCAGATGCCCACACCAAAAGGAAGAAGAAAAACCATCTTTATCTACTGCCAGACATGTCTACAGTTTCTGTCCAATATCGTCTATCATTTGATTCTCGCATACAAATAAACAGGGAGGTGTTGGAAGTACTATTGTTCTGACTCCAACACTTCGTCTTCTATTGAGACCCTCCTGGGACACAGAGACAGACACTGCCTGTAAAAATTTGTTGAGTTCTTGGAGTTAAGGAGAATCCTGACTCATGGTAGGGAGGAGTACCTTCAGGTAAGCAGAGCCTGGCCAATGATGTTTGGAGGATAGAACAACGTAAGAGGAGCCCTTCCTCAGCCTCTTTATCACATAAGCTCTGGAATCCAAAGTTCTGAATACAATAGAAGAACCACTGGGGAGATGGATCAATAAAGCACTTGCCATATGATCACAAGAACCTGGATTTTGATTCCCAGGACCCATGTAATATCCAGGCATGGTGCCACGTACTGTAATCCTTGAGCTGGGAAGGTGGAGAAAGAGCTTGCTGGCAAGCCACTCTGGCCTGATTGGTAAGCTCTGTCTTCAGTGAGAGACCCTACCTTAACAAGCACCACAGTAAGTCTGGAAAACACTTCCTGCCCTTGCTCTTTGCCCATGTTTCTATTTTGCACTCCACAGCAAATACAGGTGTGGATGTGCCTCTGATGTGCGTTAAGACCGTCCTCTCCTTGTCTGATCTGCAACAGGGCTTAGGAGCCCCTTCAGAACCATCAGAGTTTCTCTTTGCTTATCTATCTGTGCCCCACCTTGCAGTTGTCTTATCCAAAACAAACAATAGTTTCCTAGTTCCCAACCCCCTATTCTCAATCTCACACCCTACATCTTTTGCTCAGGAGGCCCCAGTATCCCATGTTTTGCTTTGCATGATAGAGAACCAAGTGATCTTCAATATCTGTTTGAATGGGCCAGAGAGTGATCATCACAAGGCTGTCATGCTCCCAAGGACTGCCCCCTGACCTTGCCATCCATTAGATCCTAGGTTACATCACAACATTGGATTCCTATGAATGAGCCTTGTGTTGACTCCTCGTGGAAGATTCCCCATGTATGTTGGATCCCTGTGGAGGATCCTTGTTTTAGATACCCATCTAAGATTTACATGAAGGATTTCTATGGAGAATTCCAGCGTTGTTGGATTCTTATGTTGGATCCTATGGAGAATGCCCATATTGTGTCTAGGTATTGGATCCCTGTGTCGGATCAGGGCATTGTATCCAATGTGGATTCCTATGGAGGAGCTTCGGTGTATTATTACTTTGTCTTTCTTCTCACCATCTCAAAGTCTTTCATATAATGTCTTTTACCCCTAGTTCTCTCCAGCCCAATGTATTCTGTGATAGACCACAGGTTTCAGCTTGAAGTAAACTTGCTTTGAATTGTCTTTGAGCTTGTATTGCTTACCCTAGCTACAACAGAATAATATCTAAACTTTTTCAAACTCAGTTCTGACATAAGTTTCCAGTTTTAATTACCACATTACTTTTGTAAATCCTTGTCTGGAAAGAAACTTGTTCTTTCTATCTTTGCTTGTGTCTTTTTTATTATATTCACCCTCTCTCCTCTTCATTTTTTTCTTCCTGGGCATTACATCTTCTGTAGTATCCAGCTAAACACCTTTGTGGGTATATTATGTAGGTGTAACCCAACAGCACAGGGATGGCCTTGCATTCACATTTGTTGAAGCATTCTTCACAAAATCCAAGATCTAGAACCTGTCTAGATGGCCATCAACACACACACACACACACACACACACACACACACACACGTAAACAAAACATAAATACATGCAATGAAGCTATAAGGAATGAAATTGTGTCATCTGCAGGAGATGGGCAAAGATAGAGACCAACATGTTAAGAAAGGAAAAAAAGGACAGAAAAAGGAAGAGCCAGAAAGACACATTTCTCTCATATGTATTATCTAGATGTGTGTTTGTGTGTATATATGCATGTGCATGCATGTGTGCCTCTGTGTGTGCATGCACACATACATGTAATCCTATGCATTTTTGTGTGTACATATGACATAAAAGCAGAAGATTTTGACAAAATGCAAAATGCGTAGTCATGATGGAAACGCACCTCTAGTGGGTGTCTGAGGGCATTCACCAGAAGGGCTAACTGAGGAGGGGAGACACCCTGAAAGGGGGCAGCATATCCCATGGGCAAGATCTTGACCTAAATAAAAAGGAAAGAGAGCTGAGCACCAGCATCCATTTCCCTCTGCTTCTGTTTCTTTTTGTTCTTCTCTCATACACATCCTGTCCTCACTCGCTCTGCTTCTCAACAATATAACATGTGACCTGCTACCTCACGTTCTCGCCACCATGACTCCCTTACTGTAAGGGATTGTGCCCTCAAACTGTGAGCAGCAATAAGCAAGTCCTCCCTCCTTATGCCCCAAAGATCAGGTGCTTTGTGAAAGGAGCAAGAAAATAAATTGAGGAAGACCAAGAAAGTGGGAGGGGAGAGGCTGAGAGGAGGGTAGGGGACTGGTGTGCGCATGTACATGGTACAAATGTTTGAAGGTGTCAGAAGCAAACCCAATATTCTTGAAGCTAATTAATTTTTCAGGAGAGGCATTTAGGAATTGCTTTAATAAGCTCGATCCAACCCTTGTACTTCTTGATGTCTTTTTTTTTTTTTTAAAGAGAGGGTCTCACATATTCTAGTCTGACAGAAGATGACTGTGAACTTCTGATCCTCCTGCCTCAACCTCTTGAGAACTGGGGTGACAGGCATGTGCCACCACACTCAGTTTGCAGTACTCAGGGTGGGTGTCCAGCCTCAAGCATGCTAGGTGAGTACTGAGTCACATCTCCTGCCACTGTCAGTGTCTACATGTTTAATGGCACTGTTCCTGAGCTGAATTCTCCCTGTCTACTCATAAATGCCCCAGTATGAAACCTTATGATTCTTACTGTGAATGTTCTAATCAGTCTTTAAGCCTCAAGCCAAACAAACCCCCTCACATCCCCTCTTCACCTCAGCCCCTGGTGCCTGCTTTGGGGTTCTGATGCTCCTTGTACTTTGGAACAAGCTTTTGCTTGTGCTGCTGTTTGTACACATCTGTTTTATCTTCCTTGCAGAATGGAAAGGTACTTGACAGATGAAATCTGTCTTACTCATCTTTATTTTCCCCATGACACTTTGGACACATTTTTCTAGATATTTAGTCAGGCACTGTTTAGTGACAAAAACCAGAAACCTGCCCAGACTAACGTAAGAGTTTCTTTAGCGACTGGGAATTGACAGATGGTCCCTCTTACTGCCTGCCTAGCATCTATTTTCTCTTAACAGCATCTCGCTGTTCCATTGGGATTGGGACTGTCTGTCTGCTTGTTCCTAGTCCTTATGGTTTAGCTGGGGTTGGGTCCACTGTGAGTTCTGAGAGTGGGTAGAGTTTCAACCAATGGGACCCAGTGTTGGTTTATAAGTGAATCTCTCTTCCTCTCCCTCTCCCCCTTCTCCCTCTCCTTCTCCCTCTCCCTCTCTGTCTCCCTCTCCCTCTCCCTCTCCTCTCTCTCTCTCTCTCTCTCTCTCTCTCTCTCTCTCTCTCTCTCTCTCTCTCTTTCTCCTGTCTTTTTCTGTGTAAGTGTGTATGTATGCTTGGATGTGCATCATGTACATGTATTCCTGAGTTTATATGCAGAAGCCAGAGGCAGGGTTTCTCACTGAATCTAGAGCCAAGCTAATAAGCAGCAAGCCCCCAGAAATTCTTTTGTCTCTGTTCCCCATCTCATTACAGACCTATGGTTATAGTCCACAGACAACCATATCCAGCTTTTTACATGGGGGCCATAGATTCAGACCCAGGTCTCCATACTTTCGCAGATGGTGAGCATTTACACTGAGCCATCTCCCAGCCTATCGAGCTGTAGCTCTTGAGAGCTTTGGGGGAGTCTGTAAATGAGGCTAGTCCAGAAGAATGCACACACCAGACCTGTAGGAATGGAGGAGACCACAATAACTCTGGGCCCCTGTGGCCATTACTCCATGGGCTTTGCAGCTCTGTGAACCAATAAAGCTCCCTTGGTATCAAATCAGTCCAGTTGTATATGATCCTTTGATATTTGTGTCTAAAAGAACTTTAATGGCATCATTATGAATCCAGTGGCTGAAATTCCAGCTCTAAATGTTAGGTAACAAGGAACTTGAGAACCTCAGAGGCCAGGTGTCTATCACCAGTGTGAATATGGAAGGGCCACAGTTCTTTCTCTGTCCCTGTGTTTGTTTGTATCTTATTGTTTTCTATCTGAATGTCAGCCATGCAATTTTAAGCCAGGCAGACCTCAGGATTTTGTGGCTTCTTGGACAAATGTGCAAAAAAGGAAATATCACAGGACCCCTCCTCAATCAGACAGCTGTCCTGACACTTGTATTTTCCATGTGTCAAAATTACAAGTCCATAGTAAAATCCCATCACAGCTTCTGCTTGCCTTAGCTGAGATACAAAGTAGAGAGCTCTCTCCTGTCTGTCCACAGAGGTCAGTGTAAGAGGAGGAACCAAGCAGGGTGCTAAATCATGTGTTCTGGCAGACCCCATCCCTGTGTTCTATCTTCTCACTGAAAGTGTGCACAGATGCCCCTTCAGGCAGGGCACGGAGACCTTGCCACATCCTGCTTAAAATAATTACCTTAAAAAAGAAAAAATGCACTGTGGCAGAGCTCCTAATAGTTGGTGTTGTTAAGAATAGCTCAAAATAGCCCCCTGGGATCCAGAGGATCCCTAGGGATCTTGTAGACTTTAGAAAGGTTGAAGCCACAAAACTCCAAGTTATTTCTTTTAGCATCAATGGGAGACTCTGGCTTCTTATATTGTGTGGATCACAGATTGCCTTGGAGTGTATATTGTTGAATATGTCCCCCAAAATGGTAATGTTCAGAGACAATGGGACCACTAAGTGGTGGGGACAGGTAGGGAGTGGTTAGAATGAAGTGGCTTCACACTTGAGAGGGTTTAATGCTGGTCTGAAGGGGCTACTTCTCACGAGAGCAGATTGTTATGAGACAGCAAGATTGAGCGCTTGGATACACCAGTCTTCTCTTACACAGGCCATTTGGTATCCACCATCTTGTAACACCAATGAGGGGTTCCACACCAGGATAGGACACATGACCCTACTTTGGTGGGTGTTCAGCCTTTAAACTGAGAGCTAAGCTAATCCGCTTTGTTTTATAATGAAACCTTATTTATTTTGTTGTAGCAACAGAAAATAGACTAAATTAGGGTTTGACAGATTTAAATAAAAAATCCACAAGGTCACGAAGTAAACTAATAGGTACTTGGGATGATTGGAAGGGGGAAGGTAGAGTATTCCTTTTTGAGTGGGGAAACTAGTCTTCAAACTAGATGAAGACAAAGGCTGTGAAATACTCGAATGTACAAACTACCATTGCATTGACACTCTAAAAGATGAATTTATGTTATCAATTTTACTACAATTTCTAAAAATTTCTTTTACTTATATGTGTTTGCACACAGGTGCACACACACACACACAAACACACACACACACACACACACACACACACACACACACACGTGTGTATAGGACCTGAGGAGGCCAGAAGAAGGTCCTCTAGAGCTAAAGTTGTGAGCCTTCACCTGGATTCTGAGAACCAACTTCAAATCCTCTGCAAGAGAAGCAAGCACTCAATTGCTGGTCCATCTCCCAGATTCTCTCCTCAATTTTTAAGAAGGTTTGGGAACTATGAGTTTAGACAGCCATCCCAGAAGTCATTCCCTGGCTCATGTGCATAACTTCTCAGCCTGAGCTTTGCCATTTGTAAAGGAGGGGCTAATGATGATACCTGTATCTTGGACTTGATGCAAGACTTAAGTAAGGAAATGATTTTAAATTTCAAGTAAATGGAAACAACCTTCACTGGAGTCCCCTTTGGTGGGAATCCTTGATGGGCTTGTGATCCACTCCTGGGCTTTAGCAGCGATGGATATAATGCTGTGTCTAATGCTAGCTGGGCACTGAGAATTTTCTTACCCTTTTATTTCTCTTTCCGCCAAGTCACTCTGGGAATCCAGCATGCATGAGTCAAATTTTTCTTTCCCAGCCTACTTCGCAGACTGCCAAAAACTCCTGATGGAGGGAGACAGAGTCCAGGATGAATTGCCTTTCTCTCCAGTCAATACCTGTTCTGGGGCTACCCTGAAAGTGAGTGATTACTAGCTGGGATGGCTTGCTGAAATGGGCTGATGAATTGGGACCTGTATGGTCACAATAAAGATTGCCACACTGTTAGGAGACCAGATTAGATTTTTCTGGGCTGCAATGGGCTGCAGTCATCTTGTTATGTCAGCTTGTTTATTGTTTTGGGCCCAGACTTATTTTCTCTGTGCAAGATGCATACAAAATCACTGCTGGGCACACTAAAATACTTTGGGTAGTATTTATTTAATCCCTATGGCGTCCCCTATTAATTAGCAGAACAGGCTGCCCTATCAGGGGTAGGGGATGGTTTCCCTGGGTCTTTCCAGAACACTAACTATATCATGGTGGAAATTTCACACCCAGTACATTGCTAATGAAAACATCACTTTCCCACTGAGTTTACCTGACATACTATTTATCTTGGCTCTGCCATTAGAGATAGAATTACCATCAGATTTACTACAAAAAAAAAAGACAGAATTGATTTTTAATTATGGTTTCTGGAACTAAAGGTTAAAGATGGTTGAAAGGAAAGGAGTTGTGGTTTTCTTTTTTTCTTTTTCTTTTTTTTTTTTTTTTTTTTTTTTTTTTTTTTTTGAGGGGGTGGGGTTCGAGACAGGGTTTCTCTGTAGCCCTGGCTGTCCTGGAACTCACTCTGTAGACCAGGCTGGCCTCGAACTCAGAAATCCGCCTGCCTCTACCTCCCAAGTGCTGGGATTAAAGGCGTGCGCCACCACCGCCCAGCTTGTGGTTTTCTTTTAAAGTATCCCTATGGCTGTGGGTACAGTGTAGCTAGATTGGAAGTTGGGGCTGTCCTTCACACCAAAGGTGCATCCCAGCTACCCCTTCAAACTTGCCTTTGGAAGAGGAAGGTCACCCCATTGCCTCTGTATCCGTGCCTCCACCCCTTTAGCAAGCCCAGAGTGTCAGGGCGTCAAAGTGGAACAGATTGCTTTGGTTTTTGTAACAAGGGTCGCTAAAAATTGCAATCTTACCTTCGCAGGCGACTCGGGGAATAGTCGGATAAGTTCACACAGGCGTTTCATATACAGGCAATTATAGGGAGATAGATTGGGGTGTCCAGAGGAATCATAAGTTTCCTCTGCCTGATTTATAAGCCATATCCTTATTTTTTCATAATACCATTTATAATATCAGCTCCATCTAGACAGCTGTCTGTGGGAGTTGCTTTCTCCAAAGCCAATACAGACAGCCAGGGGCACAGAGACAAGGCACTCACTGGCCATAGACTGCAGGCAGAGCTAATATCCCAGGAGACAATAAGCTCAGGCTCTAGGCTCCAGCCTGAGTTTGAGCCCCAGTTCTACCATGCATGAGCTCTGAGGTGACAGGCAAGTATCTTAACATCTCTGATTTTAGCAAGAGTTTGCTGTGGATCTGTCTTCCATAGCTGGGTCTTGTAAATGGAACGGCATTACCTTTGTCCATAGTGTGTGTTTAGTAAGTTGTTCTTGATTAGAAGGGCTGATAATAGGGACTGTGTCCAGAATTATTTCTCCCAGATGTGCCCATGTGTATGGTATCCCTGGACTCCTCCTTCAGATATAGACTCAGTTTCCCCTTTGCCACTGTGCAAATCCCAGTTTCCGGTGCCCCGCCTTCCTCTGGCTTCTCCCTACTCGGGTTCTTTCTGAGTCATGCCTGTTCAGTCTCAGATGGTTCTTTCTGCTCTGATGTTGCAATCTCCATAGGGCCTAGGGTCCCTGTTGTGTCTGCCCTTTGTCCCTAGTTTAGGGTAAAGAAGAGGAGAGACTGAGGAAGACCAACAGCACACAGCATCTCGGCATTCGGAGTTGAATACGCTGAGGTCCCGGGAGGACCGCCATGCGGCCCCTTGCCTTGCTTCCTACAGGGAGCCGTGCCTCGCCCCACCCGATAAGTCCTTTCTGCCTCAAACAAAAGAGATTATTGGAAGGAAGAGCATGAGTGCCTCAAAGTGATATTTTGGTACTAAAGGGTGTCTTAAAATAGCATCCTCACACTTTTCAGTGGGGCAGGAAGGACCTGAGCAGAGAGAGAACATTAAGTCTGGGAAAGCCAAAATGATTGCTAGGCATTATCTTCCCCTGATGGGTAAGAGGGCTCTTGGCAAGAAGTAGCAGTGCACTCCAGCTGCTGGGATGCTGGGAGAGAGAGGAGCCTCGTGATTAAGTGAAAGCTGACGTGCCCCACTACAGACAGCACTGGTGATCCGGCAGGCAGGCAGGCAGGGAATATGCGTGAGCCTGAGACCTTGCACACACAACTCAGGGAAGCTGTGCATGGTTGTGCCAGGGCTTCAGTCTTTGAGGCCAACATGGATGGACCTAACACAGAGGAAGGCCATCACCTGGTATATCCCATCCTGTGCAATTAATTCAGCGGGTAGAGTTGGTGCGTATGAGGCACAAAGCCTGAGTTCCATTCCCAGCCCCTCAGGAACTAGGTGTAGTGGCACACTCCTGTAAGCACCGAACTGGGGAGGTCGAGGCAGGAGGATCAGAAATTTAAGCTCTTCCTCTGTTATACACTGTGTTGAGGCCAGCCTGGGATATATGAGATCCTGCCTCAATACAGAACAAAATAAAAACTCCCTATGCAATATGCCCCTTTCCCCCAGCCTTCATCTAAATGGCCCTTTTGTCTTCTTTTGTATTGGGGATCAACCCACCTATCCCTGATTATGCTATGTGGAAAATGTTTAAGGTTCAGCCATCCAGAAGGTGAAATGGAGGATACTCCCAAGGGGCTTACATAAGAATCTAAAGCACAGTGAGTTAACAGTGTGAAAGAAGCTGAATTTGGCCAGAGGACTGGCTTGCTGCCCTCTGCCAAGTTTTTCACTGCTTTGCACTGATATTATTCATAGAGCTAAGAACCCTCAGCTCTGACATGCAGTATCTCTAAGACTAGCCCAGTTCCCCCCAAATGATTCAACAAAGGGCTTGCAAAGAGTTAACAAGTGCAACAGTGATTAGAAATGGCCAGGGTTGTATATAGCTACTTTTTCCTGTTATGCAAGGAAAGATGAGGGATACAGGTGGGAAAGGGCTTCTCTGCCCATGAGTCAGTGAAAATAGACCATGTTTCAAAGTGAAGCCAATGCCTCTTGGTCTGTTCTGAAGCTGGGCTGGTGATTTGTGAAGGAGAGCATGACCTAGTAATGCTATATACATTTGTGACCAGCTCAGCTACAGGGAATATACATTCCTTGGCTAAGATAAGGTGCCTGCATGCCAGGCTTCTTTTGATTCAGAAACCTCCCACAATGAACGAGCTAGCTAGTCAACTACAGAGAAGTCTGCATTTCTTCAAACACAGACATTAGCAACAGTTCAGTGATCTTTTATTTATTCACCTGTTCAATACATACCATTTATTAGGTATTCTCCATCTTTGGAGATAAAAAACCATATGGATTCGGGTCTGGCAGATGGCATACTTTGTTTTGTATCTGCTGTACTTTACATTTGAGTCTCAGGATCCATAAAAAGGCCAGAAATGATGGCCTATGCCTTTGATCCCAGCAACCAAGATGAAAAGCAGTAAGATTCCCCCAAGTCTTACTAGCTGGCCAACCTAGCTGAATCAGTAGGCTCCAGGGTACAGCGACAGACGCTGTTTCATAGTGAGGTGAATAGCATTCCTAAGGAAAAACACTTGAGATGGACCTCTGGCCTACATACACCACACACACATACACACACACACACACACACACACACACACACACACACACAGACACACACAGAGAGAGAGAGAGAGAGAGAGAGAGAGAGAGAGAGAGAGAGAATACATTTGAGGGTTCAACTCTCTATGTGGGAAAATAATTGCATAAATAGATCAATACTGAACAATCTCCCCAGTGCTCAGGTAATAAGCTACCCAGACTAGACTGGGAATGGATAAGACTCACCTGCGCCCTGCCTGGAGGTGATGGAGAAGGCCTTCAATGCAGAGAAATGGACTAATTCCAAAAGGTGGAGAGACAGCCTCTCTATACCAACAAATGTAGAAAGCCTAAAAAAAAAACAAAAAACAAAAAACAAAAAAACAAAAAAAACACAGCTCATAAGAGAACTAAGACTTTGGAGTTAAAAGATTGCGTGTAAGTATCTGTGTGGTGTGTTTGTGTGAATGTGAGTTTGTGCAGGTGTGTCTGTATGTTTGTGTGTGTATGTGTGTCTCCGTGCCTCTGTGTCTGTTTGTGCACGTGTATAGGTGTATCTCTGTGTGCACGCACACATTAGCACATGTGCATGTGTGTAAGACTCTGTGTCTCTGTGACCAGATGTGTGTGTCTGTGTCTCCCTGTGTGTGGGTGCTTGTATGTGTCTGTGTCTCTGTGTGTGCTTGTATGTTGGTGTCAGTGTGTGTGTCTATGAGTGTGTATGTGTGTCCTGAATGGGAGCAATACTGGAAGAGAATGGCAGAGGATTGGGCTAAGCAGTTGGGCGGCAGGAGGAAACTAAAGGCTTCTCTGCTGCTCTGCGCCTGTCCTTTATGCTAAGACCACAGGAGGCTGATGTAAAGAATTGTGCACATTAGAGGCAGGTAGACCTTGTCGCCCCATAGTTTGCAGGCTGACTCCTTCTGAATGTGGCTTCCAGGTCCCTCTTGAATGAAATTCAAACTCCTGAGCACAAAGTTTTCTTTTCTATTAATTACTCGAGAACTTCGTACAATTAGTTTTGATAACATTCTTGGCAATAGCATTTTTTTTTTTTTTTTTTGGTTTTTCGAGACAGGGTTTCTGTGTAGCCCTAGCTGTCCTGGAACTCACTCTGTAGACCAGGTTGGCCTCGAACTCAGAAATCCGCCTGCCTCTGCCTCCCAAGTGCTGGGATTACAGGCGTGCGCCACCACGCCCGGCTTTAGTTTTGATAACATTCACCCTCCCCCATCTCCTCGCAGATCCAGCTTCCCCCTTCCTACCCTCTTGGTGTCCAACTTTGTGTCCTCTTATTTCCTGCTTTTCACCCACCAAATCCATATATTCACGAATGTGAGGCTTTCCGCCTGAGCATGGTCAGTGTCCCAGGGACAACGATCTTAAAGAAAACCAAATCTGCCTCCCCCAGCAGATATTGACTGTCAGTAGCCCCTTGGCTAGGGATGGGGTTTCATGGCCACCTCCGCTTTCCATGCTGGAGTTGGTCTGGCTTGAGCTATGTGATGACAAATCTTCTGTGAGGACATAGCACATGTGGAATTACCCTGCTGTTTTTGGAGGACACTGGCTAAACTGGGACTGTCCTGGAAGCCTCACCCCTTCTGGCTAGCTTTTGCAGTGCTGGAAGCAGCTGTGCATGCTGCTGGAAGAGAGAAGCCATTCTCTCCTTCCCGGGCAGTGACCTCTGTAAACTGTGCTACCCAGCAGCCTGACAAGTCACTCCCAGTGAGCATGCGTTTAAACTGAGTTTTCCCTACTTTCCCCCTTCCCTACCTTTATATCTCTGTCTTCTCTCTCTGTTGTGCACTCCAAGACCCAGCCAGATTATAGAAATCGATTCTTCCCTAAGCATGTCACTCAGTGTGTATTAATCATCTATTGCTGTATAACAAACACCTCCAGTTTAGTAAATTAAAATTCAAGCACTCACTATCTCTGCTTCTAAAGGTCAGAGACCCAGGAGTCCAAGCTTCAATCCAGCTCAGGGTCTCTTGTGAGACGGCTCCTAAAGAGCGGATGATGACATCAACCATCTGAAGCCATGGCCCGAGGTAGAAAACTTACTCTCAACGTGGAGTACAGGATAGCCTGGGTGCCAGGCTTCAGCCCTTCCCTGACTCTGGGCAGGAGGTCTCAGTTCCTACCATGTAGACCCATACTTAGGGGAAAAGGAATTTAGCTCCAGCTTTTTAAAGCTGAGTTTCAAGGACCTTGAGGATGTCTTTTTAAGAGAATTTACAATTTAACTCTATTGTCCATTTATCTAACTAAGCCAATGATTCTATGCTGGGGCAATTGTGCCTTCTCCTCCCTGGAAGCGACTTTTTTGTTGTCATGAGCAGTCCAAGGTGTGATAGTAGCATCCAGTAGTTCAAAGCCTTGGGTTATGTATAAACATCTATATATGAACATCTAAGAAGACACAGGATCCCACACAGAGCCCAGTGATTGGCCAGTCTGGCTGCCCAATGAACCTTAAGGATCTGCATGTCTCTACCTCCCGAATGCTAGGATTGCAGATGCATACTGCTGTGCCTGGCTCTTTTATCTGGCTATTGGGGATCTGAATCCAGGTCCTCATGCATGTGTGACAAGCACTTTACTCACGGAACAATCTCCCCAGCTCCGAAACATGGGCATCTTTGTAAGGGAGGGTGTTGACCTTCCTGCCATAGTTAAAACAATAAAAATATAATTAAAGCCTACAGATAATTAGATCCCGAAGAGGTATCCTAAGCCACATCTCATGACATAAAGAGTCACGTGATCTATATCATCAAGTCAGAGCGATTGCTCCAGCCACTACCCTCCGACGGTGGAATCCAGAGTGACTGCTACCCCATGCGTTTGTTGCTGGCTGAAGTCCAACTTTCTCTCTTTCAGCAAGTAGAGCCTCTACACCTCCACCCAGAAGCTCCACAGCCTGCATATCATGTCACCCAGAATGTGGCTCTTCAGGAAGCTATTCTGTGACAAGCCCAGTGGTTTATGACACAAATATTGTATTTTGCACACTTCATTTGCAGTTAAATTATTGAACAGCTGACAACATGGGCTATGTTCTGTTTCTTAGTGAAAATCCATTAGAGAGCTTTTTTTTTTTTTTTTGGTTGTTGCTGTTAAATTAGGGCTTTAACATTTCCAGACGTGAAGAGTGAATTTATTTTACAATGATTAAAAATCATTTGGTAATTAGGTTTGAATGACTGAGAGTTATTGGAAGCGCTAAGCCTCATGCTCTGCTTCGGAAGGCATGACTCTGGGGCTCACATTTTGATGATATTTTCTCATATGCCACTTGGCAATTTCATAAAACAAGGTATTGAGACCAAAGAGGAACTAGGCAATGAGAGCTGTGACCCAGGAGATAAGTCACCAGAGAGACCTTCATTTTTATGAATTTACGAGGTGGTTCAGAGCTGGAGTCTGAGGAGGGGACCAGGCCATCTTCTCTGCAATTGGACTCTGGGTTCCCTATGATGGGTCATGGCATTAAATCGTTAGGGGAGGCAGCCAGTAGACACGAGACAAGCGAGCTAGGTGTATTAAGGAGGAGTGGGAACTGTGGGAAACAGGAGGACCTGGCCTTGCCTAGGCAGCCATCACTCCGTTCCAACTGAATTTTTCCAAAAGCGGATAGGAAGGCAATCTTGTCACATGTTTCAGCTTCCCACAAGAAACAATGTTTCTGTAATTTTTTATAACATTTTCAAGATGTTATTATTTAAAGTGGAATATTAAGGCAAAAATTCAGATCAAACCAAACTTATATGCATTCCAGTGTCGCTCAGAAGCAATCAGCTTGGGATGCTTGGTTGCCAGGGGGACCATATACAGTGGCTTCTGCACTGCTATGCTACTCTTCTCAAAGTTAGGACAGAAATGCGACGCTGTGAGGTGTGCTCACGGAGTAGATCCTTGACCTGTTGACGAAGCTGCCTGCCTCTCCTCGGCTTGGGCATCTGCTAAGCCTCAGTGGTCTTGGCCAAATTACTGAACATCTTTGTCTATGTTTTGGTTTCATCTTTGTTACCATTTGAGTGTGAGATGCACCCCCTCCCAGTCCAGTCCCCACAAGGGCACAGGTTTGGTGTCCAGCAGATGACATTGTTTGGAGAGGCTATGGAATTTCTAAAAGGCAGATCCTCGCTGGAGGAAGGAGGTTTCTGGAGACAGCCTTTCATGGTCATGGCTAACCTACTTGCAACTTAAGCTCTCTACTTCATGGTCCCCAACAGCTTCCTGCCCCTGCTGCCGCAGATAGGAGCTGGGACAGCAGCCTTCCCCACTGTGAGGGACTGTGACTCCCGAACCATGGATGAATTCTTCCTTTCCTCAACCCCCAAAAAAAGTACTAATAGACCTTCCCTTCCACTGTAACAATACCTCTTACAAGACTATTATGACGGCTGAGAACTGAGCCTTAGGGTAGTCCCACAGTTACTGGCTGCCTGAAGAGCCTGTGCTATTGTGACTGACAAGGAAGGAAGATAACTCCCTGCCAGTGTGTAGGCCACCGAGCCAGAGGTCACATGTTAGGACATGTGACTCCGTGCTTGCCCCTGTGCCATTCTGCTGTAGAAACTGTTTGTGGTTATCTCACAATTGATTTAAAAGCAGGACTAAAAAAAATGAGATCCATGATTTGGGCTTTAAGATGCCAACAGTCTATTTATTTCATTAACACTTGATAAACATGCTCAGGAATGCCAATGAGCGGCTGAGCCTCGGAGTCAGCTCATTGGCTTACTTTGCCACCGGAGTTTGGAGGAAGATTACAAACACAGTCAGGCTGTTTAGCATTCTTCAGTGGCTCTCCCTTGCCCTTGGGATGCGTCCAGATTGTTTCCTATGGCACCGAGGGATTCTGTGAGCTGGCTCCAGCCCCATCACCTCCTTGTGTGAACGCCTTCATCCCAGTCCTTCTGAGCTCTCTGCAGCCCCAGTATACCCTGTCCTGTTTTGCACCTAGAAGTTACACATCACTCCCTCTGCGTGAGCTACTTTCTCCTTATCTTTTTAATTGATTACCTGTTTGTTTATTGGATCTCAGGGGCACAGAGATGAATTAGTCATATTCCTTGATCCACGGCATGCCATCAATGGCCAACAGTAGTCTTACTTGGCTACAAAATTACTTACAGTTTTTTTTTTCTCAAGCATTTTGCTCCCCCAATCAACTCCCTTCCTCAGGGGGTGCCCTTTCTCGTATGGTTGTTATAGGCAGGCAAATGTGAGGCAGGTGCACAATCATTTTGATTTTTTAATGTTTCCGTCAGCATGAATAGCATCACTCTGTAAGCTCACCCTGGGGCTTGCCTCGCTCGGCATGGTCTTTTGCTCCATCCATACTGCTTTCTGTATGTTCGCCACACAAAGTTCCATTTTCTACAATGTACATCTATGTTAGCCTGCTTATTTAGCCCCCTGATGGACACTGAAACAGTCTCCGACTTACTAATTATTCACACAAACATGATGCCATACACTTTGGACATGTGACAATTCTCATGACCTAGTAGAAATTAATAGGTGATGTTTAAATTGGCTGAAGCCTGCCTGAGAGGTTATCTGGGTGGTGCTGCCAGCCCACACTCCTTTCAGGAAGGAGGGTGTGGTTTCCAAGGTTGTTTCTTGCCATTAACCATCTTTCTCCTGTTTTGTAACCCTGGTACAAAGCACCGTCTCAATGCACAAAAGGCAAACCTCAACGATTCTTGTAAAAGAGGTTAAATTGGTCAGATAGAGAGTCCAGGATAGAAATCCCCACTGGGTCCCTCCACTCAGAGCTCAGGGAGACCCTTGGAATGGTAAAAGCAGAATTGTGAGAGCCAGTGGGGTTGAAAACCAGGACCCCAGGAGAGTATGTCCCCGGAATCAATTAAGCAGGGTGCACAGAGCCTGAAGTGGCAGTCACCGAGCCCACATGAGCCTGCGCTAGGTCCTCTGCATGTATGTTATGGTAGTTGGATCAGGGTTTAGGGGTAGGGGAACGTCAGACAGTGGGACTGGGGGAGTCTATGACTCTTTTGCTTCCTCTTGGGACCATTTTCTATCTACTCGTTGGCCCTGCCCAGCCTCGATGTGAGGGTTTGTGCATGATCATATTGTATCTTGTTATTGTACTGTGTTTGACTGATGTGTCTAAGAGGGCTCTTCTTTTCTGAGAGGAGATGAGGGGTATGATGGTGCTGGGGCATCAGAGTGTGGGGTGGGGGTGCGTCTGGGGGAGGGGAGGGAACTGAGGAGTGAAGGGAGGAGAAGCTGCAGTTAGGATGAAGTGGATGAGAGAAAAGTAAACAAGTGTTTGTTTTTTTAAGAGAGGTTTTATTGGACTAAAAAGGAGAATCGTTGAGGTTTGCCTTTTGTTATCTATTTGTAATGCTAAGTGTGCCCCCTCCAGGACAGGACCTGGTTGTCCCAGAGGCAAGAGAGTCCACACGTACACACCTTGGCACCAAGTTATTTCTGATTTGTAAATAAAGATGTCAACAGTCAATACCTGGGTAGAAGAGACAGGCAGGGTTGAGGTTTTCTGAACTTGGGGTCTGAGAGGGACCACAAGGAAGAAGAAAGTGCAGGGGGGAAGGAGAAGTCACCATGGGTTAGGGGTCGAGAAAACATGAGTCTGAGGGCTGGCCAATTGGAGTTAAGAGCAGCCCAGATGAAGATAGTAATAACTTGGGGTTATCAATAGGAAAGTAGATTCTAATAGCATAGAGGATAGATAGCTGCCCAGCTCTTGTGCAGTTAAGGCTTGTTGTAAATATAAAGGCTGTGTGTGTGTCTTTTATTCGTGAACTAAAGGATCAAAGGTGGGGTACCAACCCAGTGTCAGGAGTTGCTCTACAACAGATATCTACTCGTGTACTGCAGAGGTATCTGTGTTTTTGTTTTTCATGTGAATTGCCTCTCTGTGAGGATTTCTTTTGCCGTCTTTCCATTGGTTTTATTAATTTGTTTCTTAAAAGGTTGTTTGTATATTATAGATTCCAACCCTCATTGGTTCTGGTTATTTAGAGATGTCTTATGATCTGTCAACTTGTTGACCCGTGTCTCCGACTGTCCATTTCCAACTTATCCTCTAGCCTTCCTTTCTTCCCAAGGCGTAAGCTCCATGGACTGTGACTTCCAGCACATGCACTCCTCCCGGCCCCTGCGCCCCTGCCTCCATGCTGCCAGCTCTCTGAATACTCCCAAGTGACTATGGACCTCCCTGAGGCCGTCAAATGATATTTTGATTCACTCTTGAGAAATCAATTAATTTTTTTTATTTGGACTAACCTCTCCCCCTTTATCCCTCTGAAGTTTTCTCATGGATGGTTTTCAAAATAGTTTCATAAATTTTATTTTGAAATGTGTAAAAACACAAATATTTGCCTTTAGTGAATACATTATGAGTTTGCTGGGAAGTGCATGTTTTCATGGGACATTAAAACAAAAAGATTTGTGCAGCGTCTCCAGTACCTGTTTCATAGACTCAGATGCAGAATCCAAACAAATATTTGTGAACTGATGAGCACTGAGGGCCTTGACTTCCTACGCTCCCAACCCTGACCGTCAGTTAGTGTAGGCAGTGTTCCGTTAAACAAACAAAGCTAAGGATCTTGCAGGGGAGGATTTGCTGTTACCACTGCAGAGCTGATTTAGAAACCCTAGAACAGTGGATAGTTTGGCCTTTTCTTGATCAAAATCAGAGAGATTTTGAAGATCAGAGACATCTTCAAAATCCTGTGAAGCTATCCCAGGAGAGGGATAGGAGAGGGAACAAACAAACAGAATGTGGGAATCACTGTCTAAGGTAACAAGTATCACGGCGCTTTCCCTCCTGTAGGCATCAGCACCCACGACCCTCCTCCTGCTCATCTCAGCCTCCTCTGCTGTCCGTCCGACACTGGGACGCCTGGGAATTCCCCTAATGGACACTGTGGTTTCCCTTTTGTCACATCCTACACAGGCAATAGTGGCCACGGCAGCCAGGACAGGGCAGAGTACAGGCTGGCAAGAAGGAAGAAGGCCTTGCAAAGTCAACAAGCAACTTGGTCAGCTGTGGGTTCACTAAGACTTGTGAACTCGAAGTTTGTTTACCTAGAAATAGGCTGATTTGGAGAGGGCTGCAAATGAACACAAGTTCCACTCATGCTGGAGACCTGTACCTGGCAATCACTGTGCCAGGTGGGGACAGATGTCTCCTCCTGTGGATTCGTTAACCAGGCACCTGCTATACCAGAGTGCCTTCTGAGCAATGTCATTCATGAGGCTGGGGAAAGGGGACTCTTCCTTTGCCTGCTTTCTCATCTGAGGGATGGGCTCTCGAAGAGTGTCCTCTGAAGCCTGGTGGACACCATCAGCCCTGAAGCGCTGTTCCCATTTTCATTTTTCTTGCCTTTGCCAAACCTTTCCATGGCCATGCATCACCCCACCTCTAAAAGAGCCAATTTAGAGGCATTTTGTTTACCTTCTTAGCCTGCTATCTAATGCATGCTTCTTTCTAAGCTCCACGGATGCAATGCATTAGCGTCTGTTACTGGCACTGCTATTTATCTGAAGCCAAGGACACTTTATTCTCTTCTAACTTGTACAAACTTGGGCTTGGCTTCCATCCACAGACAGATATAGAAATTATAATGCATTACAAAGTGAGTAATTATTGCCTGGTATTATTCTGAGATTTCCAGCATTGAATTTAAGGAAGACACCTTGTAAGTCGTAGCAAAGAGTGGGTGATAGTTACTTTCCGTAAGTCTTTATTATTCGTTCAGAGGTTCCATTTTTTTCTTTACCCTGCCAGATATAGGTAGAGAGTAATTTCAACATCACTGTACTGGGTAGCAGGATAGGGGACAAGGAAACAGGCTCCAAATCCTAGGAGCCCAAACTGCTTTGATTAGAGGTGCATATAACCTTGCCTGACACACTGTGTAGCTGTTTAAAGATTTGAATACACACGCACTCATACACACATACGTATATATATATGTATATATATACATATATATGTGTGTGTGTGTGTGTATATGGAGGGAGAGAGAGAGAGAGAGAGAGAGAGAGAGAGAGAGAGAGAGAGAGAGAGAGAGAGACCCTTGTGCAGGTAATGCAGTAGTGAGAGGCTATGTTCGTAGCCACAGCCTGTGGATAAGGGGTCTGAAGGCACCCCAGACTGGGAGCAAGTCCTTAACCCTTTACTTGTCGGAGCAGGAAAAACTTGGAGGAAAGGAAAAACTTTAGTGAAGGTCAAAATGGTAGGGAGACATTTTTCCCACCAAAACTATCTATCCCTTTCAGTGTTCAAATACCTATCATAGACCTAAGATTTCAAATTACTAAATACCAACAACATTAGTTGAAAACTTTCAATTATAAAAGTATAATGATGAAGTAATGAGTCTCCTCTATTAATTCCCACTGTCAGTCTAGCATACCACATAAAAGGCACACACTGCTCCCCATAGTAACACACATACACTACAAATAACACACATAGACCATAAACATAGACACATATGCCATACAACATGCACATACATATGTATACATATACCATACATAGCATTCAAACACCATAGATGTATGCACACATATCACACACGTACAAATAGACATGATATACACACAATACAAACAATACAATGACCAAGACATCTAAACTACATACATACACACACACACACACACACACACACACACACACACACGCATGCACTCCACCTTATTTTCTTGTTTAAAAACTAGGGGCATCTGTGTCCATGGGTAAGGCTTTTATTGTCTCTGTGAGGAAACATGGAATCAATGCTGTGAAGATTAATAGGCAATGTCTGTGAGGAGATTATGAAAAGATTATAAGGGCCAGCTCTAAGCATTTTCTAGGCTTAATTCATCTAATTTCCTCGATAATTTTCTCACTTGACAGTTGAGCAACTGAGGCACAGTGGGGTTAATTAGCTTAGAAGTCCTAAATGCGGAAGAGGAATAGGGGATCCAGTCAGCCCAGTTTCAGAACCCCCAGGTGTAGGAGGCACAGGGCTCCTGGCTAGTCTGAAGCCAGGAAGCAACCCCGAAGAGAAAGCATGGAGAGGCATCCCCACAGCAAGTAAGGGAACACTGGGTTATTCCAAAGTCATACTCTCTGAACAAAGAAGTGCAGAATGTATTATACCCCATGCTATAGTTTACTGACCCCTTTTTAATTACAAAGAAAAGGAGAATGTAGAAAAGAAACAGCCAAACCTGCTTCCCAGCTCCTCCAAATACCAAGTGCATTGAGTTTTGCGGGAAGATTTCATGCAGATATCTTCAAGCTGAGACCTGCCCAGAAGTAAGTCACCCAAAGGCTGCTTGTGTTGCCTCCCTGCTAAAGCAGAAGACACTGCTAGCTTCAGCATGCCTGAGCTATGCATATTAAACATATATTAGAGTGAGCATGCTCCGTTTAAGGTCATGATCAAGAGTTCAGAGAAAGAGATGGTGAAGCCATGTCTGGGCATGTTCACTCCCAAGACATGGAGCACACGGAGTCTAGTCACGATGGAAAGACGGCGTAGCTAATGATTCTGGGCATGCTCAGTTCACAACATAATAAGTCAAATTGATTTAAGTTCACTCAAAGAAGTAAGTCCCAGTAACCTGATGACCTCAGCTGCTTGCTTGCAAATTTCCCCCAAAGAGTTTCAATGGAAATACAATGAAAGAAGAATGTCTGGTGTGTGTGTGTGTGTGTGTGTGTGTGTGTGTGTGTGTTTCAAATGCATGCATGCATGTGCCCAGGTGATAAACAACGTCAGATTGTTCCTTATGAACCTCATACCTTTCTTGTTTTGGAGAGAGGGTCTCTCACTGCCTGCAGACTTTGCAAGCAGGCTAGCGTGGCCGGCAAGCACGCTCCAAGAATCTGCCCGTCTCCACTTTCCCATCTTTCCACTGTACCTGGCATTTAGTGTGGATTCTAATGCTCAAATTGCAAGTCCACCTCCCCGCCTTAGAAACAATCTTTGCAGGGGGCTGCAGCCTCTTCTGCAACGCCCAGCACACTTCACCCTCACGATGAGCTCACTCAGAGGTTCACCCTGGTTCTGGGCCACAGAGCAAGCCTGCTCTCTGTGCTTGTAGTTACTGTTTTGAGTTTGCTGATGATGGCACCGCGGCTGTTCCTCTGTCAGAATTCATGGGCCTGTCTGGCTCCCCCAAGGGTCACAGTCATCATACACTGCCTGGACTCAGTCATACCAGCATGGCATCAGCCTGTGTCCCTTCTGTTCCCTGTGAACATCCATTAAAGGCAGTCTCACTTTCCTCCTAGTCTCTGATGCCCTTCCTCCCTTTCTGCCATTTATGGTCCAAAGGATCTGCCTGCATCAGCCTCCTTGGTGCTGGGATTATAGAAAAAGAGCCTTACCTGGCTGGCTGGCTTGCTTGCTTGCCTGCCTGCTTGCTTGCTTGCTTGCTTGCTTGATTTATGTATTTATGTATTTATGTATTTATGTATTTATGTATTTATTTATTGTGGGTTCTGGAATATTTGGCTGGCTGGCTGGGTTGATTTATTTGTTTGTTTGTTTGTTTGTTTATCTATCATGAGTTCTTGGAGATTTGACTCAAGTTACTGCACTAGTGAAGCCTGTGTTCCTGTCTGAGCTCACCCTGCTGCTGGCCTTTCCAGTTTGAGACTCTCTATGTAGCTGGTAGGAGTTCTTCCAGCCTGAGTTTATACGAAGTCTCTCTCATATTCTCTTATTTCTTTAAAATATAAATGTATCCACTCTATCACAACTTTTTTTGGCATGTAACTGATGTAGGAACCAGATGGAGAGCCAGCGGGTTCTGCAGACTGATTTAACCTACAGCTTTCTCCACAGATTGGGGCTCCATCATCAGCTCTGACTCAACAAGGCAGAACCAAACCATGACAGTGGCCTCCTGGATCCCAACCCCTGTTGCCATGTGTGCAAGGTCTCTTGGTCACCACAGCAGCCTCCTGCACGTGGAAAAAAAAACAGGCGGTGGCCAGGGTAAAGCGTGTTCCTCTACCAAAACAAAGTGATTCTCCACTTCCTAACAGCAACTGCGTGCAATTTGGTCTGGCTCTGGGAGGCCAGACCCTCTGCCTGCTAAGGAGAGAGCACTGAAACACAGACAGAATCCGGGATCGCAATATTCACCAGGCAAATGGCCCCCACATCCTGGCAGATCCAGACAGAGGCAGCAGGTCCCCACCTGCTATGAGAAATAGGGGACAGCTGGAAGCTGTGTGCACATGAACCAGAAGAATCGTTCTGCTCTAGGTGGGAGCCACCGTAAGCAATAATTGGCTGGGCTTGCTTCTGGTCAGGTCTCAGCATGCAGATGTTTCTGTAAACGTTTAGTTAAAGGCTCAGAACGCCTGGTATTTGCCACCCAAGCTCTGGGACTGGAAAACTGGCTTGGTCTTTTTTTTTCCTTATTCTTTTTATTTTCTCTTCCCTTCTTCCCCGTGCTTCCTCTTCTTCCTCAGTCCTTTCTCTTCTTCCCTCCTCACCCCTTTCTCCTTAACACACACACTCTCTCTCTCTCCTATCTCTCTCTCTCTCTCTCTCCTATCTCTCTCTCTCCTATCTCTCTCTCTCCTATCTCTCTCTCTCTCTCTCTCTCTCTCTCTCTCCCTCTCCCTCTCCCTCTCCCTCTCCCTCTCCCTCTCCCTCTCCCTCTCCCTCTCCCTCTCCCTCTCCCTCTCCCTCTCCCTCTCTCTCTCTCTCTCTCTCTCTCTCTCTCTCTCTCTCTCTCTCTCTCTCTCTCTCTCTCTTTCTCTTTCCTTCCCTCCTCCATCTCTCCAGAACTTAGCACATTCCTCCCACAGAGACCCAGGGCAGCCCTGTGTTTGATCAACACTTGAAGTGGCTGCAAATACTCTCACTTCTCATTTAAATCTGTATCGATCTCCCAAATGGGAAACAGGCAGCCAAAATAAATTACATAAATAGAGTTAATCGGGATGGAGCCCAGGGCGTGAGAGGAATCTGGTGCCGGTGAATAGATTCTGCTGATGTGGAAAAGCAGCTATGGATGAAATATGCATGATTTGGAGAGAGGAAAACAAACAACATCCAGTGTCTAAGACGTCAGGATTTCCCAGGAGTGAACGAGGGTCTCCTTGGTAGATGCACTGGATGTGTGGCTTAGAGGCAGGGCGCAAACTCCCACATGCTTTTCCTTAGGAGCCCCTCTCTGAGAAAGCAGAATCCCGTGAGTGAGGGGAGGTCTGTTCACAATAGCTTTATGGCTGCTTTTCAACTCTAGAGGTTTCAAAATAAACGATGCATGGGTCTGGTTAAATAACACAAATAAATAATAAAAATAAAAAAGAAGTAACAACAACAAAAGCAAAACCAGTAGGCGGTCTGGACCAGTATTAGACTTTTGGGTTTGTGCCTTGTGGCAGACATATGTTGCTTTTGTTTAATTTCCCCCTCTTTGACTCAGGAAACCATCACAAGGCGGGTGGGCATATGATGTGTCTTAGCCTGTCCTCGGGAGGATTAGGTTAGGGATGGGTTGAATCCACCCAAGGTCAGTGTTCTCTGTTACCAGTGCTGATTGTGTTTGCCTAAGTGACTTAGCTGCCAACATGTAAGCCACTGGGGCTTTTTCTGTAAAATCGTGGCTTTCTGGCTTGATGTGGTAACTCTAGGCTGCTCCTCCCACGTGGTCCCAGTTAGCTGGCACTGAACAGTAACTGCCCCTTCAGACAGATGTGTGCTTTGACTCCTCTAATACTTTACCCAGCTGGAATGAATCTTGGCTCGCCTCTTCTTGCATGCATTTCTGACAAGCCCTGGGTTGGGAGGGGACAGGTTTGAAGGTTCTGTTGTTCTTTCCTTGTTTTGAGAAGGGTCCCAGTAGCCCCAAGGTTTGCTTCTAAGCTCTTATATAACTGGACAATCTTGAACTTCAGATCTTCCTGCCTTCATTCCCTGAGCCCTGGGAATATTGGCTTATACCATTGTGCTCATTTTCTATGTTGTTGGGAATGACCCAGAGACTCATGAACATAAAAGTCAGGCAAGCATTTTACCAGCTGAGCCCTACGCTCCGCCCTGACCCATACTAAGGTTAGGCAGTTATCTAATTTTATTTACCATTGACGGAAACTTCAGCCGTCACCATCCACCCCCAGTTCTCTCTGTACGTCTGAGGCAGCTGGCTTCTGAGAAGGGAAGAAAATTATCTGAAGCCATACAGCAAGTGTCGGTGCCAATGGGAAGGAAATTAATTGTCTCTCTGCATTTATCTTCAGGAGCTGGCAGGGAGGGCAAGCTAGCAGGGATGTCCTAGAAGGAACTGCTCTAAGATGTAGCCCATTAAAGGCACTGACACTGGAAGTGTCCATCCCATCCATCCAGGAACAGGTATTTTTAGGCAGCAGGGCTGAGTGTCCTCTCTAAAACTGCCTTTCATGGGTTGGTGCCAGCTCTTCTTATAGCTGAGCTAAAACAAATGCATTCTGTTTCTCACCATTAAAAAGATACGGCAGCCCCCGCAGTCCTTTCTCTAAAGCGAATATGACCCGTGTCTGCGTCCGCTTGTGTACATCTTCTCCCTCCACCGAGCATCACCGAGTACTGAGCAATGCTAACCTCCAGACGTAGAGAGATTTGGATTGCTTCCGCCCTCAGCTGAGCCACAAGCCCTGATATTAACTCATAAAGTAAAGGGCAGGTTACATCACTGGCGAGGTATGCTGCTACTGTTTACCTGAACTGAATTCAAGGGTCATCAGACAGACTTACACAGAGAGCTTGAGGTCCACATCTACTCATCTACCCTAAAAAGAAGTATATTATAATTTAAGTAGTGGAAGATTTAAAACCAAAGTCTGGGTTAAATCCTGTTTTGAAAATCTGTGGATGTGTAAACAGAAGCCACATCCTCTTCTGGTGAATAGATAAACTGTATGTTCCTGGATGGTAGCCACTCTTGTTTAAAGACAAGTACACACATTCAATTTTCCTCCACCCCCCACCAGGTCCTATTAGAAATCTACGGGACACTAGGGGTTTGAATAGGTACCTTCCAATATTAGTTGCTGTCGCCAGCTCTGAGACAGAAGATCTGAAAGAGGCAACACCAGGAGATGTTCTGGTTCACAGTTTGGAAGGTACAGTCCATCACGGCAGAGAAGGCAGAGCAGCTACGATAGCCAGGCTTATGGCAGCAGGAGCTTTGAGACATGGCTTGTTCATATCTTAGCAGAGATAAACTTGAAGCAAGTCTGGGCAATGACCATCAGCAAGGGCCACACAGCCTCCCCAAACAGCTCTCCATCTGGAAATAGCATTCAAACACATGAGCCTACACAAGGACATTTCACATTCAAGCTGTGACCCCCTTTAACATTTTAAAGAGTGTAGTGTAGTCTTGGAGGTGGGTGGTGGGGATGTGTGGGTGACAGCCTAGCAATGAAAATCCTGAAAGACTGAGGAAACTGCCCGTATTTTCATGTGTTGAACAGATGGCTACAGCATGGGATAAAGGGGAGAGAGACATAATGCTTCGAAGCTCACAAGGACCAGACCACACACAGGGTCCCATGAAGGATGAGGACCCGGCAGCATAAGATAGAGCCTCGGAGCTAAGTGAAGGACTTGGGACTGGATCCTGAGGGATGTGAGATCTCAGGATCTTAGACAGGGGACTATTGTGCTAAGTGTGTTCTTGGCAGATCACCGAGGAAGGGATAAAGACCTCTGAGAAGTAAAAGATGCTGGGACCCTGGGTAGGCATGCGTGGTGCTCAATAATGATTTTCTACTGGACAAACTCTAGACTCACCTAGGAGACAAGCCTCTGGATACACTCATGAGGAATTATTGATTAGGTAATTTGAGATTGACAGACTCATACTACATGTGGGCAGCACCAATCCCTAGGCTGGGCCAGTGGACTGCATCAATAAGAGAGATGGAGCTGACCATCAGGCTTCTCTGCTTCCTGAGATAGAACATGACTAGCTGGCATGCTCTGACACCCTGGCTCTGATGCCACACTGCCCCCGCATTATGAGTGATTCCCTCAGACTGTAAGATAAACAAACAAACAAACAAACAAACAAGAAACAAAAACAAACAAAACCTTCCTTAAATTACTTTTATCACAGCAATGGGAAAAATAACTAAGAAAATATCTTTTGTCCAAAGTAAGGACTGAGGTGAGGGATCCAGCCATCTTCAGTGCCGGCCGAGAATAGGTGCTTGGCTAATGTTTGTTAATGTTTTAGGGATGAGCCGTGATGGCTTGGGAGTGACGTACATCTTCCATCTCTCACCATGATGGTTGTCCTACTTCACATGAGAAAGGCTAGACACATGGTCACACAGTGCAAGGGATGAGGGTTTCCTATCTGTGAAAATGCTTTCTGTGGGCAAAGCACATAGGGATTTCAACTTTTTTAGTAGTAATTACATTAAAGCACCCCAGGAACCCCAGGTGTGTATTCAGAAATTAATGGGGCTACCAGACTCATTTGCTACTGAGGGTCCCAGGGTCTCCTTCCATAAATGAGCCGTCTCCATGCATGTGCACGGAACGAGGCCCTGGAGGACTTTTGAGAGCGATGGCTGCCCGCGAAGGTGAGCCTGATGGATATGCGAGCTCTGGCAGAGGGGAGTGCTGTGGCCATGGAGGCAGAAGGCTCCACGAGCAAGGAACATTATTCCAGTAAATGAGGGAACACGACAATTATTTCCACTCAAAAGTTGATAATGAATAGGCATGTTATTTATTCATTCATTAAACGTAGGCAAACAAGCAACCAAAGTGGAAGCCGTCTGGCCGCACTTCTAATGAATCTGCCCCATTTCTGAGTGAAATGTGAGCTGCACAGATGAAACGCTGAACTCAGAAATACATCACCCGCTCACGAAGCCATCCTTCCAGCCTTAATTAAAGGAAATCAACAACTCCCGCTCGCAGTGGATGATGGTGGATGTCTAGGGGGAAAACTTAAAGACACACTTGCTAGGCTGAGTGGGCGGGGCTCACAGCAGCCTGAGGACCTTGGGAGTCAGTTTGAAAGACTACCATGTCCTACGTTTCAGAACATCTGATGGCAGAGTACTCTAGGAAATGAGGGTGCCTTCAGGATATTGAGTCTTTTTAATGATACTTGGGTGAGATTCATTAACTTATTCAATTTTTTTCACACATCTATAAGCCCCTTCAAGCTATGAGCATTTATTGAGTGCCTCCTATATTCTAAATACAGTACCATGGGTATAAAACGCTAAGCAAGAATGAGCATTATCGGGCTGGAGAGATGGCTCAGTGGTTAAGAACACTGACTGCTCTTCCAGAAGTCCTGAGTTCAATTCCCAGAAACCATATGGTGGCTCACAACCATCTGTAATGGGATCTGATGCCTTCTTCTGGTGTGTTTGAAGAGAGCAATGGTGTACTCGTATGCATAAAATAATACATAAATCTTAAAAATAAAAAAACAGAATAAGCATTATCTCAACTGGGTGACTCTTTATTTGTAGTAAACAAAAGTATGCACTTATTTGGGGGGTTTTGGCTGTTTGGTTGGTTAGGGGGCTGTGTGCACATGCACGTATGTGTGTCTGTGTATGTGGTGTGCATGTGGTGTGCATGTTCATGTGGATGTGCTTGCTTGTGCATGTGTGCGTGGAGGTTAACTGTCAACATCCAGTATCACTCCCCCCAGCCTTGTGTTTTGAAACAGAGTTTCTCTCTGAACCTGGAGCCCACTGTCATCTAGCCTGACTAGCCAGGGAGCCACCGGAATCCACCTGCCTCTGTGTTCCTCCCCATCCCTCATCTAGAGTTACAGATGTTGTGTGCTACCATTCCCAGCTGCCCCATGGATGCCGGAGATCTGAACTTAGGGCCTCATGACTTCACCCATTGAACTATGCCCATGGTGTGAGAAAATATTTAAGTAGACACACCAACAGAGAAATACAAGTGCCTGTGTGTGTGTGTGTGTGTGTGTGTGTGTGCATTAAGAGCTCAGAAGAAGAAGTGCAAGATGCTATGTACACACATCACATGGCTCTATAATCTAAGTTCATCTGGGAGGATCAAGACAAATGTCCCTGGAACATGGACTTGAGAACTGAAATTCCAAAGAAGTCATTGATGTTCTAAGTGAGAACAAGGAGAAGGTGGAATCGTCCAGATGAAGGAATCTGCCCGTGGCAATAGCCAGCAATGGAAAGGAACACGATAGCCAGAGACACCACCCCATCCATACCTCCTATTTGTGTTTGAATCACTCATGTGCCAATAAGCGGAAAGGTCTGCATGACTCAACATGGGACACACCTGTAAGCTGGAGCATGGAGTGGTGCGTGTGCCGTGTGGGCGTGGTGGGGTGCTGATCTGTGAGAACCAAGTGAGGCCCAGCAGCTGCTCAGAACTGAGCTTTCCACTCTGAGCTCTGGGTGTGTGTCACTGGCACCCGCCAGCACCTGAAAGCCAGGGCACTCAGGACCCGTCAGCTGCCACAGACTATCTCCATCCCCGTCTTCCCTCAAGTATGCAAGCCCTCAGAGTGTGAGCTCCATGGTTCCTTCTCTGACTTTGGAAGTGACTGTAAAACCCACATTAGAGAGAGAGAGCAGCCATTGTGGGGCATATAGAGTAATTGCCCTTAATCCCCATTTCTGGCCACGAAATAAAAAGAAAGGTATGTTTTTGACATCAAAGTGGGCAGATAGATAGGGCTGAGTGTGTGTATGTGTGTGTGTGTATGTCTGTCGGTCTGTCTGCCTGTCTGTCTGTCTGTCTGTGTCTGCACCTGGGCACACATGTGCACTCCCATATGGTCCATGTGGTGAGGCATATTTAGAGGTGAATAGTACTGCAGAGAAGCAGTGCTGGTCCACACTGTTTTGTCCTAAGAAAATACCTATGTAGGCATACATTTTTCCCAGTCTATTTTAATAAGGATGCAACTTCTCCCTCTAACCCACCACCCACCAGAGGTAATGGAAAAGAAAATTTATTAGGATACAGGAAGTGGACCTGTTTAGCAATATTCCTTGATGGGGTGAGCTTGATCTTCTATTGTCAGGATATCAGCAGTTCAGTCCCATACAAACACCAAATATGAACCAGCAGGTGCCGACCAGTCCACTGGGCAGGCAGACACGGGGCACGAACCGGCAGGTATAGTTCAATCCTGGAGAAGTGACAAAGTTGGCCTGAGACTGAGGAAGCAGCAAGCTGCAGCAGGAACCTCACAAGCAGAGCTCAGCAATGGCAATGTAAGGTGAACCAAAACATGTGTGGTTCGCAAAGAATAGTGAGGCAGCGCAAACCAAACCAACACTCCAGGTCCCACTGTCTGTGGGCTCATATTTATAGTCCTTTATCCCGGGCCCTTTCACATGTCTGCTTTAGCAGAACACCCCTTCACCTGGGCCTGCTTCAGGAAAACATTCTTTCACTTGTCTGCTTTAGCAAAACATCCTTTCACCTGTGTGCCCCAGCAAAACAGCATTTGACACAACTTGACTTTCCAAAGAAACTGGAAGTTTCCACTTCAAAACTATGACTCTGGGAACTTTATAAAGAGGTTTCTTTTGTTTATGACTCTTGTGTGGAGAACCCAAGGCTCCTGCCTGTGTCAGGAGGTGAAGAAATAGACTTGGAAACATCTATGTGCTAAAGGGCCAAACATATGACATATTTATCCTTTTTTAAAAATTCACTCTTGAGGGGCTGGAGAGATGGCTCAGTGGTTAAGAGTACTGACTGCTCTTTGGAAGATCCTGAGTTCAAGTCCCAGCACCCACATGGTGGCTCACAACCATCTGTAATGGGATCTGATGCCCTCTTCTGATGTGTCTGAAGACAGCTACTTATATATAAGATGTGTACTTATATATAATGAATAAATAAATCTAAAAAAAATCAGTCTTGAGAGAACTAACCAAGTCTTGTGAGAACTACATTAATTCCTTCCAAGTATAGTGCTCCTGTACCCTAATGACCTTGGACTAAGACCCAGCTCTTGAGAACCCTGACACACAAGCTTTCAGGGCGTGAGCTGAGTGACAGATGGAAGCCCTGTTTGATGCTGGGACCTTTGAGAGACTTCCCAGCCAGTGTGTCTGAAGACAGGAGACTTGGAAGTCTAGGGGTTCTATAGACAGCATCAGAGTGTCAGCAGGCCTGTCCCTTCTCTGAGAATGTGTATTTGTCATCTTGTCAATGGCCCACCCACTTCAAGCCTTATCTAAGTGTCACACTGGGATCTGCAGTAAGGATCGTTGACATCCCATCCCTATGGTTATTCCCAGCCTGTCCTGCCTGCCCTGCAAACCTCACCTCCTTCCTTCTCGTGTAGCCATAGCCATCAAGTAAAGCATTCATCTTCCAAGCCCTCATAAGCTGTCTCCTGGACTTATCTCAAGACGTTGATTACCTAAACCAGGGATGCAGGCGTGGCTGTGTGAGGAAGAGCTTTTGCATCCTAAGCTTGAGGACCCAAATGTGGGTACCAGCACCCTCACCACACCATCACAGTGGGAACCAGAACCCTCACACTACCATCATAGTAGGTACCAGAACCCTCACACTGCCATCACAGTGGGTACCAGAACCCTCACACTGCCATCACAGTGGGTACCAGAACCCTCACCACACCATCACAGTGGGTACCAGAACCCTCACACTGCCATCACAGTGGGTACCAGAACCCTCACCACACCATCACAGTGGGTACCAGAACCCTCACAATGCCATCACAGTGGGTACCAGAACTCTCACAATGCCATCACAGTGGGTACCAGAACCCTCACCACACCATCACAGTGGGTACCAGAACCCTCACCACACCATCACAGTGGGACAGGGAGACAGGAGGAAGGCTGTGGTGCCACCCTGACTTCAGGTTCAGTGAGAGACCCTGTTCTAAAAGAATAAGGCATAGACAGACAGACAGACAGACAGACAGACACATACATACACAGAGAGAGAGAGACAGACAGAGAGAATATGGGGAAGAAGGACATGCAAGACAACACATGTTAAGTACAGAACATCCAACATCTACTTTGGCCTTTAGAAATACAATGTGTACATAGACCCTGTTCTGAATAACACACACACACACACACACACACACACACACACTCAAACAAGCCAAATACAACACACACACACACACACACACACACACACAAACACACACACACTCACACACACACACATACACACACACACAAACACTCAAACAAGCCAAATACAACACACACACACACACACACACACACACACACACACACACACGGTGGGGGCCAGGGGGAAAGAGATTCTTAAAAGCCTTTATCTTAACTCTGTACTCGAAAATGATGAATGTCTGTCAGTCTGTCAGTGACACTGACAAGAGTGTGGCCAATGTGTCCCATTGTCTCTGTCACATCAAGCTGCCGTGCTGGAACAGTGTGGGAGGACAACTGGGTGTTTGTATTGCTCTGTGTCTTGGCTGAGGCTCTTGGTTTACAGGTGATTTTGAATTTGTAACAGTTCATCCAAGTGCTTGCTACAGTTGTGTGCTCTTTGCATATAATTAAAATTCAATAAAAGTATTTTAAGGAAAAAAATGTTCAATTGTGCCAGGACATTTAGGGGATGGCTACTGGGTAGCAGAAACTCCAGTTCTGATAGGATCCCAGAAGGGTGAAAAAGACGCTGCTCCTCAGGCCCCCCGCAGCCCTTGCACAATCTTCCCACCACCACCACCACCACCACCACCCACCCACCCACCCACCCCGTCTCTCCTGTCTCTTTCCCTTACCCAGAGTTCTAAGCAGCAGATAAGATCAGGAGAAACTGCCCTGTTAGTGCTGGCTGTGATTTTAATTACTTATTGAACTAAAAGAACATGCAACAGAAAGACTTTCCCTGGTCTTTACAGCAGGGCAAGAGAGACTTCGTTTTTATAATGAACTCTAAACGTCAAGCTACAGCCTCTGTCTCACACGATGCCTTTTAAGACCTTCTCAAACTTATTTTCAAACAAGAGAAGAAAAAGTCATCAGATATAATTGCTGTAAAAGAAAAAAAAAAATCCCCTCATTAAGAAACCTCTAACTGCCTTCAGGAATTTAAAATAAAAGTGCCCCAGTACAGACTTCCTTACTCTGCTCCCGTGGAATTAAGTCTGCTGAGAGGGTATTTGCCATCTGTGTTCGTGGACCTCAGACTCCGGTGAATGGGCCCTCAGGACACATTACCCACGGCCATTTCAATAAAGGACAGTTCATGGCTTTCTCTGTGATTCTCTGGAAATGGTGTGTCCCGTCACTCCATCCGTTTTAATCCTGTAATTTGCAAAACACGAGAAGCATTTAAGTGGGGATAGTATCACCTTTCAATGCCAAAGACGGAAATGAGAATTAACGGGATCAATAACGCTATTCTTGCAGGCAAAATAGAAACACAGATGGAAAATGGTGGCGGGGCTGGCAAACCTGCCAGCAAGAGGAACTACTGAAAGCCAGGGCTGTTCTACAGAACCTGTGTGCCAGCTCACACCGCACCCCCAGTGGAGCCCACCTTGGCACTGCCCCGGGTTCTGACTTGGTGGAGAAACCGATGCAGAGGCAGGAGGTGCCACGCCATCTACCATGGGTTTGGTGCAGTGAGTTATGAAATGTCCATTTGCCAACGAGCTTACAGTCTACTTCTAAAGGTGGCAAGATAGCCTGACCTTTGACACCATCATGGAAGCAAACCTGACTGGATCTGACCAGTGCTCAAAGTGAAGACAGGATCGGGCATGCAAGCCTCTCAGAGACTGAAGAGGCTGGGCCGTGAGGCTGAAGGTGTGGTTATGGAGGGAAGTCAGGATGTGCAAGACATTGTTGGGTCCTCAAGTCAACTATTCACATATATGTTTAGAAATAGATGATACCCTGTGCACAGGTAGAGAAACTGAGGCTGTCCAAATTCCCACAGCAGGTAATAAAGAAGAATTCTACACCTGGCTGGGCTGTGGATCTCACAACAGGAAGCGGTGTCACCCAACAGGAAGTCCTAAATCAAAACCAGCCAATCATGTTCAGTTGTATGGCCACACATTCTTGTGAATGTCTAAAAGGGAAATCCTGATTTTACTGAGTTCCTTGTTTAAATGGGGCTGAAGTTTTAAAAATACCGACATACTTGTAGAGTGATAGTAAGTAAATGATCGTGGAAGTAATAAATGATTAAGAACCACTGGCGCTGGCTGAGTGTTGCAGCATTGAAAGCAGCTTCCCTGGCGGAGTCCGAGGGGGAGACAGAAAGGCTGCTCAACGGGAGAAATGAATAGTGGATTGGAGAGAAGGAAGGAAGGAAGGAAGGAAGGAAGGGAGGGAGGGAGGGAGGGAGGGAGGGAGGGAGGAAGGAAGGAAGGAAGGAAGGAAGGAAGGAAAGTGAAAAGAAGGTAGAATAAAAAGGAGAGGACAAAGGTAAGAAAGGAGAGAGGGCAAGAAGGAAGAAGCAAGGAAGAGAGAAGAAAGGGGAAGAAGAAGGGAAGAAGGGAAGGAGCCAGGAAATGGAGGGAAGGAGGAAGGAGGGAGAGTGTGGCGTTGGCTGCGGTGTCCTGTGGATTTCCACTCTGTTGTCTCTCCCTTCTCTCATCCCAATCAGCCCCTCAGAGACTTGTGTCTTGATGAAACTTGCATCTTCTTGCTAATTTTCTTTTTTGATATTTTAATTTATTGCATTTTCATTGGGGCCGCTTTCCCTTTAAGGCATTGTAATTAATGGGCCAGTCTAATTTCCTCGGAGACTGTCTTAATTGCAGTAATTCTCACTTCTGTCTCTTCGGTATGGCTGTTGGCGGGCGGGCTTCATCTGCAACTGCGTTCCGAAAGCCTGAGTTATAAACAGATGTCAGTACGGGAAGACAACCCTCCTCCATCACCATGATGCCGCTTGCTGGAGCTTCGGGGCTCTGCCTACACTCTAACATCTCATTTAGAACTGAAATCTCTCCGTCTTCTGCATACTGGCGTTTTTATGAATTCCCACTGAGGGTGGGCTGTGCTTTTTCTTAAGTAAGCATAGAGTTTTAATAATTCCTTCCTTGAGTGAATTTCAAGATGCTTTCATTTTCCTTTAAAAAAAAATGGTGTTTACGATTAAGACCCAGGTTCATACTAACAGCAGTGGGTACATAGGGACACAGAAACCATGGCGGGTGCATTCTTCACCCAGGAATAATATAGTGAGGGTGCCACAGGAATCGAGGACATGCCCTTCCCCAGACCCCAACCCTCAGGAGTTCCTGAACTGTGCAAATTTCAATTTTCACTGTAATGCTGAAATTTTAAAGAATGTTATAAATAGTGAGTTTTGAGTCCAGTCTGGGGCTGTGTCTATCCTTTTTGTTGGCCGACCTATTTCTGCCTATGTGTATGCTTTTATATAGTCTGTTATCAATTCACATTTTACAATATTTATACTCCCCATTTAGCTCCCCATCGCCCACCATAATGTCTGTCTTAAGAATACACACCAGCTGTGGAGAAGCAAAGGAAGAAGCCAAGACAACCGTGAAGAATTCTGAACAAGATGTCTGGTACTTGGGGGAGGCACCTTTCTCCTTAGCTCACCAGGAAACAAAACAGGCTTGGTGAGAACCAGCACGAGCCCAACATCTTCTGTGTGTCCCTGTGAAGTTATGTCACCACTCTGAACCTTCTTTAGTTTATCTCTACACTGGGCTTGATAGACCTATCGCAAGGGACCCGAGCCCTGCTTAGAACGATGCCCAGCACCCATGGGTTACTCGTGGATTCGCTAACACCCTCCTCCATCTGCAGCTCTTCCTCCTCCTCCTGCCCCACCTCCCCTTCTCCTCCTTCTGAACTCCTCTCTCCCTCCTTATCCGTTCATCCACGTCTCACTCTTGTGTAACTCAGTTCTAAAAGCTTCTCCAAAGACACGGGCCAGTGGAGTGGAAATCCAGCCATTTCTGACCTATGAAGTTTAGTGGTAAGGTTGATGGTAGGAAAGTCCTACCCTCCAAATTTCATGGACACATTTTTCCAAGAAAATGTATTTAGCATAACCAGTGCCTGCCCCCATCTTTCCTCTCTGCTCTGCCCTATTCTCACCAGGTACCAACAACAGAGCCCTGTACTTGCCTCTCGGAGGATCCATACAGCCACTCACACCCAGCTGTCCTCCCTAGCTGACCCTTGTGTTAGTGTGAGGGCGAGGGTTGGTGCCCACCGATGCAGTTACTCTTGGTGATAGGCTAAGGCAGTGTGCTCTCTGTTCACTGTAGCCCACCATATTTAACCATGTGATCAAATATATTGAAAAGTTTCAGAAATTTACCTTGGGACAAGATCTTATGTAGTCTAGGATGGCCTCAAAGTCACTATGTAGCAAAAGATAACCTTGAACTTCTGATCTTCCCACCTCTATTTCTGGGATACTGGAATTATAGGCACTCACCACCACAACCAGTGTGTACAGTGCAGGGATGAAACCCAGGGTTCCCTGCATGCTGGGACTCTACCTACTGAGTCCCGGCCCACCCCACTCATCCCAGGTCCCAACCCCAGCCCAAGGATGGACTTTTTGTTACTCTTCTAATCATCTATCTTTGTCAAAATGGCAGTTTTTACTTCCCTGACACCAATATAATACTTTCCATATAAAAGTTGCCATATTGAGGCTATTGTGAGCACACCAGTGATGCCACATATATTCACAATGTCCTATAGATATCACCAACATCTGTCTCCAGAACTCTCCCTTCTGAGAAACTAAAACTGTCCCCAGTAAGTGTAGGTCGCGTGTCTATCTCGCCAGCAAGAAGGACACGAGACCGGCAGGATCCTTCCACAGACGTTTTATTGCGGGGTTGCTTGCTGAGGCGAAAAGACCAAGACGGGCAGAGCGGTGCATCTTAAATAAGCTTAGGCAGGATGTGTTCCTACCTGATTGGTGCACGCCACGATGCCTCATTAGCATTTGAGCTGCGACCCGCCAAACCTCTACCTGCGCATGCGCAGTAGGGCACGGATGTGGAGTAAACAGCACACTGCTGATTCATGGCTTCCTACAAGTAAGCAATCCCCACTTCCCTACTCATCAGCCCCACTCTACATTCTGTCTCTAGAATTCTGTCTGCGGACCACCTTGTGTAAGCGGGGTCACCAGTGTTTCTTTTTGTGACTGGCTTGTTTCACTTAGCTTGATGTCCCTGAGGAGCATCCATCTTGTAGTATATGTCGGAATAAAAATTTCTTGTATGTTAAGGGTAATAGTCGTGTGTATGCATGGGGTGTGTGTGTGTGTGTGTGTGTGTGTGTGCGCTATGGTGTCTTGTGTAGGTCAGAGTCTGTTTTCTCTTTTAACTGTGTGGATTCTGGAGATCCTACTCAGGCCGTTAGGCTTTGGCAGTGTCTCTATCTACTAATATACTTTCCCAGTTAGTAATTCTGTTGTTAAAACTTGAGGAAATGCCACACCCTTCCCCACCTTGGCCTTCCTATTTTACATGCCCAACAATAGTATACTATACATATACTGGTTTCCTCATGTGTTCCTGTCCACACTAGTGACTTCCTGCTGAGTAGTCCTGAAAGTAGTCTGAGGGCCATGAAGTGGTAACTTGCTAGATTTAATTTGCATTTCCCTAATGCTTTATGACAATCTATGCACATTTCAGCCATCTTCTTTGGAGACATGGCTCCGTTCTCCAGTGAGTTGTTCTTGGTGGTGAGTTTATGAGGTCTCTCCATGTTCTTCCTATTGACCCCTTATCTGATGTGTGCTTTACAAATACTTTCTCCCCTTTTGACTTTTGATGCACAATTTTTAAACCTTTCACATAGTCTTGTTTGTTTACTATTTTATCTTTTGATGTTCATGTCTTATGGTTGTAGCCAAGAAGAGACACTTGGTGAATTGTCACTAAGTTTTGCTACATGCATCATGCATTCCCTCAGGGTTTTCATTGAATTCTCTCTCTCTCTCTCTCTCTCTCTCTCTCTCTCTCTCTCTCTCTCTCCCTCTCTCTCTCTCTCTCTCTCTCTCTCTCTCTGTGTGTGTGTGTTTGTGTGATGTATATGTATGTGTATGTATATATGTATGTGTGTATATTGTATGCACACTGTGTGGGCTTATGAGACCACACACACATACACAGACCAGAAGAGGACATTAGGATCTTGTTCTCTGACTCTCCATCCTATTCCCTTGCTACAAGATCTCTTTCTGAGTATGTAGCTACAGGTGGTCAGCAAATTGTGATTCACCTGTCTCCATCTACCATAGGACTGAGTTATAGGTATATATGTAGCCACCCCCAGCTATTTGCTTTTAAAAACGTGAGTGCTGGGGATTCAAACTCAGGCCCTCATGCTTCTGCAGCAAATGCTCTTACCCAGTGAGCCACCTCCCCAGACTCAGGTCTTAGTTTTGGCCAGTGATGCTCTGAGCTATTTGCATGTGATGTTAAGTAGGTACTTCCTACTCTTGCAAGTGGATAACCAATCTTCCAGGCACCATTTGTTGAAAAAACTATTTCCCTATTAAGGGGTCTTGTCACCACTGTCAAAATCCTCTGACCAGAGTCATCAAGATTACTCTTGTGACTTTTAGCAAGACCTTTTTAGCAAGTAAAGGTACTTGCCTTACAAAGTCTGATTACCTGAGTTTTATCCCTGGAGGCTGTGTAAAGGAGAAAGGAGAAAATCAACTCATAAAGTGGTTCTCTGAATTCCGTATCCAAGCACATGCACATTAACACATGGTGCACATGCATGTGCACACATACATTCACACTAACATAACACATCTTCTGACTACATTTGTAATAACCTATCTTTGAGTAATTGAATTACTTCATCTAAACATCTGTCTTTAAATAAGTACCATACTGTTCTGACCACTGTAGTGTTGAATTCAAAATATGTAAGTCCTTTTGGCACTGTATGTTCCTTTGTTTCGTTTTGAAATAGGGTCTCACTATGTAGCCCGTGATGGCCTTGAATTCCTGATCCCCCTGCCTCAGTCTCCCCAGTGCGTGTGTCACAGGTGTGTATCACCATGCCCAGCTTGACTGCACTCTTTTGCAAGATCACCTGGGCTATTTGCAAACCTTTGCGATTATATATGCATTTTGAGATGGCATTTTTCAGAAAATAGAAAACTATCATTGTGATTAGTGTAATATTACTTTAACATTAAAAAAAAATCCCTTGACATAGTTTCATGTTCACAGAAGTAGCAAAAGTAGCAAAGAGACTTCCCGTGCACTCTTGCTTCACCTCCCGCAGTGACACTTCTCACACAACCTCGGTGACCATGATGCTGAAGCCTGGCTGCCCGCCTCACTAATTTGGAATCAGCTAAAGCAGACTGCCGGGCACTCTTGTGAAAGACTTTCTTAAAGACATGATTTGGGGAGGGGAGACCAACCCTAAATGTGGTCAGCAGCGGCTGATACCAACCCCCTTAAAGGGTGCAGAAGAGGAAACTTTGACTTACATCTGTGTTCATTGCCTCTGAGAATTAGGTCAAGGTTCTATGCACATAGGAGATGGATGGAATGGAGACTCAGGAGACACTGTGCACACCTGCCAATGTTTCAGGAGTCTCAGTGTAGAAATGAGGCATATTCCCCAAAGAATTGATTGCAACTAGGACCCCTGGAAGCCATGTGTGCTCCACAGAGCTTCATATATATATATATATATGTATATGTATATACTTATATATACATATACATGTATATACACACATACATATATGTATATATACATATGTATACATATGTGTATATGTGTGTATATATATGTGTATATGTGTGTGTGTATATATATATATCTCCTATCCCTTGTGAGTAGTTCAAGTGATCTCTTTCTGCTAGATTTTGAAGCTAAAATGACCCAAACTCAGTACTTTCAGTAAGCCTTGGTTGACTATCAGCATCAGGGCATTGAAAATCCTCTGCAAACTAAACGTGATGAACTATATGCACATAAAAGTGGTCGTGGAGCATGCACACTTGCTGGAGGATGTATGGGCATCTATTTCCAAGGATAGGACTAAGCTGAGACCTCAGGCTTTTCTGACAAGTCAGGAGCAGGGGAGGGAAAGTGTTCTGAGAGAAGCTTCAAACATTAGAGAAGATATATCAGTGAGAAGTTCATTAAATCTTCAAAGGAAAGTCTGGAGATGGCATCTGTACCATGAAGAGCTTTGTTTCACAATGTAGAAGGCTTCAGCAGATGACATCAACGGCTTTCACAGATCAGAGGCACAGTCCTAGTCAGGGCTTCTGTTGCTTCAATATAAACACCATTACCAAGGCAACTTGGGGAGGAAAGGGTTTATTCAACTTACACATCACAGTTCATCATCAAAGGAAGTCAGGATAGAACCGTAAATAGGGCAGGGATCTGGACTCAGGAGCTGATGCAGAAGCCATGGGGGTGTGCTGCTTACTGGCTTGCTCCTCATGGATTATTCAGCCTGCTTTCTTATAGAACCCAAGCCTCGCAGTCCAGGGATGCCACCAACACCAATGTGTTGGACCCTCCCGTATCAATCACTACTTTTTAAAATGTCCTATAGACTTGCCTTCAAAATCTAATGACATTTTCTCAACTGAGGCTCCTTCCTCTCTGATGACTCTAATTTGTATCAAGTTGATGTAAACTAGCCAATACAAGCAAGGAGTAATTTTTCATAAATACCCCCAACTCTAGACCAAAGTGACAACATTAACAGCTGTAGGTTGGATAGTTCTCTTGTCTGCTGGAAAAGATGCAGCTTGTGTAGATGTGCGTGTGTGAGTCACAGAAAAGTAATAAATGGCTTTTCTCTCCTGTGTTCTGAGATTAAATGTGTACTGTGAATGTGGCATGTCTTACTATTTATTTGATGTCCTTCTATTGGAAAAGGATGCATACATATTTAAAGATTTCATACATATCTTATTTAAATTAATGTCAAATTATGACATGATTTTGATGCCTATTGAAGTTTTTAATTTTTATTGTCAATATGTAAAACTGCAAGTGATGTTTGTGGGCAGAACTATGCATTGCTAATCATGCCACCCCATTGCACAGATTTTAGCTATGGCTTAGAGTTTGCCATATATTTTTACATAATCATTTCAACTGCAGACAGAAGTGCTGCTAGTTCTGACATTGAATATTCTGCCTTTTATTTTATTTCCCTCCCTGACTTACTAAAATGGCTGTGATTTCAGTACAATGATGAGGGCTAGCTTTGGGAAGAGCTCCCCACCTCCTTTGCTGGAAATGTGTTCCATCTTCTACCATTTCATGTGACCTTTAGCTCTAAGCCTTTTAGAGTCATTGTACATCAAGCTGATTATACTTTTCATAATTCAGAGTTGCTATGGATTTTTATTATGAGTGTATGTTGACTTTTATTAAACATTTTTTGCATCTACTAAAATAGATTTTATAAATCAGTTAAAACAGTTTTTATTCTGTTAACATAGTGAATTAAATTGGTTGATATTTTTCAATGTTACTAATAAACTGCTTATTAATGATATATTCTAATTTTTGATTAAGTGTTTTAAAATATCATCAAGTAGGTTTTGTTCAATTAATCAGTCCAAAAGAATAGTGTACTGTAAGTTTTTTCAATATTTGTATCAAGTGTTGCTATGAGGTTTTCTTTTTTCACAAAACTTGAAAGTTGAAAGTATTCTGCCCTTATTTTTCTCACAAGTTACTATAAGACAGTTTTTATTCTCCCTATAAATTTTTAATAGCATTCTTGGGTGTCATCCATGGAAGAGTACTTGCCTAGTCTAGTGTATGCAAGGCCTTTTGCTATACCCCTGCACCAGAAAAAAATGAAAGAAAGCTTTATAGAAGTCATTAGTAAAATAAATGGCTCAGGGATCTTGCTTGTTTTTAAGTTGTTTTAGAAAACTAGATCAGGGATGGGCATGTGGGGCACACATGTTTAAGCCCAGCACTGGGGAGACAGAAACAGAAGAGGCATATTCTCTGTGAGTTCAAGTCAACCAGGACTGCAAAGTGGGTGTTAGTGCTTCAGAGTAAGATCTTTCCAAAACAAACTAGAGAAGAAAAAGAAAAAGAAGAAGAAGAAGAAGAAGAAGAAGAAGAAGAAGAAGAAGAAGAAGAAGAAGAAGAAGAAAAAGAAGAAGAAGAAGAAGAAGAAGAAGAAGAAGAAGAAGAAGAAGAAGAAGAAGAAGAAGAAGAAGAAGAAGAAGGAAGGAAGGAAGGAAGGAAGGAAGGAAGGAAGGAAGGAAGGAAGGAAGGAAGGGCCAAAAAAAGAGACCCAGTTACACTTTTTGTCAAGTGTGAATCTAAAATGAATCCCAACTTTTTCTTGATATAAATCAGGCAGGTCACTTCCAGAGGACCCTGGCATACCACTCCTGGGCATATACCCAGAGGATTCCCCTGCATACAATAAAGACACATGCTCCACTATGTTTATAGCAGCCTTGTTTATAATAGCCAGAAATTGGAAGGAGCCCAAATATCCCTCAAAGGAGGAATGGATACAGAAAATGTGGTATATTTATACAATGGAATACTACTCAGCAATTAAAAATAATGAATTCATGCAATTTGTAGGTAAATGGTTAGACCTGGAAAATATCATCCTGAGTGAGTTAACCCAATCACAAAAGAATACACATGAAATGCAATCACTGATAAGTGGATATTAATGAGCCCAGAAGCCCTAAATACTCAAGACACAAAAAGCAAGTCAAATGATTCCCAAGAAGAAGAAAGGAGAGGACCCTGGGCCTGTAAAGATTGCATCCAGTTTAGTAAAGAAACCGAGGGGGAGGGGAATGATTGGGGAATAGTTGGGGGGGAGAGGAACTATGGGAAGTATGGTGGGTGGGAACTGGGAAAGGGGTAAGCATTTGGAATGTAAACATAGAATATAGAAAATAAAAATTAAAAAAAAAAAAAGAAGTCAGGCAGGAACTTCAGTAAGTCAGGAACTTTCAAGCTGAAACCACAGGGGATTTCTGTCCACTGGCTTCCTCTTAGCCTCTTTCAGCCAACTTTCTTATACAGTCCAGATCCTT